>CM075494.1:27845000-29045000 GCA_037950675.1 Hypophthalmichthys molitrix | reverse complement strand
TTTTTCATTATTGCATACACAGTGTGATCCAAAAGTCTGACACGTCTAATAAAAAGGCTTTTATTTTTTAAATTGAATGCATTTTTATACCCCACACTTTGGTTTAATGACAGCAGCAGGTTTAATGTGTTAAACCTGATGATCATGTTTACCAACATGATCTGAGATCCAAAGAGCTTTACGTGAGTCACATGATCAGTGTCACTATTTTGCTTATATGATTAGTGATCTAGAGTGACTTTATTATTTAATTTTTGAATTGCTTGTTTTTTTTATTTTGTAATCTGTAATTCATTTATGTGCTATATTAAATCAGTCCTCTTATTCCTCATTCCTGACTGCAGGAAAAAACAAGCTCAAGACTGCAAATGCCACAGTCCAAAAGCCGTCACACATTAAAATTCTGTCCTGTTCCTGCAATGCAATTTGAATTATGCAGTCATTGAATACTCATTAGAGGAAATGCACAGCCCCGCTCTTGACATTTTGAGCTGAACTGTATTTAACATAGAAAAATGAATATAGAGAAGATGTAATCGTGTTTGCTAATTGTTAGACTTAAAGTATCCCCTGGCTTAATAGCACATACACACAAGAGCCGTGACCTGGCATTTTGTCATATAATTTCTATCTCAGCAAAGAAGAAAGAACACAGTTTAGGTCTATTGGAGATGTTTAGACTCAGTGAAACGTAACAAATGTGTGGTTTATTACATCAAGACACTAATGACATGTAACAGTTCAGCTGCAGGGAATGAAGTGGAAAGCACCGGACTCACAAAGGGTATATTTTATTCCGCAAAGACAACAAAGGACAGGACAGTGTGGCAGAATTTACCGAGAATTCACATTATACATTAGGCTGCTTAGTCAGATAGTTGTTACATTACTAAATCAGGCCTTTAAGCTTAAAATAGATTATAGATCAGCTAAAAATGAAAATTTTTCCATTTCTCTCTTTCTTATGTGGAAGATATTTTGGAGAACTGTTTTTGTGTATACAATGAAGGTCAATGGGGTCCAAAAACAAAATGGGATCGAATTGACTTTCATTGTATAAACAAAAACAGTTCTTCGAAATATCTTCCATTTCATAGGAACATATTTCTAAGGGTGTTGGGTGAGGAAATGATGACAAATCTTTAATTTTTTGGGTGAACCAACTGATATAGATTCACTGGAAGTCCAATGCTCTGATGCTAAAGACAAACGTTATCATGAAGTACACTGCATGTTAGGTCATCAAAGCTGGAAATCATTTGTTTTTGTTCTGCTGAGAACATCCTCTCAATTGCAGGCTGTGCTATCATTTGAAACTGATAGTGACAGTCCTCAAACTCTGTGAATCAAGGAATCTATGAGTATTGTTAATTAGTAGGAAGGAAGTGCGGCTGTTGTGAGAATGAGACTTGTAGAATGGTTTGTAGAACAGATGCTGCAATGGTGTTTCTGTGTGTGTGTCTGGAGGTCGGCAATCTGTTTTCAGAGGAAGACTGCAGCCGTGACCTGTTCTGCCTTATGTTTGACTAACTCAGTGTAACGGCTCATTGGGAGGAGTCTGAAAAACCGAGTGTTTGTCAGAGACATGCTGCGCTGATTTGGCAGAACTCTGCAGGTCAACACAGCAAGCCGAACACACACATACGGTACAAACACACACACACAACTAGAATGCAAAGAAACACTGGAAATTGATTTGTTCGGGGGGTTCTCTCATGTAATTCAAAGAAAACCTCTTTTCAGGATTTGATAGTTAGATAGCTTAGCTTTAGTGAGTAGTGGTGTTTATGAAGGTGCTAAAGGCTTGATAATGCTAAACGTTTTTTTTCCCGTCCTTTTTGTGCTATGGACATGAATGATACCTCAACTTATTCGGTTTGTTAAGGAGAGGTGTGCTATTACTTATGTAAATTATTAGACTGATGACTAGATTTTTTCCTGGCATATAATAAATGTTTTTTTAAAAATATCCCAAATAGCCTTAATAGTATTAAAGGAGAGTCTTTTTTTATTTTTATTTTTTTAACTTTGGTAGATTGCATGTCTAGAGATTATGTGGACCTACTCCCTGTAGAATATAAGTCCTGACTAGAAAAGGGGAGAAGAGAAAGTGACGTGACATGTAGCCAAGTATGGTATTCCATACATACTCAGAATTTGTGCTCTGCATTTCATCCATCCACAGCAGTAGACAGCAGTAGATAGGTTTCCCTTACAGATCTGTGCAAAACTTTTGCGATATTTTCTAAATGTTGATAAAAAAACTATTGGGAATGTTAGTAGGTTTAAGTATATAGCAGCCAGTGAAGTAGTCGTTATTTTTAATCAAAGGAGACGTAGGCGTGTTATCCAAGCATTTATGGCAAGGAAAGCCCCTTATACTTGGGAGTGACCACTTATGAGGTGTTTCTGGGTGTTTCTCTCTCCCATCTGCTTCGAGGTCTTGATAAATTGTGGCCTTTCTTTGTTGTTTAGAATGCAGCATTCTTTTGTCTTTTATGAGTTTAATAAAGAACTCTGTCTCGTCTTCTGTCCAAATATACTGCGCCATCTTTAAAGAATGATCGACTTTTACGTACACCAGGTGACCTGTAAATGCAAAAAAAAATGTTTCCATTGCAGTGTTAAGTAATATTCCTTATTCGAGTTGCCGAAAAAACACCTTGTTAAAACTTTTTTTTGCGATATTTGGGAGTTTTTGTGAAGTTGTAATGGAAACGCAGCTAGTGAGTATTGAACACATACAAACCGTGAACACACACCCAGAGCAGTGGGTAGCCACTTTTTGCTGAGGCGCCCAGGGAGCGATTAGGGGTTAGGTGCCTTGCTCAAATTGTTGTGGGTAATGAGAGTGGACGAGAACACCTCCACCTACACCTACTGAGATTCAAAACCGCAACCTTCAGGTAAGTCAGACTCTTTAACCATTAAGCCACAACTGCCCTGAGTGAGTAATGAATAAAGACCACTAGAAATACATTGCGTTCTTGTGGGGAGGCTGAATTCACTGAACAGTTTTGCCACTTTGGTGAGGTAGTTTAGGGCAAAAACCTTATTTATTAAGCACCCGCAATCCTGTTTAAAGTCTGTGTAAAGCAATATTAAAATATGTGTTCTGAGTTTGTCACACCACAGAAAAAATGTATTAACCACCTAGCCAAATTTGAATGATTAAAAAAAATACCAAGTAAATGAAATAAGTTATCAAAATCTTGAAAAAATAAGCAGTATTTTCTGTAAAAAAAACGCTGGGGGCGTGTCTGCTGTCGGCGCTGAAACCACACCTACTCGCGAGACAGATGCCGTCTCTCTACTTACTTGTCTAATGAGTCAAACATACTGATGCATACATACAAAAGAATCACCTTAGAGGGCTGCAAAATTTAGTCGAGTTACTGTAGACTACCTAATAATTATAAGCACAGAAGGCAACTTTCACTCATTGGCGGGCACGTACTGCCGACTGTGGCACCAGATGTCGGTGCCGCGAGATATGAGGATGAAGGCCGGGACGGGAGATAGTCGGTCCAGCCCCATTTCATCGGTTGTCGGCAAGACAGGAGGATTAAGGCCGAGGCGGGAGATAGTCGGTTCAGCCCCATTCACCAATAACAATGGATTATCAGTGAATCCCAGTTGTCTCTGATGAAAGTTTGTACAACTATCTGGTGTAAAACTATCACTGCAGAGTTGGGTGTTGGTGATGATTGTCATCTCTCCATCAAGATGGCTTTTCACAAAATTGAATCCACCTCTTCTTCATATCATCGTTTTTAGGAATTTTAAATAAGGAAACCAAGCTGTTTTGTATATTATCGCAACCAGGTAACATGCATTTGCGTGATGAAGGCATAGCTATAGCTAGCAAAATGTAGGCTGTAGTGACAGTAACCCATGATGCTAATACACTGTAGTTATTATAGCGTTAGGGGCGGGGCCATGCTCAGTGGCTCCAATGTGTCATCGAGCCACCGTTTTAGCACCGCCCAAAAAAATCCTGAACACAGAATTGGTGAAAAACTGTTTAATGGTCTAACTCCACAATTCAGTACTACAGAGTTCACAGTCTTTGTAATGTGTTTCAGCAATACATTTGTAACATTTATAAAGTGTTTAGAAACAATTCTCAGAATTGACTTTACATGGACTTTAAACATGCAGGTGCTACACTGGTATAGTACTGCACCAGGCATATTTAAGTACTATCATTTTCACTCGTCACTGCAAACGTGTACTTTCTGTGCTTGTAGGTTTATTATAGATGTGGCTTTCTCACAAAACTCGCTGCAAAAAATTTACTTTCCTTCATCTCTTCTTATTGATGTAAGCCCTCTGTAAATCTATCTGCACACATTCCCATCTGCTGCTCATGACTGTATCTCCTTTTCCTGTGCACAGTTCTGCAGTCTCATGTTCACCTTCTTGTTACTGTTTGAATTCAGACAGTTTAAAATAGCCTGAAGACATAATTGACGACATGATTAACCCCAGTTGAACTGAGCAAATGATGCTGCTTCTGTGAGTCTGAAAAATTTCTGATTGTTAATCTGAATTCATAGGCCCTACTTCTGCAGAATCAGTGTCTATTGAAAGGTTGACATTTTGCCTCTGACTTTAGGCAACTGACCAAAGATGCATGGTTATTGTTTTCATACGATTATGAGGTAACTGATTATATTGCAAGGAAATTTAATAGGAATAAATTGCATTCTCTGATAGCATTGTGGAAGATGGAGCAGACCACCACAATCTGGCAGACTTCATGGGACTGTACAGCATCACTCCACCACTGTGGTTCAGACACCTGATTTAGCTCTTTTATAAAGTGTGCATGACTGGAAATATGCCCGATTATAATGCTCTTCCATCATTTAATGAATTATTTCTACTATGTTCAATAGAAAATGTAAAAAACTTAAAACTGTTTACCACCTGCTTTTAGTGTTTTTAATAGTAATTGCTTCAGTCAAGTTGTGATGAGTTTTTGCTATCTATAGCAAACCCATTTGCAAAGAAAGGCAGTGTGTTTAAACTGAAAATAATTTATTTTAGAGTTATTTTATTTGTCTGTTCAAAAGTTTGGATAGGATTTTTTCATATTTTTGAAAGAAGTCTTTTATGCTTACCAAGGTTGCATTTATTTGATTAAAAAAAATACACTAAAACACTAATATTGTGAAATATTATTGGGTCATTCCTTGTCAAATCAACCAAATTTCGGAAAATTCCCTGGCTCAAATTTTTGATTTTGATAATTTTTTTTTTTTTTTTTTTTCTGTGGAAAGACAAACATAAATAGTGATGAAAGACAAAATATTAAATGTCACAGATGTATATTTACTGAGTAATCCACTATTTTGTAGAGGGGGTCAAAATGACAATTTTCACCTGAGATTTGGAGCCAAATTAAACATAAATTTGAGACCCCCATATCTATGGGACTGAACTATATAAAGCCTTGAAAATGAAGATTTCAAAAGGAAAGTTTATTAAGAATGAGAATTTAGAAGGATATTAAGATATCTTGGATACTTTTGGAGTTACAGGCATGCAAACTTTGGAAAAGGAGTATTTATGGCACTTTTATGAGTATGAGTATTCAATGAGTATTCAAGGTATGTTCTATGCAATTGAGCTGAAAGAAAAACATGAGATACATTTCTATTTTAACATTATTTATTCTTCAGATATTACTCTTTAAAAGAAAAAAGCTGTATGCAAAGTGACCCCCCCCCTTTTTTTTCTTTTTTTTTTTTTTTCTGAAAATGTGTACAGTTGACCAGTTTACTCATGGAGCCACATTAAGATTTCCATATCTCTGGGATTGAACCATCGAGGGCCTTTAAAATGCAGATACCAAAAGGAAGGTTTATTAAGAACCAGAATTTAAAAGGATATTAAGATATATTTTGAACTGTCACTGTTGGCATATAATGCAACAAAGATTGTTAAAGTCAACAGATTTTACTAACAGACCTACCAATCTCTGTGTAAAAATAAAATAATGATGCTGCCATCTTTCTAAAGTCATTTTTACACCCCTCTAATTTGGCCCCAAATCTCAGGTGAAAATTGTCATATTGACCCCCTTCTACAAAATAATGGATTACTCAGTAAATATACATCTGTGAAATTTGATATTTTGGCTTTTATTACTATTTATGTTTGTCTTTCTACAGAAAAAAATATTAAAAAAAAATTAAAAAAATTGAGCCGGGGACCTCTGGTTGAGCTGACATGGAATGACCCTATTACAATGTAAAATAACTTTCTATTTGATTATATTTTAAAGTGTTTTATTCTTGTGTTGGCAATGTCACATGACTCTTCAGAAATCATTCTAAAACGCTGATTTGATGCTCAAGAAACATTATTTTTTTATGTTGAAAACAGTCATGTTGCTTAATATTTTTGTGGAAACTATGATACATTTTTACCTCAGGATTCTTTGAATAGAAAGTTCAAAAGAACAGCATTTATTTGAAATAAAAATCTTTTGTAACATTATGAATGTGTTCACTGTCACTTTTGATCAAATTAATGTAGCCTTGCTTGAATAAAAGTATTTATTTCTTTAAAAAAAGACCCCAAATTTTCAAATTATAGTTTAACTACAGACTATTTCAGCACATTTACTCCCTGTTAAACTGAATTTCAGCTGGTTAATAAAACAGGTTTTTATGCTGATATACTATACACGAAAATGACGCAACTGTTTGGATCCTCTACTTTGGTTTTTATGAAGTTCTCAAGTCCATGGACTCAATAATAATAGGTTCCCAAAACTCTGCCTTCGTTAGTTTCCATATCAGTCAACCAAATATGCAACCGATAACAAACAGAATGTAACATCAGTCAACAGCAGTTGGGAAAAGGATACAGCAGCACAAAGAAAACTGATTGCGCTGCATGCTACTGACAGGAATGTTGTTTGTGACACTCACACACCGTCAGGTTTATGACAAGCATCTAAAGAGTTAAATTCAATTCCCCAGAACAGAAGTAGGAGGTTCATTTAAATGGCGATACCACTGATTGTAAATTATTGCTAACATGGCTGTTGTAGCACAGGACCAGGGTAGCATCAACCTTTGTTTCCTGCCTGGCCCATTTTCTTCCCATCACAGTCAGTCATGCTATTGTGCTCCTGTTGTCAGCTCATTAATATACACTCCTGTTCTCCTGCCAGCCTTCCCCTTTTTCCTCCCATCCCTCCCTCCCTCCTCCACTTCCATAAGTCAAGGTCAGACAATTTTACCTTTGGTTTTTCAAATGTGAAAACAGATTCATATCACCCCTCCCCCCAATTCCATTTCCCTGGCCATTGGCATTGAAGAGAGGGAGTGTGTGTGTGCGTGTCCTCTTATGTGCCCAGTGGAGAAGTTTAATAAATGTGGTGTCACTCTGCAGTGTGGCATATGAGATTGCTTGGCCTGCAGTCTGTGACACGCGGGGAATGCTTTTGAAAGGCAGACCTCTGTAAAAAGGCTGCAGAGGGTCTGAGAACAAAACAGCATGGCATATGGAAACTTCTTATGACATACCCTGAAAAGCATGTTTTCATTCGGATAGTAAGATATTGTTTCCACTGTACTCATTCATGATCAAATTGTTTGTATTTTTTGCATGCTTACATTACCAATGTGTTTGTGCCTTTGAGTGTGTCCTTTGCTTGCATGTTGCCTACACAGTAGCTGATTGATTTGATTTTTTTTTTTTTTATGGCCAATGCAGATAAGGTCATTTGTACCTTAATGAACTCATCTAACCCTTAAATTTATTTTTGTTGGTGTAACATAAAATATTTAGAAAAACTCATGAATTAAACAATATTTCTGACCATATCAATTAATTTGGAGGTTTTCACATGAACATTCTTAAGTTAACATTTTGGCATCTGATGGGTGTTGCTAAAATTAAATGTGCGCTTATTTAATTGAAAAAAAATATTTACAATTTTATTAATTATTTTTTATTTTATTAAATTTAAATTGGCAAATATGGCTGATAGTTAATACAGTTTTTCAGTACAAATTAGATTGTTAGCATAATTTGTTATGCTTTTTAACTTTTTTTAAATGACTTTGGTTAGTCTATCTTTTTTGCTTTAATGACAGCACCACTCGAGCTGCATGAACTCCACAAAACCTAATGATTGTTCTCCAGCATGATTTGAGAACAATGCAGAGCATCTTGAGCTTCAGTGGAAGAGCATCTGACTGTCTGATCAAAGAGTCACATGATCATTGTTACTAACTTATATATTTGATTAAGCCTAGACATATAAATAGAAAATATAGCTGCAAGCAGCGATGACGGGCCCGATCCCGGGCTCCACCAACACTCCGGTGGCTTTAGGGTAACTCTGCACGACGGGCAATATGCATTTACAGCGGGTAAATAAAAAAGTTATATATATATAAGTATATAAATACATTTTAACATGTATCGGTATTAAAATGTCTAAACTCCTACAACTTTCTGTTCATTTCAAAGTTTATATGAAAACATCCCTGATATCTTTAATCTCAGAATTTTGGGCCTTCTGTATGTTTACTGTATATGTCCTTCAGTCTTCACAATACACTCCAGCTTGAGCACACTGCATTAAAGCCAGTTTGATTACATTTGAGATTAAATGGAGGTGGGAGTTTGAGTCTGATGATTGTCGGTGAGAGTGAGTTATGCTGTTGTTACCTGAGTGGGCTGGGAGCTCTGTTCCTGTGACCTTGGGGGTCATTGACCGGAGGGATGCATTCATCACTGTGATGCTGGGGATGGGGGAAGGGGGAAAAGGGGAGCTGTAGGCATGCAACTGTGGCATGCTCATTACTACCCTACACCTAGCACACTGTTTCTCTCTGAGGATCTATGTAAGTGTGTTTATATATTGGAGACGTTGTTTGATATTAGCCTTTGTTTCTGGTTCTAGTGTTCAGAGATTTATTTATTTATTTGCCACAATAATTACACAAGCTTCCTACTGTCACAGCCTTAGCGCAAGGCAAAAGCATTATTAATAAAGCAGTCTTTAATGATAACACAGGGAGAATACAAAACAATGTAACACAACAGACGAGAACCGACTAGGGAATGAACATAACAGGGAACTTAAAGGATTAGTTCACTTTCAAATAAAATTTTCCTGATAATTTACTCACCTCCATGCCATCCAAAATGTCCATGTCCTTCTTTCTTCAGTCGAAAAGAAATTAAGGTTTTTGATGAAAACATTCCAGGATTATTCTCCTTATAATGGACTTCAATGGCCTCCAAACGGTTGAAAATTACAGATTCAGTGCATTGATCATTAAAGTAAAACAGGATCAAACCAAATAAACGTTTCGCTCTAGTATGCTATGTTATGCTATACATTGTATAATTACAATATTGTATAGTAATTTGGGTAACACTTTATTTTACAGTGTCATTGTTACATATGTTACATGTATTTACTGTACTAATAACTAGAAATTATGCATAATTACATGCAATTAACCCTAAACCAAACCCTCATCCTAACCCTAACCCTATAGCAAGTACATGTAGTTAATTGTCATTACTCAGTACTTAAATGTATAATTGCACCGTAATACTGACACCTTAAAATAAAGTGTAACCGTAATTTGTAATGCAAAAAGCATTTTCATTAGTGCACTCCTTTGGACCCCACTGTATATCCCAGCATGCCTCTCTCTGCATCACATTACACATATACACACTATCCTCCATCTATCTCCATCAATAAAATGTAATGAATAAGAAATGGCAAAGAGGATGCCCCCTCCCCTTTTACTACATCAGACAGAGTATTGATCAGGAAGATCTAAGGTCATGCTCTTTTTCTGTTTATGGTCTGCCTTTTGAGCTCAAAGATATCATCCTCTCTTGTACATAAAAACAGCTAAATAACAACAGAGATAATGGTGAAGATAAGATGAGGAATTATGCGATCAAAGTAACCAATTGTTCCTAATGCTGAGCAAAAGCTTCATCAACATTTCAAGTGTGACTGAGCAAAATGTATTCAAAGATTTCCTTTTCATTTTGGTTCACTTTATGTTTGAAGAGCTACTGTGGTTTCCTTCCTGAAAGCCTGAAAACTTGTGCTGATTTCAGTCAACATGCTCTTATGGCAGACTCCAGTCCTGTGGAAACACATTATCTGAGCTACATGTATCTGAATGAAGTTTCCCTTGACACATGTGTGTATCATAAACAAAGCACGACAGCTGTCACTACAGCTCATGTCAGTTCACGGCGGAGGTCTTTTCTCTACCATGTGCTTTTGGTCAGAGCTCTTCATCATTTTACTGACGAGTGACCAGAGGGTTTGATTCCGTCATTTATGGTCTAGGACCAAATTTGAGGTAGTTAAGATATACAGATTAGTTTTGATTGCTGATGCAAGTTCTACTTGTAGAGAAACTTAATGCATCTTAGAATTTGATTTTAGAGCATGTGTTGATCTGGAGAGCATGGCGTTGTGGTTTTATATTTGAAAGTAGCGCAAGTACAATGTACAATGACCCGTCTGATAAATAATTTCCATGGTATATATGAAACTGCTGAATGCTATGGACTAATCAGAATTAAGTATTCCAAATAGCCATGGGTAAGTCTTTGCAGGCTTAAGAGGAAGCTCTGATTGCCTCTGTGGGCTTCTTCACAAAACTATTACGGCAGCACATTCTCAGGTTTCCAATGAAAGTGCAACACAGGCGGCTTGTAGTTAATTGCTCATTTGAATCTATAAAGGCAGCCAATTATGGTTATGTGTGCTGTAAATCTGATTAACCTTTCTACACTGCTCCCCTAATGCCATGGAGACCACAAAGGTCTAATGCTTGTTCAACAAGCGTGCGTGATTATAAGTAAAGCTATGTATCTAAAATAAACATCAACATATGAGCTGAAGAACTGAGATGGATTTTTTTGTAAGCTGGACAGTTATGGACAGGCCCAAATGGATTTTATGGATGTTTTTGGAGGAAAATCTTTAATAATATAATTTTATAACCTTTATGCACAATAATATGTATTTTATCTATGTAAACAGGGTAAAATATGCTAAACAGAGCTGCAAATTCAAATTTTTTATTGGACATTTAAATTAAGAAGAAAACGAGTGCAAAGGATGTGAACTTTCTGAATGATGGACATGATTGTCATTACAAATTAGTGTTATTTATTAAATAAAACTATTTAAAAATTGTTAATTCAAATAAAGCTGAAATAAAATAAAATATAAATGTTAGATGAAAACGTAAACTTATTAAAAGTTCTAAAATTACTAAAACTGAAATAAAAATAAAGCTAAATAAAAATATTAAACAAAAACAAAAAATAATAAAAATGACAAAGGCACATAACGAAATTACTAAGTAAAATATGAAAACTGAAAACTTAAAAATAAAAGCTAATTCAAAATATTAATAAATACTATAAATAATACTAACCCTGTTATTCTGTATTGACCAGATTATGTATTAATTATGTATCTGATTATAGCTATATGAGAGAATGCTCTAATTTCAACTTTTCACTTGGACAGTGTAATTTTTGATGCAGCATGGGAAGCCTGGTCCTGCTCCATCTCTTTACCTTGTCCAGTACATGATCTCAAGTGAAATGAATAAAACTCAGCCATAATTGTGGCATACGTAAGTCAACACACATTCCCAATGCATGCACACACTAAATGTAATTATATTATTGTCTTAAGATGCTCCCACAAGACAAGACTTGATGCTTCTTCTCAGTGCCTGGGTGAAGTCTGAGTTGCCTCCTTTGCAGCTCTGAGATGTTGCTCCTGTGCTGAAGAGGTGACATGGTGAATAATGAACCTGAATTATCACCACAAGCAAGATTAATTGCCATGAGCTGTGATTAGCCCTCCCTGCCAAGCTGATCTTTTATGCCTCTATACATACTTCATCATTAAACGCACTCAGTAATCATGTTTCTCCTCTGCCACCGCATTACATATCTCAGCCGTAATCCATATGCAGATGACATTAGGGCGGATTGTTATTTAATTGGCCCCTTGAAGGTCTGTCAGCACGTCTTTATCGGCAAGCCCTTGTCTTTTAACTACCTAAAGCGACCCAGCCATCCTCTCATATTCATCTGGCCAACAGAAGCGCTCTGGCTGTCATTGGGTGGATGAATGCTAATGAGAGTGAGAGAGATGAGTCCTTAGTGAGATCGGGTTTTGGCTCATTGCTCAGCGAAATGTTTGGCCAGCTCTCTGATCATATTTGCCTTCCACAGTCCATGCTGTGATAAAGCTGTAAGCTGGAATGGGACAGAGGGGGATCAGTGTTGCAATGTGAAAATGTCCCCATGGGTGGAGACCATACTTACATGCCCAAATTCTTTTAAACCTATATTTCAGTGTCCCAAATTGAGGAATCACATGGCTTCTATGAGGAAACTTTCTTTGAGGCATCTCAATTAAAAACAAGCTCAGCAGACAAATAACATTTCAGAGATGTAAAAACAACTGGGTTGCAGACAAAATGTGTTAAAACAGTCCATGTTCTCACCTATTTAATTTAGAATGACTAATTACTTGCCAGCAAGATAATTAACGCTTTCAGTGCCCAGAAAGGTACTAAAAACATATTTAGTACAGTTTATGTGACTACATTAGTTCAGCCTTAATATTATAAAGTGATGAGAATACATTTTGTGCGCCAAAAACAAAACAAAATAATGACTGTTCAACAATATCTAGTGATGGGCGATTTCAAAACAATGCTTCGAAGCTTTACAAATCTTTTGTTTCGAATCAGTGGTTCGGAGTGCCAAAGTCACGTGATTTCAGTAAACGAGGCTTTGCTGCTTCATAAGTGTTTTGAAATTTCAACAGTTCATGTGACTTTGGCAGTTTGATACACAATCCGAACCACTGATTCGAAACAAAAGATTCGTAAAGCTTTGAAATTGTTTTGAAATTGGCCATCACTGGATATTGTCATAAAGTCATTATTTTGATTTTTTTTGGCGCACAAAAAGTATTCTGGTTGCTTCATAACATTAAGGTTGAACCACTGTAGTCACATGAACTGTTTTAAATGTGTCTTTAGTAGCTTTCTGGGCACTGAAAGTGTTAATTATCTTGCTGTCAATAGAGGCCTCAATTGAGCCATCGGATTTCATCAAAAATATCTTAATTTGTGTTCTGAAGAAGAACAAAGGTCTTACGGGTGTGGAACGACATGAGGGTGAGTAATAAATTACATAACTTTCATTTTTGGGTGAACTAACCCTTTAACAGCTGGTGAGCCGTAGTAGCCATGGTAGTCCAGAGGGTATTTTAGCAGCCCCAAAAAACAGGAATGACTGAACAAAGCTTTAAGTATACCACATTCTCTGTCAGTGAGGGATAAATGAATTGGGAATACACTGAATGTTTGCCTTTTAATTTGTTTGTAGTTTTCAGTTAGTAAGTAGTCATCATTAAGAGATGATTTTCAAGTGATGTCTAGTGGTTTGTTGAAATTGCGCCCTCTGCCAGTGGAACGATGTCTAAAAAACATATTTGATGCGGTACGTTAAACCTCATAACTAAAATGGATGCAAGATCTCTCTAGAACAACCATGGTTTTATATATATATATATATATATATTTTAAGTATTGTTGAGAAAGCCCGATTAATGATTAATCAAATGAGAGAGACTCGAGAGATGGCTGGCGGTACGTCAGTCAGTCTGTGTTGTTGGGGGAGGGAGGTAGTTCCTCGACCCTCGTTGTCATAGCAACAATAAAGGTGGAGCGATATTTTAACATAGGGGTTGGATTGTTTGTTAGTTGAAGTCACGTGGCGTGCCGCTGGGGAATGGGGGCACTTCCTGTTTTACTCTACTGAGACTTGAGCCGCTGTTGTCAGTTTCAACAAAATGGCTGCTGGAGCGCCACAAACGAAAACCCAGTGAACGCTTCATGTCAGTGCAGTATCATTTTAAATGGATGCATTGGAATTTCCCTACCTTCTGAGCATCGGGACATTTACTCGTGTGGACTCGTTTACATACGTATTAGCGAACTGAAGGCATGCTGAAATATTTCCCTTTACGCACTTTATATACACCCAAAATCATACAAAAGCTCAAACTGCCAGTGTGCGCGCGTCTGTGTGGGTGCGCGCGTCTGTAGCTGCTCCTAAAATCGTCGTAATGTTAAAGCTGATCAACCTTAAGCTTTCTTGCTTACGTGGAAAATTGTCGTTTAATGTTATTTTCACTGTTTGCACTGGCATTTTTTGAGTTTTTTTTTTTTCCCGCATCTGGATAAATTCCACTGCATATTGAGAGGTGAATTCCTCAACTGGAAAGTCAGCCTCGCCATTGCAGCTCACTGCATGAGCGAGTGTCCCGACTGCGACTGAATAATATCTGATCTGTGTCAGTACGGGTATCGACAACATCCTCCTTCACCATGCAGCTCATGCATCACATTTGAACAGCAGACCGCAGTTGCTCCGTGTGCAAAATAAAGGTAAGATGAGACATTTTTAAAACGGGTATATTATTTAGGTGGGCGGGGTGTGATAATTTTTGGTATACAGTGATAATGCGTCATTTTTGGGATTTCTTTCGAGATATTTTGACTGACAGTGACATTGAAAGGGACGCAGAATTAGTGAAATCACTAAAACCCAAGGCTCGCCGACAAGGTTATTTAATAACATGCGCTCTTCTCTGTTTTGATGGTTAGAAATAGCTTGCGTGTGCAAATGTTTACTCCCCCGAACATCAACACTGGCCCATTTTATAAACAGATGCGAGATAAGCCTCCTTTCTTATCGGATACCAGTCGTATTTAAGATTCATACGTCTGGCAATGTGACCAGTTTTGTAATTTGCGTTTACTTAAAGCCAGAGTTTGGCGCTCGAATGGTGTGTTTTGTAAATACATGTGTCCAGTATTTGCTGGGAGTTCCGTCACGTCGTTTTGATGATAAAATGCTGTCTAGGAAGTCAACTTACTAGTTTTTTTTAAGATTATATTGTTATGGAGAATCATGTTTCTGCAGTGACGTTCAGTAACCCTGGGCGATGAACGAAAGAGAAAGAACCGCTGTGGTGTTTATATTTTCATGGAGTTTGGGTATCGCGCGAAGAGCTGCTATTATATCTGGTTGAAGCTCTTTGATTCACTGTCTGCTCATGACTGAAAGATTCAGATTCCTCATGAAACGAAACAGTTTCATTTTTTAACGTAACACTGTTGAAGCTTCTAAGTGGTTTGAGAGTTACTATTTGTTTACTAAAATTGGTGATAGGCTAGTTTCCGTCAAAATGTCAGTTATTGTTACTACTTTGAAATGAGTAAATTCATAAGAAATGTCATTCAAACATTGTAAGCTGCCAGAATCTTTCTGTGACTATTTATTTTCCTTTTAAAAAAAAAACAGTTCTACCAAATTACCATCGTTTTGTTTGTTGTAGTAGCGATAACTGATATTTAGACTGACACTATGGTTACCATGGTAAAATTTCCTAAGCGCGTTGAATACTGCTTTTGGTTGTGCAGGATAACGCTAACGTGCTTACCGTCTGAGGACAGCACCAATGTCAAACGTCCCCATGACTGTTCCTGTGGTGGTGCAGTTGCTAATTTGGCAGGGAGAGTTTCAGCTCCCCTCCCAGGGTCAGGGTCCCCCTGTCAGAGCCAGACCTTTTGAAAAGGGCTGTGTGTTCTCCAGGAGTGAAAAAGGGTCAGACAAAAAGAGGCCACTTAATGCTCAGATTACCATAAAGCTTAGGTCACATTGCCCCTCTCAGCTTGTTCTTATAAAGCCTTACCAGCATTACTGTGGCTTGGGATTTGCACCATGTGGCTTCATGTTTGGTCATTTGTAGCTGTTGGTTATTGAAGTGGAATCATTGTTGCTGAGTCTGGTGTGTGATTCCCTTATGAAACTTAGTTCCTGTTTAGAAACTGTGGCATTTTGAACAAGACCATAGTAACCACAGGTAAAACCATGGATTGCTTGTCTTTTCCATGGTTAGATCAATTATCGTGTTAGCTGGTTTCTGTAAAAGCCAAAAATCATGATATGTTACAAAAATAGAATGAAAGTATAACTAATGCTAATTGTAATGAAAATAAAATTCTCAGTCCAATAACGACAGTAGAGAGTTTTGCTGAAGTAAAATCATTGCCATTTTATTTTTCAAACAAATTACTGTGAAGGTAGCGTTACATGCAGGTGTTTATCTCTTTGCCTGCGAACAACTGTCATTTTCTGTTTTGTGTGTGTGCGTGTTTAATTCTCTGGTATACACATTTTACATCTGCAACTATGTTGCTATTTTCTACACTTGGTGATGTGGCACTTTGCATTGTTGGCACATGTATCAGTTTAGCATCTGTATTCTAATCTAAAATAGAGGCTCCCATTGGAGCTCCTCACTGGTTTTAGACTCGTAATGCTTATAGCTGAGCAAATATGTCCTATTAATTCCCTCAATCCTTTCTGAGCCACTTTGTAATTTTTTTCTAGATATGCGTTTTGTCTTTGGCTATGTTTTGCACAGTGCAGATCTTGGTGTTTTGTCAAGCTTTGACATCAATGCCTTGATTCAATCAACCTGGCTCATCAATAGCACAATCATTTTATTTGTTTGGACAGAAGACACTAACCAACAGCTGTCATTCCCAAAGTGAGATTTATGCTGATCTCTGACGATAGTGACTGTATCTGTGTGCCACTGACTTGTTCATCATAATAGATTATATTAATGTACTAGAGATACTTTTATGTTTTGCATGCTTTATTCGATGCAGTTTTCTCCATTCATGCAGGTCTGATGAAAGGAAGTTGAGTTTTTGAACCTTCAGGATGTGTTTTTGGCATAAGCTTTACATTCTTTTTTTGATTGGTTGAATGAGTCTTTCAAGGGCAAGTTTGCCTCTCTGAGACACACTTGTAGCAGTTATCTGAATTCATTAACCTTTTGAAAGGCATGTTTTATTCGTAGAATGCAACATTTCACCTGCTCGCTTGTCTGCAAAATGGCAGCCCTCAGTTACAGTAAAGGAGTATAGTCCTTCCTGTTCATCAAACCTATCAGGATGTATTAATATCATACATTTTAATAACACATATGGCTGGGAGTTTATAACTATAATGTCTATAACTTGTTCTAGAACAGTGGTTCCCAAACCTGTCCTGAAGGACCCCCAGCACTGCACATTTTGTATTTCGCCCTTATCTGACACACCTAATTCAGGTCTTGCAGTCTCTACTAATGAGCTGAGGACTTTAATCAGGCATTAAATTGAGACATCCAAAATATGCGGTGCTGGGGGTCCTCCAGGACAGGTTTGGGAATCACTGTTCTAGAGCAATTGTGAGGTGCTGAAAGTAACAGTTATTTGATAGCTCATCTGAAATTCATATTTTATGTTATTTAGATATTTGTGGCTTATTCTACCCACTTAGACAGGAAGAGGCTCTCTGACCGACATGTAAAGCGAGCCACAGTTTGTGGTGTTTAGGGGTGGGTAAATCTTAAATGGATGAACACCACAATAATAGACAGCCACAGATAAATCTTATTCAGAATAAGCCATGATGACAGTCTCCCTGAACTGTTGAAATGTGTTTAGACTTCCCTATCTATGTTTTTGTTTCCTCAAAAGTAGTTAATATTAATTATTTCACAGGCAGAAAACAAAGCTAGATACCTAGTTTGCTTGCTATAAAGTGCCTTAAACAAAACTTTAAATATTTTGTGCTTATATATATATATATATATATATAAGTTTTTGTTAGAAGTCTCTTAGGCTCACCAAGGCATTTATTTGATATGTTAATGTATTTTAAAATGTAATTCATTCCTGTGATGTCAAAGCTGAATTACTTCAGTCTTTAGTGTCACATGATCCTTCAGAAATCATTCTAATATGATGATTTGATGCTCAAGAAACATTTATTATTATTATCAATTTTGAAAACTGTGCTGCTATTGATATTTTTGTTCAAACCATAATACATTTTTTCAGGATTTTTTGATGAATAGAAAGCTCAAAAGAACAGCATTTATTTGAAAGTGTACATTACAAAAACTATTATATATGTCTTTACTGTCACCTTTAAACAATATAATGTATTTTTTGATAAATAATTAATAATTTCTTTTTTGAAATTTGCATAGCAGTCTCCAGTCTGATTAGAGCTTATAATTTTGACAAGTATTGTGTGCAGCATGCATTAGATGGTCAATGAATGTATTGTGGACAATTTTTGGGCATGTCTAGGCCTGTCACAATAACTACTTTTTGTTGTGCGATATATTGCCCCAGAAATAATTGCGATATGCAATATTATTGTCATTTTAAGACCATTTAATGCCACTGAATATATAATCATAATATAATACAATACAATACAAAATTTTATTTCTATAGCACATTTAAAACAACTGCCGTTGACCAAAGTTCTTTCCAGCATAATATAATATAATAATATAACAGCATAATAATGCAAGTAGGCCTACACACTTTCAAATGACAATGATCTTAACTCTTAAGAATATTTAGATACTGGAATTGAAGTGTCAAAAAAATAACAATGTTGAATAAATAATAAACCTTTGCTAACAAAAACTGCAAAATAAGTAGAAAAAACACTTGCAAATGCTATGGAGATTTTCCATCTACAGTTTTTTCCCTGACCTTAATTTCTCAGTAAAGTAAGGGTGCACGCTATTGTCAGATGTCCATATGAACAATGACACAGATTTAGCAGTCAGGTATGGCCTGTTGAGGTATCTGTTTTTCTAGAGGCGTGTTTGAAAAACATCTTTTAACTTGAGTGCCGCGTCATGCACGAGACACTGCGAAAGACGCGAGTGCAACAGTCAAACACGTTTCCATGGAAAAGCGCCGCAGTGGAATGCAAAGGATGTGAAAGGCCATGGCTTAGTACAGGGTTTGTACTAATCTCACTAAAATTCATTTGACAACTTTTTTTCCCCTTGATGCATCACTAATAACCTCAGAACTGATCACTCTCAATTTAGTCCCCCGTTACAAGAGTTTCCCCTTATGCTAAGTCCATTAGTGTGCTGAACTGTTGGATGTTTTGCATTTTATTGAGACAAATGTGCAATCGCTGAAAGACCTACGTGATTTGAGTATAATGACAGGAGACTTTATGGAAGGCATTTGTGTGATCTATTAGGGCAATAAATTGTCAGCAGAGCTTGTGTGAAAGTGCTTTCATTAGTGACTTTGGAGGAAGATGAAAGTCACTGGACTGCTATGACTGCGAGTCAATCCACCAAAAAGCTATTTTTAGCGGCTGTTTGCCCGCCAGGAACTGAATGTGTGAAAAATCACCTTTTGTTGTTTTTCATTGGCATTCAGGCAGGTAGGAAGTTTTCTTCTGCTGAATTAAAAAAGGTGTCTACACATAGTCTGGAATTCATAAAACAGGATTTCACGCCACACTTTTCACCACAATATAGTCGCCTGCGGAAATAAAATCAGACTCTAAAGGTTCTTTCACCCTGTCTTTTGTCTGTTATTTGTTGAGTGTGGCTGGGTGACTAAAGGAGATTTTCGTGTTATCCAAGGGTTTACTGGCATATCAGGTCTGGTCTTCTCAAATGGCTCGGAAGTTATGGGTTTCTAATGCCTGATTGTGTCTGATGGAGAGGCTGCAGATTTCTTCTTCTGTAGGCTGCTGTTGCTAGCCAGCAGGTTCCCGAGGGCTCTCGACTCTCTTGTTTGTCTAGCAGCGCTGACATTTTTTGGCTCTGTGCCCAGAGAGCTTCTAGTCCCCCCCGCCCCCTACCACCGCATCTCCACCGTCTCTTCAACTTGCTCATTTCCCCTCCTTCCTCCACCTACCGCTATTTCCTACAGTACTTCATACTGACTGTGACTTGGACCGCATCACTAGTAAATGCAGAAGAGACCAACAATGAAGGCAGTTATGTTGTGGGATGTGTGTTTATCTCGTTAAATTTTCCCATGATCTCACACACAGGTAAAGCTAAAGCAAAGGTCATTAGACATTTAGACTGATAATTGTTTTCATGTTTTAGCAGATAACCAATAAATAGCCGGTATCAAATTGTACGCTATTATATTTAAATAAATAATTAAAAATAAATCTCTAAAACTGATGGTTTCAAATGCTACAAGTGAATTTATGCATCACACAATTATAATTTGCAGTATGAAAAATTACGTTTTTATAAAGCAACTAAATAATCTATTTATTTATTTTTTGCATTCACATAGCGACAAGAAAATATATTAGTCAGTGATGCTCCGGATCTGTTGCACTTTGATCTTTAACATTAGATCTTTACATCTTTCTCTTTCTTTGAACAAAATGAATGCTTGAATCCTCCGCAATTGTCTTGTCAGTTAAGTTCCCTACTCTCATCACAAGTGAAATCTGACTTCGACGTAAGACACTTGCAGTTTTATAATCGTATTGTCCTTTGTCCAATTGATCTAAATCAGTAGTTCTCAAACCTGTCCTGGAGTACCACCAGCACTGCACATTTTGTATATCTCCCTATATCCGACACACCCATTTCAGGTCTTGCAGTCTCTACTAATGAGCTCATGAGTTGAATCAGGTGTGATAGATGAGGGAGACATACAAAACGTCCAGGGCTGGTGGTACTTCAGAACAGCTTTGAGAACCACTGATCTAAATGATTTTTATTTTGATAAAATAGCAAAATGGCAGTGGGGGCAGTGCCATGGTGGGCAAGTAATGTAATCATGTACGACTGAACGTTGTGTAATGCCGGTAACACCGACTACCACAGCAAGCCTAATCATGTGACACTGAAGGCTGAAGTAATGGCTTCTGAAAATTCAGCTTTGCCATCACAGGTAGGGTTGGGAATCGAAAATCAATTCCAATTCTGAAATCGGATTCTTGAGGTCAGGTATTGGATACTTTATAAAATTAAAATTAGCATTTTAATGACTTTAAACCATTCAAGCTCAAGAAAACCCATGCTGTTTTCTGTGCTGCGCACACAGAAAAAGTGACTTTAATGGGATTTTAAACAATTCAAGCACAAGAAGACTCGTGCGCTGTTTTCTGTGCTTTGCACACATCCAAAACGCGCACAGAAAGCCACTTCTCATAGTGAAAAGTGCGAGTTCTCTTCCACGCCTTTTTGCACTTGAACAGACAAATGCAGTCAGAACACAGTCGGTTATTTCTTAAGTGAACGTAAACAGTTGACAAAGAAAACGCATAACAGTATATTGGATCAGTGCAGTTCTTAAAGTGACAGCAATAATATTCCTGCTGGCGTCTCTATAATAACGTTAATCAAACAACAAAAGACAGAAAATTCAGTCGCTGTTCTTGACTGAATAACTTTTGTAACTATATTTATAATGTGTATTTTATTTATAAAGTGCAGTGTTATTTTACATTTGATTAGTATCTGTACCTGAATACCTGAAAATCTTTGTTTATTTCAATCGTATCTTTGTTCAGTTGCTAATTTGTTTAATTTTCTTTTTTTTTTTTTTAATTACTGACTACTGAGTGTTTACTTGTCTTTAATAATGCTTGAAATGTATATTAGTTAGGCTAGTTGTTTTTGCTATGGTATATTTTTAAACCATAGGCAAAAGTTCCTTGTGTAAGTTTTCTTTAGCCTCTTGTTTTTGTTCATGGTATTCAGCTACAACGAAATTTTTTGCAATAAGACTTAGAATAAATGTGAAAGTTTTTTTTTTTTTTTTTTTTTTTAAACCTGGAATTGAAATTAGGAATCAATAAGAATATGATGATTCAAATGATGCCTAACCCTAATCACAGGAATAAATTACATTTTAAAATATATTAAAATAGAAATCTATTATTGTAAATTGTAATAATATTTCACAATATTACTCTTTTACTGTATTTTGATCAAATAAATCCAGCCTCGGTGAACATAAGATACTTCTTTCTAAAAAATTTTTTAAAAATCACGACGTTTGAACAGTAGTGTATCAGTCAGTATCTGGCGACCACCAGTGTGGCACCAATATATTGTGCATCTTTAGTTTAAAGTATTTATTTAGTGATTATTAGAGAAGAAGAACATTCATATGCTTCCATCAATCTTGGTTTTGTGCATCTGGTTCATGTCACATTTGTTTATCTCTGATTCATTCACTCAGGCAGAGTTTACTGAAAACAGGCAGAATAAAATGAACAGTTCAAACTCAGTGTTTTTATTCCTAAAAGAAATGTTCCTCTGAATCCCAAGTACATCCTTTTTTTCCTGTGAATTTCTTGTTGACATTCCTTTCTGACTATTGTTAACATAAGCACAAAGATTCAGACTTCTAAAGATTCTAAAGCAGAGCATGTCTTTTGTTTAGGTGTTGTAGCTTTTGTGGCTCAGTCTTATTATTGATGGTAAACCAGACTTTGTTTTACTGTGAAAAGCCACACTAAGTTGATTACATTTGTGGGTTCCCTTCTTTTTATCAACAAACATAGAATATATAGTTTGTTCTGTCTTTTTATTTTTTTTATCAGCTGCTGTATAAAGTAAAAAATATGCATACTTAGGTTCTTTTAGATTTTAGGTCATATTTAGTGATCGACCGATATTGACTTTTTAGAACCGATATCAATCATTTTTGTGTTTGTGCCCGATAACCGATATGCAGAACCGATATTTATTTACCGTTATACTTCTGTTTTTGACACGATTACAACACCACTAAACTGAACAAAACATTTTATTTATAACAATCACTACCCCCTCGCATAGAAAACAAAACAAATCTTATTTATACACCAATAAATTTTGTTAATTTTAATCTTCATATTACAAAAATTGTATTTATAAAAAGCATCAGCGGTTACAATAGTGTTAACAATAAGCAAAATAAATGTAGAATGTCTAATGTTTCCAAATGGAGAAAATAAATTAAAGACAGGAGTCATATCAAGTTTGCCGTACTTTATTTTAAACTACAGTTTTAGTAGATTTATAAGTTGTTTAATAGGCTAAAGAGTGAAGAATAATTAGCTGGATAATGTTAAATAACTGAATAATATTCTCTGGAATATTGGAATATAACAAACAAAACATCGTATTTTATTGCATTTCACAACTGGTAGGCTATGTTATATCAGAATTATTAATAATGTTTTTGTCGTTCTAGATTATGAAATATCTGCTGATATTCATTCATTTACACAGAATTAAAACTGCGATTGCTCGCGCAGATAATAATTTTCATAGAGTTGTGTTTACTTGGATGTTTATTAGCGAATTAATGGTTATATAAGAAATGTTTATATAATTACGGTGTTTTAAACAAGTGAATCTTGTTAAAAGTTACATGCGGTGGCCGTGCTGGGGGAGCATTTCCTGAGCATCAACCCGCTGAGTGACAGCAAAATGCAGCGCTTTTATTTCCAACATGTGCTCATTCATGGCTGTATTATTTAATTCATGCAAAGTTACATCTGTATTGGGTCAGGACTTGACGGATTATCTTACATGACTCCGTGAGCTTGTCTCTATTTCTTAGAGATAAGCTGCATAAACTAGCTACATTTCAGGCATTTATGTAACACATCTAATTTGTGCATTAATGGCTGTTATGTTAAATAAAGTTTACTAATTACAGCAAAGCAGGTAAGTATAGGCTACTTTACCTGTGCACGCCGTTGTCTCGTCTCCCCTCAGATGCGCTGTAATGGCAATCCTGCGCGCAATTCTCAAAACACCCACAAGATGGCGGCGTTTATCGGTAAATCGATATTACAAAACCGATATCCGATTATGGTAAAATGCTAAAATATCGGTATATCGGTCGATCTGTAGTCATATTCCAATCAGAAAAAAAATCGCATTTAAACATATTTTTTGTCTTAAAATGATCTATTAGAGTTTTAACATATTATTTGTTTTAAAGATTGGGACCAAAGTAACTCACAACTGATCTTTTTCACAGCCTTGGGACAAAACACGTCACACAAGAGGAGAACCATTTGATGGAAGAAAAGAAAAAGAAAAAGCAAGAGGAAAAGAAAAAGAAGGAAGCTGCTCAGAAAAAGGTGAGGGCTTCTTTCCTATGACCTACAAGCTTTCACGTAGAATCTTTTTCTTGCGTCCTCCTTATAAAAGCTGCTTAACGGACACCTTACTGAGTCTGTCATAAGCTTCTGAGACATCTTTACCAGCGTGAAGCACAGGTACCAAACTGAAGACTTGACAACCTGTTTAATGTCTGCCTGTGAAACTCTGTTCAAACGCAGATAGATATTATGGTGCTCACTTCTTCACATCTTATGTGTTCCAAGATTTTTTGTTTGTTTGTTTTTTTTTCCCCCAGAAGTGACACCTTCTTTGTTATAAAGCTTTTGTACACTAGACCTGTGAAAGTGTTCATCTCTCAGTCTACTTTTGTTCTTCCTTTACAGGCTGCTGAACAGAAAACCAAAGGTCAGTTATGATTCTCTTTAGTGCTGCACTAAACCATGAAGTTAAAAAGTGTTACTTTTTTAAGTATCTTCTCCATACAGATATGTTCATACCACATATATCTCCTCAAACACCTCTAGAGCGGCAACTTAAGTTGCTTATGATGCAGAAAGTTTTGAGTGCTATTGTCAGAATCAGCACAATACCATCCATTATAACAGAGGTTTCATGTGGGACTCAGAAATTGAATTTAAATTGAATGACTGGCACAAGACGGCGCAACAGTTGGTAAAGACAAATCAACCATGACTGGTAACTTCTGAGAGATTCAGATTTTTGCTCTCTTTAAATGTTTGAAATTTGAATGTTATTGAGCGGCTCAGAAATATGATCAGGATTATATTTCTTAATGTAATGTCTAAGGAATTATTCACAAACATTTTACATACATTGTTTGCAGTTTTTTTTTTTTTTTTTTTTTTTTTTTTAATCTGGAAAGATTGTAAACTGGCGGCATGAAACGATCTTAAAAAGCATTTCTTCAACTATGGTCACTTGGTGGAAATGACATAATATTTTAAATGAAAATCACAATTTAGAAAGGCTGACTTTTTTGTCTTTTTAAGACTAATTTCATAGCTAACATTTGATTGCTCTTAAATACACAATTAAATTATATTTTTAAAACTTTTTAACTTTTTATTATTGATTTTAGTATTTTTTTTTAATGTATATGAAGGACTGAAGTAACTGAAAGACTTTTGTAGTTTGTGTAAAGATTTGCATCATTTTTTACACAGTAAACATTAAAATGTTTATTTTGCTCTATTTGTAGATTATCATAGTTGTAAAAATGTAATAAATTTATGAATTTTCATATTTTTAAATTAAGAATCTGTGACTGGGACAAGTATGAAACAATAGAATCTGTACAGTACATAAATGGCTTTTGCAAAGTAGCCACTTAAATTGAGATCTAGAGAAAAGCCTAACAATTTTACCAAAAAAAAAAAAAAAACTCTTGACAAAAAAGTGCTTGTAGTTGAAGAAACACCCATTAATTTAAAAGTATCTGTTCTGTGTTAGTCTGGTTGTTAGTAGGTCCTGTTTAAATCAGTGTTAAGCAGCAGATCTTAGAATGACAGGAGAAGTGAGAGTGACAGCACTGGAAGAGAGATAGTGGGAGCAGGAGAGGAAGGTATGTGCTGACGTGTTTGGTTCTGGTCTCCTCGCCCCATAGGTCACGCCGCCTTCATTGAGAGGGGTGAGGTATGAGGCAGTAAATTTTAGACGACAGAAAAGGCTTTTTGAGGGTTGTCATGGGGCAGATGGAAGAGGGGCTTATGTCATGTGAGGGATAGACAGTCATAAATCTCATTAGAGCATCTGCTAATGCTGTAACTCTCAAACCTCAGACTTAACGCAGGAGGGAGTGCTAGTTTAGTGCACACGGGGAACTTCCATTGCAAAATATTCTGGAGAATTGAGTCGCAAAGCTCTTTCTTTTACACTTTCATCCCCTGAATCTCTGTAACACTGCGTGAGTCAATGCTGAGGATCTCTTGTTTCTTTAATCGGAGTGCACTAGGGGCATTCGTGGAGCTTTGCTAATTAGATCTAATCTGGTTTTGCTTTGTTTCACATCTTTCTTTATCCCCTCTTGAGCCATGGTACCTAAGGACACACATTATCTGCTGCTGATAAGGATATGTCTGTTCCTTCCGCCTCTTAGATCTTCTTGAATTTGGCTGACCTGTTTCTGGGTGGCTCGACATGTGTGTTAGATTTCTTCTGTGTAAAGTAAGATGGACCATAGTGCTTGTTTTTTGGAAAAGGGTTTGTTGAAGGTGATAGTGTAGCATAACCCTCCTGGATCGGTGTTGACCTTTTTGTGCCTAAGCCTTAAATGCTTTGCCCAAGATACTGTCTGTGTGACGGATCTTTTATAGTCCAACAAATGTGATACAATCATAGACACATCGGTTTGATGTTCCTTGTAATTCGGGTTTTGTTGAAGTTGTATGTTATTGGTAAGGATGTTGCAAAAATCCACAATTTAGTGGGTTGTTTGAACAACTAGTTGGTCTTAAAGGGATAGTTCACACAAAAATGAAAATTCTGTTATCATTTAGATATTTATGGAGTTGTTCCAAAACTGTATGACAAACGTTCTTCTGTGGAACATAAAAGAAGTATTTAAAAAAAAAAAATGTCTTGGTGTTTTTTCTGTCCATACAGTGGAAGTAAATGGTCTCCAAAACTGTTTGGTTACCAACATACTGTCCCTTTAAGGTAGCCATTTATAACT
The DNA here is from genome assembly GCA_037950675.1 of Hypophthalmichthys molitrix. Classification (NCBI taxonomy): domain Eukaryota; kingdom Metazoa; phylum Chordata; class Actinopteri; order Cypriniformes; family Xenocyprididae; genus Hypophthalmichthys; species Hypophthalmichthys molitrix. The sequence goes on along the minus strand of CM075494.1, from coordinate 29,018,253 downwards.
AGAATGGTTTAGGGTGTCCATCAAATGCCAGGTATGTTTTTAACAATGTTTAGATGCTAGTTGCAGTTCTTCAGTGGGGTAACTTACAGGTATTCATCAAACAAAATGATTAAATTATGTAACCTTTAGTGCACAAAATTGTCAGTCATTATAAAAATGGAGACCTACGCATAAACATAACAGCAAGCGATTTGAAGACTGACAATTATTGTCTTGAAATCTGGAATTTGATGGCTCAACTCAACTTCTGTTAGTCTTTTAGCATGCTAAAATGCTCTCTGAAAAGTTATGTCCCCTTTAAAGCCCTGCCACTATAAATATTAAAGCTAAATAAAAAGAAAAAAAATGAGTTGACCTGACTTATAACCTACTGTTTGACCACTCTGACCACAAAAATTCACTTAAAATTATTTGAGCTTGCCGTGCCCTAGTAACAAGTATATTGAATATGCGATATCCTGTGATTGCTGAAAGGACATTTTAAATTCAGCATGATGTCGCCTAAAGATCATTTGTATCATTAGAGAAAGGTGAAGGTGAGCTCTGAGGCATGAATCTCTAAAGAGACTCTTGGAGGAAGCAGCGCAGTGCTCTGGTACTGGGTGAGCAGTGACGGCCGCAAGACCATCTTTCTCTTTTCAAGAGAGGCCCATGAGGGGCGGGCACACACACACACACACACACAACCTGGAGAGATTCTCAGGGAAGCACTTTTGCCAAACCGACAGTGTTTTTGTGGAATGAAGAGAGGGAGAGAAAAAAGAAGAACAGAAAAAAAAAAAAGAGAGTTGGAAAACGCTGTGGGTGTCTGTGTCAGTGGAGGAAGGGAGCAGTTGAACTGTGTGAAAGAAAGAGTGAGAACCTGCTTAAGTTTCCTGTCAGCTCAAGTCTTTTGGTTTTGGCCGCAGAGAAGCTCAAAGGCCTCAGAAGATTTTCAGGCAACTGAAAAAACAACCATCCCCCCCTTTCACCTCTCCTTTTTTCCTCCAAATCTCTTTCTTTCCCTTTCACTTTCTAACTCATTCTCTTAAACTTCATTTCCATATGTTCACACATAGACACAAACCTCACTGACTAATCAGATTTGCTGCTGATTGTTAATGTGCTAAACCAGATTCCTCAGTTGTTTCTGCTCTTGTTTCGGTACAGGCACTTTTTTCCACTTCAGCCACAGGTACTTTCTGTCTTGCTCACTTATTGTGTACTTTTGGTCCCAGTTTCCTTTAACATAGTGTCAACCCCAGAAAGAATGTCTATGACCCATTTAACTGTGTATGCATATTGCGTGTAAAGTTGTTAGCAGTAATTGCAATCAGTAGTTCCAGTTAGACTGCCAATACAGTCATATACCATTCCCCATGATATTGCATGAATTATTTTGATCCTGGTATGAATATTTTTTTTGTTTAATTATCTGTGCATAAACTCTGAGCCTGCTTCATAGGTCAGTTTCGATTTAAATTCAGTAATGATATTAAGATGCATTGCAATGTATTGAATCATTACATGTGTATCGTATTGTGAGGTAGTTTGCAATATCCAGCCCCAGTACCAATAATATACTGTAAAAAAAAAAGATGGAGGACACGTCTCCACTTCCTTCCTCTGGAGAAAAATTAAGCCAGAATATCCCAGAAACGGTTGTTGCCAATTAAAAAAAAATAAAAAATAAGCCTGAAGCCCCGTTCACACCGCCAGCGACACGCAGCGACAAAGCGACAGGATCCCATTCATTTCAATGGAGCATTGGTCGACAAGAGCGACAGTGACCGTTGGTGACGGAATGTAGGCGTGTCAAGCGATGGGAGGCACGCGACAAAAGTTCAGAAATTGAAATAGTGGATATAATAAAATGATGCGTGGAAAAGAAACTGTCGGCAGTCTTGTGAGTTTGATTAATATATTTTGTGTTGTTAATTATATGATGCTGTGAGCAGTTTAGCACTGCTGCAGTTCATATTACAGTTTCCCCTGCATTGTGTTGATTATTAGGGACAAGAAAATTGATTATTTGACAAATTCGAATGATATTTTAGTATTTTTTGACAGTATGAGTGAGTTTAATTAAGTAAGGAACGCCCACAACCGACTTCACAGTACAGAGACTAGCGACATGCAGTGACAAAGTCGCTGGCGGTGTGAACGGGACTTGAGTCTGCTCAGTAGTGATCCATAGGTGGAGCCGCTGTATCAAGGTCCCGCCCATACTCCCGCTTAGCAGACTCAATCACAAGCACAGCTGTCAATCATGACGTTACAGCCCGTTTTTATAGCAACTACCTAAAATGGAAAAAAAATTATTTGACGTGTAATTGGATTTTTTTTTTTTTTTTAGTTTGGCTCATGCGAGTCGTGTCCCATTCAGTTACATGGAGAGGGTGGGGTTTATGACCTATACTGCAGCCAGCCACCAGGGGGCGATCGAAATTCTTTGGCTTCACTTTTCAGGACCTGTGCAGTACACTAGTGTGATTTGAGTGGGTCCTGTTCGATTTCTAAAGGAAGGACTAGTTGCTGTATTTTGCACTGTTCGGGTCATGAAATCTTGAAAGATACTAAACAACATATTCTCAATCACAAGTGTATATTATACTTTTTTCGTAGAGTAATATCCATAAAAAATATTTACTTTTGGTTGGACCATTAGAATCATATTTTCTACGAATTGTACCTCAACTAGTAGAAACACCTAGGTCATGGGTCCTATTCTCAGGGAGCTCAAATACTGTTAAAATAAATGCTGTAGTTACTGAGAGTTGCCAAATAAATATCATTTTGTCAATTATTCTTTTCAGTATTTTACTGAGACTGCTGCTGTATTTTACTGTAGTGTCGTTGATTTCAGACTGTCTTGCTCCTAAACATGAGGAAATCTTGATCAGAAACTGTAGTTCAGACAGCCCTGCTCAACTTAAGGCCTTCACAGTAAATCTAACTATAAAGTTTTAATAATGATAACGACACTGAGGAACAATATTGTTAGAATCACTTTCAGAATGATTTTTTTCCAAGCTGATGAATTATAAAAACATTAACAGCCAATCAGAATCCACCTGACTTTAAAGAGCGTGAGCATTTAAAGGGACAGATGATGTAGCCGCAGCACACAATTCTAATGAACAGGACATTATTGTCTGTTGGTGTGGATGTTAAGATAGTTATTGTTATTCAACCCTCTATGCACACCTTGGCAAAAGATTTGCCATTGGCTAGTAAAATTTTAGTCACTTTTGATACAAAAAGATATTTTTGTAAAAATACTGTAAATTGTGCTATACATTCTTATATACTATACGTGTAACAATGCTTACAAGAAAGACTCGAAGAAAAGAAAGCAGGCCAGCATCATTATATCAATGTGGATTTGCATCACCATTTGTGGCATGTTATAAAAAAAAAGTTACCAATGTAAAAGTGCACCAATTGAACCACAGTGTGTTTGAATCTCTATGCAAATCAATGGGGCTTCTTTTGAGAGCCTGCTGCTCCTCAGAGAAACGCTGAGTTGGCAGAGTTTCTGAATGAAATTCATACTGTGTCTGCTGTTACAAAGAAGAGACTTTGACAGTGACAAAAGTTGGCACGGCACACATTTTACAGGACTTCAACATGTTCAGCACATTTTTCATGATCTGAATGCACAAGACAACAAACATATTCACAAACTCTTCCTATAGGAAGCCAAACGTGAAGGAGTCCAAGCAAAACACAGAAAACTACATGTCATGAAGATGAGGTTCAAATATACAAATTTGACAGACTTTAAAGGAGATTATTAGTTTCAGATGGGACACCAGCTATAGTACCAGCACCCTGTCAGGGGGAAAAAGGGACACTTGATTTGGTGACGTTTTAGTAACAACAAAGTAAATTTCTAAAAAGCAAGTTCAGAGTTAAAAAAACAAAAAACTATGCTCTTCTAGGCCATGAGTCATCCTTCTGCTCGCTGCCCTGCATGCACACAGTAGGTAGCGGCTGCCCTCTCAGATAGGCTGTCTGGGTAAGGACTCATGGAGCAGCAGCTTGTACTCTGTGCTCATACAGTGGATGCCAAGGTCTCAGGGGATCAAAATCTTCCTTACAAACAGAAGAACTCAAGGACGAACAGCCAGACTGAGTCATTAGCAGTAATTAACAATGGCCTAACTTGGCAAATATGGTATTGGAAGGCGCTGTAATGAGCAGGTCCTCAAAGTAGAGCAGGTGTTAACTGACAAACAACCTGCGTGAGCTATTCAGCCTGACGTAGGTAACAGACCCCTCAAGAACTGCCCCTAACTACCATACCAAAAACTACAGGATATATATTTTAACACCTGCTCTACTCAAAAGAAGCCCCATTGATTTGCATAGAGATTCAAACACACTGTGGTTCAATTGGTGCACTTTTACATTGGTAACTATTTTTATAAAATCCCACAATGGTGATGCAAATCCACTTCGATATGCTGATGCCGGCCTGCTTTCTTGCCTTTGAGTCTTTCTTGTAAGCATTGTTACATGAATTTGTGTGTGAAAATGGATAACACAATTTCCTGAATTTTTACAAATGCTCTTTTTGTATCAAAAGTGACTAAAAAAAATGTACTGGCCAATGGCAATTTTATTCTATTAGGTGTGCATAGAGGGTTGAATAATAACTATCTTATATTCAATAATAACTATCTAGTGGATGTGATTAGCATCTAAACAGCTAAAAACACATCTGGCATTTGATGGACATGCTCTAAACCAGCCTAATTATAAATGGCTACCTTAAAAGGACAGTACCAAAGGTTGCAGACCTAACACTTACTACAAGAAGGGTATCAAAGAGCCACTAAACAAATGGCCAATCTGACAAATTTACGTTTTGTTTCATTTTTTCGTCAAAATATAATTGTTTTTTCATGTTCACGTCTTTTCTTGTCAAATGTCAGGATGGAAGTTGTGGTTGGTGGATGAGTAAATGAATCCAGCACGGTGTAAAAAGTACTTTACTTGATTTTAGACCAATGAGATTTCACTATGGGTGGGGCTACCCAGTGCAACAGCACAGAAATGGAAAGCAAGCATTCGACAAAATGCTGTGTGGCTTGTCGCACACAGGTCAACGCAGAAGAAAACATTTTTCGCATGTTGCTGTTGTTTTATCATGTGCCTGGTTAGGACACCGTTTGAGACATGCTGCTGCTGTTGAATTTCTCGCATGGTTGAAAAGGCTTTGGTGGTCGGAGCAAGTGTGTGTTTGAACCGCTGAAGGTGATGGTGTGTGTGCGTGTGTGTGGAGAGACAGAAACGTTCTCTGACTGGGTCAGTATTTATAGCCTCCCTCAGGCAGTGCAGCCTACCGCCATCTTGTCTTTTTGCCTGCCGTGTGTGTGTGTTTTCACACTAGCTCAATCTCTCTTTAAAAACTACTCCTTTATAAATGTGCTGTGCTTGAGTGTGTGTTTTGAAGTGTGGTCCATCACTTTCTGAGTAAAAGGACCACCATAGTAGTAATAGTAGAATAAAGGGATGGTGGGAGAAGCACATAATGGATTATAATAGAGCTGTCTGTCTTCATAACGGTCCTGCCTGAATGTCAAACAGTTTTGGTTGAATGTGGAGTGAAAGAACGCAGGCAGATGCGTACTGGTAGCGCAAGGGTGAGCCAAGTTCTGGAATCTGCTCTGCAGGCTGTACCTGCTCGTCTTCATGCACGTTCCTTTGATCATAAAGCTCTTGCTCATAAGACCCGGCCTGGATTAATTCCAGCCTAGGGTGTCAGACATGGCAGGTTACTGTGTGGTTCCTCTGTGTTTAGCAGTTAGCGGTGCTTCATCCCAGATTAGAGGCTTGTGCAAATTGCTTTAGTTTAAGAAGTGGCCTCAGTCCAGAGATAGCAGATTCCCCAGTGAAATTTGTGGCCTCATTGTTATGACGCAATGTTGGGAAAGTTACTTTGAGACTAAGCTTACCATAATTTAAAGTATTTAAACTATAGTCTACCTGCACTACAAGCTTTTAACAGCTTTCTGTTTTTAGCTAACTACATTTAAGCTGTTTAAGAGGGCAATATTTTTTTTTATAACTATTAGAGGAAATCAAAAGAGCAGAAATTATCTGCCACAAAAGCAATGAGGAACTTTAATACAGCTAATAAAAAGAAACCGCAAAAGAATATACAAATTAAATAAAGATGCACTACCATTCAAAAGTTTGGGGTTGGTACGTTTTTTTTTTTTTTTATTTATTTGATTTAATTGATCAAAAAAACAGTAAAAACAGTAATATTGTGAAATATTATTGCAATATTTCTATTTTAATAAATATTTAAAATGTAATTAATTCCTGTGATGCAACATTGAGCATCCATTATTCCAGTGTCACATGATCCTTCAAAAATCATCCTAATATGCTGGATTGGTGAATACAATGGTGTCTATTTGAAATAGATTTTTTTTTTGTAACATTATAAATGTTAACTGTCACTTTTGATCTGTTTAATGCATGCTTGCAGAATAAAAGTATTTATTAAATCTTTTCCCAAACCTTTGAGCAGTAGGGTATATTTTTAAACGGCAGTATTTAACTAAATGTTAATATTCTCCTTCCAGAAGTTCCTGTCCAGTGTGATGACTCAAATGAGTTAGTCAATGTTTTTGTAAACCAATTCATTAAAATTAACCATTTCACTAAAATGATTTGGACTTTCCAGCGTTTCTTTAGAAAGATAAAGGCTACTGTTGGAAAGTCCCTTTGAGTATTGATTCGGTTTGCTGATGTGTAATACAAAGTGATATTTGACATTATTACGTTATACTGCCACTTTTTACTGGAACAACTACAACATTTTGAACATCATCTATCATGCTGGAAAACATAAAGTTGCATAACTAAAAAAAATTTAACCCTAGTGTTATTGAAACGCATCATTTTGGAAATGAATCGTTATATTGTGTAATTAATTAAGAAACAGTCAATATTAATGCATTTTGTACAGTGTCAGTGTTACGGAGATCCGATCATGTTATTACTCTTTGTTAGTGTATGTGCCAGAGTGGGTGTTCATATGAAGTTCGGTTAATTGAGGGTGACTATTCCTCTCTGCTCTGTGCTCATCCCATGAGGCACGTCCCCATACGCTCCAGTTTTCATGTAGAGCAGCTCCCAGTCTCCTTCTCCTCCTCATGCACATCTTTTCATCTCTCCATGAGAAACCGCAGGCCTTAAATACAGCTACATATTTAAACACTGCTAATTAAGATCTCCAGACTCTTCTCGTTCGTGCAAGGTTAAACATGGAAAACGATGAGATTAGCATGATAGGCGAGCATTATCATTTCCCTGCAATGTCTTCCACTGGTTAATGATCTTATGTGTGAAGCCTTTGAAACGTGTCCATTGGCAGGGTGGGGTCACACGTCACTCTCGGTTGTGTAGATCGTATTAGAGCTAATCTCACTGCTGCAGGGTATTGAACTCACTGACCACAAGCTGGCTATTTTGTTTGACATCTAGAGTTTGATACTGTAAAACAAAAGATTATTCTCTTGTGCTGATGCAGCACTAGTCGAAGTTGACAAAGCACACGGATCTCAAGCCATTTCTGTGATATTTGATGCTAAGATTCTGTTATATTTATACTGTGGTATATCTGAGGCCCTGTTTACACCTGGTATTAAGATGTGTTTTGGTCAATCTGATCACAAGTGGTCGACCCTAAATACAGGTATAAACAGGGTCGAAAACATTTTGTGCTTGTCCACTTTCGACCACTTCCAGACGTAGTCGAAAACGCATTCGACTGGATTGCGCTCATGTGGTCAAATGTGTTCGAGCAGTCACAAAAGACCGCCAGCTGACCTATTGCGTAAACATTATGGAAAGCATGCTAGCCAGATGGGATTTAAACTTTGTTGGCTGGAGACCCAAGTTTGGTTTGAAGATGAAAAATGCAGCAAGCACAATGTTATCTCACCATCCCTGATTTCTAACACGCACTCATCACGTTCGCAATGGTCTCGTGGCTTTTCTGTTGTTTCTGGGCGCATTATTTTGTCCATTAGATCAAAAGACAAGCCCATACATTGACCCACCCATAGACCCTCCCCTCAAAGAAATCAGGACAGAAGTGGTTTAAAGTGGACAAAAGAGACTGATTAAAACACCAGAGGTCTCATTTATAAAGCGTGCGTACGCACAGATTTGATCTTAGAGCGTGCGTACGCTTAAATCCACGCCTACACTCATATTTATAAAAACGGTCTTTGACGTGGAAAAGTGCTTAGCGCCACGTCAGGGTCCGAGCAGACGTTTGCATTTTTCTTTGTCCGCTTACTGCAGGTTTTTGGAAATCTAAGCTATTCTTGCAGCTCGCCATTCTAAATTAAAGGATTTGGATGATGACTGGTGATCTTTTATACTTAAATGACATTAATTAGGTGTCTTTTACAATGCGGAGAACATTCAGCTTGCGCAAGTTCAAGATCATTTTTGATTTATAGATTTCACATCTGAAAGAGAGGCGTACAATTATTTTCGCACGTACGCACCTCTAAAAAATGATCATAAGATCAAATTTAGGATGGTTTCTGTGCAACATTTTATAAAGGTGTAAACGTGGATGCGTCTCCCTCGTCTACTTGTGATCCGATCGACCAAAACGCATCTTAAAACTAGGTGTACTGTAAACAGGGCCTGGCACCCAAGCAGAAAAATGCTGCATAATGCAAATCTGCATTAATACTACACGCATCTTTAATCTGTTATAAATATTTTGTTTTTTGTTTGTGTCTGTCAATTTCCATTTAAAAAGTATAAAGTAAAAATATCAGTAAAATATTTTTTTGCTATTTATTCCTGTGATGGTAAAGCTGAATTTTCAGCATCATTACTCCAGTCTTCAGTGTCACATGATCCTTCAGAAATCATTCTAAATTGCTGATTTGGTGTGCAAGAAATAAAAGACATAGTACGTCTTTAGACATAATGTCTTTAATTTTTTTTTTTAAAAATTGTACTGACCCCAAACTTTTAAATGGTTAAGTATTTATTTAGCTGAATTACCAAAAAAGGCTTTGCTATGGAGTTAATAATGATTTAGAAATATAATATATAATTCAACTGAGTTAACATAGTTATCCAGTTTTATCCAGTGCTCTGTATAAACATGAAGAAGGATGTGTTTGGTTATTGCATCTGCTCTTGCTGACAAAGCACAAAATGCAGTGTCCCCTTAGCCATTCAAATTACATAGTTCCTAACATAGCAATTATCATGGAAAGCATTACCCATCATTTCCTGTGCCAGCTGCTTGGTTAACTGCACATAAAGCTGCCTCACTTAAAACTATATTATCTGTTAACATCTACTCACTCATTTTGACCTGTCAGTTTATTACATTTTGTGCGTCCTGTAGCCTATGTGAGGTTTGTTTGTGTTGTGAGGAAGTGACAGATGCTCTGCTGTGATGAGATCTGGGAGAGGCGGAGAGAAAAAAACAACTGCAAGGTGTGTATCTCCATAGCAACAAGCTTAGTCTGGGACCCGGGGATGCACAAGGTGTCTGTGTAAGTGCCACCCTAAGGAGAAATGCTCTGTGTGTCTGGCTCCTGAGGACGTGCACAATTAGAGGATACCCGTCCCTCTGCACTCTGAGGCTAAAGATTCTCTCTAATTTACTGAATTAAAAAAGTGTTCACAGACAATCCAAATATTTTTGTCATTTTTACAGGTTAAGAAAAAGAAAAAAAGAAATCAGATGTTTCACTGCTTATATTCTTTCAGTAAGGAATGTAAATAGGCGTTAGAAATTATATATATAAAAAAATATATTATTCTAATGAAAGCTGACAAAGAGATACATGAGTGAGAATTTGGTTAGAGTAACCGGTTGAACAATGACAAGAGCCAAAAAAAAGGTAAGAGCTCTTGCCACAGAACGGGGTTTCTACTGTCATGGAAATCCTGGAGCTATCAGGCAATTTTACAAGTGTTCTACAGGTGTTTGAGGCTGAAACGATTAGTCGACATTATCAGCACCGTCGACAATAAAATTTTTTTGACAAATGTGTTTGTTGTCGAATAGTCTTTTGATCTCATATGACCTATATGAAGGGCCTGCAATAACGCGGTTTGACCAGTGGGGCGCTGTAGCGCAATACTGTAATGCAGCCCTCCCAGATCAAATCCAATAGAAGAAAACGCGGTGCAAATGAAGTCGAACCCGTAAAATGTGGGAGTTTAACATAGCATAAAACATAACGTTTAGCATAACTACAAAAAATGCTGTCATGCAGGGCCACCAACTCTCATTCAAACTCACTGTTCACCATACGTCCATTTTCTCACGCAGTGAAAGATACATAGAGCATAGAGGACACAGACAGCGCGCCAACAGATAAGACAGATCAGGTTACTTTTGGTATAAAAGTCTTAACTTTTAAATTCTGTCAATTTTACTACGGGATTCAAACAATAGATGTGGTTTTGGTGCTCTTTAATGTGGTGCGACAGATCGCTGTAGCACCTCAGGTCAAGCGGCACATTAACCTATTATCTCTTCCTCTTTTCTGCTATTACAGCATGAACTAAACATGAATATATATTAAAAAGTATGTTGAAAGATACAGTACAATCACTTAATCAGAGTTTCAACCGCAGAAAGACCGCAATAAAACAGCTTGCAATTTACCTCAGGAAAGCCATTCAGTGACCATAAACTCTATAGTTAGTAAAAAGAAAAAAAAGAAGAAATCTAGAGAGGAGTATTTTTCAGAAATTTTTGCACAAAGTTACATATTCATATTTTTACTCTTATTAAAAAGTTATTACAATTCCCAGACTTAATGAAAACACGGTCATTTTAACAGTATATAGATTAATCGATTATTAAAATAATCGTTTGTTGCAGCCCTACAGGTGTTAAGATCGATCAGTGTTTCTCAACCAGGGGGCTTCAGCAAACTTCCAAGGGGCCCTTAAGATGACAAAAGGCAAAAAATAGTTTGCGTTCTGGAGCCAGATTCTGTTCTCGGCCAGGTGAACCTGCCGCGTGTTTCCACAGACTTGAGGAACGAACGCTGACGTAACTCTACTACATGTTGTTTACCTCCCTATAACCAGTCTAAAAAAACATTGCGCCTCCCTGTGTTTGAGCAGGCAGTGCGACACTTCTGTTTTGTTGTTTACAGTACCTGGAGTAATTCTAGCGAACTGGCAGCTCGCATAAACTGCCGGTACTCTCATTTGTCCTTTTCGGAGTTAAAATGAAACCGTGGATTTACTCACTCACTCGCATACTGGGTCTCTCTCACGTGTATAGTTTTATATGTTTAGATGTAAAGAGCAATGTAGTGTAACGTTTTTACATTGCTCAACGAGACCAGTATTTCTCCACCCTCCGCTCCCCGGCTCCATTCGAGACCAACCAGCAAGTTTTTAGGGCCAGAGTTTAACCGATCTATCCGGGGTTCTGACAATTTGGGCTACCCTGTCAGATTTTGCTATCTCCCATTACCTCAATCTTAAACCAACCCTTACAATAATGCAAGTACAGTGGTGGTAGCACAATCTGATATAGCATTATTCATTAGAACAAGTACAAATCGACAGCAAAAAATGCTACCTATCAGATTGTGCTTTATTAATGTCTGCACCTACCCCAACCGTAAACCTACCGTTGCACCAATGCAAATACAGTTATTTTGTGTTATTTATCATGACAAAAATTAAGTAAGCCCGGGTAGGATAAATTGTCAGGACACCGACCCAGAACCCCCATATTCTGCAGTGGAAATGCACAGAACGGTTCGAGAACGGACATAGGCCAGGAAACCGCACTGGAACTGTGTCGGTTGAGAAGGGGTAACAGTATTGGAAAACCTGGATATATTAGGAAGCCTAACGGTAGTTGTCCACTGGCGTGGGGCAGGCGGAGCAGAGCGAGTGTTTTCAGTTCATTCCTATGAATGTCGAGCTTCACAATCCTACAATGCGAGTGTGAAGCTTGACTTCCATAGGAATGAATTGAAAACGTGCATTGGCACGGCTCCTCAGCACGGATGAGTCTAATGTTTGTTTGCTGTCAGTCACCTCACCGGTGTGGATACTGTACTTCGGAATTACAGATTCTATGTCTTGGAAATATGACCAAAACAAGAATTTTCACTGGAAAATGTTATCTGAACTGAAGTAACATGTCTGCCTCTTTTGTTCTGACCAACTGAGAAAAAAATAAATAAATCGCACTGCCAGTAGTGATCAAGTCAAACAATTGCTTAGCTCGGATCACGTCAAACCGTGTAAATTATTTGTGCAAAAAGACGAATGGCTGCATGCTCGAATTTCCTGTGGAAGCTCACCAGTACCATCCGGATTAGAAACATTACAAGTTTACCGTTGTGAATCGGGCTAAGTTAAGGAGATAGTTTTGAACACTGGCTGGTTATGTACTTGTTCAAAAATTGATTTTGGATCATTTTTAACCAAAAAAGTTACGGACTGCAGCTTTAATAAAATATTATATTTTATGAATATATATTTTTCTAGTTATGCCAAGCTCTTTGTTTTTATCAGGTAGAAATTGAGAAAAAAATAATTTAAGATCCTAATCCTTATTGCAATGCAGGTCCTTTGAGGCAAAACATTTTAAAACAAATTTCTATTTGTGAAGTGTAATCTCTTCTTTTTTTTTTTTTTTTTTTTTTTTTTTTTTTTTTCTTTTTTTTGGAAAACCCTGTCCAGTCATAATTGACTGTAAGTCATGGAAAAAACATGGAAATTCACTGGTCAGAAAGTGTGGGAACTATGACAGGCTTGTGATATTATCATCACATTAAAAATACCATTTTCTCAACAATGTCGTGGAAACTTGAGTTTTTGTATAGTTGCAAATCATTTAAATGCTTACAAAAAAATCAAATGTTTTTTTTTTTTTTTTTTTTAATGACTGAATAAATATAACTTTTTATTTTCTCCAAACTCTCTTGTCAGTTGTACATGATTTTAGTTCCATCATTGTAGCCTATGTTTTACAAACTCTATATAATTTTCGGGAAAACAAGAACGGTTTAAAATAGAGCATGGCAAAACATTTACAACAGAGTCTGTCAAAGTGACAGATAATGATTTGGTAGCACAATATCTGCCTGTACTCTCCTCCACAGACGGCCGCTAACGTGCCATTGAGAGAGAGCGGCGTTCAATTATATTGACCTCAAAAACCTATTCTCTCTGTGAGGTCTGATTCACATCTCCGCATCACAATGCCTTTGTCTTGTCTCATAACTCACTCACAGTCTGAAATCGGTGCTGGAAAGTGCTTTTGATCAAAATAAACCCACTCAGCGCTTTTTGGCCTCCGTTTGAAGTCACGGCTCATATTGGAAAGCCTGTCATTACGTGTTAGCTGCATGTGCGGAGTGTGTGTCTGTAGTAGGAGGCGCAGTCAGTGTGCTGTAATTACATTTAAGGTGTCTCCTCTGTACTTAGACTGGGCTCAGGTCCTGTAATTTCAGCCTACCAAGACATGTTACACCATTCTCGTACTTTTAGTGCTTTCATCTGCCCTGTGAAGTCGAAGAATTGAATGTTTAATGCAGGATTTAATTTCTTATCAGTCAGTAAATGAAGTTGTATTCGTGAAAGCGAGAGAGATCTATGGCGCACCGTGAGATGGAAAATACTCCCTCGGGCTGATATAATATGCTTTTTTTTTTTCTTTTTTTTTTTTCTCCAATTTGAAATGAAATGCTTCTTAATTCGCTGAGAATTCAGAGTGCATTTGAGCTGTTTCGCAAACGGACATCTTTAATATCTAATGCAGCATCCCCAAAAGAAGCTGATGTTTGTTGTTTTCCTTTGTCAGTTTTTTTTCTCTCTAGAGCAGTGCCTAGGTTTTTGTTGAGACAGCATCCTATGAACATCCCAGGCATTTTTTTATGATTTATCTGAGTGCCTTTTTTGTTTAAGTAAAATAATATTGGTAGATGAATAAGCTTTTGCATTCATGCACAAGCAAGTAGTGTTTGTTCAATGTTGTGGTTGCATGCAGTAGAAGAATGGTAAATAAAAGAATTTTCCGGGATCAGTAAGTTAATGTATATCGACAGTATTAATAGCATAATGTCCATTACCACCGACAATCATTTCTTTCTTTCTTTCTTTCTTTCTTTTTTAAGTAACAGTAAGGCACTTGGGGTCATGCACCTGCACAGTGTGGGTGTCAAAGCAGAAATGTGAAATGTTTAGTGTATCATTATTATTATGCCGCAAATACTGTTTGATAGAGCTTAACTTGCTTTGGACCAATAATATAACCTAAAACAGACCATAAAACAGATCCTTTCCAGATCTCTGTATCAGGGGTCTTTCGAGTTGCTTTTACACATGAGAGTGTGTATCAGAGCAACACAGCTTTAAAATAAGTCTCAGTAAACTGGTTAGCAGTTAAAGCATTTCAGTTCACATGAATCTTCTAACGATGTAATTGTTTGAGGATTTGCGTTGTGTATCTGTATCTGTATCCAGTGTTGAGAGAGCTGGATTTAGATACATAGACCCCCCCCCCCCCCCCCCCCGCCGTCTCCCTTTTGAGGACTCATTGGATCTCCCTCCCCCTTCCACTCTCAAACCTCCCCTCACCAGTGCTGCGTTTTGATTGGACGAGTGCTGACAGTTTCCACAGAAGCTTCTAGAATACCCTTCATCAAAAGGCCCTGACTGCAGCCATTTTTCATGGCCCCAGGGTGAAAGTGTGAATGTGCAGGTTTCTTCCACTTTTAGCAGTCCATATGCTTCCTGTAACACGTTCATAATTGGCTACAACAATGGTCCGACTCAGACACGTATGTGAGAGGAGTGGAGGAATCTGTCGCGATTGGTCAGCCAGCTCGTGGCAGGCAGGCTGAGCTGGACTTAATCAGGGATTGGCGTCACCGATTCCAGCTTAGCACTGCGACTGCGCCACTGGAGAGCATCTGTGCTGCAAACATGCCATGAAAGAGAGCAAGGGGCCATGACTGGGGGAGGGACTTGCATGTAAGGGAGAGAGAAAGGGAGAAATTGAAAGGACATGTTCACGCTCAGGATTCATGTTTTCATGTAACGTTCAGGTTGCGTCACACTGGGCCTCTCCAGTGCATAATCTATAGTGTTATGTGAGCCTCTTTCTCAGCCTGTTGGAAAGAAGCAGTGGATCCTGGAGAATGTAGTTCACCTGATTACCACAAACCCTTTTTAGTGAGGAACTTTAGCCAGTGCTTTAAAGACCTGTGAGGAAATGGCAAATTTATACTGACACAAATGTGAAAGAGGCTGTGAAGGAGAGATGAGTTCTTATGTCAAGCCCAGTTTCACTCTTCATTGTACACTTTTAAAAAATAACTATTTTGTTTTGTCTACTCAAATTCTTATAGGAACTTAACTAAAGTGAATAAACCCAACTAAGCTGATTGTGTCAAAATAAAGTTATTTTTAAGTAAACTGTTAGCTAACAATTACACATATTCACAAGCTAAATATAACTTTATACATTTGATGTTAGGTGTTGGCAGCCAAAAGATGGAACTGGTTACATCCATTGCATTTCCAAGTATTTGCTTTTTTTTTAATTAAAGGATTAGTTCACTTTAAAATAAAAATTACACCAAGCTTTACTCACCCTCACACTTTCTTCAGCTCATAATCATGACCCCTGTTCACTGCCGTTATAAAGTTTGGATGCCTCAGGATATTTATTAATATTTCTCCGATTGTGTTCATCAGAAAGAAGAAAGTCACATCTAGGATGGCTTGAGGGTGAGTAAAGCTTGGGGTAATTTTCATTTGAAAGTGAACTAATCCTTTAATGCACCTTGAATTCTTGTCAGCAGACCTTCATCCCAAGCAAATGCTCTACACTTCACCGCAATGGTAACACCCTAAAACACCAAAATAACGGAACACTAAACATGAATGAGTCTTCCCCTTTTCTCAGCTTGGTACAAAATGCATAAAAGAACACTATGTAAACATTTACTCTCCCTATCCAGTTCCATGCAAAGCATAATGGGTTGTGGAAATCCTGTTCCCAGTTTATACAATGCTACTTCAACACAATAAAATCGTTCATGTAGTCCCACCTCTAATGGATTAAGTGCTTGAACATAATGAAAGTAAAATCGACAACATCTTGAAAGATTTTTTGTTTTAAGGGCCCGTCCACACAGAGACGAGTTTAGCTGTATTAGTAAAGGCACTTTGTCTAGGCGGATCCGGCGTTTTCAGAAGGTGAAACCGCTATTTTTTTTTTTTTTTTTTAAACCAGGTCCCAGAGTGGAAACGATGATGTCATCACCCCATGTGTCGACCCTAGTCGGACACAGCTAACAAAACAACAACAACAATGGCGGACTACATGCTTGTGTTTGTGCTGCAGAAGCTACCGGGCGTATTAGCTTTACTAAAATAAAGCTTTATTTCTAAGCTTTACTAAAGTTTGTATACAGCGCGCAAGGTTTATGTGCATGCTCCAAGTCTTATTCTCCATTTTTAGTGTATCCCTGTGGCAGAATTACAGCACTACATACTGATCTGGCATGTATACTACATCGTTTTGAGTCTATTTCAGTGGTTTCGTGTGTACGCAGATATTTTTTGAGATGAGGGGGGGGAAATGATCGGACAGAGAAAGCTCTGGTTTCGTGTGGATGTAGTAAAGTAAAGTGCAAAAAGCAGCATTTTTGCATGTATTTTTAATGTTTTGTTCAGCGAATGATGACACCTAAGTAGACAACAGTGTAACCCATTAAACAGACCGTACTATTTAATCCAGAAGCGGTAGTGTTTTTTTAAAAGTACCTGAACCATACGAAATTTCTGAGTTTCGGTTTCCGTAAATTGCTCTAGTGTGATGGTTGGGCGAAGTGCTCATGAATATTATAGCAATGAATGCACTGAAAAGCCCTCGCGGTACTCATATAGTTAACTAATGTTAACTAATGAACCTTGTTGTAAAGTGTTTGTGAATTTGTTGAGATTAGCATTACTAATATTTTTTATTTGTTTAATAATTTTAATGGAACCGGAATCGTTAGGCAGAACTGGAACCGGAACAGAATTTTTTTTTTTTACGATTCCCAAACCTAATCAGATGAGTACATAATTCCCTCATAAAGTATAATATCTTGTACCTTTGCATTTTTCCTGTTTTTTTATATAGGTACACTTTCAAATGCGTAAAATCAAAATTTGTAATTTTTGTAATGTTTTTTTCCTACACAGAAAGTGAATAGGGAAAATACTAGAACAAAGATTGTTGAAAAAGTGTGTGGTCACTGTTGTGTTATTACAAATCAGCAATTTGCATTAACCAGTTTCAGAACTATTTTTGAAGTTTTGTGATCTGTTAAGCAAGGTCTTTGTGTGAATAATTTCTGTGGATCAGTGTAGACCTATCTTTGAATGCGTTTTTGATATTTCTCTTTCATTGCCTAAAAATTCAGAAGCTCCTAAAGTCCTAAAGCCCAAAATCCCACGTAGTAGAGTTATCATAGTTTTTTTCCTCCAAGCTTCTGTTCCACTACCAGACAGTGGTTTATCCCCCAGCAGAATATGCATCTCCCCCGTCTGCGCGATAGGAGTGCGTTACGTAAGTCCGGCACTCATTCACACAGATGTTTGTGCTCCCACTGCTTCATCTTTGCCTCTGCCTGAGGCGGAGATCTGCCTGGATTAGGCTCTCTGATGGCTAATTGTGTAACTGTTTCTACCTCCTCCACAACACTGAGGCATTAAGATAAACGGCACTTTCGTTTCTTTTCGTCTCCCTCCCCAAGAGCCCCTCTGCGTCTAGACCGGCTATGATTGGTAGAGACAGGCGAACCGACATTTTCAATGGTCTTGCACCTGCTCATCCCTCCCAAATCCTCTCATAGCCATCCCTCTAAAGACACTTCCTGTTTGCTTTCGTTATGGCATGTGCTAAAATTAACTTTATGCTTCCCTCTCCCCCTTCTCTCTCTCTCTCTCTGTCTGTCTTTCTCTCGCTCTTTCATCTCTGTGTCCACAGTGCCAGACTCTGCCAAGCCCAGCCCCACCCCTCCTCCCCCCACCAACCCCAGCACCACCATCAACCCGTCCGTGCCCTCAGCCAGCAGCAGCACTGGTGGCAATGGCAAGCGCGCACCCTCCGGCAATCAACAGCAGCAGCAGCCAGCAGCCCCTCGCTACCCGCCCAGAGAGGTGCCCCCTCGCTTCCGTCAACACGAACACAAGCAGCTACTGAAGCGGGGCCAACCTCTGCCCGCCGGGAGCACGGCTCTTGCGCAGCCAGTGTCTGCCAGCCTTACGCCTCAGCCCTTCTCCTGCCAGACTCACCCAGGTTAGCCTCTCCTCCACGATACACACGGGACAGCATGCTGAATCAGGGTGCAGCCCAGAAAACACTCACACCCTTTGTGTCAGCCAAAGTTGGTGACCATGTGGTCTGTTTTGTCATTTTGTTGTGTAACGTTGAAGGAAAGTGGAAGAGCTGGTTGTGGTGGAGGTCGTTTGGATGCTGGTTTGTACGGGCTGTTGGTGATATTGGCCCTTGCTCATTCAGATTATGATACGATAATATAAAACTGCATTTTTAATAAGCGATACAGGGAGACTTAAGAACTAAACAAACTACAAATAAGCAGAGAAAAGTAAAAGTAGATGATGAGAAACAGCTGCCATGTTTCGTACTGCATGCACTCAGTGGAAACTAAAGGTTTCCAAAAGGTCACTAAGAAAATAAAATAGATTTTTTTTTTTTTTTATGGAACATTGCAGTATTTTTATTGAATATGGAGTATAATGAATGGGGATGGGTAAAAAAAGGATTTTATGATTAAATGTACCCAACAATAGACCCATAAATGAAATCGGAATTTAATTGAAATTGTTAATCGGAACTGAAACAAATCGGGAAATCTTTATTCAGTTCTAATATTTAATTAAAAATACAACTTGTAAGGAATAACTGGCTAAAAAACGTCTCTCAAGACCTTGTCTTCCATTCCACCGTGTTGTCAAGCTATTTTTTAATCTAAGGGTGTCGGCCATTCACACCGAAGTAGAAGAATTGAGAGACGCACTTTTACAGCCTTGTGTTTTGGTTGACACATCTCGAGTAAAACAGTAAAAATGACGTCTAGTGCATGTTTACATAAAATATAACAATACAAAAGTAGCACAATTGAATGAAAAAGTGCATTCTGTGTGAACAGCCCCTAATGAGTGTGGCACCAAAGATGTGGTTCAATAGGCAGCAAAATGGACTTATTTATTCATCA
The DNA here is from genome assembly GCA_037950675.1 of Hypophthalmichthys molitrix. NCBI lineage: Eukaryota > Metazoa > Chordata > Actinopteri > Cypriniformes > Xenocyprididae > Hypophthalmichthys > Hypophthalmichthys molitrix. The sequence goes on along the minus strand of CM075494.1, from coordinate 28,998,985 downwards.
CACAGGCAGGGTCTTGTTGAAATCTCCTGTTGATATTTAATCATGGTCTTTTTGTTATATAGTGTTGTTTGAACTCACTAATGTGTGCATATGCAGTAGGTAGTAGTGGATTTTTTTTTTTTTTTTTTTTTTTTTTTTGTCGCTGTTTTGCAAGTAAGGAAAGCTAGGTGGAGAGAGAGAAACTGTCATGCTGAGCTTTTCTTTGCTACTTCCTGTGTTTGGAGGCATGTGGGTGTGCCAAGAGTGTTGTAGTTTGTACGTGGACTTGGCAGTCTTCAGCGGTGTCTGTGGCTTCTTTGCTTGCTGTGGCGGAGTGAAAAAACGAGTTTGAGAGGAGAAGGGAGAGATGGCAGACGATCAGCTCTGTGGGCAGGGGTGATTCACAGCTTACAGTAAATGTGCGTGATTCTGAAGGAGTCTCCTTTGAATTGGGAGGAGGGAAGAACAGTCCATGTGCCGACCCATATATGTGCCATGCCAGAGTATTGATTGCCTCTGGTCTGAAGCAAGGGTCTTCAATGTTTTTCAGGGCAAGGACCCCTTAGGCGAAAGAGACATGGAGCAGGGACCCCCGATACAAAATGTCAAACAGAGCTACATATTAAGCATATAGCCTTCAATAATAATATAAACCGGCCATATTATGACATGAAAGTTATATTATGTTAAGACAGTAGATTTGAATTATGCACAATATTGTTGTTGCACATGCATCATTTTCTGTATATCTGTATAATGGGCATTAGCCAGATCCGTTTCGCCAGTATGATATTATTACAGTATCAACTAAGGGTGCTCTTGCTTTTTTTGTTTGAGGGTGCTTATATTTAAATTTGACTGATGTTTTTTTACCCATGTTTTAATTTTTAAACACAAAATTATTTGTGTTCAAACATTTAATTGGCAGTACCGCTGCGGACCACCGGTTGAAAACCCTTGCTCTAAAGGAATCCTGTAGGAGTAATTGTAAATTTTATTATTTTTAAGTAAATATGATGGTACTTGACTGTGCCTGTACTTTGTTGTGAATAAAAGCTAACGTCGCAATCAGTTCAATTCCTGAATGAATGAATGAATCTTTATAAGTCAGTTCTTTTTATTGAATCAAACACATACAGCTTACAACATACTGTAGTTCTAGTAGTTCATATGACCATCATATGACTTAGTTTTGTCAGTAGTATTTTGTGAAACTAAATTACCACATGTAAATTAACATGTTTGTTTAGTATTGTTACTTAATATATAACTTCCTAATAGAAAAAGGATAAAGGAAAGTAATTTAAAATCTGAATAAACACAGTCTCCTATTTGTCAATGCAATTTATTATTCAACAAATCTTCAAAACTACTAACTGATAATTGAGTTGTAAATGAACTTGAATTGTTAAGCATAATGGTAACTGGAACAGGTATCTTTAAAGTCTTAACAATAATGGGATAGCTTACCAAACATTATTATTTATGCATTGCTGCATAAGAAAATACCATGTTTTGGCCCAGTTCTAAGATGGCATTGCATGTATGGCAGGCCCAGAATGCATTGTGATGTTTTTTTTTAAAAAAAAACCTTCCTACACTTGCACTTATTTTCCTGCTTCCTTCTGTCTCTCTCCTTGTTGAATTTGCTTTTGGTTATGTTTTGAGCCGACACGTGCACTGAGCTGTGGTTCCGCTGAATGTTACTTAACAGGAGCCTAGCAAGTAATAAGAGCTCCCAGCTTTCTGTGTGTGTGTGTTTTTACAGGAAGCCGCTGGAATGCAGCCGAATGGCCCACAGCTCTGCTTTAAGCCAGCAGCAGCAGCACAGAGGCTGTATTCATTTAGCTTGTCTCTTTTGCCCACCTCCCCGCCCCCCCACACATTTGTCACATGGATATCTAAAGTAAAAACGGCCCAAGGGACAGAAACGCTTTGCCTCCTATCCTCAAAAATTCTAGAAGATTGATTTTTATTTTTGTGTGGCCTGATGCCCCATTTTCATACGTCTGTGTGTATACCCAATCAAACTTGTAATAGTGTGATTAGGTATACAGCTTGTAATGGTGTGAATGGGTAACAGCTATTAAGAGAGCAACATGAATACATCAGAACTAGGGCCGCATGATTTATCTCGATTAAACCGCATGCGATTTGGCAAAGGCTGCGATTATTTTATGCGCAGCTTGTCAGAGCTGTACGGCTCTGTGATTAGCAGTGAAAGCCAGAGGGCGCTCTTGCACAGAAACTCTAAATACGCCCTGCCTCAGAAGAAGATAACACACGTCATATCGCTGTAGCTGAATAAACAGAAGATTGAAACACTTTGATTGATTAAACATGACTAATAAACACACGACTGTCTGATTCTGTGTAAGAAGCCACATCATCTTACAGAAGGATGCTCAACTGTCGTTAGGAAGTGAGTTTGGAGTAAAAACATCATATTAAATGTTTTCTTTTGTTGGACAAGATGTTAATAAATGCTTCTCATGTCTGGAAAGATGTTTGACGCGTGTTACCTTTTCAAATGCACATTATAAGCGACTCAATCTCGCAGTGCTTTCAGATGGATTAGCATTTGGAGCCATACTTCATTGACAAGCTACACATAAAAAATAATGGCAGCTTTTGCGATTTCAGAATCGCACTAATAATCGCGTTTAAGTTCAATGTTATTTTTCATATCGTGCAATAAATCGTGCGGCCCTAATAAAAACACAGGGTCTTGAGTCGTTATTTTGCAGTAGTGTTTGTTGTTGCTAGAGGCAGACAAATTACACACTTCACCTTTAAGACCTAGTGTATTTGTTTCTGAATGTAGATTTGAGGTTTATGTTGCACAGTGTGGCCAGCTGCTCTGTGGAGTGCATTATACATACAGGCCTGCTGTTGCAGAGGAATTATCAGCTCATTATGGGCCTGTTTGCCTCATTGAGTCTTGTGTTCTCTTTCCGCAACCACCAAACAGACCTGAGCGCTGGCTCTGGTCCCAGCCACAAAAACTTTCTCTTTCCTTGTCACACCCATACAACTTGCATGCATCCTACAAACACCAACACTGTTGTGACCAAGAAGTGAAGTGGGCTGAGGAGGCCCAGCTCAGGGAATGATAATGAGGACTTTCCCTTGTACAATGGTGTGCAGCCTCCCTTCTTCCCAAAAGTAATGTAAAGTAAAAAGATTCTGGCAGACTAGTTTCCTTCAAGCCAGTACAGCTAGCTTTCCGTTTCTTTGGTTTAAAGAGAACATATGCACATACAGGCATTGAGATCCGGAAAATAGGATTTGTCAGCAATCTATAACAATAACCTGCACTGTTTATACTGTCTTTTTGCCTGGTCTTGATTAGTTCTTGGTTGAGTTCTTATTGTCATGCCTGTGTTATTCTGCTAACATCTCTTCTAGTCGCCCCCTGCTGCCTGATGCTGGTGGTCTCCTAGTGTCTGCCAGTTCCTGATGTCACATCCTGCCGAGGATGAGCGGGAGTGTGGTATAGTACATCAAGACGGATGGTTGTTGCATAAGACCCTCATGCATGCTGGCCCCTCCCTCCTCTCTCCCACCAAGCATCTTTGCAACTGACAAACGACAACGTCAGCAAAGCCCCCTGTTCTTCGCCCCACAGTATCGCTGCTATTGATTTGTACATGAATGCACCCACAAACACAGAGCAAAAAATTGTAAGGATGCATATGGTGCTGTTCGGCGTGACACAGTTTATCTTTCCTTTCACACTGGATACATTTTTTTTAAATTAATTTTTTCAGTTAAAACAGTGAGGAGGATTGCAGTGGAAAGGAATAGAATACAATGGTTCAGAGACTTGTGATGCAATGCTTAAACCAGTGTCATTATCGCAAGTAACTAAAATAAATAAACAAAAAATTTTAAATTCAATTAAAAAAAAAAATGAAAAAGAAACAAATATAGAAATGATCCCTTAGCAGCTTGCTGATATAAGTTGACGTATTAATACTTGAAAAAACTAAAATTGAAATAAAAGTAAATTAAAACTATTTAGAGCTATTTTTTTAAAAAAAGCTTAAAAACATAGCACGAAACAGTTACTAAAAATTAAACTAAAATTAGATTTAAATCTGAAAGTATAAAAATAAAAGCAAACTCAAAAATTAATAAGAACTATAATATATAAAAGATACTAAAACAACACTGATTTAAACACTTTTTTTTTTTTGAGCATTTTATATAGAGAATTGAATTGCAGATTCCATTTTTATCATGGTATGAATATAGTAATGGGTAGGGCTGGGTAAAAAAAATATTGATTTCTCGATTTTAATCGATTCTCATTTTTACGAACCGATATCGATTTTTAAATCCCAAGAATCGATTAGCCTAGTCTGTTTTCAGCTGATGAATGAACAGAACATGTAGCGCCTCCTATCCAATAAAGCGCAATAATCCTTGTGCTTTGTTACTTTTGATATGAAGCAAAGTCTCAGATTTCAAATGACGTCCATCTTATTATGAGATTCAAAAAAGAAATACTGTTTTGCCGCTATTTAATGTGTCGTGACAGATCGCTGTAGCGCCTCCGTTAAAGAGAAGCGGCAGCACGGAGCGCATGTGAGCATCCTCTCCTCCGCTTTAATACCAGTTACAGCGCGAAATAAGCATGACTAAACATCTGAAGCTATGTTAAAATACACAGTACAACTTATTGAAATCCGTATGATGTCTCTTGTAATAGCTCAATCAGTTTTTCAACCTCAGAAAGACGTCAATAAAACAGCTTATAAACAATGTCACTTAGCGTCACATTTACCTCAGAAAAACATATTCAGTGACCATAAACTCATTAGTCAGCTAGAAAAGTGAACTCTAGAAAGCAGAATTCTGATAAATATAGCTATGCACCATTACATATTCATTATAATGTTTTTCAATATTTAATGCATGTTTGAATAAATCAGTTATGACAGCCACGATTTAAATGTTTATATTTAAAAAACAAACGAATTGGAGTAGAAATATGATTATGTAATTCTAAACTTTATTTATTATAAAAAAACATAATTGAGTGTAATTTAAGTGTTTGTATATTTATCTGAGTGGAGCTCACAGACACCAGGATGGATTAACTTAATGGTTTTAGTTCTCAGATTTGGCTCCCTTGTTCTGGAAACCAAAGTGTTTCTGTTTAGATGCCGTATATACAGCGTATCTTCAGGCATATTTGTACCTAGTAAGTTAATTTTAACCTTCAATATTATAGTAGAATCGAATCGCAAGCATGCGAATAGAAATCGAATCGAATCGCGAAAATTGAGTCAATACCCAGCCCTAGTAAACTCCATCCTTTCTTCTTCCTCAGCTGCATCATGCTGCCTGGATAGTACTCTGGCACTCTTACTGTAATAGTTACTACAGAAAGACACCAAAACCAACCAATAACTATTTAGGTAGTAAAACCCAAAGCTAGCATTTAGATTTACTTGTTTGAGTGTTTTCATTAAAGGGTCATTTGCAGGCAAGCAAATAATCAATAATGAGGCTTTGATTACATCATTGCATATTTGGCTGGAAAAAGCTGGCACTGAGTTGGAGTATAATAAGAGTCTGTTCTCTTCGGACTTTGGTGTTTTGTGTATATGGGAGGCGCTGGGATCATTTGTAAACAATGCTCTCCTTGATGCCAAGAGAGCTAGTGTGCTTTTGTAAGTGTTCATCTCATTTTCTGTGTTTCTATCTCTCCTGTACTGGAGCCATCCCTTCTTTCCTCCCAGCATGCATGCTTTCCGGTCGTCTTTCTGTCTCCTCTGCATCATTAAAGTGCGGGCACACTCTGCACAGACATTTAGCCCTTGGCCACCTGCCCGCCTACATGTGAGCCTCATTTGGTGTGTTTATCCTGTTTCCCATTCAGCCATTGAAGCGTTGTTTTCCTCTAAACTTGGGACCGCACCTCTGGTATGCAGAGCCTAGAAATTCACACACCCACTGCACTTTTAATATTACAAGAAGACCGTATTCTAAAAATCAGCCAGTATGACGGGGAGATGCGTGTGTGTGTTTCTGTGTTTGCAGTCCTTGCAGTGCAGTCTATGCTCAGAGGCTGGCTTGCTTTTGTGCATCTATTCAGCTCGCTCTATTGTGAGCAGCGGTGCTAATTGCAGTCTGAATGGTCTCGGCTAAATGTTTTGTGACAGTTTGAAAGCATGAAAGAAGAGAGGGGCGCACAAGAAAAGGAATCTCTTTTTTTTGTTTTGTTTTATTTTTCCTCCCTCCTAATGGCACAACGGAATGCTCTTGGCTTTAACCTTCAACTCCCATGCAACCCCTTTCCCCTCCCTCACGAGAGAGTCTCCTCTCCGAATCAGGAATAGAGGTAGATATAAATAAAGCCCTGGTGAGGGAACAGAGATCGGATCCTGCCGAAGCCGTGTGGGACAAACGGGGCGGTCGCTCGCGTACTGAGCTGCAGCTCCTTGGCAGCATTTCAAATATGAGTCTCAGAAGCCTCGCGAGCAGCAGACATATTGTAACAGGGATGGCCAGTGCTCTGCACGCAGCCTAGCGCTTCTCTCAGGATGGTCGGGCGACATCTCTCTTCAGGTACTTTTCCACTTCTCTGCGACCCCACCCCCTCCAACCTCATAGTACGATCCTCCACGCTTTGATAACAGGCTTTTCCTTTGCTTTGCTCTCTGCTGTACTGCTGCTGTTTGATTTGGAAGTGTACCATTCAAATAACTGCAAATAAAACGCAAATCCCTTAAGCTATTGCATTGCTTGTAGAGATTAATGCAGGGCAGAGGTTTGCTGTGCTCATCTGATATGCTTTCTTCAGTGAGACACTGTAAGATGTTGACGGCAGCACTAAGCTTTTTTGGCTTCAGTTCAGATTTGATAAAATGGCGTCCATTACTACGCAGTGACTCTCCAGAAGGACAGCATTTGTGTTGGAAACACACTGTCCTCTCTTTTATACACTCCCGCGTTTTAGTTGAAAGTGTTTTTTTGTGTGGTTTGTGACCGAAAGCTTGATGTGCACGAACGCTGCTGCTTTGCTCAGATCTGACAGAGACTGAGCTGTGCCTGCGCATGCAAACCCACACAAAAACAACAACAGAGTTAAGCGAGTGCCAGGAGGCTGGGCAGCATTTGCCAGCTAATTAACACAACAGGATTCTGGTATCCATATGTGGGCATTTGCACTGCTTTCAATGTTGTTATCAATGTGTCAGGTCAGGTTTAGAATGAACATCTTTGAAAGCAAAGTCTGCGGTTCTAACCTGTCAGTCCAGCAGAGGGAGATGGTTGTGGTTGCTAGAACCAAGGCTTTGTGGTGACAGCAGTGAAAAATAATGACTCCAGGCTAGCACATACATGTGAACCAGAACATGCAGTTACTGGTGCATTTTTATTATATTTTTATATGGTATGACCATGGCTGATGTAAAACCAATTTGTCTAAAAGGAAGCCAAGAAAAAATGTTTTGATCAGTTTAAGCAGATCTTTCGGTAAATGGTAAATTGGATGAAAGATTTGAAGTGTTTTTATTTTATTTTAACATGTAGCCTATAAAGAAAAGTATGCCTTGTTGTTGTGATCTTATGAATAAATGAAATTAATATATACTGCAGGCACAGTATTTTAATAGTTTCTCTTTCTTTCTCTTCTTTTTGTAGAGCTGCCCCCACAGAGTGCCCTGGCAGCCCAGTATGAGAATATATCCCTCAATCGCAGTGCCACTACAGCCTCTACCAACAGCTGCAGCGGCTGGGATCCACTGATTATTGACGAGCGCGATACGGAGGCGTGGCCTTCCATTTCATGCAAAGAAAGCCACGCCCCTGCAGGATGCCCCTTGGACACTGAAAGTATCAGTGACATCAGCAGCATGAGCATGGCCACAGGAGCTGGCCAGCAAGGCCATTTCTCAGCCAATCACCCCAGCAAAGCCAATGCCAGCCACTCAGGAGGTCTGCTCTCTAGTCAGGGTGGGGCCAGCAGAGGCTGGGGCTCCGGCCCTTCTTCTGCCAGTGGAGGAGAAGGGAAGAATGAAGTCTCCAGCACATCAGTGGGAGCCAGGGGTTGGGGCTCCTCCAACTTTAACTTGAACTTAAACCCCAACGCCAACCCCTCTGCCTGGCCAGTTTTGGGACATGAAGGGACCGGCATGGGTGGCGGCAGCTCTGGAGGAAACAACCCTCCTACTCTTTGTAGCCCACCGGGCACTTTGCCCAGCCAGGGCTCTAGCAGCAGTGGCAGTATGGGTGGTGCCAATGGAAATTCTGCAGGTAATGGTGGCAGTGGCAATGGCAGCACCACATGGGGTAGCATTGTGCCCAGTGACTCCTCAGAGCCACACTCCACCCCATCCACGAATGTGTCTTTCAGCTCCGAACCTCAGAACCTTAACACTGATGGACCAAATCACACTAAGCAGGAGCCCAGAAGCCCAGGCCACAGCCTGCCTAACTGGGGGGTTGGCCCTGCAGGCATGGGCTCATTTGTTCAAACTCCAGGAGGAGCTTCGCAAGTCAATGGAGATGAGGAACCTGTTTGGGGTAATGGAGATACCAAGTCTGGTGGTGGCTCAAAAGACTCTGGTTGGGACTCAGGGAGCAGCTGGGGACAAGGTGGGGCCTCAGGCACTTCTGGCTGGGGACAAGCTGCCTCAACTGGGGACTGGGGTAAGCATTCCAACAGTGAGGCCAAAGGATGGGATTCTTCAAGCTCTCCCACTCAAGAGCAGCAGCTCAATTCTTGGGTCCGTGGGGCCAATGCTACAGCTAGTGAGGGAAGCAGTGACAGCATGGAATGCCGTCCTCGAAGGAGGGACCGCTCATCAAGAGATGAGGCTCCCCCTATTCTGCCAGCCCAGGATATGGACCCCCGGGTTCTGTGCAACACAGGCTGGGGACAAACACCAGTGCGGCAACACACAGCTTGGGAGACCGAAGAAGCTGCACGCTCCAACCGCAAGAATGACATTGGAACTGATGCCTGGGGCTCGTCCTCAAATGCAGCCAATCTAGGACCAACACCAACTTCTGGCAGTGCCAACCCAAACTCAGGCACTACATCCAGACCTGACTCTGGAGGCAAGAATGAGGGCCCATGCCCTAGTACTGGAGCTGCACCTGGATGGGGCACAGCTATGCCATCACCCCAGGCTAGCTCTGGTTGGGCTGATCCAACCAGCAACAAGAAACCTTCCAATGGTCCTGGAAGTTGGAGCAGTACCCCAGCCGGAGGCCCAGGTGGCAGCCTGCAGAAAAGTGGTCAGACTTGGGGTTCAGAGGAGAAGTCTCCTACCTGGGAAGACAGTCATGCTAAAGCCAAACCACAGGGCTGGGGTGAGGGGCCCAAATCATCTCACGGATGGGGTAATGGGCCTGGTGGAGAAAGTGGGTCTGGAGGAGAATGGGGTGAACATGGAGATGGAAAGAAAAATGGTCCCTCCAGCTCTACCTGGGAGGGAGAGGGCACCAGCTGGAACGAGGGCTCCAGGGGTTGGCCAAAGCCTACCTCGGGAGTAGGGGGAAACTGGGGAGATGCACAACGCCCCAGTGTGTCACAACAAGGATGGAATAACAAGCCTCAGGAGGGCACCAATGGCAATAGTGGCAGTGGAAGCATGGGTTCCTGGGGAGGTCCTAGCTCTGTAAAGCAGAGTGGCTCTGGGTGGGGTGGAGGAAATGGTGGAGGTGTTAAACCTGACCATACTGGAGAACCCACTGGATGGGAGGAGCCCTCTCCACCCTCCGTCCGTCGTAAGATGGAGATCGATGACGGTACCTCAGCTTGGGGTGACCCAAGCACTTGCAACAAGGCAGTCAATCTCTGGGATAGGAATAACCCTGGGATGCAAGGCAAACCAGGACCTGGCAATGCCAACAATGTACCCAACAACCATCATCATCATCCCCACCATAACCAGCCTCCCATGCAGTCTCACAGCCATGGAGGGCCAAACTCAAACAACAATAACATTTCCCCTGATAACGCTGGCCCACATCAAACGGGACCGCCTCACAATAGAACAACCCTCATGAATCCAGGTAAGAAACAACTTTTTACTTTGACATGTATTGACAATGATCTTTAACTAGTTAAAATGTATCACAACACTTTTAAACATTATGCCACACAAAAAAAAAAAAAAAAAACAACAACAACTGAGTAACAGTTCATGCTAACAGAGTAGTGTTTACTTTCAGTCTATGAGTGTAGTTCAACATAATGTTTGAGCCAGGAGGAAGTGTGTAATTAGAGTTGGGCCGCCATCTGTGGGGAGTATCACTATTCCTCAGCAGGATACTTGGAACAGACCCGACGCCCTCTGCTGTTTGTGTGTAGCTTTGCACTCCCTCTGCCAAAGCTGTATTTAACATGGCATCCTCAGTTCTCCCCTGTGCCAAGAACTAAACAGACATTTAATATTGCAATGTATTATTCAATTTTAAGACAGAGAGTCCTACAAAATAACATTTGTTTTTAAAAGAAATAAAACAAAGTTTTAATTAAAATATGTGTTTTAAAAATTTGTTTTTTAATTCAGCTTTGTACTCAAATTGTTGGGCTGGTAATATAGTTTGTAAAGGAGAAAAATTAAAATTTGAAGATATATAACTTTTGGATCCACTGTATATACTACATGGTGTCAGCCTTAAAAGCATGGCTCATTATGCAGTGAAAACTTAGGGTGCACTTGTCCTGAAGTTTGAAATATTTCTCTGCAGGATGGAGTGAGATGACAAATGTCCATTCAAAACCTGAGCCCTCATGGGGGGAGCCAGCCACCCCTGCAGCAAGTGTGGACAATGGCACTTCAGCATGGGGCAAACCCCCAGGTGGTTGTGGTAGCTGGGGTGATAATGGCCCTGAGGTCTATGGCCGAGGCAACGGACCCCCTGGATCTGCCCCCTGCAAACCTGGTTAGTTTTATTAATTTACATTTATTTGAATAAAAATATTTTTACTGCTTTAAATGATTTTGTGTGAAAAAAAACAAAACAAAAAAAAAAAGTTGCATGCTATTATCACCTGCAGTTATCAGAGCTTTGAAATGTGTAACAACAGGGCCCCCTGTTGTTGTAAATAATGCATTGCAGGATTGTACATGTTTTGCCATTTCATTAGGGAAAAATTAGTTTGTTTCTTTTAATTGTTAACACAACCAATTGCATATATTAATCTGTACTATGGACACTTCAAATAATCTGTCTTTTTCTTCTAGCCCCAAAATCTATGCAAGATGGCTGGGGAGGTGGTGAGGACATGGGCCTGTCTGCAGGGCAGTGGGAGCAGGATGAGAGCGACATGTGGAACAGCACTGCATCTCAGGAGAGCAACTCCTCCTGCAGTTCCTGGGGCAACCCACCCAAAAAGGGCCCACCAAAGGTAAAAAAAAAAAAAAAAAAAAGCTACATGAGTTTAATGTAGGTGTTAGTCACATTACATGCTGCATATTGAGTTCATCGGTCTGTTTTTCTTTGAAGGGAAAAGTCCCAAATAAACAGGATGATACCTGGATAATGAATCGTCTCATCAAGCAGCTGACTGACATGGGCTTCCCTGTAAGTGCTGCTTATCTTTGTTAATATCCACATATCCCTTTGTATGTTTGACTGTTGTGCCTGGGGTTTATTTTGTGATACTGACTGGCTAATAGTATGTTATCCCTTACATATGGCTATAAATGTCTAGTTACAAATGCATTGGCTTTTTAACATTAATATGTTATTAATGCAAATGGTTAATATATGGGATTTTACTGTGTGTTCGTGTTTGCCTTTGCAGAGAGACCCTGCAGAAGAGGCTCTCAAGAGCAACAACATGAACTTGGATCAGGCCATGAGTAGGTGTTATACATGCAAAATCTTCAATTTCTTCAGAGTTTCTTTGCTGGAATATGGTATTTAAATACTAGTTGTGTTGTAGGCGCCCTTTTGGAGAAGAAGACCGAACTAGATAAACGGGGGATGGGAATCTCTGACTACAACAACGGCCTAGTCAATAAACCAATGGGATGCAGGCCTTCAGTCATCTCCAAAGAATCCTCTTCAGATCGCCCCCCCTTCTTGGACAAGGTTTGTGCTTCTCACAATTAAAAATCCGCACATTCTGGTTATTCCATCTAGAAGACTTTACATTGTGGTAGATTTTATTTGACTTAAGTTTTTTTTGTTCTTTGTTCTTTCCTCCTTAGGATGCTGGGCTAGCAGATGATGCCCAAACCTCACCGTTTATGCCTTCTCCGAGCCTGAAGCTCCCATTGGGTAGTGCTGCGCTCCCTGGCCAGAGTCTTGGAGTTGCAATGCAAAACTTGAATAATAGACAGGTGGGTCTATGTATTTTTTTCATCAATGTTAAATCATTCCTATTGTTTTTGTATACTTTAACTTGTTTTATGTCTGTATTAGTTTGATGTAATACAGTGACATTCATACGTTAATATTTATTTTATAAATGTGGCTTAGGTGCCAAGATACTTTTTGGGCTCATTGTTATTCAGCATTATATTAGTCAGCATCCACCTTGCTGTATAGATATTGGTATATTGCCCCTATTAAACCAGCAGTATAAGGGCATGACAGCTTTGAGCATATCCTCATGAAGTCTGTTTCCGAAATAATTTTTTTTACGTGTTTGTGTAGATGCAGAGTGGAGTGTTTGGTAATAGCGGAGCAGCACAAGCCCGGGCCCTGCAGCAGCAGCCTCCTCCCCAGCCGTCAGTGCCACCTCTCAACTCGTCCCAGCCTAGTCTACGCGCTCAAGTGCCTCAGTTTCTCAGCCCTCAGGTGTGCACAGCCATGGACACAAGTGGTTTAGCACCTTGTTTACATTTGGTGACATTTTTTCACCATTTGAGTGTTGTGTGGGAGTGTTGAAATCATGCTGAACTGTTTTTTTTTCACTGACAGGTTCAAGCACAGCTTTTACAGTTTGCAGCAAAAAACATTGGTCTCAACCCTGCACTTTTAACCTCACCAATAAACCCTCAGCATATGACCCTGTTGAACCAACTTTATCAGCTGCAACTGGTAAGTGCCAGTTTTTGACATTGTTGATACTTTCACCTGTAATTAAAGAATATATTTTTATTTGTCTGCATATAATCTTATATTTCACTCCTAAAGTCTCATCGTAATGTAATTTTGTCTATGGTTTTGCAGGCGTACCAGCGTTTACAAATTCAGCAGCAGATGTTGCAGGCACAGCGCAGTGTTTCTGGCCCCATCCGTCAGCAAGAGCAGCAAGTGAGCAGTTCCCTCCCAATTAGTGTCATCATGATACCAATAAAAAAAAAAATATATGATTCTCAATAATGATTTGTTTGTTTCTTTGTATTTTAATATCAATTTTTAGATCTCAGTTCTGTGTTCACAAGCATGTCCTCTTGCAGGTTGCACGAACAATCAATAACATGCAGCAACAGATCCAGCAGCACCAGCGGCAGCTGGCTCAGGCTCTGCTGATGAAACAACAGCAGCAGCAGCCACCCCCCTCACACCCGGGCCTGCATCCCAGCGCAGGCAAATCAGCTCTGGACACATTTCCATCCCATCCCCAGGTCTCCAGCCTCTCTGTTTCCGACCTTCAGACCAAAGAGCCACAGTCTTCTCCAAACTCCTTCTCACCCTACCCTATTTGTGAGTTGCCAACACTGTCTGTTATTGTATGCTTAGTGTTTAGACTAGTAAAGATCCAAATGTTCTTCTAAACACAGCTCCCACAGTCTTAGAAAATCTGTAAAAGTCATGGGAATTTCTGTAAGGAATATATTTCATGTTAATATCTGCTCTAAAATGTTTCATTAGCTAGATATTGCTGTTCGGTAAATTTGTTTGCAAGCCATATTGATGTCAACTTGTTTTTTTTTCAATGAGTCAGTCAAACGGGTTCACAAATTGACCTGAATGATTAATTGGCAAATAGGTCTGAATCGCAGTGATTTTTTTTTTTTATAAACTCCTATTCAGTAACAAATGACTAGAAAGGTCATGAAAAAGTTATGGGAATTTATTTTAAAATTACCCTCGCTGATCGTTGCATATGTGCTTCTCTGTAGCTGGATTGAACCCCAACATGAATGTAAACTGCATGGAGGTGGGTGGCCTCTCCATTAAGGACTCTCCTCAGCCTCAGTCACGCCTATCACAGTGGACACACCCTAACTCCATGGAGAATCTATCTGGCAACTCCTCTCCTATGGAGCCCAACTTCAGCAAGCATGGTACGCATTGCTATTACATTTATCAGTAAACGTACTGTGAATATGTGGCATAGTGGTTAATATCTGGCCTGATACAATGATATTCCATACCACCTATGTTATACAGGTGCCATCTCTGCAGGCCCCAATCTGGGTCCCCCTAGTAAGCCCCAACTGGATGACTCCTACAGTCCCTACAATCTGATTTCCAGCTCTGAGTCTCCTGCCAGCCCTCTGGCACCTCATGATAGCTGGGGCCAGGGAAAGAACAACAATGACAAGATCTCCAACGGGACTAATGTCAACTGGCCTCCAGGTGACTAACTTGCATCTCTAAAATCTCTGTGGACTAGTTGTAGAATTATGAAGGATTTAAAAGTATTTGGATACTTTTGAAAATTTAGGTTATACTTAAAGTAATTAAATGTCATTACACTGGATTAAAAAAATACCAAACCAAGTAGCATCTGCAAAAAATAAATACATTAATAAACAGCCATTTTCAGCTGACTTTTAAGTTTGAGTAGGTGTACAACAGAATAACCACAGGTGTAGTTCTTCACAATAAGATAATATGCTAATGTTTGACAGCCATAAAATATTAAAATACTTTATTATTTGAACAATAGATCTATTATTTTATCATTTGAATCCTAACTAACTTTGTTTTTGTGCTATATTTATTTTATTAAATGCCATTGATTTAGATCTAAGTTTCCCAAACCTGGGTTCACAAAATCCAGTTTGTGAGTTGATGAAATGCATAAAATGTAAAATATATAATTAAAAAATAAAAAACAATCAAAATAAAACACTTAATAAAAAAGATCATTAACCAACATCAGAGAACTGTGAACATGTGAATGTGTTGAATTATTGAAACATTAAAAAATCAGGAGGATTTCAAGTAATTTTTTTTTTAGGTCAGAGGGGTTCAGCTGATGAGAATTCCCTGGACTGGATTATGTTTATATAATGGAAAGATGATCAGACATTTTTAAGTGTGTCCAAATACTACATGCATCAGTCAGTGTGTCATACATGATCTGATTTGTATGAAACTCCTTTAGAGTTTTGTCCAGGAGTGCCCTGGAAAGGACTGCAGAATATTGACCCTGAGACTGACCCCAATGTAACTCCAGGGAGTGTCCCCAGTGGGCCCACCATCAACACCAACATTCAGGATGTTAACCGCTACCTGCTGAGAGACAGGAGTGGAGGTAAGAGGACCAAATGCATTTTCCCTTCAAAGAAATGTTCTTTCAGTGAACATCCTTTCAGGTGACAGTGGAAGCAAAAAACCTAAACAAATCCCATCATACCATCTCTAGTTAAATACTTCTGTATATTCTGAATAAAGGTATTGCATATTGCAGTATTGTTTTTTTTTTTGTTTGTTTTTTGATTTTTTTCTTTTTTGAAACTTTTTTTTTTTTTTTTTTTTTTTTTTTTTTTTTTTTTTCTTCACATAAAGCAACCACTAAGTTTTTTTTTTTTTTTTTTTTTTTTTCTTTTGTACACATGCATTATTTTTCTTATTTCCACTTTGAATTCTTGCCTGCTTTGTTCGGGACACATTGTAGGTTCCACCCCAACTTCCTCACAGGGTGAGGCTCTGCCTCCCTCCAGCGATTGGCCAGTCACTAGCTCTTTCAGTCTGTCCTCCCCCGAGGCAGACAGCACAGGTACAACTCCCAGAATCCCGTTCCTGCCCTCAGTCCTCCCCATCACACTCTTTTCTTACAGCTTTCTATTCAACCTAGCATGGGGCCCCAAAGGGTGGTCGCATTCCTGTATATCTAGTGCATCTGACTCAAGTGTGGCCCTTTCCCCCTTAGAGAGCTCTGTCCCGCCTACTTTCATCCATACTTCCCCTCAGTTGTGTTAGTCACACACTGCCCCTTTGTTCAGCATGGTCACCTGCTATCTGTGATTTTTGTAAGGTGGAAGTGGTGAGAAGGCACCACTTTTTTTTTTTTTTTTTTTTTTTTTTTTAATATGAGGCATGTACTCTTATGATGTCACACATGGGCTTGGACCCTGTCTTTCCTGTTTGCGGTGGTGCCTCAATGACTATGACTACTGTGAGAACACCTTTCACCACAGTATGTCTAATTCTGGGTTGCACAGAATTAGAAAGAGGAAATAAGATGTCTGTTAGCATACTCTGTCTGCTTCCTCTTCTGACCTTTTCACACTTTCACTTCTCTGATCTACAGGCAAGCTGTCTGACATGAAGTCCACTTGGTCCCCAGGGCCCATCTCGCACACCCAGCCTTCTCTCTCTCATGAGCTTTGGAAAGTTCCACAAGGACCCCGGAACACAACAGCTCCCACACGGCCACCTCCGGGCCTGACCAACACCAAGCCCTCATCCACGTGGGGCGGAAACACCCTGGGCCTCGTAGCTGGCTGGAGCAGCTCCTACTCCTCAGGTGTGTGTATGTGAAAGGCGCAAGTTTAATCCGAGTCAGCTATTCTTAGGCGAAGATGTGGGCGTATTGAAACAGCAGTTGAATTTTGTCAGTTGACTGTTTTATGTGGGTGTGAATGCTAGTCAAAACGTTGGGGGTCAGATGAGGTGAGGATTGGAACGGTTGGAGCATTTGCAAGCACAGGCTTTGGTGGTGTAGCAAAGGTTTTTTTTTTTTTTTTTTTTCGCATATGTCGTGTTTTAGTCAACATTCCCAAGCTGTTGCTTGATCACAGTTTTAACTGAAGCAGTTGTTTATCATACATTTTTGCTGTAGAAAATGTGATGTGGATAAATTAAAAAGGGGCAGTTTAACCAAAAATAAAAAATTCTATCACTGACTCACCCTCATGACAATCTAAACTCATATGGCTTTTGTACTATGATTTTCAGCATAATGTTCACATCGCTCTCTTTCTGTACAACAAAAGTGAAAGGTTGACCAGGGGTTGTGCATCATGACAAATTGGGCTGAACTGATATTAAAGGGTTAGTTCACCCAAAAATGAAAATTGTCATTAATTACTCTCTCTCATGTTGTTCCAAACCCGTAAGACCTTCGTTCATCTTCAGAAGATATTAAGATATTTTGATGAAATCCGAGAGGTGACTCATCCATAGACAGCAATTTAATTACCACTGTCAAGGGCCAGAAAGGTACTAAAGACATTGTTAAAACAAGGTGCGTTCACGCCACCTCGTAATTCCTGTAGTTACGAGATTCTAGCTTGTGAAAAGCGTTCACATTCTCGTAAAGTTCGTAATTACAGCTTGAAAGCTGGGAGTTTTCTGAAAGCTCCCAGATTTACCACGTGGCCGCTGTACCACCTGACTGCTGTAGATTCATTTAGGCGTTGATAATAGTGCCATAGAAACGTATAATTCCCAGTCCAAGGACGTGAACAGCTCAGAATATAATGTCATGTATTATCATCTCAAGATTCTGGTAAATACGAGGTTGCATAAACGCAGCAACAGTACACGTGACGACAGTGGTTCAACCTTAATTTTATGAACTGTGCAAGGAGAATGACAGGGAAGAGAAGAGATTGTTGAATAAAGTCTTTATTTTTGTTTAGTTTTTACACACAAAAATTATTCTCGTCGCTTCATAATATTAAGGTTGAACCACTGTAGTCACGTTGACTATTTTAACGATGACTTTACTACCTTTCTGGACCTCAAAAGGTGCAATGTCGTTGCTGCCTATGTTTGGTTCAGAAACCCTCGGATTTCATCAAAAATATCTTAATTTGTGTTCTGAAGATGAACAAAGGTCTTACGGGTTTGGAACGACATGAGGGTGAGTAATTGATGACAGAATTTTCATTTTTGGGTGAACTAACCCTTTATAGTTTTGGTCAATAAGCTGTTAATTGTTTTCAGGTTATGGCCAGTATTAAACTCAATACTATTTTGTCTAAATAAAATTAAAATTAGAACCCTAAAAATGAAAATCAGTCAGTTTAAGTGTGACAAGTGGATTTAGGCATCACATTATAATATACAGCATGAAAAATTGAAATTCATCTAATTTACTAAACATAACATTTAACAACGTTATTAAAATTAGTTTTTTAAATGCACGTTAGATGATGGAAAATGTCAACTAAATAAAATTGATTATGTGAATATTACTACAATTTAAAGTAACTGTTTTCTCAATGTTGAAAACACCTGTTCTAATATTTTTGTGGAAACTGTGATACTTTTTTATAGAAAGTTCAAACTGGATTAATTTGAAATATAAATATTTTCTAACATTATAAATGTCTTTACTGTCACTTTTCATCAATTTAATGCATCCTTACTAAATAATAATTCTTTAATATCTTGCTTGCTCCAAAGTTTTGAACAGTAGTGTATATGGTACTTTAATTCTTAGACTATGTTGTAATGGTATAATATAATAATAATTTATATTTTAATAACAGTATAATAAAGTGTTCTTTCTCTCTCTAAGTAGGTACCACATGGAGTACAGACAGCTCCAGCAGGAGCACTAGCTGGTTGGTTTTGAGAAACCTCACACCACAGGTATTCTTGTGGCTACTGTTATGTTCATTGACTCATATTTTCTTGGTTAATTGTTTGCAGTGTTATAAATCTGCTCTTTCTGTTGTGACGTTTAGATCGACGGTTCAACACTGCGGACTCTGTGCATGCAGCATGGCCCGCTAATCACATTCCACCTCAACCTGACACAGGGCAATGCCGTGGTGCGCTACAGTTCTAAAGAGGAGGCTGCCAAAGCCCAGAAGTCCCTACACATGTACATAAATCTTTCACCTTTGTCAATTTTTTTTTTTTTTTTTTTTTTTTTGTGGTACCAACCTCAACTATATGATCACAGTCGTCTGTTCTCTTTCTCTAAATACTTGCGTTTCAGGTGTGTTCTGGGAAACACCACTATACTGGCAGAGTTTGCTGGAGAAGAGGAGGTGAACCGCTTCTTTGCACAGGGTCAGTCCCTTACGCCCACCACCAGCTGGCAGGCCAACCCCGGCACCAATCAAACTCGGCTGGGAGGCGGAGGGACGGCGGCCACACACCCCATCGGCCACTGGAACAGCAGCAGTCTGGGAGGAGGAGGAGGAGGCGGGACGGGGTCCGGCGGTAAGGCAAGCAACGAGCTGCTGTGGGGGGGTGTACCGCAGTACTCCAGCCTGTGGGGCCCGCCTAGCACCGAGGACGGTCGAGTGGTCGGCAGCCCCACCCCAATCAATACGCTGCTTCCTGGAGACCTGCTGAGCGGAGAGTCCATGTGAGAGCGCCAAGCGCTCAACACCCCTACCGCAGCGAAATATGAAACTTCTCGAGCAAAAACCAAGCAAATCATTTGGCGATAATCAACGTCAGTGGAACTGTGAAAAACCAAGAGACAGGAGGCTGAGGCCACACTTGCATTGAGGCTGCTGACCTTCTTCCTCTACTTTTTTTTTTGTTTTGTTTTGTTTTGTGACGTTTCATCTGTGTTCTTTTGATCAATAGGCTTGGATTACAGTATTCTATAGACTTCTTAAGAAGATCCATGACTAAAAGAGAAGTGAACCTTTACAGAAACGTTTCTCTATTAACTGATACCAGTGTGAAAGTGTATTTTACTACAAACTGATGAGACAAGCTGCCATTGTTTTAAATTCCTCTGGCACGAGCACATCTTGTCAGCCCTATCACAGCATATTGCCCTCTCCCCCGAAGAAATATGCGTCATTCCAAACTAACTCACTCCCTGTGTTTTGGACTGGCTTTTTTTTTTTTTCTTCTTCATTTGTCCTTTGGATCGTCTGGATTAATTAACAGCACTAAACTTTAGCCTTAACTGCTGATCAGTCCCACTCCACTTGTACTCTGAAGAAACATCTTGAGAATTGCACATTTTCTCATTTCTGAGCCAGGACTGTCATGGGTTCGATCTCAGCTGCAGCATTCGTCCTCCTTGTTTCCCACGATTGCCATCCTGTCCTCATTACTCTCAAAAGGACAGACATGTATATGACCCCTCTGCACATTTGAGGCATTTATTCTTAAGCTTAGAGGACATGTGGACAGCTGAGGAATATATTAACCACTTCTCACAAAAACAACTGTACAGGAAACACTTTTTCAGATGGACTACTTTCATTTTCCTAAATGACCACGGTCCTCATTGTCGTTCGTCTGACGTGCAATATATGCCACAGACTCTTCCGTCCGTCTTTACGCAATGCTTTTTTGCCGGCGGAAAGGTCGGAGCTCATCTGGGGACGGGGGGGGGGGGGTATCAAAGACTCGTCTCCAGCCCCATCCACCAAGCATGGGACTGAACAGAAGAGGACTCTGTCAGTGTGTGTAAGCCCATGGTGATGAAACATTCACTAGCACTTCCTCTACACACTCAAGGACAAGTGTGACTACAGGGGCAACAGGGGCTTCAAACCAAATAAGAGGTGTTTCTTTGTAACCCAGTAGACAAAGTGCTTTTTTTTTTCGTTGTTGTTGTATTTGGTACAAAAGTATGGAACAAAGAAGGTGTGGTTTCTTCATAGCACTTAGCAAGAGCGTCAAGCTCCGACTTTAATGCCAACAAATCACACGTGTACGTGTGAAACTGACAAAAAGCGACGATGAAAAGCAATCTACCGAACTTCTCCTCCATGCTTCTTTTTGAACTCTAAACGGATTTTGCCGTTTCATTTCTTCTTCGTCTTTCCACAGTCTTTCAATTTTGAAATCAGACATTTCAAAAATGGTAGCAAAACGAAGGGATGTCTGATGAGGAAAAAAAACACAACAAGACTGAAGCGTTTACGTGTTTTTTTTTCTTTCAGATGATATATATCAAAGTAAATATCACTGTTACAGTACTCCAAAATCATTAGCCTTTTTGTCTGGAGATGCTAGACGTGTTGTAATGTTTCTAATGGATTCTGTGGGGCCCCCTGCCCTGGTGGCCCTGCCTACTTGTATGATAAGTGTGGCCATTGAGTGCCTATCTGCTGTGGCGCCTCGGGTGCCCACGCTCTGACTTTTGACCCGCTGTGCCAGGCCGGCGCACCAGATGCCAGAATGGACCTGCCTGGGC
The DNA here is from genome assembly GCA_037950675.1 of Hypophthalmichthys molitrix. Lineage (NCBI taxonomy): Eukaryota > Metazoa > Chordata > Actinopteri > Cypriniformes > Xenocyprididae > Hypophthalmichthys > Hypophthalmichthys molitrix. The sequence goes on along the minus strand of CM075494.1, from coordinate 28,977,777 downwards.
CGGAGCAGTGGCTCCTTCAGACCTGGCCAATCAGTACGTACTACTGCGCCAGCACTCGACCTCGTCTCAACTTCACTCTCATAGACTCTCTCTCTCCTTCTCATGCAAAGATCACTTTAGCTGGAAGTGGACAGGTTCGTTTCAAGTACTTCTTATGATCAATTGGGTTTTTCCCTTCTGGAATTGCCAGTGTTGTTTTTTTGTTTCGTTTTTTTTTTTTTTTTTTTTTTTGTCAACATTGCTGTTGTTATCGTCGTTGCTGTTGTTGATGTTATATCGTTCTTTTGCGCTTTTTTGTTTTTTGGTTTGTGTGTGTCAATGCAGTGGTCTCTATGGTAGCTGCTCTCACCAGCCCCTCTTGCTGCGCATATGCAGAAAACACTCTGATTAAGAGGCACACCTCAGCGTAAACCTTGGCGATTGAAATACGGAATCGCTTGTAGTGACGGAAATAGATTGTTTTCGGTTGCGCGTTTAAGGCCGGAGCGCACTTTTAAAGCGTGACGAAGAGTAGGTTGATGGTGCTCAGTTTGTCTTCTGCCTCTCCTCTGAACTTTCCTCCACTCTGGCGTCAGAGGCCTGCTAGGCCACACGCTCACACTGGTGCTTACGACAAAGGGCAGACAGAGTACACTACTTTACCTGGTCGCCTCTTCTCACAGTAATAAAAGCAAACGATAACGGAGACTCTGCTCTCCACTTCTATGCAAAGACCGACCGAGAGGTGCAGTTCACGGCCTTCAGCTTCAATCTGTAGTTCTCTCCAAGCCCACTCTTCAGCTTACCAGTTCATCGTGAGAAGGCAGCTTCCTTACGGTGTGGCCTAAAGAAAGAAACCGGCCCGCTTCATTTGAACTGATTACCAGGCCCTCACTGTTTACTCTCTGAATGATCTCTTACATTATGTACATGCAGTCTCAGGGCAGCCTCAGAGAACCCCAAACTGTTTATCGTTACAAGCGGGGCGTAGTCGTGCATTATCGCATTATCCGATGTGGCTTTAAAGATGCTAAATGGGTGGGCGAGTGGACTCGGAGAAGGATTCGCAGAGGAAGTCCCTCTGTTTTTTCAGATCCTAATGTTCCGATCGTAGACTTAACCTAGACATGAATCTATCAGAGTGGGACTCCTTATTTCTTGAAATGTGTTTTGATGTTTGGTTTTGTAAAGAGCACATGGAGATGGAGAGGTAGAATGCAGGTTGGCACCAAGACAGACGGGTAGCACCTTGTCCCAGGTATTAAATATATATGCCTGGGAGGACTGCTGAGGATTAAACAGGGAATCCAGAATGTTTAGGTGCACTGTAGATGGTTCACATTTGGGTACATCTTTTTTTAAAACCAAAAAAGGTTTTTGTCTCATTATTATTAATGTTATTGTTGAAAAAGGAAACTTTAAATCTGTAGTACACTCTTTGACTGAAGTGCTTCTCTCTGCAAGCCTTTGACGCCCTGATGTGGCGGACAGATGACTCTGGGGTTGCTGTATTGATGGTATTACATTCTGTCCCGACCCGATACTAGGGGAACGGTACAGATTATTTTTTTATTTTTTTTTTTTAAACAGGTCCAGGTCCACATGGACCTATTTTATCAGGAGGCCTGGGGCACATGCCAGTTGATACCAAGTCTTAAAAGGGGAAAATCCCTTTCTGGAAGAAACTTTTTTTTGGGGGGGGGGGGGGGTTGTTTTTTTTCTTACTTCACACTCGAGTGACACTAGCAACAATCACTATTGCCTGTTTTTGAAGATATATATATATATATATATATATATATATATTTTGAACTGCCTTTCTCTAAGCTGTACTCGAGACCACAGATTGAAAAAGAAAAAAAAAAAAAAACATCCAAAACTTGTTTAAAATCCAGAGGAATGCCTGTCAGACTAGCTAGCTAGCTAAAAAAGTGTCCAGTCCTCCACTGTGGGCATCCTGAGTCTTATCCAATGTACCCCAGCTCCACGAGATCGGCTCAGATGCAACTTAAGATAAGAAGTCTGCTTCGATCGTACAAAATAACAGGGCCTGGGTGGAGATGAGCTCTAAGAAAATCAAATCCTCTTTCTTAGGGCCCTGGCTAGAATATGCACATGCTGGTTGATATACATGTACATCTGAAATCCTGTGTATGTATATAACTGGTTGTAATTTTTTTTTTTTTTCTATTTACTTTTAATTTTTTTTCAGGCCTGAGTAACCCCCTGTTTCCTTCTCTCCATGAATTTACCTAGATGATAAACGCATAAACATATCAAAATTATACAAATGAAAAAACACAAATACTTGAATCAAAAGAAGCGCCAATAATGTAATGTGAAAATTTTTGTAATAATTTTGTCATTCATACACTTCCAAGCTTTTTTGATAACATCAGTTCAAACTGAACGAAAAAAAAAAAACGTAGTTAAAAAAAAAAACAAAAAAAATTAAAAAACAAAGATAAGAAAGAAAAAAAAGCAAAATGACATCGGTTGTATGTGAGTGTTTGCACAAGATTGCGTGTACTGTATGACGGATGAATGCGTTTGTTTGCCTGTGTGCGTGAGATCAAACCAATGTATGCTAGTGATTACAGTGGATTTGTTTTCGCCTTTGTTTCATCTTAGTGTTTTTTTTTTTGTTTGTTTTTTTTTTTGTCTGTCTTTTGTTCGCTAGTCAAAAATATATTCGGATGTGTATTGTTATTGTATTTGTTATTAGCTTTGTTATTAGAGTTGCACTGAGTGTCTGCTTCCCCTCATTCAGCTAATCGTACAACATGATATTAAAGTACTAAGGGGACAAGGTGACAATTCATGTGTTAATGTTTACTCAAGGACTTATTGAGAAATATAACAATTGTGTTTTTTATCTGTAATACGATTATCTACCTTATAGTGGCTTTTATTGTGGAATAATCCATGATAAAGAAATGGATTATTTTGAGTATTGCACCATTTTTTGTTTTCGGATTATAAACAGAAAAAATGCAAAATACTACAAAAAAAAAAAAAAAAAAAAAAAAAAAGTATATGAATATGAAATGTGGGGGAAAATCTTTTTGAAGAACTGTGGCCATAGATTGATATAGAGGGACTTGTAACTCCCCATGTTACACCATAAAGAGCTGGATAGACATCTGGAGAAGAGTTTCTTACAAGACTCATTTCAGAGGTGCCTACCTTTCTGGTTTGCTTTTTTTATTGTTAATTTCTGTTCTAGTTTTTGTTCACTATCTTTGTGCAAGGCCACCAACAGTTTACAAACATTTCATGTTTTTCTGAAGTTCAAGGAAAAAATGTTGCGATGGGATTGTTATGAGAAGAGAAAAGAAAGAAAATCTGAAAGGACATATACTTCCATCAAATGAATAACAAAAACACTTTACAGAATGAAGATTATTGTGCTACTTGGAGAACTCTGGGATTGATCAGTGTTGTCATGTTTTTGTTTTTATTTATGTTGGCAATGTTACTTACATAGATTATCAAAGCCTGTATTTTTTTTTTTTTTTTTTTTTTTTTTTTTTTAAAGAAAAAAATCATTTTTAAAAAAAAAAAAAAAAAAAAAAAAAATGAGCAAAGAAGACATAGTTGTTCACTATCTTGCACACACAAAAAAGTGGATCATGTCTCAGGAAGGCAAGGGTTCCAGAGTACCAACTCCACGCCATTTAATGTTTGTTTTTAGAGAAAGAGGATAACGGAGAAAAAAGAAAAAAAAACATAAGCACTGAAGGTTATGGATTTCAGAAGAAGAAAATACCTTTGTTTCTAAATCCGTAGCAGTTACATATTTACCAAATAATGAACTCTTAATGAACTTTAAAAAATGGAGTGCTTTATATATAAATCTATATATTGAAATTGCTTTACATTTTAAACAAAATGATCAATGATTTTGATTGTTCAAAAGACGGTGAAAGAACATACAAATGCTGTATGTTTGAATCTTTATTGTATTTTCTTAACATGAGGTCCCTTCCTGTTGAAATCAGGACCATTGTGCATTACTATTTCTTTCCTCTTTGTCATTCTGTCTCTTGTGGCGGGTATTACATGATGAAAATTAAAAACGAGGGGTTGGGGGGCAGGGTTTCTGTATCAATTTGATTGATTTAAAGAGGAAAAAAAAAAAGCTGGTTTATACGGATCATGATCTATGCACAAGGGGGGTGGGGTTCTTAAAGCCTCTGTGACCCATCTCTCATTGGGATTAGAGGGATTCTTTTTTGTGTGTCCTTTTATTGTGCTCATATGCTCTGTTGTCTCCCTCCCCCACGACCCCATCTTACTTCCCATTTTTCATGTTTCTTACATACAGTACATCGCCATGCTGTGTATTCCTAAACCAATGAACGTCTCATTCTGAAGCACTGTGGGGGTTTTTTTGTAGCCCATGACTTTCAAGGTTGTCTGTGTTCTTTGTGTGAGTGTGAGTGAGTGTGGATGGAGATACTGGGTTGCTTTTGCCTTTTGATTTTAAATGTTAAGGAATATGTCTGTACTGAGATTTTAAGAAGTCAGTGGCTTTTAATGTTTTGTTTTTGTTTGTTTTCTCTCTCTTTTTCTCTTTCCTCATAGAATGTGATTGTTGACATGCACCGAAAAAAATGTTTTGAACTATGGAGCTTCTTTCAAACAATTAATAAATTGCATTTTTGTTCTTGGCTGTAATGAATTTGGTTTGGTCATTGAGTATTAGTGGACATCACTTATGATGAATACAAAAAAGTGGGACACTTAAGCTTAATAACCTGTCACTGTACTCTTCCGATAGGATGAAAAATGCTTTAGTGAAGCAGTGTGGGATGATGATTCAGATCGAATAAAAATAAAGATGCCCATGACAAATGATCAGAAAGTATCCAACCTATATTCACCCTGCTTTATTTAAAATTACATTAAAGAATTTTTTCTCATTCTTCTTTGATCATTTTATCCCAATAAATTAGGTTATAATATTATTATATAACAATTATTTTAGTACAACCCGAATTCCGGAAACGTTTTTTAAATTTGAATAAAATGAAAACTAAAAGACTTTCAAATCACATGAGAACATGCATAACATAAATGTTTAAACAGAGAAATTGGACACTTTTATCCACTAAATGAGCTCATTTCAAATTTGATGCCTGCTACAGGTCTCAAAATAGTTGGCACGGGGGCAACAAATGGCTGAAAAAGCAAGAAATTTTGAAAAGATTCAGCTGAGAGAACATCTACCAACTAATTAAGTTAATTGATATCAGGTCTGTAACATGATTAGCTATAAAAGGATGTTTTAGAGAGGCAAGAGTCTCTCAGAAGTAAAGATGGGCAGAGCTGTGAAAGAGTGCATAAAAAGATTGTGGAATACTTTAAAAACAATGTTCCTCAACGTCAAATTGCAAATCTCATCATCTACAGTGCATAACATCATCAAACGATTCAGAGAAACTGGAGAAATCTCAGTGCGTAAAGGATAAGGCAGAAGACTTTTATTGGATGCCCTGGCCTTCCAGCATGTTATTAGCATTTAGTTCAAAAGCCAGCATCTCTGATGGTATGGGCAGCTTGCATGTTTTGGAAGGCACTATGAATGCTGAAAGGTATATAACGTTTTTAGAGCAACATATGCTCCCCTCCAGATGACGTCTATATCAGAGAAGGCCTTGAGTATTTCAGCAGGACAATGCAAAACTACATACTGCAGCTATTACAACAGCATGGCTTTGTCGATGAAGAGTCCGGGTGCTGAATTGGCCTGCCTGCAGTCCAGATCTTTCACCTATAGAGAACATTTGGTGCATCATTAAATGAAAAATACGTCAAAGACAACCACAAACTCTTCAGCAGCTGGAAACCTATATCAGGCAAGAATGCAACTAAATTCCAACACCAAAACTCCAGAAACTCAAAGCCTCGATGCCCAGACATCTTCAAACTGTTTTGAAAAGAAGAGATGCTACACCATGGTAAATATGCCCCCGTCCCAACTATTTTAAGACCTGTAGCAGGCATCAAATTTGAAATGAGTTCATTTTGTGCATAAAATTGTAGAATTTCTCCCTTTAAACATTTATCTATGTTCTATTGTGAATAAAATACTGGCTCGTGATTTGAAAGTCTTTTAGTTTTCATTTTATTCAAATATAAAAAACGTCCCAACATTTCCGGAATTCGGGTTGTAGTTATTATTTTCGGGTTGTAGTTTTTATTTAGTAATTATTTTTTATACTTTTTGTCTAAATAGTAATTTGCATAATTGCATAATTGGCAGTTGTTAATTATGCATACATTAATTGAGATAACAGAATCTTTGTACTTTATTTATTTGTCATCACAGGACAGGAAACTACAGAAAAACTACAAATTGATAGTATTTCTTGGAAGGGAAAGCCATATTGCTTTTAAACATTTTTAATACACTTATTCTGATCCATTTACAACTACACAGTTTAACATTTCAGCTTGTAACATGATATTTTTTTTTCTGATGTTGATGCCACATGATCTGTCCTTGGGGTTGTATAGTTTTGCCAGGGGATCTATAGTTTCCCCAGCATTGTCTTTTTATTGGATTTGGTCCAGCCTGGAGCAGATGTTTCAGACTCTGTTGGACCGATCTGATGATGGTTTTCACTGCGTCCTCGCACACTTGACATGTCTTCATAAATTGGAACTGTAGTTTGATGCTCTTGCTGTGCATCAGGCTTTTTCTGAGGACAAGAGGATTATTTTAACATTAAAGGGATAGTTCACCCAAAAAAAGAAATCAGACAGTTGACGGTAGCCATTGACTTCCATCAGTGGCTGTCGTCAACTGTTTGATTACTAACATTCTTTAAAATATCTTCTTTTGTGTTCAACAGAAGAAAGAAACTCATACAGGTTTGGAACAACATGAGGTTTAGTAAATGACAATTTCACTTTTGGGTGAACTACCCCTCTAAGAATGACACTCTATTGCTTATATGTTAAATGAAGTGTTCAGCTGTGTGATCTTACATGTGTCAAAAAGAGAGCGATGGCTGTGAGTAGGAGCAGACTCACTCCTGCTGAGATGGAATAGATGAGCAGAGAATACCTTCTACAGGAGCACGGCTCACCTGAATCAAACAATGAGAGTATGTGGTCAGATGTGAACTTACTTTTCCATTATTACCGCCAAATATATGTGGCTAGCAGTGGGGTCTTATCTCAAGTTTTGTTTTTCCAGTTTCCATCCTCAAACAAAAGGTGTTACTTTCATCCTTTTATGAGCATCGGTATTAGACCACCACCCAATAAATTAACAGTATTGGTGATTACCAAAATTGTGTATGTGTTCTTGTATACATGGTTTATGAGGACAAAAATGTGTATATGACGTGTATTACAACGTAAACATGCATAAAAAACAAAAAAACATACTAAACTGTTTTTTTTTTAATGCAGTTTTCTGTGATTGGTAGGTGTAGAGGGATAGAATATACAGTTTGTACAGTATAAAAACCATTACATCTGTGGAGTCCTTGTAAACCACATATACAAGTGTGTTTGTGTGTGTTTCTGCAATGGTTAATCCACATCAGTATGTGTAAGCTCCTTAGTCACAGTAGTGTTTCTAATGCTAAAATATAACTATTGTTAGCCATGAATTTAATGTTTAAGAAAGGCAGAAAAATAGTAAAGCACTTTATTTTATTTTTTTTAATTCAGATATTCAATTAGCTAGTTATTTACTTGCAGACCTTGAAAAAATAAGTTTTAATGGTTGAATGTTACTCTTGATTAATTTGTGGATTCTATGAAGTTGAATGTGCCAGTGCGGCTCAAATTTGGGTTCAAACTGGTGTTTTGAAAATGGTGAAGTTTCACTATTATAGAGTCCGCATTAAAGTTAAATATTTGGTTCATCTTCATTATGACAGATGGTCTAATAAATTTGTTGTGTATATAATTTCTTTTCAAATTAAATATAAAGAAAGATTTACCAACCTGCCCCATTCACAAGCAGAAAAAGGGCTGTGTTCGTCGAGTGCTGATCTGACGGGTTTCCCGAGAAATCACAGACATAAAGCCCCGTGTCTGTGCGTCTTAAATCAGAAAGCGTCACAGTAATTTTGAGAAAATTCAGCTGTCTGGAGATCTTGATACGTCCCTCAGTTTCTAGATCTGCTCTCATTCCATCTTCAGAGATGTTCAACAAACTTTCTGAGTGAGCAAATCTTCGTCGCAGGTACAGAAACGATGGGTGTGATTTACCTGCTTGTGCAACACAAAATATGTCCACTGATTCACCCTCAAGCCTTTGGACGTATTGAAAAACCTGAGATGCTGAAAAGTGTTAAAGAATAGATTAAACTTTTTTTTTTTTTTAAATCAAGCTCTATACAGATAAAATAGATTGGTTCACTGTTATTGGCCATCATTTTTGTAAATACAAGAAGGCCTCTCAACTGTAATTATCATATATAATACATTTTACATACTTCAAATGTAGAATATACTTAAAAGGTATGTTTAAAAGCATCACCTGTTGTTATGTTGCATGTACAAAAAGTCTGAAGGGACATCTGTACTATATATTGGCATATAAGTGCTCAGTTATTGCTACAAACAAATCTATTAAGATCACTTAAAATAGAATTGAATTAAAATATTTTAGATGACAAGGTACGGCTTATTCAGATTCTGAAATGTTTTTCAAGTAGCCTAGACTGAAATTTAACAGCTCACAACAAACATTACTATGGTATCCTGTGGGACATACCTAAAGTTTGCTCCAATAAAATCCAGAGAAATAAGCAGGGTGTCATAGTGCGCTTATTAAATTTTTAAAATATCCATAAGTTTCACATCTCTCCTCAAGTCATTGATTCTGCTTCACCTGCTACTAGGACTCTTCTCTTTATCTCAGCAGATAAAGGGCTCCACCCAAGCACAGGAAGTTCAGCAGACACACATTTGTCTGTATTTGTGTTTCAGTGTGGTGAGTAATGAAACAAAATCTCGTTACATTACTACTGAAAGTACAACGATATATAAATGTTTCCACATTTGTTCCAAATGATTTCTCTGACAGTTTATTTCAAGCACTGACTTTGTTCATCATTCATTTAAAGCAGATTATTATTTACCCTAAGAAGTTATTTAAAGATCAGATATGCTGGAAACTTCTCTTTTTCTTTATGAAATCTTTTCTTCTGTGCTTTCTTCCTTTTTATGTTTAAATGAATATGCTTGCTATTATTCACTTGTTTATAACTGGTGTTACAAAGAATCAATTGCCTGGTTTCACGGACAAGACTTAAGCCTTAAAACAAGAACTGTTTTAACTAAAAAAAGCAACTTGCACTGACATTTCTTAAAATGTTTTGTCTCAAGATGCACACCAGTAATGATTTTTTAAAGGCACATTTATAAAAGCTACTTAATTGTCCTAATTTAACTAAGCACTGTCTGTAAAAACCAGGCCTATATTTAAAATATACAAAGAATACACAGCTCATTTGGTTTTAATTCAGCTTTTATTATTTTCAAATAGAACAAAAGGAAAAGGCAACTCACTTTGTGCTTCAGTTTACTGGAAAGAAAAAAAAAACCCTAAAACAACAAATATATGTGCAACTTCAAACTCTGAAACAAAACGTACTCGGTTACGTATGTAACCTCGGTTCCCTGAGATACAGAACAAGTACTGCGTATGGGGAAAAACTACTTTTTTCCTTGATACTGAAGCCTTTTTCAATAACGCAGTGTAATCGCACGGCCATTGGTTCAAACTGGGAAACTTTTTTAACCAATAATGGCGAGGCGGAGCTGCGCGAGCCTATGGCGATGCAGCGTGCCAAAGTGCGCCAGAATGGGTGGGGCGTCTGGCTATATAAGCGATCATTTCACCATAGTGTCGCCACTTCAGTCGATTGACCTGAAATCCTGAGTAGTACAGCTCCATGGCACGGCAGCAAACGCAGTACTCGTTCTGTATCTCAGGGAACCAAGGTTACGTACATAACAGAGTACGTTCCCTTTTGATACTTCACTCATACTGCGTATGGGAAACGAATACAATCCCATCATGCAATGGGAGGGAATGACTGAACCTATCTTGGGCACCGGAGGGGCCCAGAAGATAAGTAGGGAGGCAAAAGGCACAGCACCCTCATGGTTACCCATGCTAAGAGGGAGCTGGCTCCCATGAGATAGCACGACCGACGGGCTATGTAGAGGCCGTCAAATCACGCTGAAAGGACCCGAGCGTGCAACGCCGGAAAGTCCAAGTTATAGAACCTGACAAACGTGGACGGCGAGGACCAGCCTGTCGCCTCACAAATGTTTTTAATGGAGACACAACTAAACCAGGCCCAACGAGGAGGCCATACCTCTAGTGGAGTGGGCTCGTACTCCTATGGGGCAATCCAGGCACATAGAGGAGTAACAAAGAGCGATAGCGTCCACAATCCAACGTGAGAATCTTTGCTTTGTGACCAGAAGCCCCTTGGTGCGGGTGCCAAAGCACATGAACTCTATGCCCTAACGGGGCAGAGTAAGTCCAGCTAACGCTCGTCCCCTGAGGGCGGTAGTGCCGAGAGGGTAATTTGCCTGCGCTCTGAACGGAGTCAAGAGCACCTTAGGAACGTAGCCATGCCTGGGTTTCAGGACAACCTTTGAGTCTTTAAGCCCAAATTCGAGGCACGCAGGGCTCACGGAGAGGACCTGCAGATCACCTACATGCTTTACCAGTGCTAGAGCCAATAGCAGAGCGGTCTTAAGCGATAGGGGTCGAAGGTCAGCTGACCTCAGCGGTTCAAAGGGAGGGCCTTTGAGCGCTCTGAGGACCGATGCTGGTTCCTCCAGAGTGAGGCCACCAGGCGAACTTTTGTGTTTGTCTTCCCTGATTCGTCCGATGACCTGAGGGATCAGAGCGACCAAGGGAAAAGCATAGAGGAGGCTGGGCCAGTCGTGGGCCAGCGCATCCCTGTCCTTCGAAAAGATTGGGCAGTGAGAGTTGTCTTCTGAGGCGAAGAGGTTGACCTCTGCCTTCCCGAAGATCTCCCACATTCTGAGAACCGTCTTGGGGTGGAGCGTCCACTCGTCTGAGGGGACATTGCTCTGAGACCGCATGTCTGCTCCCAGGTTCATTGCCCGGTACATGCAATGCCCTCAGCGATTGCAGGTTGGGCAGTGCCCATTCCAAGAGCTGCTTCGCCAGCGCTTAGAGGCGTCTGGACGAAAGACCACCATGGTGATTTATGTAGGACACCACCGTCATGCTGTCCGATAGCACTAAGACGTGGTGTCCCCTCAGGAACGATAGGAAGGTTTGGAGGGCCTGACAAACTGCTAGCATCTCTAGGCAGTTGATGTGCAGCTGGCTCTCCTCACTCGACCATGAGCCGAAGGCTGGTCTGCCCTCGCACAGAGCGCCTTGACCCATGTTGGACACATCTGTCGAGACCACCATCCTTCTGGATAATGTCCCTAGGGAAACCCCTAGCATCCTCAGGAAACGCTTCAGAGGAAACGGGCTTTGGTCCCGATAGAAGCCACAAGCTGCTGAATGGCCAGAGCGTGCTCTGGCGAGACTGTCTCCCTCATTTGGGCTGAGTCGAAAACAGCTCCCAGGAACTATATACTTTGGCTGGGGAGCAGTGAGCTCTTGGCGAAACTGACCCTGAGTCCCAGGCACAAGTGGCTGAGGAGCACGGATCTGTGGTCTGCCTCAGAGGGGAAAGAGCCACGTCCATACACACTTCATAAAAGTGCGCGGAGCTAGGGACAGCCTGAGGAGAAGGACTGTATTATGGTAAAATTGAGTATAATATAGCATAATGTGTTTTACTTCACAATTATGATCATACGAAGAGGCCTGTACATGTGTGGAGAACATGACAGCATAAGGCCTGTACATGTGCTTCCAAGAAAAAGTTTGCTGTACACATAAGAAATTTGAATTTGAATGAAGAATGTGTCTATGAGTATGGAAAATTCTATTTTAGGTTAGAAGAATGAGGTAAATATGATCACATAACTTGGCCTCAGCTCATATCACATAGTATAAATATGAGCTGAAAACAAGGAACGGGCAGTTGTTGTCTCAGCAGACATAACAGCTCCGGCTTTGAAATAAAGCGTGTATTCTGAATCAAAGATTTTGAGAAGTGTTTTATTTTTACAAAAAGAAGAAACCACAACATCGGCGGGGGCCGACAAGCGACGCGCTGCGAGGCTCGGCATTCACAACAAACGCCGGAGAAATATGCTCTTTGAGATTGAATATGTATCACAAGTCTGACCTAAGTCAGGGGAGAGCATGTCAAATTCAGCTGAGAGTCAGAATAAGCTCGTCCTCGACGAACGCGGTTTGCGGGGGCGGACCCGGCAATTGATGCATTCAGAGGCACGGCATTTTGAAACAAAAGCCAGTGAGTATACATTTAGAAAAATAAGCTCTGTATGCTCACCTGACAGAAGACGGCAGGGGATGAGCTGAAACGGGTGCTCTCAGATGCTGAACAGCTGCTAGAGAGCAGCAATCCACCAGAGCAGAGCAGGCGCTGAGACACTAGATCCACTGTCAGATATAGTGGTGCGACATTTGTAACAACGCTGTGAAAACGGCGGAGAAACTGTTCTTTTAAGCAGTTAAAACTGCTGGAAATAGCTCTTTAAAATCGCTCGCCAGACAGCGGCAGGGAGCACTGAGAAACCGGAAGCGGCGAAGCAGGTGGCTAGAGAACGGGCAGTCTGGGAGTCTCAGCTGGTTCGCTGCGTTGCCTCTATCAACAGCGAGAAGCGAGTTTGATCGGCGGCGAGCAGGCGAAGGCGTTCAGTCTCATCCAGCGAAGAGAAGCATCGTTGTCGCTGAAGGAGATAGATATAAAATCCTATGGTGAAATGCTCACTTATATAGCGAGACGCCCCGCCCATTCTGGCGCGCTTTGGCACGCTGCATCACCATAGGTTCAAAAAGTTTCCCAGTTTGAACCAATGGCCGTGCAGTTACACTGCGTTATTGAAAAAGGCTTCAGTATCGAGGAAAAAATTAGTTTTCCCCATATGCAGTGAGTGAAGTATTGAAAGGGAACTGAGTTTTCCCTGTAAAATGGAAAATGAGTAAAGAGGACCAAACTTAACTTACCAAGCAAAAAACTAATTGACAGTGAACAGAAAAGCAATGTATTTTGCTTTTAACCAAATCTCTACCCATCAACAGTGAACAGATTTACAAATCCAAAATAATTATACTTACTCAGTCTAACCTGAAAAGGGGGTCCTGGATTACATTTTCCTTAAAAATCAAGGGGAACTGATCAGTAGCAAATAGACAGAAAAGAAACGAAGAAAAAGGGAAAAAAAAAAAAAAAAAAAACCTCACAGACAAGTACGTTACAAAACACAAAACCACCTGAATCATATAGTTGGCTACATGCTAAATGATTCCTTGAGGTAGTTCTGTGCATTGAGACCTTTAGTGCCATGCCAAACATCTCCAAAACCAAAGGAAGAGCTTATAAATATGTCAAAGAAACAAATCACCAAATCACACATTACTCCTCAGTGCTACTGCTCAACCGCATCATTTATTTATTATGAAACTACACTGCATGAAAAGCAGACTGTAGTTTACCCTAATGATTTAAATTAAATCAGGATTTCAGCAATCCTTGTGGACAGAATCTGTGGCATCCTGAACAGAGGGTATGCATTGACGTCACTTTCCCGCTGGAACAAGCTCCCTCAGCTAGACTGAGTGGCTAAAGAGCTGCTGCATGACTGGATTTAATAGGGAAACGTGAGTAAAATAAATGATTACACTAAAGGTTGGGATCGATAGTTCCTTACAACTTGTCAAAGAAACTTAATCCATGGATACTGACATGCAGCCAGGAATCATGTTTCCTGACATTTAGATGTGCCGGATTTTGATGCCGGGGAAATACATAAGGCGAATTTGCCTGTGAACGCTTTATATAAATACAATATAGATAGGTCTGAATCCAAGTGATCACTTATATCAGTGTTATATGCATCGTCATATTGTCCAGCCCTAAAACTTGTATAGTTTTTATCAGTGTTTATTTAAAAACACCCAATTATGCAGAATAAGATGGTAAATATTTAATTGATGAGTTGTCAATACAATATATAGGGTATGATTTTACCCCAAAATTCAACATTCTGACACAAAATGATCACTGCAGATCCACGTTTCTCTGCCTGGAGTCCAGTTGTTTCTGTGAATTGCAGCGATCCATTGCTTCTCTTTTCTGTAGCTTTCAGCTACAAAAAAAAAAAAAAAAAAAAAAAAAAAAAATTGTGTATATATATATATATATATATATATACACACCCCCCTCAGATTTATTGTCAAATCTATTTGTACAGTCATTCGAAAAGCTCTTTCCCGTTTTAGGTGCGTTTTGTGTGCTTTTCGCGGCATTCGCTGAAAACCAACGCTGCCATTCAGTCTTTTTGCCACCCAGTGGGCGTAACCGCAGTCATAACAGCTGACGGTGACATCACGTGCATACCCTCTACAATTTCAACTCATCCTTCTGTTTGTAAAAATGGGAAATACGTTACATGCCTGTAATGTTTATATGCAAGTTGCATTTTCTAAAGGCTTATTAGCTAGCATTTACTGCTAAGCTTTCATTAATTACTGCATATCCATTTCCCGTTGTTTTTTATTTATCTTTTTTATACAAACTGAGACGAGTCATTGTCTGTGGTAACTGACAGAATGCCATAGATGTAGCTGAAAACAACAACATTAACATACACTACCATTCAAAAGTTTGGGGTCAGAGAGATTTTTTTAAATGTTTTTGAAACAGGGGCGGATCTAGATAATGATTTATAGGGTGGCAAGACCAAAGCAAACAAGCATTTAATCATCTATACCAGTGGTTCTCAAACCTGTCCTGGAGTACCATCAACCCTGCACATTTTGTATGTCTCCCTATATCTGACACACCCATTTCAGGTCTTGCAGTCTCTACTAATGAGATCATAAGTTGAATCAGGTGTGATAGATGAGGGAGAGTTACAAAATGTGCAGGGCTGGTGGTACTCCAGGACAGGTTTGAGAACCACTGATCTATACTACATCTATACTATAAACTGCAAAGTAAAACAAATGAAAATTATTGTGACAGATGTGAAGGGGGAGGAGAATGTATACGTGCGTCAGGTTTTTCGACAAGAAAGACTTCTGCATAGAATACACTGGTGCATCCTCGCTCATGACTACTCAGGAAGCTTCCTCACTCCTCGTTCCTCTCCTCCTCATGGTGCAATTAGAGAATTGAGACGTCCTTTAAGACGGCTAACTTTGACCGGTCTCAGGGTCACAGGCCGGAGGAGTGAGGAAGAGTTCATGAGAGTCTGTTAATGAAGTTAACAGCGCAAGCAACTGTGCAGCAGATGTGTTTTCTTGACATTTCTTTTTGCGTTATGTCATCACATTAAAGCGCAGTTGCCAAATTGTGGTACAGAAAACACTGTGTACATTTATATTTTATACTGGAATAAATTTGGGGTGGTAATGCCTTTTCTTAGGTTTCTTACCTCATAGATCCACCCTGTTTTGAAAGAAATCTCTTTATCTCAACAAGGCTGCATTTATTTGATCAAAAATACAGTAAAAACTGTAGTACTGGGAAACAGTATTACCATTTAAAATAACTGTTTTCTATTATTATTTTTTAATTTTAAAATACAGTTTATTGCTGTGATCACAGCTGAATTTTCAGCATCATTACTCCGTCTTCAGTGTCACTGGAAGGTCATCCTTCAGAAATCAGTCTAATATGATGATTTGATGCTCAATAAACATTTATTATTATCACTGTTGAAACAGTTGTGCTGTTTAATATTTTTTTCAAGATTCTTTTATAACAAATGTCTTTACTGTCACTTTTAATCAATTTAATGCATCCCTGCTTTAAAAAAAACCCTTACAGACCCAAACATTTGAAGCATATTTGTGTACATTTAACATGTTAGGTAAAACTATGAGTTAGTTAAGAAAACTCCCCTGATATTAATAAAACTGGGGGCCATCACCAAACTTGCTCTAAGTTTGGGGACGTTTGCATCCAACAGCCAAATGACTGTGAGGCCCCCTGAATACAGAGATTAAAGAGAGAAAATGTGAGACTTGCCTCAGCCTGTGCAGGGCAACACTGAGACTCTGCCTCAGCCAGTCCCATGGCATTGCTACAAGGAGAAGAAAAATCCTCAGTTTAGGACAACAACCACAGGGAACTACAGTCACACCCTTACCTGCATCTTCCTGAAAATCACAGTCAAGTAACGAGCTCTCTGGTTCATATGGGTTATTTCAGTCTTTCACATGACGGTGATCTTCAGGAAGATGGCCATCTGAATGGTTGTTTCTCTCTTTGAGAGCCATATGTTCTTGCATAAGGAGCTGAAAATTTAAAGGGGTCTTACACATTTAGTTCTGAGGTCCACTTTTTCCATGATCATTTTCCACTTTGTCTTTGATAATTACAATTTAATTGACTTTCTGTTGTAGCACCTTTTAACCGTGCCGCTCAAATTGTTAAGATCACACTGAAATGATCAGGGACCTTGTTAGTTTTATACTGTTAGTTGTATGTTGTTCAAGAATAATGGTATCTATCCTAACTCCAAGCTTCCGAACTCCAAAAAGGTATCACTGACGTGTAAATCTCAGACGTTGAGACATGTTTTGATGGTCTTTTTGGACTAGGGTGGATGTTTTGAGTTCTGAAATTTACATTAAGCTTACATAGTACAAAACTAATTTCACTCAAAAGATCAAAAAAAAATTTGATTCCTCATGGTTTGACCCCTTTAAACTTAAACTTCAATGTGAAAGAACATCAAACGTGGATGCAAACGCTTCCCATAAACGCATTTCAGCACACTGTAAACACTGCTTTCATACAAACAACTGCCATCATGTGGATCATTTGTAGTACAAACCTTACGGGGTTGTCCTTTACTTGCTCATGAAAAAACAGCCGTTAGATTTCAATAGTTTATTACAATTTATAGTGGAACAGTACAGATATCATTCACAGGAGTCCTTTTGTTATTGGCCCTACAGAGAGAACACTGTAAATGTAGACAAGCAGACACAGAAAAATAAACTCAGTGACAGCTATCTGAAGCCCTCACCAAGCAAAGCTGGGGACAGGACGTCCAACAGCACCTATGGGTGCTGCGAAGGCTTCACACTTTTAGTACAGTAGTATATTTACAGTGACTTGCCTTGATAAAGGTGCTGTACGAAACTCCAGCCGCTTCAAATTATTACGAACCATATTTACTACACTTCACTTCTAAAAACCTAAACAAAACATGAGAAAAAAGCCAAACTGTATGATCTGCAACAAAGGGTAGATCCAAATAAAAGACTTGGTAAAATCAAATGTCCCATGCGTTACACAGTTTGATTACTCCATCTCCTCATTGCAAGAAGGGTTACGGTTACTGATCTGGATTGTAAAGCACGCCACTAGATGGTAAAATGGTTGAATCACCAAACCTAATGAAGAACGGTGATGACGCTTCAATATCGGCCTCCAGGAGACATTACTGGAGGTCTCATGCCAATGGCAGGCCGAGGGGGAGCGGCCTGGTAAGGAGGAACCATTGGTGGGGCTTGCCCATACGGAGGCATTCCTCCTGGGACGTACCCAGGCACTGCTTGTGGTGGAGCACCGTATGGCCCTACATGAGAAGAAAAAGATTAGTTGCAATGTATCTTACACTGGGATTCCTCATTAATACACTACCATTCTAAAATGTGGGTTAAAGGTGCAATATGTAAGATTTTCTGTCCTAGAGGCCTATTTAAAACAAAGGCGTAGCTTGATGAATCTTTGGACATGTTGTCTTGACCTCACAGCCGGTGGAAAATAATCAGGATAGGACTCGGGAAGAAATCATGTTCATGGATGCGATTATTAACGTTACTGCAGTATGAAGCAGAGCAGGACCGAGTGTTGTGGGAGCTGAACGAGGTCGCTGGAGCGATTGCGCAACACACGCCTCACCAGCAGCAGAACTTTTATTATGCCACAGTTGCCGGCGCCGCTTCCGCTTTTCTGGTCATGAGTATGAGGTAACACAGCTCCGTTTATCATATTAGATACATTTGAGTGTGTTGAAAATGTTATAACGTTACTCTGTGCGTTCACTCGGCGGCTGCTGTGAGACACTTGTTTGAGACACACAGTGCAGTAAGCTAGATCGATTTTAGAATATCATTAAATGCTGGATGGCTTGTGTTGATAAATGGCATGCAATTAATTTTAAAACGTATTTTATGATGGAAAAAATGCTGTATTGTTGTTACTAAAAATAAAGCTGCATCTGATTATGCTATGTTAGCTACTTGACAAAATAGCATTTTAAAAGAGGCATGATAAAGCATGGTACTCGCAAAAAAACAAACAAAAAAAACAAAACAAGAAAATTAGATTTAAACAATAAGACTAAACGTGTTGAGCTACATAACAATAAATCATTTTGTCTATAAATTTTTTTAAAACAGTTGTTCCCTTGTCTATTAAAACATGTAAATATTAAAGCGTATTTGGTGTTTCCGGTTTTATTTTTTCCGAGGGTAACGCGGGTATGACGCAATTGACAGGTGACTCCTCACACGTCCCGGAGCCTTGGTTAAAATTGCAATTTTCTCACGATTTACAAATAGTTGGAAACATTTGGGATTTTGTAAGTAATCAAGTGAACAAAATATATAACACTGGCCTAGTGTTTTTTGGATATTTTACTGCAAAAATCTTACATATATATAGCACCTTTAATAAGACTTATGTTTTTGAAAGAAGTCTCATGTTTACAACGGCTGCATTTATTTGATTAAAAAAAAAAAAAAAAAAAAAGTAATATTGTGAAATATTTTTACAATTTAAAATAACTTTTCTATTTTAATATATTTTAAAATGTAGTAATGGTTGCTGAAGCTTTGCCATTACAGAAATAATTTAAATCTTCAGTGTCACATGACACCTTCAGAAATCATTCTAATAGGATTTATAATCAATATTGAAAACAGTTGTGCTACTTAATATTTTAGTGGAAATCGTGATGCATTTTTTCAGCATTCTTTGATGAAGAAAGCTCAAAAGAACAGCATTTATTAGAAATCTTATATAACATTATAAATGCCTTATTGGTGACTTTTGATTAATGTGTCCTTTCTGAATAAAAACTTTTAAAGAGTACTGTAACAAGACATTTCTCTTTTTTTGATATTCAGTGGGCATCCAAAAGTCTGAAAACACTCAAATGCACCCTACCTTGCATGGGATGCCTAACACCCGGTTGCTGCGCAGGAATGCCCTGCTGAGGCGGCAAAACGCCTCCCATTGGTGTGACTGGTGGGGAAGATACATGGGCCTGTCCTGCACTAGGGATTTTACACTGGTAGCGTGGCAGCTGTGCTCGCAACTCCTCCTGTCAAACACATAATGCAAAGTGTGCAGGGCGATAAGACATAAATATGGACTTTATGCTTCCTTTCTTTCTTCTGTGAAACACAAAGGAAGATATTGTGAAAAATTCACTGGGGTCCAGTGTTGTTTTGGACCTTTTTGACTTTCACTGTATGGACAAAAACATTCTTCAAATGTATGTTCCGCAGAGGAAAGAAAGTCACAGGTTTGAAACATGACAGTTAAGCCGGGCTCACACTATAGGAGTTTTAGGCCAATTTATCCCCGATTTTCCACTCCCGAGAATCGGAGAAAAAAAAAATCTTTTCAAGGGACTTGATCGGTTCTGATGTTCAGCGCAGATTATCTGGTAACGTGAGGCGTTCACAGATCGAATCTTGCACCTCCTGATCTGCACACATAAATCAGGGCCGCCCCGATCATATCAAACATGTTTGATATTTAGGATTTTAAATCGGGAAGATTAAGTCAGTTCTTTAACAACAGCCAATGAGAAGTGAATGAAAGTGCTTTTACAATTGCGAACGCAAAACCAGCAGCTGTATGGATCCGCTGGACAGCGGAGATGGCGGAACAGCGCATGGAAGTGTTGCAACAACACGAATGCTTAACGCGTCTTCGAAAACTTGACAACCATACGGACAAAGAGAAAAGCTGTGGAGAAATCGCTATGGTTTTGAACATACCGGGTGAGTGTAGAAAGCTGCTAGAAAATGTAAGCATTACCTGTTTAGATGTCAGCGACAACCTGTTATGTATATATGTTTACATACTCTTCCCCATGAGATCACGTGAGATAATATCCTGTAGTGTGTGCTGCCCTAATATTTAAATCTTGTAGTGTGTGCATGTTTGAAATTTGTGAGAAAAAAAAAAATCAGTTAAGATTCTCCTTGTGTGCCGCTGGAACCAGATTTCATAATCGGTTAGGATTTAAAAGCTCCTGTAGTCTGAGCCCGGCTTTAGGGATAATGAACCAGGTGTTTTATCAAATCCAAGCATGCACTGTTCCAAAGCTGACCAGTTATTTCTGCAAAGCTTAAAAAAACAAAAAAAAAAAAAAACAAAGCACAGAAACAGGTTCACTTACCAGTGATATATCTTCATCAGGGTGGATCAACTTACTGGTTGCACTGGTAGTGGTGAGGGTGGCGGGCTTACTTGTGACTGGGGTGCCCGGTTTGGCCACAGTGCTGCTAGTGTTGGCAGCAGCAGTGGTGGAGGACTGGGTGTAGGCTGGGAACGTGGGTTTGGGAGCAGCAGAAGAAGGTGCAGAGGAGCTTACTGCTACACCAGAGCCAGCCTGCTGGACCTGAAGTCAGACAAAAGAGCAGATTAGACACATTCAGTGATTCAACTCAAAGCTGCATTTAGGCACTACAGTTAACAGAAGCAAGTCCGATTAAAAAAAAAAAAAAAAAACCTGATTAGTGGCCCCATAAAGTATAAGTCACACTTAATATACACCGCAAGATATAACAGAATATCAAAACAAGCGTTATTTACTTTATCGGGAAATAAAGAGCAAGCACACTTTAAGCAAAACGCCACCATCTAATGCTCACTTAAAGTCAATATTTAAAAATGCTAATTTAATAATTTAAAAGTAATCCTTTTTTTATATATATACTAAACATCATCTTGGCCAGGCTCTTGTCATTTCAAGACTGGAGTACTGCAACACTCTACTGGCAGGCAACTAAACTGCTTCAATCAGCCATGTCACACCATTCCTGATCTCACTCCACTAACTCCCAGTTGCAGACAGAATCAAATTTAAGGTTTTGATGCTGACATTCAGAACGGAGTACCCCAATTCACTCTGACAAGCATATGCTCCCTCCTGCCAGCCAGTGTTGGGGACAGTTACTTTTAAAAGTAATGCAATACAATATTGCATTTCTCTCTAAAAAAGTAACTAATTGCGTTGCTTTTATGGAAAGTAATGCGTTACATTACTTTTGCATCACTTTCTCATCTGGGCTGTTTGTTCGTTTTTATAACAACCAAAAAAGTTCTATTTTTGGAAAATGTAAAGGCTCTTTCACACCAAAAGCCTCAGGCTGAAGGAAATGCAAATTCACGCCTGTACAGTAGAGGGCACAGCTCAAACAAACAAGCCTTTCAGCTGTGCTGGAATACAGAAGAACAGGATGCAGGAGATTGAGTAAATGTTTGTTCACATTTAGTCTACAATACTCATGTTTACACAGAGCACACGCTGTTCTGCACTCACTCACGATTCTCTCAACACAGGGACAGGAGAGCTGTCAGTCAATACATGGAAAAAGTAACTTGCATTACTTATTTGAAAAAGTAACTCATTTTGTTGTAAATTTAAAAATAAAAATACTAGTTACTAGAAAAAAGTAATCTGATTATGTAACTCACGTTACTTGTAATGCATTACCCCTAACACTGCTGCCAGCTAAGGTCACTGAATTATTGACATCTTGTTGGTCCTTCACAATAAGGCAAATAGTTACTCTCCAAAACTTTCACCCTCTGGTCTAATTTGTTTTAGTTCCCCTCTTGTAAGTCGCTTTGGATCTGTTAAATGCATAAACATAAATTATAAATTATCAGCTTAGAACAGAATTTTTATATCAGTGCATCCCTAAAAAAAAATTAGGTTTATTAGGGTTTAGGTAATAAAACAATAGCTATACTGGTTTAAAATGATGAAAAAACAGATATATTGATCAAAATAAAGTATTTAGACACTTTCTGGTTGTAAAAAGTGGATCAGGATAAAGTCCCCCAATGTGTCCAAATACTTTTTGGGGCCACTGTATATAAACAGTAAAAAAATTTGACTATGAAGGTGTATTTTAAAGAAACAGAGACACTGAGTTTAAGAGAGAAAGTTACACTGTCTATGACTTATCAGCCTCAATTAAAAACTTCTTTTGACTCTTCTGAAGCACTACACACGTCCTCTACAGCAATGTCAATCATTCTAAGATGCAGTCTGAGGTCTGTCGGCTGTAACATGCCATCAACATGTTGATGCATCGGCGCTGCGCAGAACGATCGGCGTATGACATCAAAGTACCGCGAAAGCATGCTTTTGAATCGCTCTCGCGGTACTTTGAGGTCATGCGCCAATCGTTCTGCGCAGCACTGATGCATCTCGAACAAGCCTAATAAATAGTTTTATGAAGTAGTTCTTTCACCGAGTCAGCAAGCTAATGCATACTTGGGACAGCGGTTTAGAGGATGCTGACAAAGTGTCCAGACTGGAGGAGGCTGAGCTTGTGCTTGGAGCTCGAGCGCCCATCTGCAGCATGGAGAGAGAGCACACAGTAAAAACCCTGTTTAATTCTGGACATGACTGCTGCTCACCAAAACTATCATGAACACAATTAACACTGAACCTCAGGTCATTTAAAACTGCGCTCTAAAACTACCAGCACCAGCAACTGTTTTTGTGTTGTTGCTGTTTGTTTGTTTGTTTGTTTGTTTGTTTGTTTTTTAATACAGCCCCTCTTAAGTTTATCTATTAATCCAGCCCACAAATCAGTTCACATTTTGGTCTCTTGGGGATTTCCACAACAGGGTTTAAGGTTTAACAACAAGAGTTTTTATTTCTGCTGGTCCAGTCAGTTATAGTAGATCTTTTGTTGTTGTTGTTTCATTGGTCCAACATAAAAAAAAAAACTTTTACTTAAAAAAATAAAGCAACATTTCTTATATGCACTAGATTTTTTTAATTTTTTTTTTATTTGTTTTTAATAATAATCAAATTACTACTATTATTATTATTATTATTTTTTTTTATTTTTTTTCACTTCAATAATTAAAGCAATAAAAGCCTAAAAACTTTGTAATAATTACTGGACTATAATGTAAACTATAATGCAAGTATAAATTCATACACTTTTATTAGAAAACAATGGCTAGTCTCTGGAGAACAGCACTTCACTTGTACTTTGAGTTCGAGACCCTTGGTTTAGAAGCACTGGAAACCTGAAAACACTGTCAGGAGCAAGAAGTGGCACAACAATCTTACTAATACTGGTCTCTCTTTCTAACCAAATGCTTGATGTTGAACAAAACTGACCGTACAGTATTTTCCTTGGTATGAGTCTAATCAGTCCCTGAAAGTGACATAAGAAGAAATCTTAAACATTTAATTTTACTTAAGATGCCTTTCGGTTCTGCATCTAGCATGGAAGGGCAGCATACCTGTCCTGCACTGGGAAACAGTGGCTTGGAGACACTTGGCTGTGGCGTGGACACTGTGGTGGCCGGCACAGCTGGCCGGGTGGTAGTAGGAGGAGCCTGAGCCATGTGCGGCATGCCAGGGTGATGGCCCATAGGAGGAGGTAATCCTGACCACAACAATAAAATAATTACGAACTGTAAAAACATGCCTCTTATATACATAATGAGCCTCAAAGGGATAGTTCACCCAAAAATGAAAATTCAGTCATCATTTACTCATCCTCAGTAGTTCCAAATCTGTATGAATTTCTTTCTTCTGCTGAACACAAAAGAAGATATTTTGAAGAATGTTTTGAAACCAAACAGCTGATGGACCCCATTGACTTGTTTGGCTACCCCTATTCTTCAAAATATCTTTTGTGCTCAGCAGAAGAAAAAAAAATTCATACAGGTTTGGAATATCTTGAGGGTGAGTAAATAATGACTGAATTTCCATTTTTGAGTAAACTAACCCATTCAATTGAAAGGTTCCTGTACCTGGTGGCATGCCTGGCATCATTGGGGGCATTCCATGTGTAGGTGGCATCATGCCACTCATTGGCATCATGCTATTGGTTACATGTAACAGGTAGGAAAGGTTATTGAAAGAAACATGTTTACGACATGGATGAGCAACATTCAGACTCTATTAATGCTTACCCTGGAGGCATCCCTGGCATGACAGGGGGCATCCCTGGCATCATTGGGGGAACACCAGGCATCATTGGGGGCATTCCTTTGGGAGAAGTCATTTAGGAGACACATAATAAATATACTATGCATAACAGTTTAAACTGGGTGTTTTGTATTTTTACAAAACCACACCTGAGTAGCTTCCGGGTGGCATCCCTGGTGCTGGGACAGGGGCCATTCCTGGCTGAGTCATAGGGGCGTAGGCTGCCTGAGGCTGTACAGTTGATGCTGGCTGTTGGAAGGAGGGTCCAGCCTCTTCGTCCTCATCATCTTCATCAGAGTCATCTTGGTTCTGCCTTTTCTTCTGATTATCTGTTCACAAAAAGCAGGGGAATATAGTTATTATGGGTTTACATGGGATACAAAAAGAGCACAAGAAATATGAAGCTAAATGTGCTACCTTGTGTTTTTTGTTCAAGTACACGTCTCCTCTCCTCCATGTCTTTCTCTGGAATACCCTCCATTCCATAGATCTCTAGTTCTATGTCAGTCCTTCCAGGTATCGCATTAGGGACACCATCAATAGTTTCTTTGTGAACCTTTAATAAACAAAAACAGAGTTTTGGACATACAGTAAATCAAACATATTATATACACAAAATTCAAAATCCCATCGACATACCTGCATACAGTGGATGGCCAGACCAGGACCGGTGTATAACTTCTTGTGACATATGTGACACTTAAAGTGCTTGGCCTTCTGGTGTTGAATGAGAATCTTTTCATCATCAAAATCCCTGTTACAGTACCTGAGTTTGCAGTTAAAGTCATATAAACAAGAAAGCAAATCATAACAGAAAGCCAGAAAAGTCAGAAATTAACAACATTAAGAGAAGACAGTTAGCATAAGAATGCTTAAATCTTTTGGCACACTTCTTTCACAAACACACCCTAGTACAGTAGTTCTCAACTCTTTTTGACTACAAGTTCCCCCTGTTTTCCACAATAATACACAAAAGCCCTGACCTTCTCCAGTTGTGCGATTTACTGAATAAGGATTTAAAAAAAAAAAAAAACTTTTACTTAATTTCTACCTGATAAAACATTTTAGAGGAAAACGTATATCGTTATAAAAATGCTTAAAGAGTTTAATTACACTTCCACTAAATGAATATTTTAATAATTTAGAGGACTTTTGCAGTTCTAGAAATCATACTTATTAAAAGTAGGCTTTCTCAGATATTCTACACATGGTTATAAAAAAAAAAAAAAAAAAAAGCAGGGGTAAATTTAAAATAAGCCAAACAATTAAAAATAAAATAAAATTCTTATTTCTGTTTTATGGCCCCTTGGTTGAAACCACTGGCCTAGTATGATACCAAGATGGTGTTTTTTTTTTTTATTATAAAGCTCTCAACAAAACTTTTTTGAGAATGATCAATAGAGGAATTGAACAGTCAAACATCGTTGTATAATAACCACTAAACTGGATATTTCCTTGTGGACTATTCTCTACGTAATCAACAATGTGCTATTTTTGTTAGTGGAAACGTTGCACTATTCTACAAGTAACAAATAAACATATATAGACAAAAATTATACATTATATATATATATATATATATATATATATATATATATATATATATATATATATATATATATATATAAAATGTATTAATTGGTGCGTCTTCGCTTCACGCCGATGTCCTGGCATTATCATAACGCGTTTGGTCCACCATCAACTGATCTACCATCACCATTTGAAGGATAAGGACAAAGACTTCTCCTATGACTTAATACCTAATGAGCTATCAAACACGCGTTCAGATGTTTAACTATAACTAAAATGACGCCTATGATGTCTAGGGAGTAAGCACATATGTTTTGAGAGTCTGCCTTGAGATCAGAGAGGAACATGCGAACAATGCATTAGCCATCCGCATACAGGAAGTGAGCCAATCCCTACTAATAAATAAATAGAAACATTTGGAACAACTGTACGATAGCTTTTAAAGAAGGATACCAACACCAGGGCTTCATCTGCTTCTTCTTTTTTCTCCCCATGATTTATTTACCAGCCTTTCCAGCAATCAGCACACTGACACCTACCAAACCATTAGCAGAAATAAAATGGAGTAAACAGGACATGACGTCGACTTTTTCCATGCACTGACAACTCATCAGTAATGGCGCCATCAACTGGACAGGAGGTGCACAGCTTTGGAAACTGGTTGTTGGTCAAATGACAGTAAAATGTAAAATACTTTTTTTAAAAATCATTAACTGAATTCAGTAACCATTTACAGATTTTTTTTAACTGCTTACACACATTTTCAAAACTTTGCCTCTTTTTTTTCAAAACTTTACACACAAATCCAAGAATTGCACACACAAACTGCAAAATTCCTCACATCTCTTGCAAAATAAAGCACTGCATTCAAAATATCACAAACACATCTCAAAAGCAAACATTTGTCTTATGTTGCAAACACCTTTGCCATAATAATCTATTTTTGGATATATCATATACATAGTCATTCAAAACTTACTTTCATGAGCTGTACATTTATATACAAGATTGAAAGTAATTGGCAGAGAGATGTTGAAAAATTCATGGTAAACATGAAAGCAAGATTGAAACCAAACTATTTTTTTTTTTACTGTAAGCATTTGTGGTTGTGAATACAGTATTATGCAGAACGAAAGAAAAGAAATACATCAAATGTGTAGTTGGACAGAAACAATGGTTGTGTATGAAAAAAGGAAATCAGCATACTTCCTGTTAGTTTTTTGTGTTACATAAAGAATTGTGTGTTGTGTTTTGCAAAAAATGTTTTATGAAGGCCAAGAATTAGTGTATGGTTTTGCAGATTTAGTTTGTGGTTCTGGTGTTTGAGTGTCAAGTTTCAGAAATTGTGTGACAAGTAAGTTTTTTTTTGTGTAAGCAGTTGAAAAAAGCTGTATTATGTACACTACCAGTCAAAAGTTTGGACACGGTAAGATTTTTAATGTTTTCAAAAGAAGTTTCGTCTGCTCACCAAGGCTGCATTTATTTAATTAAAATTACAGTAAAAACAGTAATATTGTGAAATATTATTACAATTTAAAATAACTGTTTTCTGTTTGAATATATTTTGTAAAGTAATTTATTCCTGTGATCAAAGCTGAATTTTCAGAATCATTACTCCAGTCTTCAGTGTCACATGATCCTTCAGAAATCATTCTAATATGATGATCTGCTGCTCAAGAAACATTTATTGTGTACAATTGTACACATTTTTTTTTCAGGATTCTTTGATGAATAGAAAGTTCAAAAGAACAGCATGTATTTGAAATATAATCTTTTTGTAACATTATAAATGTCTTTACTGTCACTTTTGATTGATTTAATGCATCCTTGCTGAATAAAAGTATTAATTTCTTTAATTTCTTTTCAAAAAAATGTAAATACAAATTCTTACTGACCCCAAACTTTTGAAAGGTAGTGTATAATGTTACAAAAGCTTTGTATTTCAGATAAATGCTGTTCTTTTGAACTTTCTATTCATCAAGGAATCCTAAAAAAAAGTACACAACTGTTTTCAACATTGATAATAATCATAAATGTTTTTTGAGCAGCAAATCAGCATATTAGAATGATTTCTGAAGGATCATGTGACACTGAAGACTGGAGTAATGATGCTGAAAATTCAGCTTTGATCACAGGAATAAATTACTTTATAAAATATATTCAAACAGAAAACAGTTATTTTAAATTGTAATAATATTTCACAATATTACTGTTTTTACTGTATTTTTAATTAAATAAATGAGGCTTTGGTGAGCAGACGAAACTTATTTTAAAAACATTAAAAATCTCACCGATTCCAAACTTTTGACTGGTAGTGTATGTTATTATATACATTTATTTATGACTGCACATTAAGCTTTTTTTCACTATCTATTGCTAAGAGTATAATTATACAGGAAAAACAGGAAATAACAAACTCAGATAGTTCACCCGATAAATCATTTATTGACCCTCAATAAAGTGTTTAAGAGTTGACCTTGCCATATAATTCAGACGGTCTTATCTCTCTTAATGGCCTTTTAATTTTAATGACAACATTTGAAAGCAAATTTTGACAGGTTTATGAGTAAAACATTTTATTTTGCAGTATATTTTTAATAACCTCTCAAATGTATTTCTTCTCACTTATACATGAAAAAGCAGGATCATTGACAGACTGGCTCAAAACAGCATGCACGTCTTTTAAAGTGAAAACAGCATGTCAAGGCACACTACTCTTAATGCAATACATTCAAGCAAAAAACTAAAAACTATCAAACAAAAAATTCCATTTCCAGAGGTAATTATTTTCTAAGATAAGTTATAAATGTATTTCTCAAATTACTACATTCAAGCAGTATTTATATCTAAAACCATACGTCATATTAAAAAAAATTAAAAAGGCAGGCATTTGAATATTCTGATAAATCTGCATTGGATGCAGCAAACCAGGGCCTCCTGAATCCCCCCTATAGACTATAAAATTACATGTGATATGAAAATTGTAATTTTGTTCATTTATTATAGAACCAAACAAATTACTTTGTTATTTGTAGTCTTGTCCTGCAATCTAGTAGCATCCTGTAGCCTAGTTGTGTGTGTTTCTGATATACAAAGTCTGGTAACAGCAGTCAAGTTTTATGTTAAATAAACATGCATTTCTTGTCAGCTTTAAATATAACAGTGCTTTGCATATTTCTGATATGGACAATAGGAGCTCTTAAAACACGTAAAACATGCAACTTGTGATACTGACATCATGCAAAAGCCCTTTGTGCAGATTAAAAAACTACTTTGAGACACATTTTTAGCAATCACAACAGCACATTCCTTAAACACAAAGCATCCAACTCTAATGCACAACTTTACTGATAAACTCCCCATCCAGGGGCATAGCTAGGGTCTCCTAACCCTAACTCCAGTGCAGGTTGTTGTCGGCCCTGTCCCCATCTCGTCTAATGCCCTTGTTTTATGCTCCACTTGCAAGTTGCTCAAGGCAGTAATGTCATTTACTTCATTTTAACACTAAATCCTGTATTTTACTCTACACAACAATGAGGCCTGAAATATCTGAAAAGGCTAAAGTTGTAAAAAGCAAAGCAGCAGAGATGTCATGATGAAGATATAAAATCCACAATCATTTGAAGAGTGCAAATCCTTGATCATTAAATTGTAGCATATAACATGCTTAACTCTCACTGACCTTTACAAAAATATACGAGTCATACAATAATGTAAATCCCTGCAGAAACATGCTTTACAATTTATCACTCATTCGTAAATGTTATGAAACATCAGTCAAAAGAGACTATTTAAAATATTCCATGCCCCAGTGTACATTAAAACACCTTCTTCAATATTTTGGTCAATTTTAGGAGGGAAACTTTGGTTGTCATTTAAAAAAATATATAATACTGCAATAGGCCTACTATTTCACCATCATTCTCTGTCATTAGACCTTTACCTATTAGTATTCCCCCACATTTATAATCATGCCAATGACATTCCATTCCATGTAAAATGAATTACTATGTGTGTTCGCCTTTGAAGATAAGAAGCTGTTTATAGTGTGCAATAAACCTGAGATCTCCAAGCTGCCAGTCACAGAGAAACATACTCTCAATACAGCCATTGTTCTTAATGGTTGCCTCAGCCTAAACTGTCTTTTCATCCTATTGAAGTATAAATTGCAATGGGAATGTGATTGTGTACAATGTAGAGTAGGTTTTTAGGTCATTCATTGACTATGCCTTCCTTATCTTGTTCTCTAGGGGTCCTCTGTGCCTCCTTAATGTTCCTTTTATTAATACAGGTTCTCTCTTTCTTTTTCACTTTGATTCTACCTTAGGATCCCACTCCGAGTGCTTTCTTCATGTGCTCATAAACCACATAAGAGATGCTAACAGCAGGAATGACTTTGAGGAAATTGGGTGCAATGCCACGATAAAGTCCAGAAATGCCTTCATGGGACACAATGTGCTTGAACTGGCCAACCATTGTCAGCTGTGGAGTGCCATCTGCAGAGGCTATCCAGAAGAAAGGGAGGAGTGAGGTTATATTTTAATTTGCATTTAAAATGTTTTCATTCTTGTCAACATATTGGGTTTCATAAAAGTTACAAAGCAAGCAGAATAATATAAAATAAGAATTATGTGAATGCATTTCATCTCGCTCACCCTGAGCCTGCATGCGTGTGCGGATTAAAGACAGCGGGTAACTAGCCAGTTGCCCACACGTGCTGGACACAGTGCCGCATCCGAGAAGCACTAAAACCCCAGGATCAGCCGAGCCCATGCAGTACCGCTGTAGCCAAGCATTCTTTAGAGTCTGTCAAAATAACAGAAAATACAAAAATTATATTGTTAATATAGATGTTATCGATACATATTGGATGTTATCTGTGTCACGCTTGGTTGCAAACAAAACAAAATAAAGGGCTGGATCTATTCACAGCAGTGTTAGATTTATTAAATACAAACTCAAAACAAAATACTCTGAACACATATTACTCAAAAAAACACAGACGGAACAACCAGAATAATGTGATGAGAACAGACAATGAACTGAAAGAAACACTGGGCTTAAATAACCAGACAAACTAATCAATGAAATGAACGACAAGTGTAACTGATAATGAAACAATGAAAAACCATAGAAATGAACTGAAAACAAGGACAGAGAACTACAACACATGACAAAAACCCACCTCAAACAGAAACAAACTCAGATTACCCCTTACAATCTGTTACATCAAATTATGTTTTTTAATACTTTTTACATAATTATATTTCCTCATATTTTTGGCAAATTTTCAATATAAAAATATATAGAATATATATTTATTTATTTACACATTTTTCATTTAATTTCAAAATGTAAAAAATGCAAGTAAAATGTATTTGATCAAATGTCAGTAACATTTATTTGATCAAAAAATACAGTAAAAACAGTAATATTGTGTAATATTGTTGCAATTTAAAATAACCATTTTCTATTTTTATATATTTTATAAAATTATTAACTAAATAACTAAATTTTCAGCATCATTACTCTAGTCTTCACATGATCCTTCAGAAATCATCCTAATATTGTTCATTTGTGCTGTTTAATATTTTTTGTAAACAATATACATTTTTTCAGGACTCTTTGATAGATAGAAATTTCATAAGAACAGCATTTATTTGAGATAGAAATCTTTTGTAATATTATAAATGTCTTCACTGTCACTTTTGGTTAATTTAATGCATCCTTGGCCAATTAAAACATTTTTCTTTTTTTTTTTCTTTTTTTTTGCCACATGGTAAACAATGACAAGGGGTTAACAAGACAATCACCTGAAAAAAGACCTGTGAGTTGTTAGGAAGAGACCATAGAACACAGCAACGTAAAATACATCATTTTTATTTTACCAACCATAGCAACTGAGAATGATGAATAACCACAGCCTGTCAGTGGCAGCCGGCATTCGCAAACACTTAAATGTGTTAAAATATGCACACACCTCATAGACAGCCAGATCAATGCCAGCATAAGGGATGATGCCAAGTGTGTTGGGCAAATAGCCTTTGTAAAACGCGCGCACTCCTTCTTTACGTAGTATCTGTTTGGCACAGTCTGCCATGCCAGAATATTGTCCTGTCTTTCTGAGGGTTAGACGTGTCTTCATCACCTGGGGAAACAAGAAGGATCAGAGTAAAATTATAGAAAGAAAAATTTAAAGAGAATATTGAGAAATAGAAGTTTGGGGGTCACTGGTAACTTCAAGCTGCCAAAACAACAGCTCTAGTCAAGATCTCTAAATAAATAAATGGAGGATTTGGCTTCCAAAATGTGATACTGATCTGCCTCATCAAATAAATATATCAGAAGTCAGAAAATAAATTTGTTTTCTGCATTTAAGCACACCCGGAATAGAAAGACAATCTGTATCTGTAGTTGTCAACTAGGCCCAGCTCATTTTCAGCTCTTTTAACATTTAGAACAACATGAGTAAACAGGCAAACAGCAATTAGGAACAGCTTTGTTAAACAACTTCCCTTGTTACATGATTCTGGCGTTTGTACTTTACATTAGCAGCTGTAAAAACAACACTACTTGAGACATTACTACTACAGTCAGACATTATATGTATAAGACCAATAAAGGAATGTTCAAGGTCAAATACAAGATTTAATTTGATAATCCAAATAATCCAGATATCAGTAATAGTATAGTACACATTTAATGTAAAGTACGCATATAAAGTACTGTGGTTATACTTTTAAGCGCATATTTTAATATTTAGTGCCTCTCCCTATGTACTTCCATTGTAAGTGTCTCCCTCTAAATGTTTTCTATTAAAATTCAAAATATGAGTTGATTTTTTTCTGTAGTAAAATAAGAGTTTTCTATTAGAATGTGTTTCAAAATGTAATTCATTCCTGTGATCAAAGCTGAATTTTCAGCATCATTACTCCAGTCTTCAGTGTCACATGATCCTTTAGAAATCATTCTAATATGCTGATTTAGCGCTCTTGAAACATGTAAAAAAAAAAAAAAAAAATAGTTGTGCTGCCTAATATTTTTGTAGAAACTGTATCTATACTACTACAATTTCTGTAGAAGTGCTTATGATAAAAGGACGATAAGCTCAGAAGTAAAGCAATTGAATTCTTCAGGTCTTATCTTTATAGAGCTATTTAGTCTTGACGTCAATTTGTAGGCCAACCCAGAAGGCTAATTTGCCAAGAATTCCCTTAGGAAATCCTAATGGGTTTTTAGAATGCCGGTTTTTGATTTGTGAGTGAAAACAGGTCTGTGGTTGCATTACTTGTAAAGTTGAAAAGTGAAAGTCTCTTCATGTCTCTCACTTCCTCCTTTTCTCTTACCTCCATGGGGTAGATGATGGTTTGAGCTGTAGCTCCAGCCAGTGAGCCAGCAATGAAGCGTTCTTGAACCCTTAGAGAACCACCCTCCTTATTGCCTCTGATCAGCCGTTTGATCTACACAATTAGAAAATATGCCACTGAAAACAGAGTGGCTGTAACATTTAAATGTGTAGCTACTATATTCTGGTTTGTTTACCTGCTCATAAGCCATGAATTTGATAGCTGACTCTGGGGCAATTTTAAGGACGTTGATGCCGTTGCCTCTCCAAAGAGACCTCAGTCCTCCCTCCTGCACCATTCCACGCAAGCCACCCAACAAACTCACACCACTGGAGCCATGGACCTGTTGAAAACCCACTCAGTTCACACTCTTTTTCATTATGAGTACTGTACTTTTCACAGCAGAACTGCCAATGTAGGATTTATTTCTGTTGAGTTTCTTTAATACAACAATAATTCACAGAGACAATAAAACTTAATTCTAACACTTTTAAAGAGGACCTATTATGCTTTTTTTTTTTGTTACATTTTCCACTTTCTTTAGTGAGTAATGTTGCTGTTTGGGCATAAAAAAGGTCTGCAAAGCACAAAGTACGGGAATGTATACATCACAATATCGCTCATCTAAATAATTCCTGTGCAAGTCCTGGTTGAGTTGCGTTAGTAGTATGTCGAAACTGGAGGTTATTGTAAGGGGCTTGTCATTTTTGAAACACTTTCGAAGCGTTTGACCAATCACAACAAACTGGTGCAGCTGACCAATCTGAGCGCATTGTGCTTTTCGGAAGGAAAGGCTTCATAAAGACAGGAACTAAACAAGAGTGTTAATGACAGACTGGGATGAGAGGTGCTGCAACAAGGTAAGATATGTGAAAAAAATGTGTTCATTAATGTATAACATTCAAGCATGAAAACCTATTCTAGTAGACCTTAAAAATAATATCAAGACTTTGTAAAAGGGCATAATACGGCCACTTTATGAACTGACTGAACCTGAAGGAAAACTTTAAGACGATCCAGAGGAGCAGTTCCTGTTCGCGAAACGGCTCCTGCCATTGCCCCGGCCACCAACTGTCTCCACACCACACCTGAACGCCGCTCCTTCTCCGAAAACTCATCTGGCACAGTCAGTTGCTCTCCAATGTCCAACATCTGAAACACATACATTATAGATTCAAAAGACAGTTGAAGTTTACATTCTAAAATATCTATGAATATCAAGCCTACAATCTAATTTCTGAAAAGAGCTGGAAGTAAACCAGAGAGTGTTTCCAGTAGTGGGCAATGTCCTCCATGTTGTGCAAGGGGTTAAACAGGAAATGGTCCCGCCACTCATTCCAGTCAATGGTCATAGTGCCGTCTCTGTCTATGCTGACACACAAAAAGAATACAGAATAGTTAAAACAAGCCTTTTATGCCTGTTGAAACTATGTGTGACTCAACACATGTGGGTTTCATAGAAACATCTTAAAGTCCTCTGAAAGCACAGCCAGAGTGGGAGGTAGATGTGAACATGACATTGATTAAGCACAAAAAAAAACTGTGTTTTGTGAAAAGCTGAAGCGCTCTAACCTTTGCAGGATTCTGGAGGCCTGCTCTGTGGATACATTCACTCCAAGGCTGCGCAAGGAGAGCTGAATTTCTGCAACATCTATGTGACCTGAGGTCATAAAATATTTTAATGCTTATTCTATATACTTTAGGGACCACAGAGGATATACTATTGTTCAAAATTTGGGGTCAGTAAGATTTTTTTTAATGTTTTTGAAAGAGGTCTCTTATGCTCACCAAGGTTGCATTTATTTGATCAGAAATACAGTAAATTAAAAAAAAAAATACAGTAAAACTGTGAAATATTATTACGATTTAAAATAACTATTTTAATATATTTTAAAATGTAATTCATTCCTGTGTTGGCAAAGCTGAATTTTCAGCATCATTACTTCAGTCTTCAGTGTCACATGATCCTTCAGAAATCATTCTAATATGATGATTTGGTGCTCAAGAAACATTTCAATAGTCCACTTAAGATATACTATTTAGTATAAGCAACTTAACAGTTACATATCAACTAATCTCATTAATTTGCAACTACATGTCAACTAACTCTCATTAGAGTATTAATGGACTATTAGGTTAGGGTTTTGGCTTAGTAGAATAAATTGACTTACTTTAAAAGTTACATGTAGTCAGTAGAATGTCTGTTGGGGAGCATCAAAATAAGGTGTTAGCAAATATTAAGTAATACTCTAATGAGAGTTAGTTGCAGAGTTGTAGTTGCAAAGTTACTTATAGTAGAATGTCCAAAGTGGACCATCAAAATAAAGTGTTACCTTAATTTCTCTCTCTCTCTCTTTCAAAAATAAAAAAATCTTTCTGACCCCAGACTTTTAAATACTACTATGATGACACATACTAGACAGAGAAACAAAAGTTATGTTAACACTTTGAAAGCAATCATGCAAAAAGGAAATTTGCATTTTCAGTGAAGTATTATGAGGTTGCAGTTACAGTGATGTCGTGTGGTAACATTATAATGTGTGAAAGGATAATGCAGACCATCGTTGTTGCGGTCCAGGCTGCGGAACATAAGTCGGAGCTCTTTCTCGTGTGCGCGCAGATACCGTGTGAACTCCTCGATGTCCAGCTGGCCGTCATGATTGGTGTCACTCACACGTACAATCTGAGGGGTGGAGGAGGTGGAAAGTGCAGTTAAGGGCAAGAATGTGAGGGTTTGATGGAGGAGTTATATGTGAACTTAATTTAACACTGCATCTGTGGTCATGCCTATGTAGAATGAGTAACAAAGAGAAACTAACAGAAAGCAAAGAGAGAGAGAAAGAAGCATTGCTCTGAGCTTACAGATGCAAGGTTTCTGTTTGTGTGCAAAGCCCTGCCATTAGTCTGGCAGCTCTGATCGCAAACACATTGTGAACTAGAGCTAATCTCACCTCTTACATCACAGCACATGACTAACACAGTCACACAACCCAACAGCACAGACATACCACTGGCACATAGTGTTGCTCTTCCCAAGGAAACTTGGAGTCTCCAAGTTATGTTCTTAATGGCACTTTCATGGTTTCATCTTAGGACTCGATTTGTATCCTTAGCTACCTGCTGAAGTAATCGCCACAACACAACATACTGTATGCACGGTTTTTCAAGTCACTTTGGCAAGAACAAGACTGCTTACAACAGGAGTGAAAATGTAAATGTTGGTGCACTATAATTTGTGTTTTGCATGTTCTCAACTCAAGTTGAAATGCCAACCAGTGATTATTGTTCTGCTTGTATCAAATCAACAAATTGCAGTCTTGTAGGTGGTTTCAGTGGAACCAATACAACTATACAGACTATACAAAAGATTATCAGTGAATAAATTGGCAATATTTCAAAATCTTTCCCTTGTCAGTGTGTTGATCAAGTGCACTCACAGTCCCTGAACTCAAGTAGTCTAACCCAGTGGTGCAGATTTATTTCTGCTATTTATGTCATATGATTGGACCACCTGTGACACCGCTTTCTAAAAGACTAGAGGACACTGGGAGTGTTGTAACACTTTTTGTTTCAACATCTGTAGCTCTGTTATTTTGCACCATGCATGTGCCTCAAATGTTGATAAAAAGATCTCATATTTGTCTGCTATATTAAAATGTTTTTTTGTTTTTTTCTGTGTGAATTAATGATAAAAACAAGTGCTGTATTAGACCACAAAGCTAATAGTGGGAATGTAAGATTAAAGGTGGGGTAAATAGTTTTTCAAAAACACTGTTTGGAAGTTAGTCGGGCCGACACCAACAATAAACGTGTAACCAATCAGCATTAGGGGGCGTATGACCATCGAGGAGACAGAATGAGCAAGAGGGAGATTTGAAAAAAGAAAAACAAACGCAGAAAGAGAGACATAATACAAAAGAGCTCAAAAGAATATCACTGGAATAAAGGTTTATGACTGGGCAAGCGTTTTTTTTTTGTGCTTCCTTGTCGTTCGTTCTTCATCTGTGCTTTATTTTTCGTGAAGCATTATTTTGTTGCACGTCAGCTGTGATAAACAGACATCCACTCACATTGTGTGTGTAACAGTGGCCAGATAGTGAGAGTTGTGCAGGTAATCTACTGCACACTGACAATCGCTAGAGAATGAGGTGTTTAGTGTCATTGGTAGTGCACTTGGAGCAGGGTGGTTAGGATTGGGAGGTGAGTTTTGCAGGTGGAGCAATGAAGGGAGGGCTGGGTTTGTTTGGGTTGATTTCAAATATCAACAATGTCCAACAGTGTTGTTGAAAAAAAAAAAAAAAAAAATATATATATATATATATATATATATATATATTCAGCTTTCTGCATCTGGTCAGCACTTCTTATTTTTGAACATGTGTATAGTTCTCAACCTTTTTGACTCGATGGCCCCCTGTTGTCTAAAACAATACTCAATTATCTACATTAGCTAAGATAATTATGATAAAGTTACTTGTAAATTAATTAACCGTAATTCATTATTGATTGCATGTTCTGCATTCCAGATGTTCTGTACGTTCTTCATTTAAATCAAGTTACTGGGAGAAAATTAAAAATAAATATGATTTCAGTTTACAAGTTTATTTAATGCCTATTGATTGATTGATTATTTTTATTTATTGTATTTTGGCCCTGGACCCCTGGTGGAGAACCTTAACTAATGGCGTAACATCTCGCCCTGCCTTCACTTTCAGGTCACCTAACATAAGCAACGAAATTAGTCTGGAGGTTTGTCAATATTGCAAAGTGGAAAGTCTAACTCTTAAATAAATTACACGGGATCGTTTGTCCTTGGTCAAAGACACAGCAGCATTATACTGAGTAAGTTTCACTCCTGCTGAAAGTAAGCATAAGTTCTTGTGTGGATTTATCAAAAACAAAATATGATATGCTGAGGTTTCAGGTGTTTTCAATTCATCACAACTTAGCTACAGCTCACAGAAATGAACATGTTTTAGTTTAGGGTGAACAACTATTGACGTCCCGAACGACCTACCTCGTCTACCTCACTGCGAAGGATCCCCCATGAGGTTAATCCGGTGCGCAGTTCATTCTCATCGATCCTCCCATCTTTATTTAGGTCCAGCTGATCGAACAGTTCGGCCCATCGTTTCTCCCGCTCTGGATCGGACACACCGTTATCTTGACAGCGCGCCCATGTCCAACACGAAGGGAACCGAGTTCTCGCTTCGCCCATATGAAACAGCTGACGGTGAATATGGTCCAAATGTGTTCTCGAGAATCAGAGCTGTGTCAGGTAGTGGATCAGCATCCTACCGCTCAAATACAGGTGCTTCTTCAGCAAAGACCACTTTGAG
This sequence comes from Hypophthalmichthys molitrix, assembly GCA_037950675.1. Taxonomy (NCBI): domain Eukaryota; kingdom Metazoa; phylum Chordata; class Actinopteri; order Cypriniformes; family Xenocyprididae; genus Hypophthalmichthys; species Hypophthalmichthys molitrix. The sequence continues at coordinate 28,939,247 of CM075494.1, read as the reverse complement.
GATTTGTGGATTAAGGTAAATAAAAACCTGCTGCATCTAATATATAGCCTTGTTCACCTGTCAGAGTCCCGCCAAGAGCGTGTATTTAAAGGAAGCGTTTAAACGGGCGTACAATATCAGCAGCGCGTTGCTCTACTGTCTGTAGCCCGCTCCAATTACGACAGAGTTAATCCAGGAAGTATTAAACCTCTGCCCCTCTGGCTAGAATAATAATCCCCGTGACTGTTCCATCGCTTCTCTCTCTCAAAACAGGTTCATCAGCTCGGGAATTGTCCTGTTCTGGTCTCAGATGACATCAAGAGCGCGCGCGCCGCCTGCACCGGTTAGCTTTACCGCATCTTAGTGCGACGGAGAGATTCGCATATAAACGCTTAATTACTGCTCACAATTCGCGTCTTTTGCTCATTTTATCGCTCCTCTCTGTGGTATGCAGAATGAACGCAAGTCTCCGCTGCACAAATCGCAGGATAAGGGCTGGGTGTCCCAACTCTATCACGGAGCGATGTGTTGACATTGATTGCCTGTTTTACAAATTATTCACTTGCTTCAAGTCGGTCTGTTTCTGCTGGAATAGTTCGTCTCGTGCGTCGCTAAAGTCTTGTGGCGCATTTCGCTACCAGTCAACTTTTTTAGATTGCAGGTTTAATATAAACAGTGCTCACTGATAAGTAATTACTACTCATTTGTCTTACAGACCGTCAGAGTATTCCTAACTGACAGTGCTTCAGCAGCGTGTTGCTATAGTAACCTTAGATCTATAGATCTCGGGAGCGCGTATTGAACTTAAAATTTCGTACTTTTGTGGTTTTTAAAACATTGTCTTGTAAACACTGTTAAAACGCTAAAATATAATAGGCCTACATGTAGTATGCAATAATATATTATAATTTTAAACAAATAATGTACATTTATAATACATAGGCTACTTTGTATTTTCTCATTTTGCCATTAAATTAGTCTACAGAAAACGGGTTAACGCTGCTGCTTAGGTGTTTCTATAACTTCTGAGGGAGTGACGACAAATTAGACATCTTTCTCTCTTCTCATCAACATAATTAATCTCTCGATATATATATATATATATATATATATATATATATATATATATATATATATATATATATATATATATATATATATGGGTAGGTTTAGGGGTAGTCCTGTCCCTACCCCTAAACCTACCCATAAGTTATCCTTAACATTAGAGGAGAATGATAGGTGAATAATATAATGTTGAAGCACCAAACCCTGGTTGTAAGCCTAAACTTGACTTAAACTATAAACTTGTGCCTCAAATCTGATTGGTTGATTGGAGTATTGTTCCAGGATCTATCTATCTTGATTGATTGATTGATGTTGGGGCAAATGGGAAGATAAATTATACCTAGGCTAGGCCTATTTGTTTTAGTTTCACCACTATAGAAGTTTACCCATCTACGATGACTTCCACTTCTGAGAACCCCAGAAATATGAAAAGTTCTATCCATCCTTTGTTTGGAAACCCTGGAACTATCCTCATTCTGTGTCACAAGATTGGGTATCACTGCAGAGCAAACAACTAAACAAAAGTGCAATCTAATGGCACTGCTCAAAAAGGCCAACTGCATTCTTATACAATTACAACTTTTTTTTTTGTTTTTGATTGTCTTTTATCAGGCAAACTGCTTCTAACAATTTAGATGCACAAAATACTTTGCTGAACAGAGTGCGCTTATAGGGTGCATATGACGTACATCCTCTTTAGTGATGCTATGGGATGAATGGAAAGTACTGAGTCAACACTTGAAGGATAGTTCAAGATTAGAAGGAGGAACCCAGTGAAGGATTATGTCATGACGATAAGAATGTGTGTTGATTTTAAGGGCAAACTCAATCAAGACACTGACTGTTATGTAATTTACCATTTATTGATGTTATGGAATTTGTGTTAATATTACTAATATTTTTATTCCTATTATATTTAATGGCAAATAGCCTACATCAACAATGAGGCTATACATGATATAGTTTTATACTGGATTCATTTAATTATTTATCATGCAAAACGTACAACACAGTAGACCAATGGTCCTTACCCAGGCCTCTTAGATTTCTGTCATAATTGATAGTTCAGTGCTTTTATTGCAGCTTTGGTAATTTACAGTATAGTTCACTAGACAACAATCAACAATTCCAAAAAACAGCCTACTCATGGTTAAAAAAAAAAAAAACTGAACAATGCTTTGATACTAAACAAACGGGAGGGGGTGTTTTTGTGCTTTGTATTTGTGAGCCATGCTAAACTCTCGTTTACAAACGTTTAGTTGATTGTGCTGTTGAAAGGGGAAAGTACAAAGGTAGACTTCAAGTGCAATCCCAGTGGCTCAGACAGTCATTCTTGGCACAGAGGTTTTCTTGGCCATGAAAAATGATTTTACTCAATCACACTCCAGACTCCCACAGAAAACCATTTGAAGGATGTATTTGTATTACACTCCAGTTATTTTTTGATTTGTCATGGTCGCACCATCACTATTGTCGACCAGAACTCTCTGTCACATTAAAAGACGAAGGAACATAAAAATATAACGGGTCCCATAGTGGTTTGCAGGCTAGCAGGCAGAGATTATTTTGTCTGTTCCCTTTAGCATGTATCCAGGGCAACCTCCACTGGCACTGAATATCACCACCTGTGAGCGGAGACACACACAGACTGAACAAACACAGACCGTCTCAGTATTTATGAATCTGCGTTAATCATTCATGAATTTATGAATCTTTTCATTATAGTAATAAAATATATTTGCTTCCAGTTAAATCCCTTTTTAGCAAACAAAAGTTCAGTAGCCTAGTTAATGTTTACTAATATAGTCCAGGGCTAATATTGTACAGATTTCCTGGTACAGGTAATTCATTTACATAATTAATTTTCCTGAAATATAATTATGTTGATAAGTAACAATTCAATAAGCCTGGAGGTAATGGATAAATTATTGAATAGTGAGAAGTGCATCCCTCATATGGCCATGGCTATTGCTAAAATTCACAGGGCCCAGGGCAACATTTTTTATGGGTGAGCTTCCTCTCTCCTGGGCACAATGAGTTGCGGCTATACTGATTGTAGGACTTTAGTGAACCTCTTCATTTCAGGGACCTGAACAACATTCTCCAAAATAAGATCCATAATAAAAGACGAGACACTACACAGAAGACATATGTAGTTACAATCATACTTTAGTCTGAAATATATACAGTAAAACACAGTGCTGTAGTCTCCCTGTTTAATGGAGCTCATGAGCCTTAAAGCAGAGACTAACTGAAGCCCTTTTCTGTGGTCAAAATGATGTGATCCCTGGCCACATTCAAAACAGGATGAAGTCAAAATAATAGCTGCTTTGCATGTCTCTCATGCCTCTCAGAGAGTACGGATCTGTTTGCTGTTTCATACTACTGCCTCTAAATTAGCCAAATTGTTCAAAACAAGCCAAAAGTGACAATTATCCACAATCAGTACATATACAAAGAAATAAAGAACTGCACTTGAGAATGTGCATTTCATTTCTTCTGGGACAGTAATAGCTATTACATAATTGACCACAAGGTGGATCTAACAGTTCAAATTTTCTGGATTTACTGTAAAAGCTTATTTTTACAGATCCTCATTTTGTGAATAATTATTGGGAAGCTTTAGCTGAATTAATGCCATGAACAATTTCAAGAAATTTTCCATCAACAAGCCTCAAGTGTAATGTCACAGCTAAAAAACTAAAAAAAGAAAGAAAAGAAATTCATACTTTTAGTCAGCAATGATGCATTAAAGCTGCTGTCTGTAAGATTTGCCTCTTTGTCGCCATCTCTGTTTGAAACCTGCAATTGCAGTTATATGCGGAATTATTATCTTTACATGCATTGTGCATTGACACGACTCCTCAGCGCGGATGAATCTAATGTTTGCTGTCAGTCACCATACCGGTGTGGATACTGTACTTCGGAATCACAGATTGTAGTCTTGAAGTATGACCAAAATAAGAATTTTCACCTGAAAATGTCATCTGAACAAGTAAGTAACATGTCTGCCACTTTTGTTCAGACCAACTGAGGGAAAAAGCATTAGGCCAACAATAAATCACGCTGCCAATGGTGATTAAATCTAACGATCGCTTAGCTCATTTCGCATCAAACTGTGCAAATTATTATTGTTGTTATACTTTGTTCTCAAATTGTTAATGTTTAACAACATCAGCACTGCATGACTATGTATTTAGTGTGTATTAGCGTTACCTGTAGATTTAAATTTCTGTAGCCACTCTGCAGTCCAAAGTTTTTAGCTTTTGACTACAGGTGAATCTCCAGTTGTCACTGATGATTGTCATTTGGACCTTTCTGGATTACAATCCGCCATCAAAATGATAAATTTAACTATTGCAGCTGCTGTGAGAAAAGGCTATAAATGATCCGCTATCAGCTGGGACTCCTTTCTTTATGTAAACAGACGTGACGTAATGACGCGAAGACGAACCTCTGCATGCTCGAATTTCCTGAGGAAATCCACCAGTATCGATTTATTATAGAACATTATTACAAGCTTACTGTTGTAAATCGGGCTAAGTTAAGGAGATTTTGTATCATTTTTAACCAAAAAAAGTTACGGTTCTTTTGAACTTTCTATTCATCAAAGGATCCTGAAAAAATGCATCAGGTTTCCACAAAAATATTAAGTAGCACAACTGTTCTCAACATTGATAATAATAATAAATGTTTCTTGAGAACCAAATCATCATATTAGAATGATTTCTGAAGGATCATGTGACACTGAAGACTGGCGTAATGATGCTGAAAACTCAGCTTTGGCATCACTGGTATGAATTCCATTGAAAATATATTAAATAGAATTTAAATAATAGTTATTATTGTAATAATATTTCACAATATTTCTGTTTTTATTGCAGTATTTTTGGCTGAAGATGCCTGCCAACTTGTGGCTGATCTATATACCAGAGCTCCAGTAAACAGTACTAACAAAACCTGATTTTCTTCTACTTTCACTGAGACTCTGGAAACTGTAGAAGTTAAAATCAATAGTGTGTATTTGAAGACATAAAACACAGGGAGCATGCTACATAAAAATATATATATATTTTAGAGCTTAAAGTGTAGCTAATGGACCAGAGAGCAATGGAAAAGATAATGAATTGAGAAGAAAAAAAAATCCCCCTTGATTATCAACAGAGTTTTGTGCAGTGGCCTCAGCATGAGGTTCGTAAGCAGACTGGATGGAGAAGTTCTGCCTTTCATCCAAAGTGTTCTCTGAGGGGAGAGAGAAGATGAAACATGCCTAAGGGAGCCTGTGAGGCTGGGCTAATCTGGAGCATCAGTGAGGAAATTGAGGCCCGCTGATTACCATGCTGCTGCCTCTCTCTCATTATCTCCCTCCTCATTTAACAGCCCTCGGCCCTCAAAGCTCCTCAGCATGAGTGGGTGAGAGACTGTTTCAACTGCAGGCTCTCCACACTCTGTTCTCACAGCCCTCACTTTTTATGGTGCCAAGTGCGCTTTTAAAAAGCTAAAATAGAGATCCAGTGCTTCTGAATTTCAAGTTTTGCTGTCCAGCAGCGATAAAGGAAGCCACTTGATCTTGTTTTTTTTTATCAGGAAAAAGTATGAATCTCAAATTTTGTATTATAAAATCAGTTAAGTATCTAAAAATGTCTTTTTAGACTCTGACCAGGAGGTGGCGGTAATGAACTGGAATTCCCTCACTTGGATGCCTCCGCTTTGGATTTCATTTAGAAAAGGGAGGGCCAAGCTTCAGACAAACCATTAAGTTGACTTATGACCTTCATTATTGACTTTATTATTTTGCATGCTGCTTCTGCAATCCATCAGCAACGCTTGGCATCTGGCTTTGCTGTGTCTCCTGAAGTTACAATGGCAGTTTGGTACAAGACCACACGGATTTACAGCTCTGACCCACATCTACCACAGTCCAGTGCCTCAGGCAGGCACAGATGCTCCAAGATGCCCATCCAGAACGACAGCCAAAAGCTATAGGGGAGAGACTGAGAGGAAAAGAGAGAGAACGAGAGGATGAAAGGGGTGGGTGTATGTGAGCTGGCCGTGACAAACAGGTGGTACCTTGGCTGTCAGGTAGTAATGCCGTGTCTCCAGTCTGTTTAGTTTGGACAGCGGCCAGTTTAAGTTCTCCTTTAGTGTGCCATCAAAATACGAGGTTCACAAGTGTATGTGTCCATAAAAACAGGAAGAACAAAACGCCTGTCATTGTCTGCATGTTACGAAAGCCAGCTACGGCAAATGTTGGTCGAAATCTGAGCAAAGTCATCTACATCGTTCCCTTATTAACCTTAATAAGATACAGTAATTTAATTTCTTTAACCAGCTAAAACTTCACGCTTCACAAATCACAGCCTGCACTGCATGACCCAGCCCAGTAAAGGATCAATAGCTAATTCACTTCTAGTCTTTGGAAATGTTTAATCTATAGTCAACTATAAATCAAAACTGAACCAGTGAGATCACATTTATAAAGTGTCTCAGAGCTTTTCATCACGAATGGCATTGTGTTAATGTAATAGATCATATTGAGTTATGATGTGAATGAGTGGTGTCATCAACTCTGAATGTTTGTGACATTTCTAGGGATTGGAAACTGAGTCTTCGTGACAGCATAACCAACACAAACAGACTGTGGTTGGCGGGGTGTTGTCAGGGTTGACTAAACTCACCATCAGATTGGCCTCTTCTGCCTGTGGTGGATTTGTTGTTTAACACTGGTATGGCTCATTCAGTGTCAGTAAAATTAATATCTCTTCACTGACTTATTATTTTCTCTTTTAAGAAATGGGTATGATGAAAAAAACGTAATATACAGCACCACAGTAACAATTATATTTCCTTTCCAATCCCAGGGATCTGTTCCTGTGCCAGATAAGCGATTTCCAAGGCATTCACGGTGTGAATCTTCAACGCCATTTTTCATCGGGTATAATCCACATTACAACTGATTGATGGCTTGAGGGTTTAGATTGAGCTTTTAGCAACTTGTTTTGTCCTAATTCACAAAAACTTAGCAAATATTGGCTTTCATATATTTAATATATTCACTGTTATAATATATTCTGTACGGTGCTTTCAAGTCTTGTTGGAAAGATTGCATTTACAAAGTCATAATTTCGAATGGAAAACTCGAGATTTTTTTTGATTTAGAAAACTAGCTAAGTTGCATGAACAAAATACGATAGTATTATACAACCATGATTCAGTTAAAGCACCTTAATAAATTGAATACAAACAGAAAAGGTACATCGTGTAACATTCCAATGCGTAAATACTAACTTACCATATCAAGGTGCAGACACATGAGTGAAATTTCAGCAAAATTTTAAAGACAAAAAGGTCAATATATTGTCAGTAGTTTAACAATGTATGAAGCACAGCTCACACTGAAGCCAGCTTTTTCGGTGGTCAACACGGCAAATTTGTATTGAATTTTTTATTTATTTATTTTTTATTTCATACAAAAGCAACTGCCGTTATCTTGCATTCGTTGCATTGTTCCTCTTGTTGTTTAGCTGATTGTTTTGTACGTTGTAGTGGACTACTTTTTCTTAGCAGAAGTCCTTGTTGGGGTTTATTTTGCAATACTGACCATAATATCCCCTACATAATATAATCATATATAATTGCCGAGATGTTTCTCAGAGTTGGACTCAGGCCCATAATACAAAATTATCAAAGTAATAACACATTGAAGACTAATAAGAGAGCTTACTCTGAATCCCCATAATATTTAGATGTGGGTGGCAGAGATAGCGGGTTTAGATCGGTTTAGTGTATGAAATCTTGCCCTCTCTCTATTTTTATCGAATCCTGCCTGAGGACATAAATACATAATTAGACTGCAATGCTTAGAAACATTTATTATAATGAGCTGGAATGGCATGGTTCGATATGCACTTCATGAGAAATCCGTAACTTTTCTTAAAATCTTTTTATTGGAGGTTAGTAATATTATCATAAAATCAGTATTGTGTTCAAACCCCAAGTCTTTTATTTTCTCATTCTTTTTCAGCCCTTTCAGCATCTTCATGTGAAAATCTAACACATTATTATCATGATCACACTGCACTAGTACAATAGAGACTCGAAATAAAAATGTATTGAGATCTAAACCCTAAATACTCAGGCTTTTTCTAACAAGAGAGAAAGCGGCAAACATGTAATTTTCTCTCAAGGAGATAAGTACTTGCTTTTCAGCATGCAGGACCCCTCTCCCCCACTATGCATGCCACAGAGGCTTTAATTTCCCCTGTAATGATAGGGAAAGGTGATGCACAAACTGTGAAGCTCCTGACAGAAGCTTTGTGAAGACATTCAGTTTGAGACTAATTGTCTACAGGTAAACACCTGCAGGTGCGCTTCAGGGCTGGTTAATGATATTACACGCTACTGAAACTGAGATAAAATAGGACTAAAGTAATGTAACCTACTGTATAATGAGCCAAATCATTGTTTGCTGTTCTGATATTGACATTATTGAAGTTTGTACAGTTATCCAAAGGCAATACAAAAAATACTGCAATATTTAATTAAAAATATGATTTTTGTATGATAATTTTTGTGGCATGATCAGTTGACACCAAGGTACACCACAGCACACGCTATTGAACAAATTGAGCTTCAGTCCCTCACAGCAGTTGGTGCTGAATTTATATAAATTTGTACATTTTTATTACAATCATATATTTCACTGACAGTTAGGTTTAGGGGTGAGGTTAGAGGTGGATCGGCATGCTTACTTTTTCATTCGTTTTTGTGCAAATGACCAAAACGTAGTTCTGTCAGTGTTTGGCATGGTAATGGATATGACACTATTGATATGTTTGGTCTTGGTGGAATAGATCTGCTGTGCTGATGCTGTGGCTATTGCTGCTGCTGCAGATCAAGTACGGACTTGCTATGGCCAATACATACACGACCCGCTGCTGTGAGAAAGTAAGACATGCAGCTGCTGTAAATTACCCGTAGCTGATCTATACAGGTGGAGCTGGGGAAGGTGGAGGGTTTCTGAAAGCACGTTGCAAATGCTTCAGAAAATGCTGACCAAGTATTTGAAGGTTGAGCAGCGAACTCATTGGCTACTGATACAGCAGGAACCAATCAGCAGTGCCCTATGGAGATTGATGTGATTACAAGTAGATTGAGTTAAGGACCTATCAGCCTGTGCCATCTAGAGTTTCATGACAGAACTTATGTTTTCTCATGAGATCATGTTGGGTTTAGCGCTAACTATTTTGTGGCTCTCAGAGCATTTTTCACCTTTTATATTTAGAGTTTTCTTTAGTAATGTAGAAATTAGAATGTTTAGAATGTAAAATTTAAAAGTTTTATATAAAACTTTATATAACTAAACACCAGTCAAAAAAACAAACTAGTGTTAAGTTACAATAATATACAAACTGAATCGTTAGAATTTTTGGTCATTGCTTTTGTGGCTTCTGCATCACTTCACTAGCTGAAGTGCCTCTGTATAGAAATAATAAATCTGCTTTAGAATGATTCAGAGGATTTTATTGATTATTAAGATCATGATTTTCATAAAAGCCATTTGTTTATTTAGATGAAGGTCCCTGTCTTATCTCTGTGATTAAATACCTGCTATATTTTTACTTGCTTTGCCCATACATCTGCATTTTAATGCAGTGAACAGTTCTTATCTTTCAACCGCAAGACAAATGGGTGAAGAGAGTGTTTGTTTCTAATGCACATCTTCCAGCCATCACAAAATGTTTCCTTTGTGTTCCGCTCATGTGCGGCACTTTATGTTGCGTTGACCCCTGCAAGCTGCCAGCGGGATGAATTATGACTGCGTGCCTGCGATGGATGCCCGCACCGTGTTGTGATGCAGGTCTCTGGTGCGTGTGCAGACTGGGGATGACCGAGTGACTGTTCATCATCAGCGCAGACAGAAGTAACAGCCCTGCAGGCCTGCCCAGATCGCACTCTCAATTTCTTTCTCTCTTCGCCAGGACTCTGTTGCCATGATAATGAATACAAATCTATCATCCAACTGCGTGCGATTGTGCCTCAGTGTATTGCTCAAAATTGCAGAAGCTTTGTGTCAGAGCAGCACAGTCTGTTGAAATGTTTCCAATCGTCTTTTCAAAAACTGTTTTTGTGTTCGCAGAGTTTAAAGAGTGACCCGCTTTTTGTCCCCTCTCTCAGTCTCTCTTACGCTTTCATGTGGTGCTCAGTCACTATGAAAGCATGTTATGAATGTTTATTGTTTTCTGGCTTTACTCTCACCGTGTGCTAAGTTGAAATGATGGCTCCGATTTTAGACAGTCTCTTGTTGACATATGTTTCTATATGGGGTGGCCGAGAGGATTTGCGTCTAGAATTCACAGGAGGCTCAAATTCCTCGAGTAGCGTACCTTCATTGCCCTTCTCAGCGGTTGAAACCAAGTCAGAGCCCATAGACTATATGCTTTCATTGTTTTGGGACTGTAGAACTCAGATTCTTTGTTCAGAAAAGTTCACAGACTTTGCGACTTTTTTTTTTGTACTCCCTACTTTGTTTAGCTGCTACTAATAAGTGGCACACCAGAAAAGTATCTACTGACAGGAGTACTTTTCAACATTATCTGAGATATGGATGTGTGTGATGACAAGACAAAGTGTCTCTGACCTCCCTTCACCTCTCTTTCAAGTGTCTAATGCTCTCAGGTTGATAGCAGCATTGACCTGGGAAATGGAGTGGTGTGTGGGTGAAAGCAAAGGTAACGCATGACCTGGGGAGACTGCCAGAGAGGACAGAAATTATATAATAATAACTAGCGGAGATTGTACACAACACAGAGAGAAGAAAGAAGATAAAGTGTGCTGTTTGTATGTGACAGGGAGAGATATTAACATGTGAAAGTATGTTTATTTTATATTTATGGGTGTGTCTTATTCTGTTCCTTCTATAAGGGATGAGGATACAGTTAACATTAATTTGGTCACTAGCAAGAACCTGGATCCACTAAACACTGATGATGAGGTTTTGTATTAAAAGTAGCTGGTATTTATCAAAACATTGCTATATCATGCATATTTATTATAGCTGTTAAAAATTACAGAACCTAAATATGTTCTTCTGCTGATTTTTTTTTAAATTAAGCAAAAAATATAATGTACAGTATATATATATATATATATATATATATATATATATATATATATATACACTGCTTGGCCAAAAAAAAAAAAAAAAAAGTCGCTGTTTGGATTTTAATAGGCAAATTATTAAGAATCTATGAATGGATCATTATTACAGTGATTATTATGTTTTTAGCATGTTATATGTTTGGCAATGGTTCTTTTAACCTTTAAAGATGGAGTGTGTAGCTTTTCATTTCATAAACAATCATGTAGGAAGTCACATCATGGCCATATTCCAGGATGACAATGTCAAGATTCACCAGGGTTAAAATTGTGAAAGAATGGTTCAGAGAACATGAAGATCATTTTCACACATGAATTGGCACCTCTGAGTCCAGACCTTAACCTCAGTGTAAGTTTTTGGGATGTGCTGGAGGAGACTTTACAGAGTGCTCACCTCTTGCATTGTCAATACAAGATCTTGACCAAAAATGTATGCACCTCTTGATGGAAATAACATCACAACATTTATTTCCATCGAGAGGTTTTTTGGTCAAGATCTTGTATTGACAATGCAAGAGGTGAGCACTCTGTAAAGTCTCCTCCAGCACATCCCAAAAACTTACACTGAGGTTAAGGTCAGTGCAAATTCATGTGTGAAAATGATTCTTCATGCTCCCTCCCAACAATTCTTTCACAATTTGACCCTGATGAATCTTGACTTTGTCATCCTGGAATATGGCCATGATACATCTTAATACATGGTTGTTTAAGAAATGAAAAGCTACACACTCCATTAGTTAGGGTTAAAAGAACTGTTGCCAAACATGCTAGAAAAATAAAAATAATCACTGTAATAATGATCCATCCATAGACTTAAGTATTTCCCTAGTAAAATCCAAACAGCGACTTTTTTTTGGCAGGGCAGCGTATATATACTATAATGGTATTTAGACATAATAAAGTAGTAAAATTGCATAATATACATAAACGAACAATGAAAATAAAACAAATAAAGCATAAAAATATAAAGATAAATAAAAAAAAAAATTTAATACCTTCTTATTAAAACAATTTTAATCCCTTTTTTAAGCACTTTCGGAGTTTTTTTTACCAGTGCATTCCTGCAAATTTATAAAGCAACTGTTTCAGTGCACTGTAGTGCTGTAGCAATTGGGACAGTCTCAATGAAACAGAAGTAGTGACAGATCTTTTCTTCCACATTGTGATGCACATCCGATCCGAGTATCCAGTCAGAAATGGATAAAATACTAAATAAAATAGATTTTATTTCATGCTGACTCTCTCTCTCTCTATATATATAACCTTGGAGTGACATCTGAGTGATGCATGAATTTGATGCAATGATTTTCTCAGAGAGGGAGGAAATACATAGATGCAGATATACTAAGTATTATAAGTTTCATATTGTTCTGACAGGTAGTGATCAGTTATTTGAGGGTAGTGGAGAGTGTGGCCAGCACAGAGTCTTGTGCTGCTGATTACAGTGAAGTCTTCAGTCAGATCAGACAGCTGACTTCTCCAATCAGTCTACCTTTCCTTGCCTTTGGACCAATCTGGTCAAACCCAATTACTGGAGTCACACTCTAATTGGCTGCCGACCCCTTTAAACCGCCAGCACAATGAACTGGTTCAAAGACTCACAACAATATATTGTTATGTTCTGATGTAACACAGCATGCGGCATAAATGTATTATTGTTTAGGAATAGGACCATTGTGATAGTAATCGATTGAAGATTGTGATTCACTCTTGCTCATAGCTGTAGTTCTCTAATGACTTGCTGCCAGTGGGAGGTAAAGTGAAGCTCTTGTTCACAGTGTGGGAACAGCTCTGTCACAGAACCCCAAAACATATGGGTTCATTCATTAAAGCCTGTTCTCTCTAAGTGCACAAGGAACCTAATAATAGCATACATTTCCTGAAGAGCTCCTTTATTTAGTCTCAAAATTCAAAGCTTTGTCTTGTGAGAAGTTCAGTACACCCATATACCTTCTGTAGAGTCATGACAGTTTCCCTGGTGATCCACCTCTTAGATTCGCCAAACCATTTTTAGCTACATGCACACTGTGCCTGAGGAAGAGCACTGTGCTGTGAGTAATGTTGACTCTGTCTTTGTCTGTGCGGGTCACATTGGTCAGTGAGCCGGTTTGCTGGCTCTAGGGTTTTCCTTAGACACTGTGGCTTTCAAACCACTGGCACCATGAATATACTTAGTCTTTAGTATTCAAAGGGATAGTTCACCAAAAAAATAATAATTATGCCGCATTTTTCACCCTCATGTTATTCCAAACCTTTATGACATTCTTCTCTGGAATTTAGAGAAACTATTTTTGAATACTATGGAATAATAGCTTCTTTTGTGTTCCATAAAGGTTTGGAATGACATTTAGACAGAATTTTCATATTTGGTTGAACTTTCCCTTTTACTCACAGTCACACAACATGCAGTAAAAGACAACAACAGATTTCCAATTCTCATTTCACTTCCAGTTTATTGACCTTCCTTGATGTACATGGGTTGAGTGACATGTCTAATAGTGAAAAAGATTAACAGTCCTTATTTTCTCAACCCACAGCTTTGGTGTACATTAGCGCAGGAAGGGCCATAGTTCTCATTCATTGTCCGGCGAGTCAAAGAGATAAAAACCCACCGACAGCAATGAATGTGAATCAGGACTCAGAGCTGTGACAGTAGATGCAGAATACAGTCTTTCGCTTCACTGATCAGCTGGGACAGCTTTAGAGACACTACAGCAGCCATCTTGGCCAGCTCAGCAACAAAATGGACTCGCACATGTAGTTGCTGGCACTCAGAAGGTCTATGTGGTCGGAGTGTGTTCAAGAGGCAGGGTACACTCAACACTCGATGGTTTCTTTGACTTGCAAACTCACCGACAGCGTTGAATGTTCACTGAGACTCGCCTGGGACTGACACATATTTTGGATACTGCTGGAATTGTGTGATTTTAGACATGCACATTAAAAAACTGACATGAACACAGTTATGTACCTCACATGATATTGCTTACATTCCCATCCCAACTAGTTTCAATTATGTTAACCACATTAACAAATCTATGACCCATCCCTACAGTAAAAAAGTTGCATATATATATATGGACACACATTTACCCAAAGTGCAGCATTTTCAGACAGAATGTGTCTTCTTCCCCCCTAAAATACATTATGCATTACATATTGCAGTAAATTTTGTTGATTTGAAAAATACATGTCCTTAAGCATGTATTTAGCATATATTTTGGCCAGGACAAATCGATTTTTGAGCCATATGGGACTGTGCACTCACAGTCGCTGAGGGGAAGTTTTGTGTGAGCACTGGGGGCTGTGGAGATCTGGTCATATGCACAGGGAAGTGGGCGCAGAGCTCTGCATGAAGTATAGCATGAGCTCAGTGGGGTCTATTATCTGATCGTGGGGGGAAGGGACCAGGAGCTGAGAGTGAGCGGGAACAGGGGGTTGCTGATTGGAGAGAGAAAGAAAAATGGAAGGGGGAAGGAGGAATCGAGAGAGCGGGCAGAAGAGTGGAGGTGGTGAGTGCATGTCTGGGCAAGGGGGTGTTGATCGATTCCAGGCTCGGCATTTCCAGACAGACTGAATGGCAAAGGTCAAAGGGTCTCATTTCCTATGAAAGAGGGGCTGTCTGAAATGCGCCTCGTCCGTTTGTTGGCTCGATGTGTTTGGAACGCGCTCACGTATGCACGTGCAAACAGACGGTGCGGTGTGTATGCAGTCTCAACCATGAAAGCAAGTTTTACAGGACTTTTGAAACGAGTGATGCATTACATAACAACTATTTGCCATCAAAAACTGCAAAGAAACTGCTCTCAAGGCCCATATCTGCACAAAATGGGACCGGCTGTTGGCCTATTAGGCGATCTTTTGACTATATGAGCAGGCAAAAGTAACAGGCCTGATGTGTTTGTCCAGCCGTCGAAATGACGGCTGTGTGAGATGCGGAAAAGAAAGGGGGAAGGGTCTGGAAGAAAATATAAGGCTACCATGGCAGCCCCCCTCCCCCACTTGGGACTTGAACTCATGACCCTCTGGTGAATGAGTTCATAGGGATCACAGCCAGTTTTGTGGACCAGACAAGTTCGCTGGGAAACTTTTAAAACTGGATTTTAGGGTGTAAAACACGTAATTAGGAAACATTAGCATATCTGACGAACGTATTAAACCATTTTTACAAGAACCAACAATTTAAAAGTAGTAAAAATGACATCAAGTTGACATTAGACATAAAAGCAATACAAATAAGTCATAGCACAAAGACACAGACCTCACATTTCTTTTGAAGGAAAAAGTTCAGAAGTAGCACATTGTGAAATTCACATGGTAGACTGTATGTGTGTATCTGTGCAAAAGCTGGTCATTTCACGAGTTCGCACTTACAAATAATCGGATAGAGCAAATAGAGTTTTGGCAAGGGATGCAGAAAACTGCAGAGGAACATAGGTGAGTCGGCTATGTATATATAGGCCTCCTTTCGTGCTGATTGGGTATCATTTGAATGTGCTCCTCCCGAACTGTAATAAACATCATTTATAGCACTTCCAAACAATTCACATGCCATCATTGTGCTAGTCACTGCTGTTGGTTTAGTTTTGGGTGCGAGAGGATTATTGATGAAGATGTCTGCAGTAATGTGGATGGCCCTTCCCCCTTGTCTGGCCGACTGGGTGTATGTCTACCTGCTCCAGACTAAATCAATAGTTTAATCCAATTGCCATACACTTCTATAGGGATTGATATCACCTCACATGCATACACAAACATACATACAGACACACACACACACACACACACACACACACACCATTAGGAGACCATTACACTCTCCATACTAATGGAGAGTCCAACAATTAGTCAAAGTTAGTTGAAATAAAAGACATTTATGTTTCTTAAAAAAAGAAAAATGTTAAAAATACAAGCCCAGAACATGTCCCAAAGCTTTAACTAGCATACAAACACATGCAAACACAACACTCATGCATGCCTTGGTGGATAACATCACATTAAAATGTCCTGCAGTGATGTCTGACCGCATAAGCAACACTTGTCACATTTGTCAAATCAAATTTGTATCACATTCTAATAGCATGACAATGCATCCTACTGGAAAAGTCCTCTCGTATGCGCTCAAACAGTCACAGTAGATCACAGGCTCTTCATTTAGGGAGGTGGCAGGGGTTCGAGAAGAAAAACACACTTACCACAGTGACTCTCTCAGATGCATACACCCAGTCTGGCTCCAGTCGATCTCTGCCCCCCTCCATACGTCGAGCTTGGCCGTTCCACCCCTGCATTCCTCCACCTCCCTTTTTCTCTCCTCTATTTTAAAACTCTTCGTCCTCTCCCTACTCACCTTCCACCCTGACATCTCTTTGTGAATTCCATACCTCCTCTTTCTATTCTCACCACTTCCGCCGGTCTCCTCGGGTTTTCTCGTCCCGGTCTCTCACTCTTCTTGAAGCTGTCCTCTAGCCGCTGTTAACTTAACTGCAGACGGTCTGGTGTTTCTCTCTCTCTCTCTCTTTCTCTGTGTGTATGTGTGTGTGTGTAGAGAGAGGGAGTGGGGAGTGCAAACCGGGATACACAGGCTGTGTCAGT
The DNA here is from genome assembly GCA_037950675.1 of Hypophthalmichthys molitrix. Lineage (NCBI taxonomy): Eukaryota > Metazoa > Chordata > Actinopteri > Cypriniformes > Xenocyprididae > Hypophthalmichthys > Hypophthalmichthys molitrix. The sequence continues at coordinate 28,922,453 of CM075494.1, read as the reverse complement.
TTGAATGAAAATTGTGAATGCTCTGCTTCCTTCTCCTCCCCCTCTCCCTCTCCCTCTGCTTCTCTCTCTCTCTCTCTCTCTCCCTCACTCTTCGTTTCCTTCCCTCCCCCTTCATCCCCACCCTACTCTCTTGCGCACCCTTTTTTCTCACTCTCTTTTGGGTGCCTGTTCCGTCTGTATTTCCTCCCATCTTCAAACATTTTCACACTCCAGACAGACATTTATATTTTTATACTTGCCCCGTTCTCCTGTGTTTCTCTCTCATCACTCTCTCTCTCTCTCCTCATTTAAACAAAATGCACACACATTCATGCTTTCCTGACTGTGCGCCAGACACTTAACCCTTTGTATTCTGTGAGCCACTACCCTAAAAATAGTGTATGCTGCTTGGTGTCGGACTTTCTCAATGTTTATTTATGGTTATTAATTTTCACATTTTTGTGTTTTGATTATTCTAACATATTATCCATATTTTTGTGGTTTTTGGATTTTAGCTTAAGTAATCGTTCTTGAAAGAGCTCATTGTAACTTATGTTTAACTGTTTCAAGTAAGACTATATGTTGTGTTCATGCGTGAATTGTGTTGACTACTATTTTGAAAACTGTTGTGTAATTACGTAATGTGTGACAACTGAAGTGATGAGTAAACAAGATGGATGAAGTTTGGTATGTCTGTCTCGTGTGCTTTATTGCTGCTTACTAACTCCTGACACAATACCACAAATTGGCGACGAGGATTAGACATTTTTTCGCCATCGTTGCTCACAAAGATGGCTGTTGCTAATGTGCCTGTTAGGATGTACCAGCAGCCAGAGAGGTAAATGAGGTGACAGGGTCAAAAATTAAAACTACAGTTCAAAGTGGTTTTAATCCCAAAGGTGCAAAAATGTGTTTCTCCCAAGGTATGCAAAGAGATAGATATACAGTGGCAATAGCAAAAAAAAAAAAAAAAAATTGCAAAAATGTAATACAAAAGGAAATAAAGTTATTTACAATATATACAGAAAAGTTGGCTATGCCAATGTGCAGCCACAAATGCAATTCAAACTCTCCACACTACTCTACTCTTCCCCCTAAAATGGCTGCCTGGAGCTTTTTTATAGGCTTTGGCTCCTCCCACCTTTGGAACATACCATTTTAGAGGGAAACCTATATGTTACAAACAGGTGACAGGACTTAAACAAACAGACATTCATTACATTTCAACTCTACAACATGCAACATTTACATCCATTAACATTTAAATGATTCAAAACAATTAAGACCTATAAGGAAATACTTAAATCCCACGTTCTCCCCCTCCCCTATGAGGTCAGAACCAGATGGAGTAATCTTCCATGAGCAAATAGGCTTGTTCAAGATGCATTGGCGCTGTGCAGACCGATTGGTGTATGACATCAAAGTAACACAAGAGCGATTCAAAAGTAGTCGTATGCTTTCTAAACGCTCTCACGGTACTTTGATGTCATACACCGATCGGTCTGCGCAGTGCCGATGCATCTCGAACAAGCCTAATGTTAGGTTTAAATATGGCTTCTTTCCATGTGTACAGGTTTGGCAATTGAGAGGTGAACCAGAAGGTATGTATAGCTGTTTGAAATGCATTAAAGTTAACTTAATAACTGAATGTAATGAAATAAACTCTTACTGTGTAAAGCATTTTGGTGTTCTTTTCTGAGTAATGATATTAGAAAGGCATGTGTCACAGAACATTAAACAAATGCAAACACAGCATTAAACGGACAAAACAATGAAACTTACAACTTGGGACAATTAATAAGATGATACAACACCAAAATCAGAGCTACAAAACACACAACTACAAAAGGATTGCATAATGGTGGAAACAGTTTGTGTGTGCACATACCCACGCTCAGTCCCTTCATAATAAAAGTCCAAATAAAAGGGGTGTACTCTGGGTTAGGGCCAAATACCGAGGTCGGACCCCTCTCCCCAGACAGCACGCTAAATACGCATACCATTTATTCTATCTGACTTATTTGTAAGTGTGAACTCGTGAAACTAGACAGTTTTACAGTATGTTGTTGCTTTGCAAGAGCTTGTTGTTTCATGGGAGTTTACTGCCAGTACTGATGAAATGAATCACAATCAGGAGAATGTGCTTAGCTCACAAATACCTGAGAGAATTTTACTAGAAACTGATCTCACAGTGGACAGAGCTGTTACGATAACAAGCCAGATTGAATCTGCTGCCGATCAGGCTAAATCCATTTCAAATTCCCGCCAAGTTACCCTGTTCAAGCAGTGCAGCACACAGTAAAACGAGGAAACCGTCACATGCACCTCTTAATTCTGCTCAGGTGGGGAAGAGGAAGTCATGGTTTCCCTGTGGATCGGAGGCACACTTAGTTAATGCTGCAAACTACCTGGCTGCAACTGCAACATACAGGAAGTGTAAAAAGATTGGACGTTATATGCTAAACTGTGCCAATCAGCGCCATCAAACAAGAGCAAGGTCTTTGAAATTTAATTATAAGAAGTTACTTTACTGTACATGGCACATTCAGCTGGTACTCCCAACATTACAAGCACAGTGATTACCTATACCTGAATACCTGCTTCTGACTCACAGACTTGTGTGGTGGATTTGGTGATCGACAGTGGGTCTTCCGTATCTATTCTGCCCTACAGCACTTATGCATGCCATTTCAGTAACGTTGTGCTGTCCCAACTCACTGCCAGGCTTGTGACATATTCAAAAACCCAAATTCCAGTGGTTGGATGTTTGTCAGTGAACGATTCCCTACATGACCACTCAGTTCCTGCTACATTCTTCATTGTAGACAAAGGGACACCACTCATGGGGAGGGATCTAATGTCTGTGAAGATTGAGAACAATCAAGTCCTGCCTCTTATTGCCCTTCCTGTGCTTGTCTTTCAATGGACTATTGCTGAGTCAACTAAGTTTGGATGTGCTAAAAACTTTATACACCGTGTAAAGCTGGATGAAACTATCACACCTGTTTGCCAAAAACTTTGCCGTCTGCCACTGTCTGTTCACCTCTGCATGGGTGTCACCAATTGTCATGCAGAAAAAAGTCAGGTAAGATTATGTGCATTTACCTCAGAGAGTCAAATAAAGCAGTGATTGTGGACTCTTTTCCATTGTCAGACATGAATGAACTGCTCTCTGCTCTAAAAAGTTCTACTGTTTTCTCTACCATCGACCTGGCTAATGCTTACTACTAAGTGTCACTGCATGAGGATGGTCTTGACCTCACAGCCTTTAATATGACGGACTGTTCCATTATTTTCGTGTTCCTTACATGTTGGCTTCATCACCTGCGGCATTTCAAAAGATGATGACTGGGTTTGAAAATTACCTGAATGACATTACCATCCATGGACATGACATGTCCATGGATCTTACAACGACTAGAACAGGAGTGTCCAAACTTGGTCCTGGAGGGCCACTGTCCTGCAGAGTTTACCTCAAACGTGCCTCAACACAGCTGCCTGGAAGTTTCTAGTAAGCCTTGTTAGACCTTGATTAGCTGGTTCAGGTGTGTTTAATTGGGGTTGGAGCTAAACTCTGCAGGACAATGGTCCTCCAGGAGCAGGATTGGATGCCTCTGGATTAGAAGCTGCTGGCTTGCAACTCAGTAAGGACAAGTGTCTCTTCCAACCAACAAGCCTGCTGTTCTTAGTCATACTGTTTCAACGGAGGGTCTTCTTCCTGATCAATCATATGTACAGGTGATTCTCAATGCCCCTGCTGATTATTTATCATGTTTGCCCTTACCTGCTTCTCCTGCAGATAATGCTGCTGCTCCAGTTCCTGTTGATGATGTTGATAAGGAGTTTGTTGCTTTTCTATCTGCTGCCTGTCTGCTGCTGATGTTGATGCTGCATGTGCTTCTTGCCCTGCTCTAACCAAACTTTTTCTAATGGTTGGTCTGCTTCACCCAACGGACTGGACGTTGAGTTGTTGCCGTACTATAAACTGGGATTGTCTGTTAAGGATAACTTCATCTTTTGGGGGTCATGGCTGATTGTACCTGCTGCTCTTCTATCTGTGCTAGTCTCCATAGCGCATGAAGGACATCAAGGAGAGGTGAGAACCAAACAACACTTTCATGATCTCTATTGGTGACCAGGGATGGATGCTCAGGTTCATGATGCTGTCCGTTCCTGCCACGTGTGTCAGCTCAATGACAAGACTGTCAAGTTACATCCTGCTTCTCTTCAGCCGTTGGCACTGACAGATGGACCATGGCAGAAAGTTGCTGTGGATAAAGTCAGGCCATTTGACACTGCTGCATCCGACTGCAGGTTTGCTATATAATTAACAGATTATTACAGAAAATGGCCTGAGGTTTCCTTTACTCACACCAACACTACGGATCGTGTGGTTTTGTCATCAGACTTCAGGCGCCATGGAAATCCATTAAGTATAGTTACTGATAATGGTGTTCAGTTTACGCCTGCTGCTTTCTCTGCTTTTCTGGAAGGAAGGAATATTTGTCACCATCATTCCTCTCTCTACTACCCGGTTTGGTCCAATACCCAGGTTGGTCCAAATGGTCATTCAGCAACATTCGCCATGGAAACATGTAGTAACTGAGTCCTAGCAGGTGTAACATGCCACTCCATATACTTCACCCTTTCAGCTCTTCTCTGGCAGGCAAATGTACACAAGACTGTCTTTTTTACCATCTGCTCTTGTGCACTCACCAACTGACATGATGGTTCACCGAAGGATGAAAAGTACACTGAAGTTGGGTGCTTCAGGAGTGGGATAAAGTTAGGGTATGGAACCCTTTGCATGTTCCTAAAGGACACAGAAAGTTTACTGATACTGGACTTGGGATGGGTATACGTTCTGAGCACTGGAAAGACATGGAATGCTTCCCATCTCACTGCATTTCCATGCACACCAAGAACTCCGGCTGAGAATACTGCTCGCTACACACACACACACACACACACACTCATACCTCTAGAACTAAATTTGATGTTCGGAAGCCTTGTTAGCTAAAGGATTATGTTACTTACCTCTGATGTACTATTATGTTCTTAAAAAGGAGGAAAATGTTGTTTTCATGCGTGAATTGTGTTGAGTGCTATTTTGAAAACTGATGTGTAATGACGTTTCACAAGTTCACACTAACAAACATTCAGACAGAGTAAAGATTATGTGTATTTGGCGTGCTGTCCGAGGAGAGGGCTCCGAGCTCTGTATTTTGGCCCGAACCCACACTATTCCCCCCATATCCCTGGCTGTGATAGGAACAAGTCAAGAGTGAGGAGTTGCAGTGGCGGAGGGATGCTGAAAACTGTTGAGGAATATAAGTGAGTCAGCTGCGTATGTAAGGAATAATTGGCGACGGCCCGTTGAATTATTAGAAAATAATGCACACCCAAGGTGCAGCCACAACGCGAAGCAGAGCTGTGCATTATTTTCTAATAATTCAACTGTTCTTGAGCCATTGATAGCAGACTTAATACAGTTATTAACGCAGTTGAGAGAGAGAGAGAGAGAATGAGCATATGTGAATTAGTTTACCTGAGTCTGTGCGTCTTTCAAGACAGCAGTGTCTCTACTAATAGCGAAACTGTAAGTTTATCTACCTCAAGAACCACACAGTTATTACCTCGCTGATGAGAAATGTAGCTTTTAAGAGAGTATGCGCTTTCAGGACGTAATAAAATGTATTTTGTGGGAAAAAAACAATAATTTGTTGTTTTTATTCTATTGTTTACTATATTCATTTGCTTGGTCATTGTGGGTTTTGGTTCTTTTGCGGTTGTAGGCTGTAAGGACATTATGAAATAACTGAAATCATTTGGCGAAGTGATATGGAACTGTAATGCGGTCAAGACCTGCTAGAACTACTTTAGCCGTGCGTTTCCCTGAAAATAATTGCACACCTTAGAACGTTCTTCAGCTAATCAGATTCGAGCATTCAACAGCCCTGTAGTATAAATATATTTAACAGTTTCTTAATCATACAAAAATGTAACAGGCACATAAATGTATTTAGCACGTGCATGATGCTTTGCATGAAGCTTTCAAATAGACATCCGAGTGATGTATGTGTGGTGTCAGAGAAGAACTGCATAAAGTATTTTCCCAACAGACACACTGCTAAACTCACACTACTTTCAGATTCTGCATTAACGGATCTAGTGTCTGGTCGTGTCTACGTGCCTTTTACATTTTCCTCCCCCTCGCGCTCTCCATACTCTCTTCGTTTATAGTGACATATTGATCAGACATAATGGGAGGGGGTGGTGGAGATGTGGTCACTGGGGTCAGAGCCGTGGCTAGACTCCCTCACCCCTATCCATGACCCCCACCCCCTTCCCAACATGTCCTCATTGACCCTAAGCTCCCCCTTTCCAGACTGACCACTGATCAGCCTCAGCCATCGTATCCGTCTGACATTGGCAGCTGAGTATATGGATAGAGTGACAGTCAATAGTCAATACAGGACAGGTTGTGGAGGGTGGGGGAGGATCCAAGTCGATCGAAGGATGAATGAGCGAGACTGTAATATAGTACAAGCGATGAAAATTCTGTCATCATTTACTCACCTTCATGTCATTTCAAACCTGTTTCACTTTCTTCCTTCTGTGGAACATAAAATAAATTATTCTGAAAAATTCAATTAAGTTTGTTCAATGAACTTAATTAAATTAAGTAAAACTTTTACATGCAATTAGTTTAGGCCTGTAAAACAAGACTAAAAGTTAATTTAAACAAATAATGTTTTGCTGAACCAAATGAGGAATGAAAGTTCCTGTGTTAACTAGCATGCTAAGATAACAACTAGATAACTAGCATGGTAGCATGAAAAAGACAGTTGCTTTTATTGTTAAATGTAACATGAGATGAGCAAGTAAGTACTGACTGTTCTCATAACTGGTATGTACTTCTTACTACATTTTACTTAGCATAAAGTTATTGCTCATCATCATCTAGCCTCCTTCAGCACAATGATAACCACAAAACCTCAAAACAATAGAAATTATTCTAGATATCCATCATAAGTGAGCATTAAACATTAACAAGCCTTTGTCTTTAATGAAAAATACATAAAATTACACTTAATTTTAACATTCCCTCTCCTAATGCAGTCAAATACTGGGAACTACAGATCAACTGTCCAGTTAATTGTCAACAAAAATTATACATGTAGTCCAAAAAAAAAAAAAAAAAAGATTTACAAATTTAAGCAGACTGAACATAATGAAATTAAGTTGTGACAAAATGTTGCTTACATAATTGTTGCTTTAGCTCACTTAAAGTAACTTGAACAAGTAGCATTTCTTTTTTCTTTTTGCATGTTTAATGGTGTTATGGGAAATGTTGCTTTTGACAATCGAGACCCAAGAATCCGTGAAATATAAAGACAAAACAAATGCAAAAATGAATAAGTACCAGTTTTCCATCTCTCTCATCATTTAGCCTAGTAAAAAGCAAACAAGACAGCAGTGACACTACCTGAAAAAACATGGTGGGCTTCCACTCCATTGCTTCCCACTGTCTAGTTATCTCAGTTCAGTGAGCTTGAAGGCAATAAGACAGGCCAGGGACAGCACTTTAAAAGCACTGGGACGCAGAGGTGGAGCTGAGAGCGGTACACTGTTAGAAAAGCTCCTCCATTTTAGCAATCAGCCAATGTCTGGGTCCCTGTGGACACCCTGATGGACAGACAGAGTGCTTCAGTACATTATGAGGATTGAGGCACATCAGATACCGCTGCCCGAGGCTAAAGCAACATCCTCCTACCGGCTGAAAATCTTTAGTGATTGGATAACAGTGGTGTGATAATGCTAAGTGACCATTTCAATATACAACAGTAAGAGTCATTTATAACAGCGGAGAAGTTAAAAGGGGATCGTTAGGATTTCAGATGGTTCAGCCTTTGCCTAAAGCAAGCCATAGGTCTTCTCTCATTAATACTCATCTCGAGTGACATGCAATATTTCTGTAAGGCAGTTTGTAAATGCACCCTAATGACATTATTATTTCAACATTGACTGTAGCGGGGTTAAGTTACACACAGATAAGCCCCTGCAGTCTGCCACTGCTAAGTTATTAGAAACGTCTTTGAATGGGCTCCTTCACTTTCATTAGTGTATCTTAAGTGCTTTTCATCATTAAGTGTGCACTATCCTTTACTTTCATTATTTGGCCTTTTACTGAAATTATGATCTTGTCTAGTTTGACATGAACGGGTCAGCACTGCGTTTACATGCTTTATTGCTGGAGAACTGCGCGATCAGAATAAACAATCCTCTCCAGGAGCTGAGATACCAATCAGAAAAAAACAGAGACGAATGCTGCTCCATGAGCCAGTGAATCAATACCAACCATCTTAGAAAGGACTGCATGGGGGAGCGAGCGAAAGACTAATGGAGGAAGACAAGCCAGAAAGAGGAAGAGTAAAGAGATTAATGTAAAAGAGGTTTTTCCCTGAAAATGAATCAAAGTCAGCCACAGAAACAGAAGGTCAAAGGTAATGGGATTAATGGACATAGGCCTAATTAACCGACTCTTTTTAAATTAACCGTTTTAAAAAAGCCAGCAAAAATATTATTGGTTAGTTACAAAGAAATTATATGCTCATCAGTTAAAAATACAGTAAAAATATTGTGAGACATTATTACAATTCAAAAGAACTGGTTTTTTTTTTTTATATATATTTTAAGCTATTTTAAAATGTAATTTATTCCTGTGATGAAGCATCATTACTCCAGTTTTCAGTGTCACATGATCCTTCAGAAATCATTCTAATATGGGTTAGGGTTAGATTTGCTGGTAAAAAAACATTTCTTTGTCAATGTTGAACAGGTGTGCTGCTTAATGAATAGAAATTTCAAAAGAACAGCTTTTATTGGAAATAGACTTTTTTTTCTTTACTAAGTCTTTATTAATATATATATATATATATATATATATATACACTACCAGTCAAAAGTTTGGACACGGTAAGATTTTTTATGTTTTTAAAAGAAGTTTCGTCTGCTCACCAAGGCTGCATTTACTTAATTGAATATATTTTATAAAGTAATTTATTCCTGTGATCAAAGCTGAATTTTCAGCATCATTACTCCAGTCTTCAGTGTCACATGATCCTTCAGAAATCATTCTAATATGCTGATTTGCTGCTCAAGAAACATTTATTGTGTACAACTGTACAAAATATTTGTGTACAATATTTTTTTTTCAGGATTCTTTGATAAATAGAAAGTTCAAAAGAGCAGCATTTATTTGAAATATAATCTTTTGTAACATTATAAATGTTTTTACTGTCACTTTTGATCAATTTAATGCATCCTTGCTGAATAAAAGTATTAATTTCTTTAATTTCTTTTCAAAAAAATAAAAATTCTTACTGACCCCAAACTTTTGAATGGTAGTGTATAATGTTACAAAAGCTTTGTATTTCAGATAAATGCTGTTCTTTTGAACTTTCTATTCATCAAGGAATCCTGAAAAAAAAGTACACAACTGTTTCCAACACTGATAATAATCATAAATGTTTCTTGAGCAGCAAATCAGCAAATTAGAATGATTTCTGACGGATCATGTGACACTGAAGACTGGAGTAATGATGCTGAAAATTCAGCTTTGATCACAGGAATAAATGACTTTATAAAATATATTCAAACAGAAAACAGTTATTTTAAATTGTAATAATATTTCACAATATTACTGTTTTTACTGTATTTTTAATTAAATAAATGCAGCCTTGGTGAGCAGACGAAACTTCTTTTAAAAACATTAAAAATCTTACTGTGTCCAAACTTTTGACTGGTAGTGTGTAATATATATATATATATATAAATTCTATAACTCCCCTATTATGGCAAATAAAAATTAAATTAAAATAAAACAGTTTAAAGAAAGCTTTGTTTCTCCCAGATGGAGAAACATTGTATAAAACTTAATTAAAAGTAATTTGACAAAGAGATATATTTTTGATCAGTTTATGTAGTGTTGTGCTATTCTGTCATAGAAAACAAGGTCAGCATACACTCCAGATGTTTTAATGTTTTTGTAGTCATCCTGTCACACTTATTTGCACAACTTTAGCAGTGAAGTAACAGAATACATTGTAATATTGCTTACTTCCATAAACACGTTATAATAATGATTTCCGCTATCATATCTTTTACTTTTCATTTCTTATCAACAGCTGATTCTTGCAAACATGATCACTGGGGTCACTTGTGAGATAACACAAAGTTAACACGTTCATCTTTCTATGTTGTGTTGCTTTCCTTTCCTTTAACGGATATGTCCATGTCTTTTTGAATACTATCTAATTCATAGCTCTCATCCTCCATCACCACAGCTTTCCACGATTCCTGATGAAGCTTTTCGTTCTTTTCAGTTATCTGGGCTGACGGGGGGACTGTTGCCACCAGAGCAGGAGGAAGATGTTTGAACTCCTCCTCATTTATATCAAAATCCTTCATTTTATGATCAAGCATCCACCAGCGTCCCGCAAAGCCCACATCTAGGACACGTTTTGGCAGCTCTGTCCAGGGCACAGAGATTGCCGAACAACGCGCCTCATACAGGCTGGACTCAGAGTTGTAGTCTGTGTAATAAGCCAAAGAGGCAATGCCCAGACTGGCATAGCGCAGCCTGCCCTCATTTCGCAGTTTCACAAGGGTCTGGACGTGTCCATCTGAGGTGCCACTGCGTATCCATGGTGACAGGAGAGCCAGACGGTTGGAGGTTTCTAGCAGGCTGGTCTCAAAGGAACCATCATCAGGGTTGGTGTAATAGCAGGCGTACATTCCTCCCATAAGACCCAAGTACACTGAAGCTTTGATGGGTCGCTCCCGGGCCCCCAAAACTGCCTCACGACAAGCCTCCTTATAATCGCTTAAAAGACTACGGCACCATACACCTGAAAACAGTGAAGAAAATAGCAGATCTTGATTAACATTCAACAAATACAATTTTCTTATTGTCACAATGTACGTGAAATAATGCAATAATAATAAAATATAGCATGCAATACGGAAGCATCTTAGTGCCATTGTAACACAGACCGAGTTAGCAAAAACGAAAAATAGCAAAAAATAGTTAGCAAACTAGTACAAATACAGTTGTATTTCTGTAGATAAATTTTACACGCCTGCATTGGAGTAAATTCAGATGATAACTAAAAGAAATGTATACTTAACTCACTTGACTGACCACCTAAAGATAATACGAACACTATCTTTCTGCTTATGTCAGAAGCAAAAAGAATAAGTGTTGCTTAGTCTTACCTGCGCGACTGTTTATCAGTCTTTGCCATCTTGTGCCCTTGGTTGTCACTGTGGCTGCTGTGGAGCACCATCTCTTCAGCAGCCACGAGGCGGCCATGTTAGCAAATGAACTCACGAAGTGTTACAGTTCACAGTTTAAGGTGGATATAACACAGGAAGAGCTTTCAGCAGACAGTTTCAAGACTGGCCCAACGCAGCAACTGTGGCGACGGTGAAACTGAAGAGCCAAAATGGCGAGACGCACAGTACGTGAAATGTTATTGGTCCGGTTGGGAAACACAAAATTCCTTTTTCCGTTCCACGTTAAACATAAAAAATAAATAAATAAATAAAATAAAAGAAGGGAGTGGTATGTTTTGTTTACCTAATGTTTTTAAAGCTTTTATCTTTAGACAATTTAATTGGTATGAGGTATTGCTAAACTTATTTCATAAAAACAAAATAAAGTGGTCTATAATTGGAATATCTGGATCTGTGAATGTGGAATTTGGCAAGCGAATATGAATTTATTGTACAAGACTTTTTGACAATTTCATATACGTCTGTATTAATAAATATGTTTGTCAAAAGTATTTAATTATTACATAACAGTCAGGAAATTGTATTTATTTTATCATAAGTAGTCAACAACAACAAAAACAATACACAGAGGTTTTATTTCATAAAAAACCCTTTTGGTCTAAGATATAATACAACATGCTTTGACGATCCTTCATTTTGAGCCATCAATATACTGTAAAAAAATATATGTACAGTAAAAACATAAACAGTTTTAATTCCGGCTTTGTTCCGGTCACGTGATCATGTTTTGACGCATCAGAACCCTGCAGGTGACGTGGAACATGGGGATGATAACGGTAAATCCCTGTATTTTAAGACGGTATCAAACCTATTCTGGCTACAATCGAATCGGTCAATGATTTTTAAAATATCAGTTCATTAAAAGATACGGTTATATAGCATCCGAGCTGACGAAACATTTTTTTTTTACCTGCTAGCTTAAAACAAGCTCGATTGTTGAAGTTGCCAGAAGGAGTCAGCGTTGGCATACTGCAGGATTACCATATTGTAGCAGCCAGGTGAGTGAATTAGTCAAAATCTGATCTGATTTTAGTGCTGACGGCTGTCGAATGATTATGCTCTTTTCCCCTCGCAGATAGTATTCTTATGAGAACTCCCTGAGAGTCCTGTGATCTCCAGTCATGGCTAGTCCAGACGATCTAAAGTTTCAGGGTAATTCTGCCTCTGATATGTGCCACCTTGTTCTTGTCTCTCTGTCTCTCTGCTTTAATCTTCATTCTGCACGTTTCCAGAGTTTGAGGAAGCTGCAGATCTCCTGTCTTCAAATCCTGGAGCTGCAACCCTCAGCATCTCCAGCCCCAGCGCTGCAGCTTCCTCTGGAGAAGTTAAAGTGGATCTGTCAGACGATGAAGACAATCAGCAAGAGAGATCAGAGGTGAGCTGCAGAACAAAACGAGCAAATAAGCTCACAAGTAGCTGCTTATTTCACATGCCTATTATTTTACAGTCAATGGTATAAGCCAGTTTGTTCATTATTCCCACAGTTGCTTGCAGGTGAAAAACAAACTGGTGGTTTTTGGACGTTTGAATACTATCAGTCGTTCTTCAACGTAGATACAGTGCAGGTACATTGTTTTCTTACTTCTGGCATTCTTTATAACCCTAGTATTATACTAGAAATCTGGAGAAGACCACATTGATGTGTGGGTAAATTTGACCCTAACTAGATTCAGTATAATTTACCAAAAAGTACACTATGGGGTACAAACAGTAAACCTTTAACATTAACCACACATACATATGAATTTTTAAAAACATTTTTCCCATAAACTGTACATTTTACAGTATTGTAACTTTTTTAAAATCTTTTAAAGTGTGGAAAAGCACTTATTCTGTGCCAACAGTAGAAGTAATGCGGTAGCAATGCCAAAATCATGGGTTCGTTTCCCAGCAAAATTAACATGCATGAACTGATATAAAAGTATGCCATCATAACAAGTCTCTACAGATAAAAGCATCTGCCAAATACATAAATGTAAACAAAAGGGTAGTTGAGAAACTGATATAACAAAATACATCAAAAATAAGTATTTTCATTTTGCTTCTGTGCAAATTGACCCACAAACATACTATTGTAAAGAAATTTTTTCTTTGCACATCCCAATTAATCTGCAACATAATTTTAGTCATGATATCTCATATCTTGATAAATTACTAATATTTTAAAGGGGGATCCTGGTTGCTTTGTCATTTACCTACTTGGAGATATCACATTTAAGTGTGAACATCAACAACTCGAGTGGCCTAGTAATTATTAGTGGTCACTATTGTTCTCTTGCATACTTATTATTATTATTCCACACAAAACTTTGGCGCGCTACTCCTCCCCACACTGTTTGTCATAGACCCATGAATGAGGTGTCAAATTATGTGGATTATTGAGGAGAGGTGACTTTTATAAGCGATTGGGTGTATGATGTTCGCCTGGCGGATGAAAAAGTGAGCGAAAAAGTCCCATAGACTTAACATTGCGACAAACTTTGACGGGTCATAGCTCCAAGCAAGGATTTTGTAGAAACATGTGGGTTACCACATTTGAAGAGGCTGACAGGCTCTGTAAGAACATACCTCACAATGGGGTGTAAGTTGTACCCCTGGGGTGTAAGAGCCACCCAAAATCGGCCCATTGACATACTATGGAGAAGGGAATGCCCATTGCGTATGCATGTTTTTCCTACTATGGTAACTTGCATAGGGATTTTGTATTGAACATAACGCTGGATCACAATGTCATAGAGACAAGGGGGTGGGCTCATTTTACTCAAGCAACCAATCAGTCTCTCAGGATCAATGTGAAGCTATCAAGCCATGCCCTAGCAACCATTTAGAGCACCCTAGCATCAAGTTCCATAGAGTTCTTTTGAAAAAGATCAAAGGGATATCTTTAGATAGAGGTGTCATAGAAACGTAAGGGTGGTGTCATTTGACTCAGGCCAGCAAACAGCCAATCACAAATCACCTTCACTACTTCCTAGCCACACCCTAGCAACCCAAATCCAAAGAAGGATATCTTCAAATCCAAATGTCATAGAGGTATGGGAGTTGGTTTATATCATTCATATTAGCAAGCAGCCTTTGGAGTATCATCACTGGCAGCTGCCAAGCCACTCCCTAGCAGCCATTTAGCAAAACACTTAAATCTCTGCATCAGAACATCGTATAGAGATGGGGATTGGCTCTTTTGGCTCATGCTAGCAAACTGGACTTCCAACGTGCTACACATGCTAGCAGTGAATAGCTACATGTTAATAGCAATTAGTTTACCATTAAAACATGATTAAAAACAAGTCAAAATGTGCTAGCATCATGTTAACAACATGCTAATCATGTTAGCATTATGCTAACAGTATGCTAATCATGTTACCATCATGCTAGCAACATGCTAGCATCTTACTAAAAACATGCTAGCAGTGTAGGGGGCAGTATAGTTGCACACAACAAGCACCACTAACATTTTCTTTAGGAAATGTACATGTCTAGTTGTATGTGATGTTGTCTTTATTATTGTAGGTGCTGGATAGGATAAAGGGCTCAGTTATGCCTTTGCCAGGAAGGAATTTTGTCAAACACAACATTCGAAGTAACCCTGATCTTTATGGTAATGTACCATGTTATTTTTAATGTCACAGCACAACTCTTCACAGCACACCCAAACAATTTCTTTATATTTGAGTGCATTTTTCCTTTCCTGGATTATTACGAAACTCTCAGACAGTTTAGTTTTTGTTTTTCTTCCTCTGTCAGGTCCTTTCTGGATCTGTGTGACTCTAGTCTTCTCAGTGGCCATCAGTGGAAACCTCTCCAAATTTCTAAGTGAAATGGGAGACACAGATTATCATTACAGACCTGAATTCCACAGAGGTGAGAGGGCCGTAGGGATGGGATTTTGTAGAGAATGATTCTGCTTCTGATTTCCTAATGATTTTTTTTTAGTAATTTAAAGGGATAGTTCACCCAAAAAATGAAAATTCTGTCATCATTTACTCACTCAAGTTGTTCCAAACCTGTATGAATTTCTTTATTCTGCTGAACACAAAGGAAGATATTTGGAAGAATGTTTGTAACCAAGCAGATCTCGCCCCCCATTGACTACTATAGTAGGAAAAAAATACTATGGTAGTCAATGAGCAACTTGAGGTTAAGTGACAGAATTTTCATTTTTGGGTGAACTAACAATTTAAAAGTAATTGGACCTAACAATATATTCTACAAATATATTTAACTAAAATAATAGAACATTTTGTTAACATTTGTTTTTAATTCATATACATAAACTACATATTAATATATGAACATCCAATCAGATTTAAGGTTCAGTGAATCTAAACCCACAACTAATTTGAGTCTTTTCATTCGATTCATTAAAAAGAACCAAGTCATGTAGCAGTTCTGTTTCTGTCAGTCGCTTATGAATATACTAAATGAAGGATTTGTTCTGTTTTAGTCTCAATTGCAGCAGTCGCTGTGTTCCTCTATGCGTGGCTGGTGCCTCTAGGAGTTTGGGGCTTCCTAACGTGGCGTCAAAGTGTTGAGAGACAGATCAGCGGTTACACGTTTTTAGAGACTGTTTGTGTCTACGGCTACTCTCTCTTCATTTATATCCCTACCTCGGTAAGTTTGAGATAATGTTCAAAAACACACGATCAGGCTTCATCATGTTAGACCCAGTAAGTCATACTTGATCTCTGTTTTTAGATATTATGGACCATTCCCTTTTACTGGCTCCAGTGGCTGTTGATTGTCATTGCCATGGTGATCTCTGGCTCTGTGTTGGTCATGACATTCTGGCCGGCTGTTCGCGACGACACAAAACTAACGGCTTTCACTACAATGGCAGTCATAGTGTCACTTCATGCCCTTCTGGCTGTTGGCTGCAAGGTGAGAGAAACTCTTCAAATTAATATTCCAGGTCAAATATACCTTAAAAGCAATTAGCTACATCACAGAAAATAACTTTTATTCATCTTTGAGTGGTTACATTTCTTAAATTGGCCTTTCGAGGTTGGATATTTTTCTAGGAGCAACTACTGGCTATGCATTATCGTAATTCCTGTAGTCCATATGTGAATATGAAGCGAAAATAGCTAGGTTTACTTTTATCGCTGGTTAAGGCATGAGTTGAGAGATTGCATATTATTTTGCACGGACACAGACTCTTATACACCAGTCTTATGCTAACACTTTTAATTTGAAACAGTTTGAAAGCACGGGAATAAACATTTTAAGATATGCTTTATGCTTTCTTTCAAGTCTGTCACTTTTTACAAATCAAATGATGAGTCCATATTATTTTCTGAGACAATTGACAACTACAGATGCTGTTGATAGAGCTTGAGTGATTTATAATCTGACATACACTACTATTCAAAAGTTTGGGGTCAGTATTTTTTTTTTAAGAAATAAGTATCATTTCTTTTATTCAGCAAGGTCATTTCAGTGTTACAAAAGATTTCTGTTTCAAATAAATGCTGTTCTTTTGAATGTTTTGTACATCAAAATAAAAGCATCATGATTTCCACAAGAATATTAAGCAGAACAACTGTTTTCAACTTTGATAATAATAAATGCTTCTTGAGCAGTAAAACGTATTAGAATGATTTCTGAAGGATCATGTGACACTGGAGTAATGATGCTGAAAATTTAGCTTTGACATGAAAGTTACATTTTATAATATAAAAAAGTTATTTTATATTGTAATATTTCAAATACAGTAAAAAAAAACAAACAAAAGTCTCTTATGTAAGCATCAAAAACATTAACAAATATTTCCGACCCCAAGCTTTTGAACGGTAGTGTATCCTTTGAGAATGACTTAAATACATATAGCATAAACATAAACTCCCCTTCCAATTGTACGTGCAGTTTTTTCTGGTACAATTACACCATCCATTATGACACTCAGCCTTAGTATTTAATACATTTCTTCTCTCGTTTCAGCTCTACTTCTTCCAAACGGCAACGTACACAGCATCATCACACTCCGGGCAACAGATAACCCCAGCCTCAAATCACACAGCACTTACCGTAGGAAAACCTCAATGACGGGAACAAGTCAAAACGGGAACCTAGGAGTCTTTAGATTCAAAGGACATGGAAAATGCAATGAAGGAGTTTTGATAAGTGTGCTAATGCTAGATGCACACATGCATTCCCAGCAAGCCAATCGAAAGTGTTTCCAGTCTGTAACTAACCTAGCAGATGAAATAACCTCCCTCAGATCAAAAGTAAAATCACAGTAATGATTTACTGATGACTTTAATTTGTAGTATTTTTCTTGAAAACATTTATTACCTTTCATTTGATAGGGTGTTGTCCATTTTTGTATTTCTTTCATTCAAAATTAAGTAATTTAAAAGTGTGATCTTGCATTACTGTGAACTGATTTGAGGTTTGCCTTATAACCCCTGACTGCTTTCTTTCCTTTCAAGACTACTTTCTCTCACTGTTCTGTAAATTGAGAGGAAGTACCTGTATTGAGTATTTAATTTTGCTTTCCTGGGCAGTTTTCTGTTTGATGACACTGTGGATTAAAATCAATATTGTCAGAGTGGACCTTTTCATTTTGAGCTTGTTTGGTATGAATGGATATGAGAAACTTACTTTGGGCCATACATTTCTAATTGGGTTTACTTTGTGCTATGTAAGTCAAGCTCTTAAAGGGTTAGTTCACCCAAAAATTAAAATTCTGTCATTAATTACTCCCCCCTCATGTCGTTCCAAAACCGTAAGACTCACTCATCCTTGTAACAAAAATTAAGATATTTTTGATGAAATCTGAGAGCTTTCTGTTCCTCCATTCACAGCTATGCAACTGACAATTTGACGCTTCAAAAAAGTTCATAAAGAGACCGTAAAACTAATCAATATGATTTGAGCAGTTTAGTCCAAATTTTCTGAAGAGACACGATCGCTTTTTATGATGAACAGATTTAATTTAGGGTTTTATTCTCATATAAACATTCTTGATGCCTGTGAAAACCAACGAGGTTCATTCTCGTGTTACGCAGCATGTTTGAGCTTCCACAAGAGGTTTGTTCTCACTCGTCAAGCAGGTTCGGTTAAGCTTCTGTTTATGTTTGCTGATCAATGTTTAAATGTGAATAAAAGCTTAAATTTTATCTCTTGGTCATTTAAAGCAATTGAGTCTCTTCAGAAAATATGAATTGAGGCACTCAATTCATATGGATTAGTTTTATGATCTCTTTATGAACTTTTGTTCCAAATTGTCAGTTGCATAGACTGTCAATGGAGGGACAGAAATCTCTCAGATTTCATCAAAAATATCTTCATTTGTGTTCCAAAGATGAATGAAAGTCTTACGGGTTTGGAATGACATGAGGGTGAGTAATTAATGACAGAATTTTCATTTTTGGGTGAACTAACCCTTTAAAGGAACGAACCCTTCATTAACTCACCTCACATCGTTCAAAACACGTCTTTTTCTTCTGTGTAACATAGAAGATATTTTGCAGATTGTTGGTAACCAAACAGTTTTGGTGCCCATCGACTTCCATTGTGTAGTAAAAAACACCTTTTATGTTCTACAGAAGAAACTCACATATCAGTCGTGGTAAACATAAGCTCAAGCATGTTTGCTTGATGCCTGTGAAAACCAACGAGGTTCATTCTCAGAGAAACAGAAGAAACTTTTGAAACGACATGAGGATGAGCAAAAAATAAACTATCCTTTTCAAAATGAAGTTAAAGGGATCCCTAGCGAAAAAAAATATACTAAAATGTATTTGAAATACATTTATTTTGTGCTAAGTATACTACAAATACATTTACATATTTATGTGCTTAAAAATACCCTGGAACTGTTCTTTTGATATACTTAAAATTGGAGCTAATTAATTGTGTGGAAATAGTGTTGAGGTCCAACTAAAGATATACTTAAGTATATTTGATTGTGCTAAAGAGGAACTATTGCATACTTAGGGACTATTGTATTCTTTAGGAACACTTTAAATATCTTGCCTTTGAAGACTGAGATCATACAGAGATCATACGATCCTTATTAATAGTGATATTAAAACACTTTTTAGGCATATTAGGAAATGTGCATTGTGCAATAAAGAAATACTCCAAGTAAAGTTTAATTATAATTTCATATCAGTAAGTCTTAAGTAATATATCAATAAATGTGTTAATGGATTTGAAGTATACTTAGTATGAAATAAATGTATTTTTTTTACTAGGGATAGTTCACCCCAAAATAGTTCTCTCATCATTCCCAAACCCTCATATTGCTCCAAACCTGTATGACTTACTTTCTTCCACCAATCTAGTCCAATCTGCTCTTTTTCATACAACAAATGTGGACAGTGACCAGTGGTTGACAAGCAGAAAGGGCATAAAAGTACCTTAAAATTAGTCCCTATAAGTATTCTGAAAAAATACAATAGCTTTATGTTAAAAAGAGACAAAATTCATGTACTGCCTGATTTAATTGTATGGAAAAGAGCAACTCAGACAAGCTCAGGCTGCAAAATTTCTCTTTTTTTGCGTTTCATGAACGACAAAGCTAGAAAGTCATTGGATGTTGAAAATCATGTGATATTACAGAATTTTGTATAACACTTTACAATAATGTTTTGTATGTTAATACAATGGCTAGCATGAACAATTTAATGAAGCTTTTATCTTGTATAAAATATATGTAGAAATTATTAACATTACAAGTTGTATAAACTAATATTAATATAGTCGTCAACATTTGAAGTGGATCAAAAATAGTTAATCAAAGTTGTCCTAAAAACTAAGTTGTCCTAAGAAGAAGGTTTTAGGACAACTTTGATGAAAGGTTTTGATCTACTTTAAATGTTGACTACTTATATTAACAAACACACAAATTACTGAACAATGGTATATTTAAAAATTGACAACCTTGATTAATAAATGCTGTAAAAATTGTTAGTTCATAATACCAAATGCATATTAACAAACTGAACATCAAAGTAAAGTGTATTGAATTTATTATTATTTTTTATTCTATTTAAGATCTGCTTCACTGGAAAGCAGAAAATAAATCTTTAGCCATCTGTAACTTATCTAGATCATGTGATTCCTCAATCCATCAAGTTTGATTTTATACTTTTTTTTTTTTGCACACTCTTCCATAAAACATAAATGCTACTGTAAGCAGCCACACATAGGGACTTCTCCATCAACATTTAATTTGCTCCTTTTTTGTCTGTTGCTTTTTTGTGAAAGAAAACCAAAACAAAAAGTCAATTCTACAAACTAACAGACATGGTTGTTTTCATCTCATGATCTCATGAAAGTTGCTATTTCAAACCAAATGAACTGGGAAAAAAAAATTGCCAGGAAGCGGTGCATACAACTTCAAAGTCTTTGATGGGGTTATTGTCATATCCCCGGTGTGGGAGGGGAAGGAGGGAGAGAGAGGAGGAAACGAGGAGGAAAGTTATAGCTAGTCAGGCATCACTTGATCTCCTCCTTTCCTCAATGAGTCTCACAACACACAGAAGTTGACAAAATAAAGGTTTAAGGGATGTAAACTAGGATACTGCAATTCCAAACAGTTGTCCTGCTGCAGCGGTCAGTGTGTGTCCACGGACCTCACTGTTTATATCATTCATCCTTCGGTTTTCTTCCCCCTAGTTGCCGACTGTCCTTCCCAGCACTCCGCCGTCCTCCTCGGCTGGTAGTGGAGGATTTGTTGCTGGTCTTTTATTTCTGAAACCTTTTATGTCCTTATAATTGACTGATAATGAATCCGCCAATTTATAAGTCAGATTTGCTTTGTGTTGAGTCGGGGGAAGACAGAAGCGGTCTCAATAAACCACGCTCAGAATTCACCTCAGGGAACACCAAGCAAAATACATAAATCTGGGACTGCACTACATTAAAACACAGTCAGAAATGGAATGAAAAGTAAGATGATCTCTATCTACGCTATGCTTGTCTACAGGCAGGATCCAGCGGTACTGTGCTAGTAGTCGTAATGAACTCTGGGAGCATCTACAGCACGTGTCCATCTCTTCTGGTGAGCGATGAAAGGTCGCGAACATTTAGGTGAGTCGGGGTGGTCGTCAGAAGCCAATGCTGAGAGAATCGAGATGCGATGGCCAGTCGATGTCGCTGGAAACGTAAAAAAGCCGACAGTGAAGAGTAGGTTCAACATAGCTCGACTTGTAAGGAACAGTGGCAAGATCCTGTAATAGATCTCAAATTCATATCAATAGTCAGTCAATGATGGCGTATGTGCGGCTAAAAAGAGTGGGAATTCATGAAGGGGGAACGTGCACATTTGTAAATCATTTATATATTTAAAAAAAAAAAAAAAAAAAAAAGTGTCCCGTTGACAGCGTTCTTCCGACCGAGTCCTTTCCGTTGAGTCTTGAGTCTCTGGTTTGTGCTTTTTCAGCATGCTTACAGACAAATGCTGCCTCCTAGTGGCTGGTTGTGGAGCAGGTGCTGTGTGCGGCTGGGGAGGGGAAGAGTAACAATAACACACCTCAGACGTGTTGAACTGGCAGGATGCCTGCGCACACTAACGTTATAGGGCCGCGGGACGGATATGTAAGAATAAAACACCAGTGAGATAAAGAGAGTTTAGAATATATATATACGTATACATGTATATCTATATATATAGAGAGAGCGAGAGAGAGAGACTATAAAGTGATGGTCAGAGACTGGTGCACTGGTTTTGGTATTCTGAATTTGGCTGTAGTTGATCTGTAGGGATGGGGGGTGGGGGAGATTGGACATGCAGAGGCCGTCCTTTGGCCTTAGCTCCCGTAGTGCATGGTGTTGCTGGGGATGGCCATAGGAGATGCCATGGAGATAGCCGGGCCGCCCATGGTGAACTGGTTGGTGACGGGGTAATGAGGACTGCCGCTGCTGGGACCCTGCTGGGCAGTTGTGGCCCCTGAGAAGAGATAAAAAGTATTAAGAAATTTATGAACACCTGGTGTCCAAGATGTTAAAGTCCAATGTATACTTTGGTTTTTACGCATATGATAAGGTATGCGTAACGTGCGCATGATGTAAACTGTCATCAGCATAGTTTGTGTGTACTGTATGAGTGCAGATAGATTTTACCTGTGTAGCTGAGCTTGTACTTAAATTTTTGTGCACTAATTCATACTACTGGTGACAACAAAAAAAAAATAGATGCCCGTGTTGACGAGTGAATACAACCCTCATGGTTTGAGAATAAATACAATATATCCATCTACAGGCTCTCAGCACACACACACTGTACTATAAAGGCCTATTCATATTTCACCAAGAACTAATGTTTAGTGCAACAATATTAAAAATGTGTTCTGCAGGTACAAAAATACTCAGTGAACTAAAAATTAAATGAAAATTGTGTCATTTACTCATCCTCATGTAGTTTCAAACCCACAAGACAAATGTTAATCTTCTGTCTAACACAAATGAGAATTTTTTAATATTCTCTCATCACGGGAGCTCAAACCAATGAGGTTTGTTCTCATCTCGCATCAACATCTTGCACATCAAGCGATCAATGTTTTATACATATAAAAACACCCACCCAATCAAAAGTTTGTAAACAATACTATTTTTAATGTTTTTGAACAAAGTCTCTTATGCTCATTAAGGCTGAATTTATTTCATAATAAATACAGAAAAAAGAATAATATTGTGAAATATTACAATTTAAAATTGTGGTTTTCTATTTTAATATACTTTAAAATAAATTTATTCCTGTGATCAAAGCTGAATTTTCAGCATCATTACTCCAGTCTTCAGGGTCACATGATCCTTCAGAAATCATTCTAATATGATGATTTGATACTCAGTTATTATCAATGTTGGAAACAGTTGTGTTGCTTAATATTTTTTTTGAACCTGTGATACTTTTTTCAGGATTCACTGATGAATAAAAGGTTAAAAAGAACAGCATTTACTCAAAATATAAATTTATTCTAACAATAAATCTTTACTATCACTTTTTTTTTTTTATCAGTTTAACACATCCGTGCTGAATAAAAGTATTAATTTCTTTCAAAAAAAGAAAGAAAAAAAAAATTACTGACCCCAAACTTTTGAACAGTAGTGTATATTGTTACAAAAGATTTCTATTTTAAATAAATGCTAATATTTTTTAACTTTATTCATCAAAGAATCCTGAAAAAGTATCACAGGTTATAAAATAATATTAAGCAGCATAACTGTTTCCAACATTGATAATAAATCATCATATTAGAATGATTTCTGAAGGATCATGTGACACTGAAGAGTAATGATGCTGATTTTCTGTCTTTATTATGAAATAAATTCAGCCTTAATGAGCATAAGAGACTTCGTTCAAAAACATTAAAAATAGTAATGTTTCCAAACTTTTGACTGGTAGTGTATGTATGTATATATGTGTGTATATATATATATATATATATATATATATATATATATATATATATATATATATATATATATATATATATATATATATATATATATATATATATGAATAAAAACCCAAATTAAATCTGTTATGTAAAGTGTCATGTCTCTTCAGAAGACTTTGATTAAACCACTCAATTCATATGGATTACTTTTACAATATCTATGTAATTAACTGATATTTTTGGTTGTATGGACTTTCAGTAAATGGACAAAAATGAGAGAATATTTAAAATATTAATAATAATAAAATAAAGAGTTTTATTTTTTTTTATTTGATGTAACAAGGTGAGTAAATTACAGAATGTTCCTTTCTGGGTGAACTATTACTTTATTATCAGAAAAAATGCTGGTCTTTTTTTTTAACTCTGTGAAGACAGTAACAGAAGAGACACTCACCCTGGACGATTCCGGTGCTCATTATAGAGCCCATTCTGGAGTGAGTGTGGTTCACAATCCCTGTGTTCACTGGAGGGGAAAAAGACAGACACCTCTCTTCAATTTACACAAGCAAAATGATTAACAAGAAACACATGAACACTTGAAATAAAGCAGGAGGAGACCGACTATAATATAGAAGATCCTAAACTGTACCAATAACAATATACAACTATTTATTGTCCTGTAAAGGCTTTTAGAAGAGATAAATAATATAAGAATGTAATGTATGGCATACATTAAAGGGGTCATATCATACATTTATTTCCCCCTGTTGTCCCATTATAAATGATGTTTTCTGCACCAAAGATGTTTTAATGGCTATATTCAACCCTCTCTCAACCTTTAATATATAAAAAGCTATATACTGCATAATAAGTAAATATAGTCTCAAAAGATCAACTTAAAGACAAATGATGTTTCATGATGTGGCCCCTTTAATATCACAAACTTTATTGTTTTATCTCAGCCTTTGGTTCTAAGGGATAGTTCACCCAGAAATTAAAATTCTGTCATTTAAACACCCTCGTATTGTTCCAAACCTGTATGACTTCTTTTCATCCTCGGAATACAACTGAAGATATTTTTAATAACCACTCATCATTTTTGTCCATCCACTGAAGTATCAAAGTTTTGGCTGTATACAAAAGGACTTTGTAAAAGTAATCCATACGAACTGAGTTGTTTAATCCAAGTCTTCTGGAGAGACACAATCACTTTATATCAGGGGTGTCCAATCCTGCTCCAGGAGGGCTACTGTCCTGCAGAGTTTAGCTCCAACCCCAATTAAACACACCTGAACCAGCTAATCAAGGTCTTACCAGGCATTCTAGAAACTTCCAGGCAGGTGCGTTGAGGCAGGTGAAAAATCTTCCAGGCAGATGAAGTTGGAGCTAAACTCTGCAGGACAGAGTTTGGAGACCCCTGCTTTATATAATGAGCAGATTTAATTTAGGTATATATATATATATATATAAACATCGATCAACATGCATACATAGAGATCATCAAAAATACGGTAAGCACAGCAGCTCAAACGTGCTTGCTTGATGTGCAATGAACCAATGAGATTTGAGCTTATGCATTACTTTTACCATGTCTTTTTGTAGTGTAAAAATGTTGGTTGTGTGGATTTTTAATGGGTGGATAAAAATGATAAGAGATTATTAAAAATATCTTTATTTGTGTTTCAAAGATGAACTAAAGTTTTATGGATTTGGAAAGACATGAGTTTGAGCAAATGAAGGCAGAATTTTCATGTTTGGGTGAACTCTCTCTTTAAATGAACCACGCCAGGAGCTCATTTGTGTGTATGTGTGAGTGTGTGTGTGTTTGTGTAAATATCCATACGTGCATGCGTGTCTGTACCAAGGGGGATGAGGTTGTTGTGGGACACTGTTGTCCCACTGCCGCCAATGACAGTGCTGAGATCATAGGCTGTAGGCATCCCTGACAGACAAAAAGAGCAAAATGCAAGTGACATTACTCCAGTAATGCAACAGCAGCTGGATGGGAGGAATTGTGACTTACTGATGTAAAATGCGAAAGGAAGTCAGGAGGAATAATTGTGTAAGAGCTACCTGACACAGCCATGCCTTGGCTCATGCTATAGGTTCCCCCAGTGTTCCACATGTTCTCTGAGGGGGAGGAATAGTGTGACCCTGGAGGTGGGGTGGGTGTTGTGCCCGTGTACCTGCAGAACACAGCAGAGTGTAAGCAACACACATTTCAGACATCCTCTTATTGGTTTCCGGAGCAATGCGTCCTCTCACCGAAAGAAGGGGTTCTTGAGATCAAGTAGATTACTGGACTTGGAGCCTGTCTGGTCCACTTGAGCAACAATACTAATGTCATAGCTTTGTCTGTAAGAGGAAGCGGAAACAAATGAGACGGTTAACCACCTAACGTTAACAATCTGAGGGTTAACACAAAGAATTGTGTGTGCTCACCTCTTGTTGGCGATTAAAAGTGCAGTGCCTGACATTGTGTCCCCTGCCTTGGCAAAGAGAGGTGACTGAAGCAGACAGCGCACCTGGTACCAGTGAGTGAGGGGTTCGGTGGGGGCCGTAGAGAGCCACACCGTCATCCTGTACACAGACACACAGCACAAGAGCATACCTGTCACATTACAAAACATTATATTCCTCCCCCCCCATTTTACATTTACATATGATACAAATTTAAAACCTTTTCTGTTAAAAGCTCACTAAACACTTAAGTGAGCTTATTACATAAAAAAATGTTGGGACAGTCCAATAAAATATGTCTGATGGAAAGAGGGGTGACTAAAGTGTGAAAACACTGTAAAGAGAATGTAAAGTGGAACGTACACTGATCCAATGAATGCGACATCAAACCAAAAAGCCAGCCCATGTACAAGCCCTGAATGCATCATGTGGAATTTGAAGGGGATTTCTATCCTGGAAAGAGCAAGAAAAGAATATATTAAACAATTGGACAGGCTGACACAATTCTTTTTTACAATATCTTAAAATAAAAAGGCTGCATTTAAAGGGTTAGTTCACCCAAAAATGAAAATTCTGTCATTAATTACTCCTCCTCATGTCGTTCCACACCCATAAGACCTTTGTTCATCTTCAGAACACAAATTAAGATATTTTTGATAAAATCCCATGGCTCAGTGAGGCCTGCATTGAGAGCAAGTTAACTTAGACTTTCAGATGCCCAGAAAGCTACTAAAAACATATTTAAATCAGTTGATGTGACTACAGTGGTTCAACCTTAATGTTATGAAGCAACGAGAATACTTTTTGTGCGCCAAAAAACAAAATAACGACTTTATTAAACAATGTTTATTGATGGGCGATTTCAAAACACTGTTTCATGAAGCTTCGGAGCTTTACGAATCTTTTGTTTCGAATCAGCGGTTCGGAGCGTGTATAAAACTGCCAAAGTCACATGAACCATTGAAATTTCTAAATGTTTCGAAACACTTACTATATAGCGAAGCCTCGTTTACTGAAATCACGTGACTTTGGCAGTTTGAGATTGTTTGATGCATGCTCCGAACCACTGATTTGAAACAAAAGATTCGTAAAGCTTCGCCTTCATGAAGCAGTGTTTTGAAATCGCCCATCACTAGATATTGTTGAATAAAGTCATTATTTTTTTTGGCGCACAAAGTATTCTTATCGCTTCATAACATTAAGGTTGAACTACTGTAGTCACATGAACTGTTTTAAATATGCTTTAGTACCTTTCTGGATCTTGAGAGGTTCATTGCTGGCAAAAGAGGCCTCACTGAGCCATCGGATTTCATCAAAAATATCTTAATTTGTGTTCTGAAGATGAAAGAAGGTCTTATGGGTGTGAAAAGACATTAGGGTGAGTAAATAATGACAGAATTTTCATTTTTGGGTGAACTAACCCTTTAAATGCAATAAAATTATGCAATTGGAGAAATCATACTTGTAAAGGTCCTCTTCTTTAGCTTCTAAAAAGTTGACCGTATATTTCACTGATTTGGCCATAAGGATCCTGATATCAAAAGTGTCCTGAAAGAAATCAGAGAATAAATGAGAAGTGGCAAGACATCCCAATATAACACTCAGTGCTGCATGTGGAGGAGGATGAAACGGGTCCAGTCAAACAGGACGACATGCTGTGAGGCCTCTTGTCAAGGGCTGAGCCACAGTAAATTAGACTTAGTCCTAGCTCAGAGGGCTCTCCTGCCTCGGCCTGAACTCTGGAGGATGCTACAACAGCGCCCCCTAGAGCGAGACCATAGCAGGTCACTGTCCCAGCAGTGTAACACCGTTACAGACAACATAAATGCCTGAACAGCTGACTACTGCTGGACATGAACCACACATACACTACAATTATGATGTATAGAAATCAGTGGACTGAAAATCAAGCACACAATCGACAAGTTAACTGGCCTCTCAAGGGCACGAAAGTGGAAAAAGTAGCTCTGATGGATTTCAAAACACAGAGGATCCTAGTTCCAAATCCACAACTAGAATTACATGCGTCCTTGTTCACATAAAGACATGCTTCATAAATCATCCTTGATGGATATAAATTTATTGCATACCCCCTGACCACACACAAACAGTGAGCTCGGAAACCCAGACCACAAAGTATGGCCTTTCATCACAGGCACAAAGGCAAGCATACATACTTCCCCGTCTTCTACATGAAACTACCGTTGAATACATTTTCCTAATCCATGAAGCACACTGCCTTTCTCCATTACCTAGAAACATCCTCACTGTTCTCATTTAGGCTTAAGTACGTAACTCAATCCTGTCCGTATTTACCCTCAAGCCCTCGCCGCTCATCTATTACATGTGAGGAGACGAATCTCCAGTTACCTTCATACTTCACACACTATTTATCAGTATAATCTTTCCTCTGAAGGCACAAACACAAGCTAATGTGTTTTTATGGCTTTCTGCCTTATGAACTTTCCAAACCGTGGCTAACTCGAAAAAGCTAGCATGAACTTACGAATCAACTAGCACACACCCAATCCGCTAGTCATTCCCTCCCATTTCTCACCACAATAGGCTGTCTGAAGTATTCATCAACCGCAGCTCCTCTCAGTGCAGACAAATCCACCCCATGGAAAGATGGCTGGTACCTGAAAGACAGGAAATCTCCGTTTTTCAAGTATAAACACAAAAGAAATCATACAGACTTATGTCTTAGTCATCTGCTATGGTCTTAAATGTTTAGTTCACCCAAAAATGGACATTTCTGTCATTAATTACTCACCCTCATGTTGTTCCACACCCGTAAGACCTTCGTTCATCTTCAGAACACAAATTAAGATATTTTTGATGAAATCTGAGATCCAAATGACTCGTCCATAGACAGCAATTTAACCACCACTTTCAAGGTCCAGAAAGGTACTAAAGACATTGTTAAAACAGTTGATGTTACTACAGTGGTTCAACCCTAATGTTACGAGAATACTTTTTGTGCACAAAAACAACAACTTTGTACACCGTTTACGTTCAGCGCTTCCAGGTTCTACGTCAGAACGCTGGCTCAGTATTGGCCGGCTCCTGCGTCAGCACCACATGAATGCGTCGTGCTGCTCACATGACCAACATCGGTCAATACTGAGCCAGCGTTCTGATGTAGAAGTATTCTCGTCTCTTTATAACATTACGGTTGAACCACTGCAGTCACATTGACTGTTTTAATGATGTCTTTAGTACCTTTCTAGACCTTGAAAGTGGTGGTTAAATTGCTGTTTATGGAGGAGTCAGAGAGCTCTCGGATTTCATCAAAAATATCTTCATTTGTGTTCCAAAGATTAACGAAGGTCTTACAGGTGTGTAACGACATGAGGGTGAGCAATTAATGACAATTTTCATTTTTGGGTGAACTAACCATTTAAATGACTGTTTATTTACACTTTGAGTCTATCATTTGACATCTGCTACCCGTTACATGATGACTGGCTGCTTATTTAGTCACACTTGTACATTTTGCATCTTTACTCCCTCCCCACCCAATGTCCATATCCTCTTTTTAGAAAGCTCACCAGAAATTGGCCTTCGTAAACTGCTCCATGTAAAGCTGCTCATCTGTGAAAGGAGCGAGGTGAACGTCTCCAATGGTGGGAAACATTTTGCCTGTTAAAGAACAAAGTTGTGATATGTACAAATAGTATTGAGAATTGGTTAAAAGGCTACTCGTTTGACTACTCATACACATTAAAAAAAAAAAAAAGCTTTGGGCTTAACGGTTTTATACTTGTAAATGTTACAAATTAACAAAAGTATTCCCATTTTGCAAGCGAGTCTACATTTAACTTCGCAGACTTTAATGAATGAAACCTTATTCTTAAATATTTTGCAAACATATTTTGCATCAAAAAGCGTAAGCACTTCAAATCCCCAATTATGACAGCACCGGTGTGTTGCTGCAGTTTGTTCAGTTTTAATAATAAAAAAAACATTATTTTTCCACCTGCTGTACCGAACCGTGACTTTAAAACCGAGGTACATACCGAACCATCATTTCTGTGTACTCTGTACTGAGCTAAGCATGTGTCAAACTTTTGTTGATTTGTTCTTTTAACTGAATAAACCTTTTTCTCTTACCGTTAGGCTTGAGGAATTTCTTGGCATGTAGATAGCTCTCCAGCATCCTTTCGTTGAACAGCATGTAGCCCATGGGTTCAGAGATGATTATGTCCACCTGCTCAGGTAGGGACACTTCCTCCACTTTCCCAGGAATAACCACAACACGCTCTGACAGCCTGTTACTGTTTACAAGAACCTGTGGAAGCACAATCATTAGCACTACTACTATCACTATAGAATGACTTTCGTGTAGTCAAGTTCAAAGGCCATCTCATTACAGGGTTCCTACACATTTTCCATTTCAAATTTCCATACTTTTCCAGACTCAAATTTCCAAACCTCTGAAGATTTTCAGACCATAAATAGTTCATAAAGAATTATTTTCAGCTTTATATTTGGTATATAGTAGTCATCTGTAAATATTTGTATTTTTTTCAGGGTTTTTTTCCATTGACTTTCTCAAAGTGACAAGATACAGAGCCCCTAAAATAAAAAATAAAAATAAACATATACAGACTTTTGCATGCACTTAAAAACTTTTTTGTGCCCTCGAGAAACTATTCACATGTGCACGGGAATTTTTTGCGTGCTTTCCTTTATGCGTCACTGCCATCTTACTATTAAGAAAACAAGAGCATGGATGCACATGAATTAATACAGAACTATTTGCTCAAAAATTGGCTTTCCTTAGTAGTACCTCTAATATTAAGGCCTAATGTCAAATTTAACACCTCCTCAGTGGCAGTGGAGAAATCATGACACGAAATGGGCTGATGACACAATACAGCTGTATGCTTTGTCCTATTTGCCAAGTTCAAGGGTCTATAAAAAAAGACAGGAACTGTAAAAAAAAAAGTGTTCAAAATTTGTCATTTGTTAGGGTAGTACGTCATATTTCATGGCCTTATGTCTGCTTTAATGCATACTCTGTGGTGGCCAAGAAACTACACCACAAAATGGACTGATGGTGCATTAGGTGGCTCAGTGTGCGTTGTCTTACGCACATGAAAGTCTGTATATTTTTTATTTTTGCAAAGGTCCTTTTAGAGGCTCTGTTATATTATAATGATTTTTGAAGGATCATGTGACTTCTCTTAAAAAACATTACTGACCTCAAATGGTAGTATTTGTTAGTGACTGAGGAATCTGTATCTGAATATGCCATACCTCTGCATGTTGAGCCATGGTGCTGGCCTCCACAGCATAAATTTTACGGGCACCAGCCTGAGCTGCGAAAAATGATAGAATTCCAGAACCACAACCTACATCCAGCACAACCTGAGACAAGGAGGACACAGAGGGAGGAATGAGAACAAGAATCAATGCATTCAGAGAAGCATTCACAAAGGAATAACCTTTTTTTTTTTTTTTTTTTTAATAAAATGGACAAGAGTCCCTTTTTTCACTTAATTGTAATAAGTCAACTGTTGCAGTTGCAGATATTTTGGTCTGGACAACATTAAAGCTAAGGTCCTAATAGTCTGAATGTCTGACTGACTAATGAGTTTTTTTTGTTTTTTTTTAAACAGAACAAGAAATGCTAAAGTAAGCAAAGAGAAAGCAGTTCTGAAACTACTCAACTCCATGCCAAGTACACTTAAAGGGGCCATGAATTGAGAAATCAAAATTTCCTTGATCTTTTGACATGTAAGAAGTCATACCATTGTTGCACTATGAAAATATCAAGTAAGTGTTTGTCCAAAAACAACTTTTGTCGAAACCAAGCTCAGAAAACGTCTCGTTTTGGATTTTGTCACATTGTGACATAATAGTGCAACTAAAGAAAGAAAATCATTGCCTACTTCTACATCATTGCATCTTTGGCCCCACCCACTGACATATTAGTAAAATGAAAAGGACAGGAGATAGATACAGGATCACCAGATTAAATACCATTATTTTCCAAATGATCCTAATGCTAGGAAAGTGGTTATTTATTTTCAACTATGTGAATGTCTCAGTAGACCATTATTTGTTTGTTCAGTACATTTCACCGTGGATTCTTTGATAAATCAGTTGCAATTTCGGTGCAGGCTTTGCAGACAGACTTTTACTGTAAGATATGGACCCGACAGTAATGCCACTATATGTAACCGTGTTAATTCTAATGCCTAATCTGTGATCAGTGGTTTCTGATATGTAATGATTCATGTACAGTCAGATGTTCATCATTTATAGCCATTTATGCATCAGTAAATCAAGCTAGTGACTAAACTAACTTCACATTGTTTTGTAACTTCACATATAATGCTATAATCAACACTTTTCACAATTAATCTCGACAGCTGTAATAGAAAAAAAAAACAGAAAAAGTTTGAGAGTTCCACGTATAATACTTATTTCATATGCAAAGATGTTAGCCAATCATAGCAGTGAAATCTCACAGCAGACAGGTCCCTTTAATATCAGAGGGCTAAAATCAGGGTAAAAAATGGCCTTTTATTTCTAAATTGACAATTTTTGGTCTAGGAATTATATAAACACTATAAGTGCACTTTAACATAACATAACAAAATAAAAATAAAAATTGCAGTTCATGACCCCTTTAACAGTACAAAGAGAGAAATAACAGTACTTTATCCTTGAAGTCAGTATGATTCTGGAGGATGGCTCGTTGATATGTTCCAGTTCGCACATAATCCTGCATCATGTTTTGTTGCTGAGAGAGGTAGCCATAAAACTGAAAGAAAAAACAAGACATTCATAACATGTCACTTCTGCTTATGCTAGACCATTAAAAAAAAAAAGACTATTACAATTAAATGGTAGTCTTGATTCCCATTATAATTTAAAATGATCTCTTAAGGTTTTAAGATGAGTAAGAACAGGTTCATCAAATGCATGCATATGCATGTCAATTTGAGGCCAAACAAACCTGGAAATACTGTACAGCTGAGGACTCCTCCGTCCTCTCACTGAAGACCGAACGTTCGCCCCTGTGTCCACGGCAATTCTTCAGGAGGTTATAGAACGATGAGAAATCTGGCAAAAACAACAACAGTGGACACATTAAGAGATTACATGCTTCATAGCACCATAAATGAGTTTGTACACTATGAGTGACTGCAGCTCTGCTTGTCTGAATGTCTCAGGGAACTGATAAAACACCGTAAAGGGTGATGCACTTGTAAAAGAAGGTGAACTTTACCTGCTGGAGATGCAAACTGCAGGAGGACACTGTTACAGCCCAGAGTAATGATGAAGGACTGCTTCCCAACACGACTGCATTCTGTCTCCCGTGATACTGAACACTTAAAGACACATGTCTCCTCATCTGTGGAGAAAAGCAATAGCATGGATATAAATATTCATGTATGACCATTTATAATGTTAATATAAAACAATCAAACCTAGTCCTGCCCTAAAACAGATCATTTCATTTAAGTAAAACAGAATTAATTGAAAATGATATTTAGAAGAATGTTTCAACAGTTTTTGTCCATACATTGGAAGCCAAGTGGGTCAAAAAACAAAAAACAAAACAAAAATAGAAACACTTCTCTCATTAACTTTTATGTTCCAAAGAAAGAAAAAAAAAAAGGTCATACAGGTTTATCAGGTTTGGAACAACATGAAGAAGAGTAAATAACAATTTTCATTTTTGTTGGAACTGTCACTCTAAGATCCTACAGGAGAAAGTTTATTTTAACAATGATAATAAACAACATTTCAACAACATACATTTCAGCTTTAATTTGAACTACACTAGCTCCTTAAAGGTTACCACAACTACTTTAACAAAAATTAAGCCAAGCAGACTAAATGAGTCCTGTTCAAAGACATTAACCTGGCCTTCTAATCACAGCAACATTAAGAGGCAATGCCAGGATGAGGGATTTTGTCATTTATTTTAGGATTAGGTCAGGCTTTCCATAGATTACGCTGGTATTCATTTATATAAATGAGTTGAAAACAAGTACAGTCTCGACAGCAGCTCAAGAAAGTACCTCTGAAACAGTGGGAAGGGCACTGAAGCCAAGAAAATCTGAGCTTTAGAACAGGAGTGATTCTTGGCATCATCTACAGTTCATAGCTGAAGGCTTTGCTCTTTGGACTCAAAAAACAACAACAAAAACATCCTAAAGACTAATTCGCAGTTTCACAGACAAGGCTTAAGCTATTCCTAGACTAAAATGCATGTTTGAGCGGTTTCAACTGAAAGTAACTTGCACTGACAGATCTTAAAATATGTCAGTGCCATTGTTTTGTCTCAAGATGCACACCAGTAATGTTTTTTTTTTCTAGTGAACGTTTATAAAAAGCTACTTAAATGCTCAAATTGAACTAAGGCCTAATCCTGGTTTAGGCTAAGCCCTGTCTGTGAAACCGGGCCTAAATAACTGTTTGCAACAAGCTAAAGAGACAGGTAAACCACAGTGAAAGCGAAAGAAACAAAGTTCTATAAAAACATGAATTAACAAGTCACAAGAGTGTGGAAGAGCTGAATTACTTCCTTAAAGTTGCACTTAGTATTTAGTTTAAGCACTTAGTTTTTATAGGCTAACATTCAGTATAATTATTTTCCGACTCACACTCATTCTTTTTAGAACGATGAATTTCACACAATTTGTTTTGCTTATGCTTTGTAAAGCACCTTGAGCACTGGCTAAAAGTACAACAAAGACTTATTAGCAACAAAGTCAACTGCACAACAAGATCGGCCATGTGACGTCAACAAGGCAGCTAAGGGGGCGACCCGCTCCATGTATAATAAATGACAAGTATTTAATAATTACTCATCCCACACAAGTGTAAGTAATTTTAATATTTCAAGAAGATATGAATTCACTTGTGAAATGCAAAAAAAAAAAAAAAAAAACCCTCTCTTTATAATGTTTACGCAACAATGAATATTTAAGAGCGTACTCTCTCACGTAACTGCATAAAAACGCGCAAAATATCCCCATGTCCCACACTAACATGAATTTCTATGAATAAACTTGGCCTTTCGACGAAAAATGTTGAGGGTGCTGCGGCATTTGAGCCCGAGGAATTAAAACTTCTAGAAAAGAAATCTATGGGATGTGGGTCACGCATCTGTTTCAGTAAGACATTCATCTCATCCACGGGACATCGGCAGCATGAGGCTCCAAACAAAAGCCCTGAGCGCTGAATGAACAGGCGGGACACTGGAGAAAAGGAGGCGGGGGACCCGCTATTGTTCCACGCAGAACAAAGATGAATTACCAAACCGTGCCGTAAGAATCCTCCGCGTAATTTCACATTACTTTCGCAATGTTTTCTGTACTTTGAGAAAGAGAAATCGGGTTGTTTGAAGGTATAGTAAAAGTAGAGAGGTGGCGCAGAACTGCGCGCCGGGGATGTGCGCAATCAATCAAGTTAACTCACAGCATCCATTCAGCCCACCATCCAACCAGGTTAAATCAATTTCAATAAACACATCAAACGTTTAACTTACACAAATAAAACCAATGCAAAACAAAACTCAAGAGGTTTCTATTACACTTTATGAAGCGTAATAGTAAGACTGAAGGTTTACACTGCGGCTAACTTTGTAGGCGCCAATCCACATTATCCAAATCCTTCCTGACTGCCAGCTAAAAAAAAAAAAAAAAAAGTCTGGAAGAAAGCACAGGACATGCATTTGAAACAAACACTCATAGATGTATGTTTTAGACTATAGAAACACATTCAGTGCTGAATTGCCACGGCTCGTGCGTATTAGCTGGGTAGCAGCTAACTATAAGCAGCTTAACACAATACGAAGTGTTTACGGATGCTAACATGCTACGATCAACGTGGTTTGTGGCAAGCATGTTACAACCGAACCCCTGGCTCCAGCAACTTTACATCTTTTAGAAAGCATGCACGGGCACGAGAGCCGTTTCTGAGATTACAACTCAAAAGCCGCCGGTCCCTATGATCAGGGGTTGCAACACACGCACATGCCGCACGCACATCACTCTCATTAGGCTAAGCTAGGATACACAGCTCAGCTGAGGCCGGATGCAAAATGTTTAAAGCCAGCATCTACTCACTGTTCGAGAGGCTTATGAGAGCCGCGTCCTGGTTGGTTTTGATCTCTAGTCGCAGAGGCTGCTGCTCTGAATGTCGCTGTATGTCTCCATTGGCGTCTCCGATGGAGAGGAGGCGCACGCCTGAGAACACGGACACCGCCATCTTCGATCTGGGGAGAGTCATGCAGGCAGCTCGCAGCGGCTCAGATCTCCCCCGGAGTCAATGGTCAAGATAGGCCTGACTTACTACTGCCTCCACATGGCCACATCTTTTTTTTTCCACCAGCTGTAGTTCAATTTCATGATATGGATTACTAAGTAAAAAATGAGTATATTGAGTACATTTAATAATAATAATAAATAAATAAATACATGAAACGTGTTGCTAGGAAACCTCTGCTTTATTGTACTGTTTGTGAAAACATGGTGTCTCTTTTAAAGCAGGACATCACAAGTGAAAAAATAACTAATAGATATCAGCATAATTCCCCAGATGATTAATCACAGTACAGCTGTTTTTGTTTTATGTTTATGTTTTACATTACATGCTAGTTAACAATAATAACCCTGTTGTAGTGGCTTCCACCAAAATATAACTGCTGTACTCTGTAAGAAGCTTTTTAGATTCTCCTTTTTATTTGTTTTTAGTGACATCTTGATTAAGTTTTGTAGTTTAATATATAGTCTTACTGCACAAAATCAGACATTGCTCCTTTAGGCATAATCAAACGTAAAAGGGAAGACATACATGAGGTAAACAGACTGAAAAAGTTAACAGCAGCAGTAAAACCCCCACATACAAATGACATTTGCATGAATGTCCAGTGGTTGACTGATAAAGGCACAGTACAGATTTAATATGAGATAAATATTCATGCGAGGGCAGAGGGTATATGCAAAAACAGGCCCGCTGATATGTTCGTAGTCACTGGTGTTCAATTCATAGACTAAAGGTGCAGTGGACAAGCAACACCCTTTCATGAGCAAATATCAGTAAAAAAGAGAAAGAAATGAAGATAATT
This sequence comes from Hypophthalmichthys molitrix, assembly GCA_037950675.1. Taxonomy (NCBI): domain Eukaryota; kingdom Metazoa; phylum Chordata; class Actinopteri; order Cypriniformes; family Xenocyprididae; genus Hypophthalmichthys; species Hypophthalmichthys molitrix. Next base: position 28,885,211 of record CM075494.1, on the reverse strand, counting down.
CTGCACTTGAGTCTCTTGTGTAAACACTGTTTAACATTTATGAAACTTCAAAATGATACAGAAACCATTACCCAGCAGATTAGAGAAAATACATTTGAACAAAAAGCAGTACCTCATTCAGAAAATAAGAGAAGTGGACGATCACACAGCATCGATCTTTACCAAAAAAGAACCTGAGATTCAAGACATCTCTCTCTTTCAATGGTTAATACAATACCTTAAATACATGAGCTTCTTGGCGACAACTGCCCATGTATAAGCCTAATCGTATTAACAAACAAATAGAGAGATTCAGTGTTTCATCATAAACCGAACACATTACAAGAAGAAATCATTTTTGTTGTCTGTATATGGCTGGTATTCAAATTGACTTGGCTACTCAGTAAGTAATGTAGTGAATATTTTTGCATATCACTTCTCCAATGAACTGTCTGACCAACTGAGCACTTCAGTTTCCTCCTGAAACCATCTACTAGTGTAAGTTTTGCATGAATATGTTCTTAATTAATAGTATACAAATTAAACACTTTTAAATCACCTTTCAGAGGTCTTCTTCATAAAATCACATTATTGAACGTGCACGACTTCAAGTCACAGTGCAGCTTACGAATGAAACAATTTAGTGTAATAGTGTTGATCCAGCTCTGCTGTAGGGTAAAGGGGAACTGAGAGTAGTGTAGTGAAAAACGTTTGTGCGAAAGAGGAATGTTCAGTTTCTCCAAATTCTTCACGACACCTTTAGGGGGAAGAGAGAGACAGAGGTTCATATTCCCGCTCACATTCCTGTTAAACAGGAAATGTACAGAAAAAAAGAAAGAAAAATGTAACACTGAGCTGATTGTTGGTACCTCAGAAGAGTGCACATGATTTGGGGGGCCGGAAGGGGTTGTCGCTGGATGGCACCCCCATGAGGAGAGGGTCCTTGTGGGCATTTTGCAAGCAGAATGTCTTCAGATCTGCTGCAGCTTGAGAAACCTAAGAGGAAGGAGAGGTGAAATAAAATATAGATAAACAGATAGGTAGACATGTATGCATATATACAGATAAAAGGGGGTTGTGGAGCAATAAAGGCTTTTTTGACTATCACATTTTCCTGGAAATCACGCGGTTAGAAGTTTATTTGATTCATTATAGGTTTAGTAATAACACACAAAGCCTTGTGTTGTTTTTAAAATAGTGTTTTGGGCGAGTGGTAACTAATATAGATTTGGATTATTCCGGCCAACAAATGTGACTGTGTGTGTGACACACACAATTAACAAAGAGCTCCACTGTGCGCTGCGCGCGACACCACAACGTACAGCAGTGTCGCGCGCAACTGCCTGAAGTGGAGAGGTTTTAACATCAAACACGACTGTGCGCGAGAAATAATTTGGAGGCTTTTAAGTTGAACTGTGATTATCATACACTTTACAAACGTACTGAAATATTACTGTTGTGTGACAACGTTTGAAAACATCCGATTAAAAGCAAGTTGTCATCCGCTGGTGAAAACGAAGGTAAATTGCACAACCAGCCATTACGGTGGAAGCTCGCGAACAGCTAAACATTATGTATTATAACGTTACTTCATTTGTATTAGATATGTTGTAAAAGCTCTCACATGAATCAAGAAATGTTTAAAAACAGAACAATAATTACACGAAGTAGCAGGATGTTCGGACAGGATCGACAAGTCTGTCAAGTCACACCCTGTTAGCAAAGATTTCCAACCTTTTGGGATTTGTATGTATTTATTCTCACTCACCTTGATTCTGCGGATTCCTGCTTCGAATCGCAGCTGTTTGACGCTTTTCTGCAGGCTCATCATACCGCCTGCGCTGTTACTCGACATGTCTTCTGACAGATCGGGGAAAGTTTGCAACAAATGTCAAGACGAGACTGACTTTGGCAATAACCGGCTCAATTGCGCCCCTATCTGCGAAACCGACGCGGAGTTTCGTGCAGCGACGGCGCATGAGGACAATACAGAAATAGGTTACATTGAATAAATAACCTGAAGAAACCCTTTGACTTGTACTGTTTTATAATAAGCTCATCTTATTTTCTATTTTCTACCCACAACCCACTTTTTCTACATTTTCATTCATTTATATGTTTTTTTTTTTAAATTACAAACAATTCAGAGATTAGATATATGATATATTTGCATACATTAGCCTACACAGAATGTATCAACAATACGTCCAAAGTCATCTGAACATAAGGAAGAGGAAAAAATAAATAAATTGACAATGACCGTTAAAAGAGAAAGATACATTTGAATAGCTTTTTTTAAGAACATAAAGAAAAGCAGGACCAGAACAAAGAAAGAAAAGAGGATACAAAAACAAAAAACAAACAAACACCAAACAAGTATTAATCACGGTACATGAAAGATCTCATCATATCTCTTCAAAAAAGAAATACGTTTTTTTTTGTTATTTATTTATTCTTAGTGACTTGATTAAATGTTCTACTTCACATAAGAAATCTATAAAAGTAGGTATTTTCTTAAGAAAGCTTTGTTTGTGAAAATAGAATTTTGCCACAAGGATAAGAAAGTTAACAGTAGATTCTAAAGAATTGTTTTTGTTTTTCAAAAAAGCAAACAACATCCTTAATGTGTAAATTACAGTTTACAAATTAACTTTAGAAAAACAATAGGAACTCAAATCTTTCCAGAAAAGTGATGAAACATTACATGAGAAAAATAAATGACAAATATCTTCACTTTCTTTTTTCAGAAAGTGCATATATTAGCTACATCACAAAATTTCGACACAAGAGCATTACAAGGGTGTATATTATGCAAAATTTTAAAATGACATTCATTTATATGTTTACTACACCATTTTCCTCGTGGGGACATTGGCTGTCCAACTGGTAATTTTAGGTTTCACTAATACTTATTGCCTACTAAGGTTAGGTGGGTAAATGCATCATTAATAGCTACTATAATGACTTAGTATTCATGCTAATAAGACAATTCATTTTTCACTTTAAAGTTGCTTTACTTTTTTTTATTTTTTTTTTTATTCAACTTTCAGAAAAACATACAATTACACTTATCATTCAGAAGCCAAACAATTAAACAGAAATTGGGGGATTCTCTAAAAGATATTACATCATACAGGGTAAAACATTAAGTACTACAAATTACTTTTTCAATATGAGTGTTTTTTTTTTTTTTTATACACTTCTTATTTCTAGTTAAAGTTGCTTTACACAAAAGGTAAGATTATGAATAAAGTCTATCTCTACAGTGAATTGCGCCATCTAGTGTTCGCGTCTAGTTTCATCATGTGGATCCGCTTCACCAGAGCCCCTCCATAAGAGAAGCCTCCAAAGTCAGCTAAACCGCGTCGGGATCTTTCCTGTTCGGTTTGAATGGAAGCAACGGAGAAGATGTGTCAGTTTATTTTATTTACCTATATTTTTACCAGTCCCATTAAGATAAAAAGAAGAGATATGTAGCCAAGTTAGAAGAGACAAACTAACAAGATTAAAACATAACATAGCCTATAAAATGATATACAAATAACATTAAGGCCTAGTTTCACAGACAGGGCTTAGCCTAAACCGGGATTAGGCCTTAGTTCAACTAGGATATTTAAGCACACTAAAAAAAAAAAAAAAAAAAAAAAAAATATATATATATATATATATATATATATATATATATATATATATATATATATATATAAATGTGTCTAATTTTAAATTGCAGTTTATATGCTTTATATTGTGTTTGTGTGGGAAAAACTTGTCATATAATAAATGTATTATATCCAATTTTTTCAACAATTTTTGCGACAGGTGTGATTAATTTTTTGACAATGTTCTTTGAGTGCTGTAGTCCTTGAGAAAGTGAATGAAATTTGGCTTGGACCCTGACTATTTCTTCTTGTGACTATTTCTTCTTGTAGGCCTACATGAAAAATAAAATAAAATTACTATTATTATTATTATTTTCATTGGACTAATGTATACAGGCTATCTCAGTAGTATTTAACTTGAATATAATATGTTTTCCTTCTGGTAACATTTTCCATATCCACCTAAAAAATCTTAGTGTATAACGTTACACAATTACAAAAAAGATGGACAAGGCATCCGCAAACGTTATAGTTACACTTCCTCGACTTCACCATCTCCTCTCTTCAATGAGAGAGTCTCTGGCTTCACTATCAAGCTCCCGAATATCACATCCGGGTCAATAGGGGTCGCGTGAGGGTTGCTCAACAGAAACATGTTGTTACGTGTGAGTATTAAACTGCCTTTTGTAAATTAAATATTCGTTTAAAAAATGCATCTCTGTATGTGAAACAACTCTTACGGTAGTAACGTTAACGTTATAGTAGCAGTGGCATTTAAACACGCTATTGTACAACTATTCTTTTGCCAGCAGAATTGCTTTATGTGAAATTGAGTGGTATTTGTAAGTTTATGACTTAAATGTTTTACTCGTTTTCAGAAAATTCGCTTTTTTTAATTGACACGTAAAACGTCATTAGGCTTTTTTGTGCTCTGTTGACTGTCCCAGTGATGTCAAGCTCGTCACTGAAATGTCCAACGACCTTGGATACACTGATCATCATCACCATAACTGTTGTCTTTCTAGAGGGTCTTACAGTGTGGTGTTTCTGCACTCAAAGTCAATCGGTCCATTCATCAGAGTGCGCCATGGAGAAGTCCACTCATACCTATAGTTGTGGAGCAGACGGTAAGGGCACATTAGAAGCACGTTCATTTTTCCTAATTACTTGTCTTAAGCTGAACATATAGTATCCAGAAGATACTTTTAGAGCCCATCTCTGTATATTGAATGGTTTACTTATTAAAGATGCAGCTTTTAGTGTTGCAGGAACTTGACCCCTACTTGAAGTCTTTCGTCTGTTTCAGGGACGAGGAGAGCGTGCCTATGACATCTACTCAAGGCTGCTTCGAGAGAGAATCATATGTGTTATGGGTCCAGTAAGTTCAAATGCAAGGAAAAACACCCAAGGATCTAAAGTTATTTCCAAAAAGCCTCTTCCAGTTGTTTCTTACCCGTTTTTCTGTCCTTTTCTTTATCTAGATCGATGACTCTGTAGCTTCTCTGGTTATCGCTCAACTGCTCTTTCTCCAGTCAGAGAGCAACAACAAGCCCATTCACATGTACATCAACAGTCCTGGTGAGAGTCACATAAGTGCATTGACAGAAAAAAAGATTGTAGCAGCTCTCTGTATTCTGATGATCAGGTTTATTCAGCCAGTGTCCCATGGTCTAAATCTGTCCTGTTTAAAATTTTCTGATGAGATTGTATGGAAATTCACAGTCACAACAATATAGCACTTTAAATTAGATGGCAGATTGTGGATCAAATGTGGGCAATGTCCAGTACTGCAGCTCATTTCTCCCAGAATTCTTTCCTGATGGTGAAAAATTACATTTTTATTTATGCACTACTATTTGCTGTATGAAAACAACACTTGCCCTGCATCATGGAAAATGTGTATCAATTTTCATTTATTCACTTTCGGGTCAGTCCGTGTAAACTTAACCAGAGGTCCCTGGCTCAAATATTTTTTCAGTAGAAAGACAAACATAAATAGTAATGAAAGCCAAAATATCAAATATCACAGATGTATATTTACTGAGTAATCCATTATTTTGTAGAAGGGGGTCAAAATGAAAATTTTCACCTGAGATTTGGGGCCAAATTAGAGGGGTGTAAAAATGACTTTAGAAAGATGGCAGCATCATTATTTTATTTTTACACAGAGATTGGTAGGTCTGTTAGTAAAATCTGTTGACTTTAACAATCTTTGTTGCATTATATGCCAACAGTGACAGTTCAAAAATGGCAAAAAGCACTTCTTGTGTTTTTTTTTTTGCCTCAAGTTTGCATGCCTGTAACTCAAGAAGTATTAAAGATATCTTAATATCCTTTTATATTCTGGTTCTTAATAAACTTTCCTTTTGGTATCTGCATTTTAAAGGCCCTCGATGGTTCATTCCCAGACATATGGAGATCTTAATGTGGCTCCATGAGTAAACTGGTCAACTGTACACATTTTCAGTGGTCAAAAACCAAATGTGGGTCACTTTGCATACAGCTGATACTTTTTTCTTTCTGAAGAACAAAAATTAAAAGAAAATTATCTGAAGAACAAATAATGTTAAAATAGAAATGTATCTCATATTTTTCTCTCAACTCAATTGCATTCACACTTTCACACTTTCAAGGCTCTATAGTTCAGTCCCATAGATACTGGGATCTCAAAGCAGCTCAAAAGTCATTTTTACACCCTTCTAATTTGGCTCCAAATCTCAGGTCAGTCATTTTGACCACCCTCTACAAAATAGTGGATTACTCAGTAAATATATATCTGTGACATTTAATATTTTGGCTTTCATCACTATTTATGTTTGTCATTCTACAGAAAAATATTATCAAAATCAAAAATTTGAGCCGAGGAAGTTTCTGAAATTTGGTTGATTTGACATGTAACACACTGAGCACAAAAATAGACTGAAATAGACAGAATAAGTAGTAAAACAAAAGTGAATCATAATTTTTTTCAGTGTTTGAAGCCAGCGGTGTGCATTTCTGGCAATTTTTTTGTCTCCGTTTTGCAGGTGGTGTGGTTACGGCTGGACTTGCGATCTATGACACTATGCAGTACATCTTAAATCCCATCTCTACCTGGTGTGTGGGCCAGGCTGCCAGTATGGGCAGTCTGCTTCTGGCCGCAGGAACCGCAGGCATGAGGCATTCCCTGCCCAATGCCAGAATCATGGTGCACCAGCCCTCCGGCGGGGCAAGGGTAAGAATTGGGGATAAAAGAATAAAAAAGAGGGTACTGCTTTTGTAACTATGTCGAAAACTAAACACTGATATTTATAATTTCAGGGGCAAGCAACAGATATTGCCATCCAGGCTGAGGAGATTCTCAAACTGAAAAGACAGATCAACCACATTTATTCCAAACACACAGGGCAGAAATTGGAGCTTATAGGTAATTACATACCTTTCATTAATACTATAATGATAACTTTGTTTTATATTGGGCAATTCAACTTATATTCATCACTTCCTGACATCAAGTTTTGTTGTCCTTGCTTAGAGAGCGTGATGGAGAGAGACCGGTACATGAGCCCGATGGAAGCACAGGATTTCGGGATTATCGACAAGGTCCTGGTTCATCCACCACAGGCTGGGCAAGACGAGCCAGAACTTGTTCAAAAAGAACCCACTAGCCCTGCAAGCGCCTCTACCTCCCCTCAGCCTCAAGCCTCTGAGCCGGGCCAGTCCGGCAGCAACCCTCCCTCCTCGTACAAACCTGAACCCTGAAATAAGACTCCCTGCAGGAGCGAGTAAACTACTGCACCGCTGGTTCAGTGTCTCTTTTGACAGACGGTCACCAGCTCACACATCATATCTGAATCCCGTGACCTTCCTTTTGTATCATTCATTTTATTTAGACTCACCAAGTCTAGTCCTGAGACGAAGTACTGAAGTCTGGACATTACAATTGCCAGTGTAATAACACTCAGTCTGCCCTCATATTTGTATGCGGCAAATATAGATGTCTTAGCAAAAATTAGGTTCACTGTAAACAAGCTAGATGGGAACACAAGATTACAGTACAGGGTTTGATGTCTGTATAATATTTAAGTGAAATGTGTTCCCATGTCACACAATATATTTTGAATTGTAAATGTGCCCCTCAGTTTAATATAATCCCTGTTAAAATTATTTGAAGCAAGAGTGTTTATAGATAATGATTCAAATAAATCTTTGGGTAAATTAGGATGGCTTTCTTTTCTTTTTAACTTTGTGATATTACTAAACTTGAAAGACAGTTGTGTTGTTTATGTGGCATGTTTAAAGCTCATGAAATCAGAAATAGTTTACCTGAGGGATACTATTATCGAAACTTGGTCGTTTTTTTTTTTTTTGAAGAAATTAATAGTGACGGTTAATGACTTTTACGTCGTTTCAAAGTATTTTGAATTTCAAAAAAAAAAAAAAGTATTGCAATTTCCACAAAAGTAATGCACATTAAACTGATAAAAATAAGAAACGGTGGAAGGTTACAAACAGCAGGTTTAAAGCTCATGAAATCAGAGGGACACTATCATTCAAAACTTGGGGTCGATATGATATTGATAATAGTAAGAAATGTTTCTTGAGCAGCAAATCATCATTTTAGAATGATTTCTGAAGGATCATGTGACACTGAAGACTGAGTAATGATGCTGAAAATTCAGCTTTGCCAACACAGGATTTTCTATATGAAAACAGAAAACATTTAGTTTATGTTGTTATAATATTTCACATTTTTACTGTATTTTTGATCAAATTAATGCAGTCTTGGTGAGAATAAGAGACTTATTTTAAAAACAAATTCTTACAGACCCCAAACTTTTCAATGAAAAGAATTTATGTAACGTGATGACATTTTTTATAACACTTTACAATAAGGTTTCAATAGTTAATTACATTAGTTAACATGAACTAAGAATAAACAAAATGTCTACAGCATTTATATTTCAACATTTACTACTATATTATTAAAATCAAATGTTGTACTTTTTACCATTAGTTAATGCACTGTGAACTAACATGAACAATCATTGAAAAGCTGGATTAATATTAAAGGGATAGTTCACCCAAAAATGAAAATTCTGTCATTATTTACTCCTCAAGTTGTTCCAAACCTGTATAAATGTCTTTGTTCTGCTGAACACAAAGAAAGATATTTGGAAAAATGTTTGTTACCAAGCAGATTTCGCCCCCCATTGACTACCATAGTATTTATTTCCCCCTGCTATGGTAGTCAATGGGGGGCGAAATCTGCTTGGTAACAAACATTTTTCCAAATATCTTGCTTTGTGTTCAGCAGAATAAAGACATTTATACAGGTTTGGAACAACTTGAGGATGACAGAATTTTCATTTTTCATGGTTGCAACATAAACCGAATTCCAAAAAAACAAAACAAAACCAAGAAACATGAAAAAACGCAATTACACAAGAATAAATAAAACACCATCATGTTTCCTGAGGTAAACATGTTTGTCAGACTTTATTTTTGCACTCAACCTTACAGATGAAAATGATGTATCAAGTGTACATACAACTCATAAACTTGAAATGCTCCTTGATATTTTCACCAATAAAAAGTATAATGAGCTATAGAGCAGATAATATGTAGCATATATAAGATACTAAATTACCTCATTAAGTATCCAAACATAATGCTATCCATGCCCTCTTTTTACTGTAGTATTTAATTACAAATATTGGATGATCTATTTAATTAAATCTATTTAATCAATTCATTTCCATAGACTGGATTTTTTTAAATGCACAGATGTGAATAAACACATAAAATCTAGTAGTGTATTAGAACAATGGTAGTTAAAATAAACGAATCATTATCAAGTAAATGGCCTCTTTCTCTCACCACAGAAGCATCCCGCAAGAAGCAACTAATCTCAATGCTGACCTCTGGTGGTGGTTTGAATAACATCACAATTGAAAACCAAAGATTAGGTTTGTGTTGATGACCAAACTCACAGTAACCAAACATTGGTGAAAGCTAAGGCATATGTTTTTGGTTCCCTGGTTGCAATCTGTCAGCATCAGACACATAACAGCCCTCACATAACAGAGCATCCTGCCCACCACCCCTTCTTCTTGGCAGTGGTGGCCCAGCGCAGCCAGCTGAGATTGCTTTCAGTATAGGGAGGGTAGCGCAGCACATTGACGCGCTCCAGCCCCCAGCCCCTCAGCATGCAGCCACGCTTGTGACTGAATGTCTCAAAGGTCCAGCGGCCGTGGTAGTTGCCCATCCCACTGGCACCTGGGCCAAACACAAATAAAAAGTCAGATTTCGCCTTTATTTACCTGAAGAAATGCATTGCAGTTGTTACATTAAAGAAATGCATTCAGACTTACCCACTCCACCAAAGGGTAAACCAGGAAGGGTCATGTGAGCTATTCCATCATTGGAACAGAAGCCTCCGCTGCTGGTCCTCTCCAGAACTGTAGTAACAACCTTAACAAATAGAGATATGCATCACTTCATTGCTTACTTCACACTTTACTGTGTTAGTCTAGTAAAGAACTTTTGTTCTTTCCTTCCTTACTTACTTGAGACTCGTCAGAGAAGGCGTAAAGTGCCAGGGGCTTTTCCCTCTCGTTGATGAAATTGATTCCTTCATCAAGAGACTTGATGGTCAGAATGGGGAGAATGGGTCCAAAAATCTCCTCCTGCATTAAAGCATCTGACTCCTTTACATCCACGACTACAGTGGGGGCTGAGATAGTCCAAGGAAAAGCACAAGAGAGAGAATTCACAATGTAATACTAGCTTAGCTGCTTTTTTATGTAAATGTGTACTACACATTTTAGGAAACTCTTTTGAGAAAAATCACACTACATTCTGCAGCAATAGTAAGAGTAGTAAATTACAATGCACTGAACTTGTATACTGTTCAAAATTGTGGGGAGTTTTATAAAGAAGTTTCACCCAGGCTGAATTTATCTGATAAAAAATACAGTAATCAAGAACAGTAATCTTGAGAATAATATGGAGATTTTACAATAAAAAATGTTTTATTTGAATATATATAGTGTATATGTATACTGTATAATAATATATATATATCAGTATACACACATCTACCATAAAAGTTTTAGTTTACATAATATATGTGTGTGTGTATATATATTATTATATTGCCAAAAGTTTTGGGATGCCTGCCTTTACATGCACATGAACTTTAATGACATCCCATTCTTAATCCGTAGGGTTTAATATGGAGTTGGCCTACCCTTTGCAGCTATAACAGCTTCAACTCTTCTGGGAAGGCTTTCCACAAGATTTAGGAGTGTGTTTATGGGAATTTTTGACCGTCTTCTAGAAGCACATTTGTGAGGTCAGGCAGTGATGTTGGCGAGAAGTCCTGGCTTGCAGTCTCCACTCTAATTCATCCCAAAGGTGCTCTATCGGGTTTAGGGTCAGGACTCTGTGCAGGCCAGTCAAGTTCCTCCACACCAAACTCACTCATCCATGTCTCTATGGACCTTGCTTTGTGCACTGGTGCACAGTTATGTTGGAACAAGGGGCCATCCCCAAACTGTTCCCACAAAGTTGGGAGCATGAAATTGTCCAAAATGTCTTGGTATGCTGAAACATTAAGAGTTCCTTTCGCTGGAACTAAGGGGCCAAGCCCAACCCCTGAAAAACAACCCCACACCATAATCCCCCTCCACCAAACATTACACTTGGCACAATGCAGTCAGGCAAGTACCGTTCTCCTGGCAACTGCCAAACCCAGACTCGTCCATCGGATTGCCAGAGAAGCACGATTTGTCTGCGCACTGTCACCTCAGCATGCGCTGACCCCGCTCTGTGATTTTATGTGGCCTACCACTTCGTGGCTGAGTTGCTGTTGTTCCCAATTGCTTCCACTTTGTTATGATACCACTAACAGTTGACCGTGGAATATTTAGTAGTGAGGAAATTTCACGAATGGACTTATTGCACAGGTGGAAACCTATCATGGTCCCATACTTGAATTCACTGAGCTCCTGAGAGCGACCCATTCTTTCACAAATGTTTGTAGAAGCAGTCTGCATGCCTAGGTGCTTGATTTTATACACCTGTGGCCATGGAAGAGATTGGAACACCTGAATTCAATGATTTGGAGGGGTGTCCCAATACTTTTGGCAATATAGTGTATATATCATATATATATATGTGTGTGTGCTGTGTGTGTCTGTGTTTACACACATATATATACACATGTATGTATAAATATGTGCGTATGTACACTACCAGTCAAAAGTTTAGACACGGTAAGATTTTTAATGTTTTTAAAAGAAGTTTCGTCTGCTCACCAAGGCTGCATTTATTTAATTAAAACTACAGTAAAAACAGTAATATTGTGAAATATTATTACAATTTAAAATAACTGTTTTCCATTTGAATATATTTTATAAAGTAATTTATTCCTGTGATCAAAGCTGAATTTTCAGCATCATTACTCCAGTCTTCAGTGTCACATGATCCTTCAGAAATCATTCTAATATGCTGATCTGCTGCTCAAGAAACATTTATTGTGTACAACTGTACAAAATATTTGTGTACAATATTTTTTTTTCAGGATTCTTTGATGAATAGAAAGTTTAAAAGAACAGCATTTATTTGAAATATAATCTTTTGTAACATTATAAATGTCTTTACTGTCACTTTTGATCGATTTAATGCATCCTTGCTGAATAAAAGTATTAATTTCTTTAATTTCTTTAAAAAAAAAATTAAAATAAAAATTCTTACTGACCCCAAACTTTTGAATGGTAGTGTATAATGTTACAAAATCTTTGTGTTTCAGATAAATGCTGTTCTTTTGAACTTTCTATTCATCAAGGAATCCTGAAAAAAAAGTACACAACTGTTTTCAACATTGATAATAATCATAAATGTTTCTTGAGCAGCAGATCATCATATTAGAATGATTTCTGAAGGATCATGTGACACTGAAGACTGGAGTAATGATGCTGAAAATTCAGCTTTGATCACAGGAATAAATGACTTTATAAAATATATTCAAACAGAAAACAGTTATTTTAAATTGTAATAATATTTCACAATATTACTGTTTTTACTGTATTTTCTAATTAAATAAATGCAGCCTTGGTGAGCAGACGAAACTTCTTTTAAAAACATTAAAAATCTTACCGTGTCCAAACTTTTGACTGGTAGTGTATGTATAGTACACACACACACACACACACACACACACACACACACACACACGCATATATACACACATATTATGGAAGCAAATATATGCTTATTATGCAAGCAAAAACTTTTATAGTAGATGCGATTAATCGTGATTAATCGATATATATATTAAAATGAAATTTATTTATTCCTCTAATGGAATAAGTGAGTTGGTACTTATGATTATTTCTAATATTATCATCAAAAACCATTGTGCTGCTTAATATTTTGTGGAAACTGTGGTATATTTTTTGATTAATTAGTTCAAAAGAACAGCTTTTTTTTTTTTTTTTTTTTTTTTAATCTTATGTAACATAATAAATGCCTTTGTCCCTTCTGATCAATTGCATCCTTGCTGAATAAAAGTTTTAGTTCCTTAAAAATAAATCTTACTGACCCCAAACTTTTTGTCTATATACTTTACTTACCCATGTACTTGTTCTCTCTGACACTCTCTCCTCCAATCACTACCTTTCCCTCAGACTTTTTTAGCAGCTCAACCAGTCGGTTCCAGTGCCTGTCTGTCACAATGCGTCCCATATCTGGACTTTGCTGGGGTTCAGATCCATAAAAGCTCACCAGAGCCTCTTTTATAAAAGGTAACAGCATTTCTCTTGTCTCAGCGGTGCATAAAACATAGTCTGGAGCCACACAGCTCTGTCCTGCATTGAAAAACTTGGCCCACACCAGCCTCTTAGCAGCAGCTTTCATGTCTAGCCGGCCATATATCAAACAAGGGCACTTGCCACCCAGCTCCAGAGTAACTGGGGTGAGGTGCACCGCTGCGGCCTGCAGGATGCAACGAGCCACTGACTGCGAGCCTAGAGGAGAGAAGACAAGAGATGTTGAAGCAAATATGGAAAAGCGACAACTGTTCTTGAATCTGTCATTGATAACAATGAAAACTCTAACCTGTGTAGAAGATATGATCAAATCTATTCTCCAGCAATTTCATGGTCTCTTCTGCTCCACCACAAATGACTGCATAACACTCCTACAAGACAAAACACACATGGCACACTTTATAAGAGAAGGATTACAGATCTTATCATGAACACAGTAGCACCATGAGACTAAGTGTATAGTTAGATCATATGGGTCTTTCCCAATGATTACCTGGGACAGGTACTTAGGAATGAGTTCAGCAAGAAGTTTTTCAGTTGCTTGACTAATTTCTGATGGCTTCAGAATAGCACAGTTACCTAATAAAAAAAAAAAGATATTACTGAATTACACATATTGCAGATGTGATATAAGGCGTTGTGCCTCCTCAGATTTTTCTTAATGGATTTTTAAAGTCACCATGAAATCAAAATGGACAATTTTTTTTGGGAATATTGCAGTATTTTTATTTATTTATTTTTTGCACAGGTGATTCATCCGTGCATATCATATTTTTTTTTTTTAATTCATGAGCCCTTGTAATCTTTAATCAAAATAACTTCCCCTCCCCCTTGCAGCATCTCTTCTCTTGTCTGATGATGTGTTTACTGGCGTGAGGGCGGGAAAAGCTGTCACTCACATGACATCACAGCAATAGCAAAACACAATGACCATACATTCAATACGATATATGTCACAAAATGGAAGAAAAGACTATTGCAACTTTCGTTTCATGCTCACTTTAATGCAACTTCCAAAATACTTTTTTTTTTTTTTTTTTGATAATTAAGCTTTACAATTACTGAAGGTATAAAATTAATAATGCCCCAAAGTCATCACCTTTTGGTGAATTTCACCTTTTTGAAGCCAAAATATGTCATTTTGCCATGTGATTGTCATATGATTCATGCAGAACCACAGGGTTGCTTATGGGTGGTTAGGGGAATTAGTCTAAAAGTTCACAAAACATGAATATGTTGACAGAACACAACTGAAGATTTTTAGCATTTAATGAGATTTGTATTATATATCCATTTAAATATCAGCCTTTTGTGAAAATTATATATGTGTTAGGGAATCTCAAAATCTGTTTCCAAACACAGTTGTGTCCAGTACTGATGGTTAAAATTTGTTTCTATAAGCTACAGACGTAGAAGACTAAATCGATGCAGGATTGAATCGATAGCGACAGTAAATGTGTTAATAATGCATGTTCTCACTTCGGTTCATAATTCAAAAGTGGCAGATTTAACTGGGTCTCAAGACATTCCAGTAATTATTACAGTGAAAACTTGAGTAAAGTTTTAATAGAAATAATAATAGTTCTTTTTATTTGCAGGGCGACAACTGGCAGTCGAGATCAGTTGCAGTTTTTCTTGGTTCATTCTACAATTTATATTATAATCGTATTAGATCCTGACCCCATTGCATACTACAAAATTACACCACTAGTCTATTATGACTCGGACTTAGAAGAAGAACTGTCACTAGTGCTCCCTCAAAAAAGAAAAGGTGCATGGGACATATATAAGGGCCATATAACTGAAAAAGATATAGATGGTACCTGCAGCAATTGCTCCAATCAAAGGTGACAAAATTAGCTGAAGAGGATAGTTCCATGCTCCAATAATCAAAACGACACCTAATGGCTCCCTGCGAACAAAACAGTCATCCAGCTTTGTTGCCTGAAACACAAATGAAATGGGGAGAGGAAACGATTTAAAATATTTTCAGGGAGATCAACCTCACATCTGCCTTGACTAGACTTTTGGAAGGTTTTTAATATTTAGTTTGTGTAAAATCAGCGTGTGTGTTAATGGTGCAATAAAATTGTATTATCTCACCAAGTTTGTGCCCACATAAGAGTACTGCATCCAGGTTTGCAGATTGCTGATGGTGTAGCAAAGGTCATTCACCACAATATCAATCTCTGACAGCACTGCCTCAAACTTGGGCTGCAGGACAGACAAGATTAAAGCATCACTTGTGTGTCGAATTTAAAAGTATGTGTGTGAACTAGTGCATGTTTATACCTTAGCAAGGTCTTTATGCATTGCCTCCAAAATCTGTGTTTCATTCTCTTCAAACAGTGACATCATGGCCTGCAGTTGAGTCAAACGGAACTGGACTGGACGGGTCACACCTGAGCGGAAAGCACCCCGCAGCCTCTCCAGCACCTGTTTCTGGCTCTCCATAGTGAGAACACCTGTGTTGGAAATGGGGTTTCAGAGGAGGTCAAAATTTGTGTGTGTACACAATATTTAGAGTGTGAAGCTTTCTAGATAAAGCACAATAAACGTCTTGGAGATGTATGTGTGCTTAGTGGGTTTCTCCATGGAATGGTGAAAACAATTCCTCCATTAAGCCACATTTGTTTTTTAATCTATTTAAAACAGAATTTAAATGTGCTATCTGACACAAATGAAAACCTACAAAAGCAGCTGTTTACAAATCAATACCCAGCAATCAGAAACTACTGTGATTAGTCCATCCTGACCAGCGCTGACAAAAGTAACAGGAACCAAGTAACCACACCGTTAACGTCAAGTGGTTGTCTTGCCTGGACAATAATTGCATAACGACACTGAGATACTTCGAACTGAAATACATAGTGTATACATTTATAGGAGAATTATTATTTAGACATTCTGCTCCTCACAAATGACAAACAACTTTCGGGCCGCGAAGCCTCGCCCATTTAGTATCATTTAGACTTATTCTATCCTGTTTTCTGTTTCTACTACTTTCTAAAGTTATCTCCTGATTCTTTCGCTACTAGCTAGCTCAAATATTTAATAGAAAGGATTTTGTTTTTAATCAAAATCCCACAACAACACACGGGGAGAGAAGCTGAGGTCTCTGATATCGCTGAATCATTATTTGTCTCTCAGCTCTGCACAGTATAGGCTACCGTTTATACATCGGTATTGTAGGCTATTTACTTTTTGCTTATTGTCAAAGCCATAACAATGCCATTTAAAACGGTAAATAGAGAAGAGCCTTAAATAAACAACACAACATGCTTATTTACAAAACATGTATGATAAATCGGAAGCACTTTACAGGATCATCCAAGTGTGACCAAGTTTACATAACGAGGATAATCTTATAAACTTACCTTTTAAAGAAAATAACTCCACTTACTAGTACAACCAAGTGTTTTTCACTAACACGTGAAGACTAGTTCCGGGTTTTCGCGTTTCATTACGAAAATTCAAGTTTGTCGAGTTTGGCATCTTAGTCAGATACTGCAGCCCGTAAAACCTGCTTTTTAGTCTTAACTTTATAATCATACTACTAACATTGGCTACTATCATACTAACACTTCAAACACACACGCAACAGCGCGATTACATTGTTCTCGCGTGGAAAACCTCAACAGCAGCTGAAGAGACCTATGGCAAACTTTTGGATGCCTTTGTAATATAAAATAGGAGTTCATGTGGAAGAACTACACCTAAAACAACAGTTTATTAAACAGTTTATTTTTTCCCCCAAATATTGTTGAGACGGGGAATTTAATTTTGCACTCATCTTGCACTGTTGACTTTTGATTAGACCAATGTTTATGAATTTTATTAAATTTGCACATAATAATGAACATATCAGGCTCTGAAGCTTCTATATTACATATCTACATTTTTTCTATCTACATTTTTTTTTTTTGAAGCTGGCTTGTGCATATATAGGCTATGCATTAAATCAAATGTAACACTTCAAAAGGTACTAGGTTGTCAATTGTGGGAATGTGATCAAAATTCTTGAAAGGAAATGAATAATGTGACCACCATTGGTTTCTACAAATGATCCATGGGTATTCTTTCAAATCATAAAAATACCGAAAAGGATATTCCGATAGCCTAGTAATTGTTTTTTGTTTGTTTTAAATGTGTACAAACTAAATGGCTGTTGTGGTAAGCATATACTTTAAGGGAAGCCATTTTAAAGTTTATGAGCCCCTTTTTTTATAATTTATAATGATAATATTATGAAACTGCTTGACAAGTGAATGTTTGGATATTTCAGTCCCTGCTATACTGGAAATGGATGGTAATATTATATTTGTTGGATCTTGTACTTCTGTTTTTTTTTTTATTTCTTTTTTTAAATTATGTTTATTTTCTAAATGCTATGATTTTAATGGTTTTGTTACAGATTCGTTTTAATGTACATTCTTTTAAAATTCATGAAAATATGTACTAATGAAAAACCAAATAAATACAATGTTTAAAAAAAGAGCTAATGCACAGGTGCATGGCACAGCTGTTGATGTTTTGACTAACAAAACGCGGCGGTTTAACGCTTGAAAGGTTCACTAGTTGTAATGGTGTTTCAGTGAGCTGTAATAAGCTTTGGCCATATATTCTCTTGGGTAGACATGGTTTCGGGACATGCCCCAGGGAATTTTCATTTTGACTCTTTCGAGTGGGCTGAAACTTGTTTCTTTCTTTTTGCATTAACATATGGTTGTATATGTGTTATTTTCATGAAATTATATTCCTTCTCTTTCAGGTTAAATTTCACATTAAAATTTGTTTAATATTATAATCTATATATTAAGTAGCTATAAATGTTGATCTGTTTATATTGGACGTCTAAAGACCAGAAAGATAAATCTTTTCAAATTATATTTGTAATGTAAATCTACATCATTTAGCTCATTTAAAAAATCTGAAATGGTCATTTATTGTGTTACAATAGTTTGACAAAATGGGAAAACTCCTTGTTACTTTTAAATGATGGTTTTAGGATGGATGAAAATGCTTTCTCACTAAAGGCCAAATATATATATTTTTTCTGTTTCTTTCTTTTTATCTCTAGTAAACTGTCATCACACAATGATAACTTGTCATTGTGTTAATCTGGTTTGAATAAATGGCTCCCACTTTTGGTGATTTATTTAGGCAAACAAAAATGAATGTAAACAGCTATTGTATAAAATTATGCTGCATGAAATGATTATTCATAAAAGTATTTAGAATGTCAAAATGATAGAAATCTACACGTCAACAACTCCAACAGACATTTTGATACATACTCGCAATAATTGTACAAATCATACAATTCAACAAATGTAGTCTTTGAAACAGACATTTGTCTTTTTTAAATCTGTGTGACGTCACCACCCTACAATTGATATGGATATATATGATCAGTCCTTCTCCACTGCATCTCATATGAGGAGGTCACTTCTTTGACTCAAACATGTCCAGCAACCTGCTTTACCTTCTGCTTTTACTGGCCTTTGCAAGTGTGTATCATAATGCGATCCCTTATACCATCTCAAATTGTACAATAGAAATTGTTGTGTACTTACTTCTTTTTTATTTTTCAATAGGAGTGAATGGTCAGAATATGGAGTCCACTTCTTCTCAATCAGTGGTAAAGCCTGGAGAAACTCTGAGTCTTTCCTGTAGAGGATCAGGATTTACTTTTGGAAGCTACAACATACACTGGGTCAGACAGCAACCTGGGAAAGCACTGATTTGGATGGGCCGTGTCTGGGCTAATGGACAAGGACATGAATATGCCACAAGTTTTGAGGGACGAATAGAAATTACTAGAGACAATTCAAAAAGTATGGTGTATCTGAAACTGTCTAGACTGACAGAAGAGGACTCAGCCATGTATTTCTGCGCAAGACAAGCACAGTGACATGAACCTGTGCACAAATAATACTAAAACTGTCAAAACGCACACGGTGTAAAACTGCAGTTATCATTTGTGTCAGTAGGTTGCAGTAGAAACCAACTAAAGTCAACAAGAATAGTGACTCACAATCACATATTTTCTTTTAAACACCTTCTTAGACATTCTATCAACATCATGATACATTTTTATGGTTATTTAAGCATTTCACTACATTAAGTTCATTTGACAAACATTCTAATTCATTTTATATTAGGTTTGTTGGTTATTTAAGTGAATGAAAATAAAATATATAGATATAAACATTTCATACCAATCAAATATTGAAAGTTAGAAATGTAATCAATGTTAAGATGCCCTTTGGATTCTGTTTATCATCTTTGTAACTGTGGCTAATGGTCATCTCAGTGATCTTCCATCATTTCCTCATTATGCAAATTCAAAATCCATTATGACAAGTATTTATATGCTGCTGAGTCAAGTGATGCTATAGAGTCTCATCAACACTCACAAGATGAAGAATATACCTTTAATTCTAATTTTGTTCAACCTAAAATGTGAGTTCTTAAAGGATATATATATATATATATATATATATATATATATATATATATATATATATATATATATATGATTGTTTAAATTTAAAAAAAAACCTTTCCTATTTTCCCTTACAGGCATGCAATGTCAAAAAATGGAGTCCATTGAAAGCACAGTTCAGAAAAAGCCTGGAGAAACTCTGACTCTGTCCTGTAGAGGATCCGGGTTCAGCTTTGACTGCTGTGCTATGCACTGGATCAGACAACAAGCTGGAAAACCTCTTGTGTGGATGGGTCTGGGCTTCAGTGATGGAAGTGGACATAAGGCGGAATCCTTTAAGCAGAGACTTGAAATCACCAGAGATGATTCGAAAAGCATGATGTATCTGAAATTGACTGGACTGACAGAAGAGGACTCAGCTGTTTATTACTGTGCAAGAGAAGCACAGTGACATAAACATATGTGGAAATAATACAAAAACTGGTTTAGAAAGACATGATGCACTTACAGTCTAAAATCGCAGTTCTCAAGTGTGTCAGTAGGGTGCAGTGAAATACAAGAAGTAAAGTCATCCACTACACAATGACTCACAGTGGCAGAATACTTTTTTTTTTTGATGTCTCAAAACTTTATCAGGCACTCTATTAACAATCAAGATACACTGCTTATGGTTCCTCTTCACTGGATAAAGTTCACTTAACAAACACTCATATTTTATTAGTTGTGATTCTTTAAGTGCATGTGTGTGTATTCACAAAGTATTTTAAGTACACATGACTTCATCATGCACTTAAATGCTCCTGCTGGTCAAGGATGTGCTGCTAATCTGGAGATTATGCTGGTTCAAATCTAAAGTAAATTCATAATGTAGCATGTATTTCGTTTGTGATTTATAATACTTCATGTTTTAAATACCAGTTTAAGTAGCACTTAGCTTCAGACATATGAATTTGTTTTGCTGATTTTCCCCCCAAAGAGCTGTAACTAAAGGCCTATAATCTGTGTGGAAAGGTAAATGTCAGTATACTTCTGATTAACAAACATCCAATGAAAAGACAAACAAAGGTTTGTACGTTGTATGCAATGTTTAATAATAATAAGCAGCAAACAGTAATGAAAAAAGAAAAAGTGCAGCAAAACTAAATGCAGATTGTATCATATTCTTGTATCATATTCATAAAGCTGGAGCTTTGCTGTTGTTTCATTGTGATGGATGGATCTGAAAATTTAAATGACGTAACATAACGATAAGGTGAAAACAGAACAACAGAAACAACAATTATGGTAATGATAGTTGTAATGATGGCAAAAATATTGGCAGCCAGAGCACAGCAGCTGAACTTCATGGCTCCGTTGACATCTCTCTTATACTTCCTGTTCACTGCCTGTGAATTTAAAAACACAATTTTTTCATAATTGGCAATTGATTCTAAAAAAAAAATAATAAAAAAAATAAAAATTAGGGAACGTGTGAGAGAAAGCATTAAGCAGTTACAAGCAAGTCCACTCAAGACATTATGATGGAGACAAATATATGGTTTTCTGAGTGGGAAATACATAAATTTTAATTTTACATAAATAAATAAAATAAATAAAACAATTGCTTACAATGTGTTATTAATTGTTGCAAATTCCTTACCGTTAAAGAACACATCAATGCAGCTGTACCGAGAAACAGGCAGTTGCAGAGTGTGCCGGTCATCACAGAGCAACGCAAGTAGTCATTTGCTTTTACTTGGACTTTGCGAGGACTTTGGTGCTTTTGCCGGTTGTGCTGGATTTGGCGGTTGGGATTTTGAGCTTTTGGACGAGATGGTCTTTCAGTCTTGGATTCTCCATCTTCTATGTCCACCACATTCTCATCCTCCATCTCTAATTCATAATCCATCTCTGTCTCCACATCACAAAATTCCACTTCTGGAACTTCAATTTCTGGAATTTCAACTTGAAAATCTTTCATTGTTTGACTTTAATGAACAGAATTATTCCTAGTGACAGGTCGATGGTTCCACATATGACTCAATCTGATAAACACTTCCTGCATATTTTTAATGTATGTCTTAAATAAAGCCCAAAGAGCAGGAAAACAATTAGACCCAAATAGGCAGAAAAGCCACAGCCGTGGTCAACAGTGAAGCCTGTCATGTGTTCTATAACAAAACTCAAATAGGGTGTAAAGGTTTGGAATGGAAGTTACAGTTTTGGGTATATTTTCATAGTTTTCAGACATGACATCTGTTACAGTATCTGCACTTGTAAACATCCAGTCATCTTTACTAATAGTGATTTAACAAAGAAAGCTAGCCTGTGACTTTCTTTATTTTTTAAAACACAAAAGAAGATTTTTTAAGATTTTAAGATTTCTTTAGAATGTTTTTTTTTTTTTGCACAGAAGAAAGAAAGTCACACAGGTTTATAAGGACATGAAGGTGCACAAATGATGACAAAGTTTTGATTTTTAAGTTTACTAACTCATTTAGGGCTCAGTTTTTTCTTATACAGCAGAAATCCTCTTTAACTTATGACTAAACAAAATTATAGTTAAAGCTATTAAAAATGTGTAAAATGTTTTACATTAAAATTCCACTCACTGGACATGACAAGCTGCTCTGGGTTGGACGGTTGTATGGTAAAGGTGACGTACTGAAAAGCAGATTTCAAATGACCATGCTCTTTCCCAGAAACACACGACCAGACATGACATTTTTGTAACATTTTTTATATAAACAGTCTGTAAATTATATTCATTATATTTATGCTACTAAACTGAACTAGCCTATATACCTTTCATTTGACCCTTACTGACATCAAATCAGTATTATGTGAAAGTAAGTCATGCTCCTATAATGCACTGTGTGGTTGTTTTTATACTTGTCCTACATATAGGCCAAAAATTAGAACATGTCAGCCTAATTCTTAATCTTTGGTGTATATAATCCCTAGATAAATGTCACATATAGTTCATGTTCCTTGTCTTATTTTCTGTCATGTGTAGTTTTAGTTTTGTTCATGTTTCATGTTTCTTGTCTTATTTTTGAAATAGTATATAGTCATGTTTCTTGTTTACCATGTGTTTCCCTTGTTTATGTTATGTTCTAGTCATGTGATCCTGCCCTGCGCTCCAGATATTCAATATCAAGATTGGTTAAATGCAGGAACTTGTCTAAGAAAAAACACGCAACACACATTGTCCTTGTCATCACAGAATCTGACCAATGAGAATAAAGTGTGTCGTCATCAAGGCTTTTGTAGCCGATTTTGATCAACTGCAGCGCCTGACCTAGGTGGCTGGACCCATTTTGCTCTTGCGGTACTCTGATGGTACATGTGATCGTAAGGCGGCTGCAGCGCCATTCAAAGATGGACACATTTTCTAACCAGAATACATTGCTTTTGTCAGGCGGCAGCCGATCTTTGCGGCGAACAAGCCTGTTGAAGTCGAAGTCGAACAAGCCTGTTGGTTTGATTGTGCACAGGTGTGTCTTGTTAAGTCGTTAGCCCTTGTGTATTTAAGCCCTCATGTTTACTTCTCTTTACTACTAGTTATAGCACGAAATAAACATGAATTAACACCAGAGGTTATGCTGAAATATGCAGTGCAACTATACTGAAATGTACCATCTCTGGTGTAATAGTCCAATAACTGCAGAAAGATACCAATAAAACTGCAACACTGGTAGGTCATGTGACAGCATGGTGGGTGTAGTACATTCGAATTTCATGCATACACACTTTTTTAATGGTCGCAAAGTAAGTTCAAATTCAAAAGTAGTACTCAGAGAGTATGCGATTTCAGGCACAGCTCATCTCTCCTGAACTGCGTTACATTTACATTGTCATTTACAGTCATTTAATGCCCATTGCTTTTTAGTTAGCTAGAAAAAAGAACTTAAGGGAAGAGCATGTCACTAAAATATTGAATGTATTGTTCAATATGCACTAAATTATACATGCAACATGCTGTATATATTTTTTACTTAAAGGTACACCATGTAACTTTTGGTCTGTTTAGCGGTTAAAAAACAAAACTGCATGCATTTTTGTGGAAGAACATTATTTTGGTTCTTCTTAGTTTTTTCTAATCAGTTATGTACATTAGGATTTTATGTTACACCTAATGTTGTGGGAACCCGGAAAAGCGCCAGATCACAGTCCAAACAAATACTCATACATATAGCTTCTGGTTGTGCATAGATCCAAAAATAACTCCAAGATCAAAACACATGAAAGATCTGTACACAAGAATAAAGCCAAAAAAGCTCAAGTAAATTTATTTTCCAGAGGCCACAAAAAGTGCAAAAGTGCAAGTGCAAAGTGCAAAACGTTTTCGGGATCAACCCTTCATCAGTGCCATCATTTAACATCTAATGTTTTTAAATGAATGTTTATTGCATTTTTAAAATTACGTGTCTGTTACGATGATGGTGTTTAGTGTTTGTGTGAATGACACAATGAAATACAGTACATGAATTAAATACGTTTTTTTTTTTTTTTTTTACTGTAAATTTAAGTTAATTCTGTGAAATCTAAAATATTGCTACCTTTTTTTTTACGGTAAATTTCTGGCAACCACAGCTGCCATGATTTACCGTAAATTTAATGTAATTTTTTTACAGTATGTAAAATAAACAGTAATGAACCATAATTATTACAATATAAACCTTTAAATTATACGGTTTTGAACTGTAAAATAGACTGTAAACTAAGTGCTGTCCCGTGAAACCTAAAATGTTGCTACCGTATTTTTTACGGTAAAGTTCTGGCAACCACAGCTGCCTTTTTTTACCGTAAATTTTACAGGGATTTTTTTACAGTGCAGAGCAGTGGCAGACTTAACCATTAAGTGAGCTTAGGGCCCCAGGAAACCAGGGGCCCCCCATCAAATGCACAGAAGCCTATAAAAATCATATATAGCCTATTAATTTTCTATCACATTTTGTTTGTTCAGGATATTACTGTCACGCTGGTTGTGTATAAATACAAGAACAAGACGAAGAAGATCAGGTATTCATTCATATGAACTCACTCAGCCTGAGTCTCTGACTGTCCGTCCTGATGCCACTCTAACTATCAACTGTAAAGTCTCCTATTCAGTTACTAGTTATGATACAGCCTGGATTCATCAGCCTGCAGGAAAAGCTCTGGAGTGGATTGGATTGATTGGCTCTGGTGGAAGCTTATACTACAAGGATTCACTGAAAAGCAAGTTCAGCATCACCAGAGACACCTCCAGTAACACAATAACACTGCAGGGAAATAATATGCAAGCTCAAGACACAGCTGTGTATTATTGTGCCGAATATAAACAGTGAGAGAGGCAAACAGCCTCCCCATACAAAAATAACATTATAATACAAATGAAGGCATTTAATATATTTAAAATATAACATTTAATCAACAGTACACCAATACCATCCTTAAAAAACAAACAAACAAAAAACAAACAAACAAACCATTACACTAGTTCATAAAAGTGTGAGATTTGGTGGTCATCCTTATATTTTGTACAACCACAATGACTTAAACACTTATAAAGATTATATAGATAGATAGATATATAATTTTAAAAAATCCTTTTTTTAATGAAATTTAAGCTGCAATGTAATGTAGAAGAATTTATTGTCTGAATTGATTACAGCTAATTTATCTGATCAAAATAGGTAGTAATAATAAAGCATGTGAATTCTATATTTTTTCAGCAACAGGAAAATATGAATACAGCATTGTTTAACAGACATTAACATGCACCTGTTCCCACACAAGATTTTTTTTTTTTGATTCTCTTTTCTGTTGATTCAGTTATCAAGCAGCATGAATAAATATCATGTTTTCTAGTTGACTGCAAACAGCATGAGCACGTGTGATCAAAAAACAAAAAATAAAATGCAGAAAAAAACTTTTCTTATTGTGTATTGTGACATATAACAGTGAACAGAAAGGTACATATTCACATTCACGTCATACTGTTCTTAAATAGTTTGGCCCTTCAGTCATGATTGTTCTTTGTGACCCTCCAATGCAAATCAAACACTCCTGTATGTTTGCTTAGTATTTATGTGCTTCTGATTGGATCTGGAGCGTTACATCACCACTTTCAAGATGAAGAGTTCACTCTGCTTACTGCTGCTCTCATTCAGCGTACACCGTGAGTTTTCTCATGAAACACATTTCTATTATCAGTTCTAATACATATATGTTTCAAATGAAACCAGTCTTTTCAATCTTCCTTTTAGGTTTAAAATGTCAAAGTATGGAGTCTATTGAAAGCACAGTTCAGAAAAAGCCTGGAGAAACTCTGACTCTGTCCTGTAGAGGATCCGGTTCAGCTTTAGCTGCTGTAGGATGCACTGGATCAGACAACAAGCTGGAAAACCTCTTGTGTGGATTGGACGTGTTAATAGTGATGGCAGCGGCCATGACTACACTGAACCCTTCAACAGACGAACTGAAATCACCAGAGATAATTCAAAGAGTATGGTATATCTGAAACTGTCGGGCCTGACAACAGAAGACTCAGCCACATATTACTGCACAAAACAAACACAGTGACACAAAGTTCTTGCACGGCTGAACAAAAACCACTCAAGTGTTTCATCTCTTGTCACTAGAGTTCAACAGGTGGCAGCAGAGAATAAAAAATCCATAAAATACAGCCCAATGAGAAGATATATCTGTCACAGCATTATTAAAGCCTATTATATTACAGTTAAATTTACAGTGAAGTTCACTATAAAAGCTCTAACATCACACAACACAAAGACATATCTGACTCCTTTACCACAACACAAGTTTTTGATATATAGATTTGTGGTAGTGGCTACACATTTTACAGTGACAAAATAAAAATATATGTTTCAATTAGCCAGAGAGTCTTCCAGGAGTCTACAAGTGAAAGTGACTCTACAAGGGCAAAATATAATAATGAATATCAGCATCTTACTGTGAATACAGTAATAAACAACAAGCAGTTCTAAAACATCTTGAATAATAATAATAATAATAAAAATCCTCTAACATAGGAATATAAAAATGCAAGAGTTCAAGTGTTTCAAGTGTTTTTTATTTTCTGAGTTCACAAGTTTTGCTTCATTATTACAGGCAAAAGCGAGGCCTTTAGACTTTCAGATGCAGGTCCAACAGAACCGTGATTACTGACCTACTGCTTTTGTTGCTTTCCAATATACCAATATTAGTTATATCAACCCCTGAAAAAGAATTAAAGTAGATGAAGATATATAAAATGTCCAGTAGAATTTTTTTTTTGTTTTTTTTTTTTTGACAAAACAAGCTTGATGTAGTAAAATTCTCTTTGAGAGAAATAAATGACATGAACTGTAACATAAATATTTTTTAGCATGTGGAGTTGATTATTAGCTCTGTGTGTTTATGTAAATCTTCTGTTGCATATTTAAACACCAGACATGAGTCAGTTTATACATTCATCTGATCACTAGAGGGAGAGAAGAACAAACTGTGCTGTGAAACACACCATGATCTCTTCATCTTTAGTGTTGCTTCTGGCAGTAGTATCCTGTAAGTTTAGTCTACTTTTCTGTGTGATACATCATTTTGTTGCTAAAAAGCTTGTTAACAGTCTTTAAACTTCATGCTATTTTACTAACAGGTGTTATTTCATTTGATACAGGTATTCATTCAGAAGAACTCACTCAGCCTGAGTCTCTGACTGTCCGTCCTGATGCCACTCTAACTATCAACTGTAAAGTCTCCTATTCAGTTACTAGTTATCGTACAGCCTGGATTCGTCAGCCTGCAGGAAAAGCTCTGGAGTGGATTGGATTGATCTGGAGCGATGGAGGCTTATCCTACAAGGATTCACTGAAAAGCAAGTTCAGCATCACCAGAGACACCTCCAGTAACACAATAACACTGCAGGGAAATAATATGCAAGCTCAAGACACAGCTGTGTATTATTGTGCCAGAGAATCACAGTGACAGACGCCAACAGCCTCCCTGTACAAAAACATCATCATTGTACAAATTAGGGTATTCATCATTTTTTTCTTCAAAAGTTTTATAACAACAGATAACAGATTTATAACAACAGATTTACAGATAAAGTAATATGTTTCAATAGGAAGTCAATAAAATCAATACTCTCTTCTATCTGTCTCATGACATTGGCTTTGCGTTCTTTAAGATTGCCTAAGCCAGACTCGAAGGAAAGTTTAAATGATTTTTATGTCTTTGTTTTGACCCTGTGTTAGAGTTTTTAGCCACTGTTTCAACAGCACAGATCTGTGTCTGTCAATGAACTGAAGCGCTTTAATCTGTGAGTCTTACAACAGTATTGGCCAAACACTAAAAGATGGCAGTAATGCATCACTTGAATTGATATTGTCTTATATTTTATTTTTCAACATTGAAAGTTTAAAACCACTAAAAAACAATGTTGTGTTGTTTAAAAAATGTAGACTAAATGCAATAAAATAAAGAATCTGTGGTTTGTTAATTCTCTTTAACCTTTATTAAACTAACAAAAGTACAAAGAAAAGATTTTCAATGTTTTCACTGACCAACTTAAAGTGTATTTTGTAAATATAAGCAAATTTTGATTTTGATGGCTGCAACACACTCCAAAAAGTTGGGACAGAGGCATGTTTACCATTGTGTCACATCACCTTTTCTTTTAATTACACTTTTTAATTGTTTGGGAACTGAGGATACTGGTTGTTGAAGGTTTTGCATCTAGAAACCACTGTTTTAGTGTGTGCAGAATGAGGCCTGGCATTGTCTTGCTTCCCAGGAAAGATGTCATCTTTATGGCAGTTTATGTCTCTGTACAATCCCAGTATACGCCTCCATGTCAATGATTCCTTCACACATATAATCACCCATACTCTTTGCACTGATGTACCTCCATACCATGACAGATGTTTGCTTTTGCATCTGTCGCAAGTCTGGATGGTCCCTTTCGTCTTTGGGACTGAGAACTCGATGTCCGTTTTTTTCCAAAAACAAGTTGAAACCTGGACTCATGTGACCACAGCACACATTTCCGCTGTTTTTTGGACCATCTGAGATGAGCTCGGGCCCAGAGAACTCAGTGCCATCTCTGTATAGAACTGATGTATAGATTTCTGCTTGTGTAACAGAGATTCAAGTTGCATTTCCTGATGCAGCGGCAGACTGTGTTAAGTGACAATGGTTTTCCAAAGTACTCCCGAGCCCATGTGGCTATTTCTAACACCCAGGACAGTGGCGTAGCGTCTGGGTATGCACGTGCATATGGGCCCGGGTGGATTGGTGGCCCGCTATTACGGGCTTAACACCAAGGTATACTTCGTGCGTTCGCATCGCGTACTTTTCGTCATCAGGAGGGTGCACTCCCCGTCCGCGTGCAGCCCAATTTTTGTGATGGCACGGACCGTGTGTGTACTGTACAACAGCCCATGCAAAAGTGAATTGAGTACTTGAAAACAAAAGTCCACGCCGAACGCATCTTTCCGCAGCCAAATACTTTTAAAGGCTCGCACGCACATCTGTGCGCGAGACAGAAGCCGTGTACATATGTTCATAAAAATGAAGTATAATAGAATTGATGTTGTCAATAACTTGCTAAAGCCTATCTATGTTAAATGTAGCAACTAAAATCATTAAGAAGCTGAATAAATGGACAAAGAAAGGGTCCATACCATGTCTTAACGATGATCTATTGTATTTGACCGTCATTTTTAAAGTGGGTTTCTGAAACTTATGCATGCAGTAATGTAAGTAGTACAGAATTTTAAATGAGTCATATTGGTTTTCTGAAAAAAAAAAAAAAAAAAACGGCTACGTCTGCACATTTTAAGATACTGCATAAGATGTGAATAAATGTAACTTGTACACTCATTGGGGTGGATACTTTTAAGTTTATTTCACGTTTTAGGAATAAAACGTGCATTAAAAAAGTCTGTGACAGAATAATTAATCAACTAGAATAATCTTCGCATCGCATCTGAAATGATGGTATGAGCATTCTGAAATTCCAAAGCCAGAGTCGAATCGGTCGAATTTAAACTTGGACTTGTTAAAAAGCCTTTTTTTTTTTTTTAAATATTTTTTTTTTTTAAATTTTATTATTATTATTATTATTTTTTTTTACATTTTCGAAATAGATCCGCAATGCAAAGTCATAATGATGGAGGAGCGCATATAAGCCTACTGTAGTACTGTTGGTGTCAATCCTAGAAATGTTTTACCATTTTTTGTCTGCATGTTTTAAATTGATAATATCTTATTCATATTAAAATCTTCAGACTCATTCGCATAAAACGCGCGATTATGGATGGCTGCGCTACAGATGTGAAGTTCAGGCAGTAACAGAAAACAGCAAAGATTAAAATATATTGAGAATAAGATCCATATCAGTATCGATTAAAAATGAAAATTGTTAACGATTAGTTTGCGTCCACACAGCTGAAATGTTTATCTGTTTTAGATCCATGTTGTGTGCACTGTGCACGAAATAGACGCTGCCTTCCTGCACTTTTACAGAGTAGGCTATCACTTGGATGTACATTGATGAGTCTCCGTCGTTTTGTCTCTCATGCTGGGAGGGATGAAGGCTTTGAAAAAGACTGATATTGTTCAGTTTGACATGCGTTTCTGACGCGGAAAGTTGATCCTCGACCTCGCTGTCGAGGGGGGAGGGGGGCCCCTTTGCGTTCGGTAGCCCAGGGCCCCGCGAAGACTTAACGCGGCACTGTGAACAAGTAAGTAACATGTCTGCCACTTTTGTTCTGACCAACTGAGGAAAAAAGCATTAGGCCTACAATAAATCGTGCTGCCAGTGGTGATTAAATCTAACAATCGCTTAGCTTGGATCACGCCGAACCGTGCAAATTATTATTACTGTTATACTTTGTTCTCAAATTGTTAATGATACCAACATCGGCATTGCTTGACTATGTGTATTTAGTGTGTATTAGCTTATTATTACCTGTAGATTTAAATTTATGTAGCCACTCCACAGTCTATGGGTGAATCTCCAGTTGTCACTGATGATTGTCATTTGGATCTTTCTGGATTACAATCCGCCATCAAAATGATAAGTTTAACTATTGCAGCTGCTGTGAGAAAAGGCTATAAATGATCTGCTACAAGCAGCATCCTCACAATATAGTTAATAGCTGGAACTCCTTCCTTTCTGTTTACAGACGTGACGTAATGACGCAAAGACGAACGGCTACATGCTCGAATTTCCCTCGGAAATCCACCAGTTTGTCCTTATTATAAAACATTATTACAAGCTTACTGTTGTGAATCGGGCTAAGATAAGGAGATAGTTTTGAACACTGGCTGGTTATGTACTTGCTCAAAAATTGATTTTGGATCATTTTTAACCAAAAAAAGTTCCAGACTGCAGCTTTAACTTAGATATTCTATAACCTTTTCGCTATTATTTTGACTCTGTCCCAACTTTTTTGGAGTGTGTTGCAGCCATCAAAATTACAAAAATACAATTAATTTGGTCAGTGAAAACATTGGAAATCTTTTCTTTGTACTTTTGTCAGTTAAAAAAAAAGGTTCAAGAGAATTAACAAATCACAGAATCTTGATTTTACTGCATTTCACAAAATTTCCCAACATTTCTGGAAATGGGGTATAACCACTGTCAGCAGTAGTGGCAAGCAGTTATATATATCTGAAATACAGGAGGTGTTACGAACAGAAGGGGACGGAGACACAGATGGATTATTGACTGAGTTTATTGAACAACTAGAATACTGTGGCAGAGTGCAGGTGAGTGATGGCTGAAGCAGATTGTGGCAGTGATGATAATCGGACTGATACTTGTCTTGGTTTGCAGGGATCGTGGATGACAGGCTGACGAGGAGCTGACCAGACACAGAAACACTCACTGGAGACGAGGAGAACACTGGGAGACAGGTAAGTTAACTTCAAAGGAGTCCTTAAGGTAAGCATAACAGGTTGTATGCATCAACGAGACCGGACAGTGACTGTGAGTGCTGCTGTGTCTTAAGTAGTGGTGGTGCTGATGAGTGGCAGGTGTGGGTGATCAGTACTCTGGTGAGGGAGTGCGCTGTGATTGGGTGACTGTGGAGCCTGGCGTGTCTGTGACAGGAAGGGCCCACCAATTATTAAATTAACGCTGCTAAAAATATATATTAATCTATTTCCCAGTGTATTGTCACAAACAACAAAGACAAGACTTTTTCCACCTTTATATAAATTAAATGTCTTAGGTAAACCAAAAAAAAAATATAAAAAAAAATAAATAAATAAACAAATAGAACAATGCACATACATGAAAAATGAGAATGAACTGAGAACCAGTACAGTCAAAGTAAAATACTTGGAGATTACTTTATAGACAATGTGAAACAACAGGAAAAGAATGGCAATGACAATGGAAAACAAAGCTTATCTGATCAGTTCAAAGTTGTAGATGAGTGATTCTTTGGATAAATATAGAATCATAACCATGCACGTTGAATAGTCAATGTTTAGGATAATATCCATGTCCCGTTGATAACGAACCAAAAAAAACCCAAAAATCACTCTCAGAAAAAGTAGAAAAAACTAGTGCTCTTCAAATATTCCAGCAAACAAAATAGCCCACAGTCAAATCCTTGTACTCAGGACATTTGGTAATGTAGTGAACAATGCAATGAGGAAAAACACTTGATGTCCATATAAGTAGCGTCCTTGTTACTACTCATACAGATTAAAGACACCAAAATATACAGCAACATTTAAAGGGTCCATCTACAAAAAGAAAAGAAATCTACCATTAGCTAAAGAAACCCACACATAAATTATATACATCAAGTGAAAACAAATACACAACACAAGGAGAAACAAAACTTACATGATTGAACTGGAAACAAAGTTTCTCAATCAGGACTCCATTGAGTTTTGCTGGAGGTGCTAGGTTAAGACCATAGGTGTTTCTCAATACCAAGTTCGCAAAGTTCGGACTTGCGTCCTTGGTAGAACGGACTCCCGTAAACGGGAGGACGCAAGTCCGGTAATTCTGCAAATGGCACAGCAGCGTACTTGATAACGTCACTCAGCTCGCTCTGGCTTCTCCGGTTATCTCTGTATGTATACTTTAGGCAACAATAAAATGAAATGTGTTATAAAACACCACTCTGCCTCTTTTAGTTTTATTTAAAAAACAAACAAACAAACAAAAACATATTAATAGCCTCATGCAACTCGTTCATTGATTAACTTCAATGTCTGCATATCAGAATCAGAATCAGAATGAGCTTTATTGCCAGATATGTTTACACTTACGAGGAATTTGTTTTAGTGACAGAAGCTCCACAGTGCATCAGAATGACAGCGACAATACAAGACACAGATAATAAAAGAATAAAAAAATAATATACAAATATACAAGATAGACAATGTGCAAAATAGCAAAAAACCACAATATATAATATAGACAATTTTGTATGTACAGTTATGATATGTGCAAATTTGAAATATAAATAAGTATGTGTTTTAAGTAAATAATGTATTATAGTGTTGTGTGTTCCACGTTTGTGAAGTGTTCATGAGATGGATTGCCTGAGGGAAGAAACTGTTCCTGTGTCTGGTCGTTCTGGTGCTCAGAGCTCTGTAGCGTCGACCAGATGGCAACAGTTCAAAGAGGGAGTGTGCTGGATGTGAGGGGTCCAGAGTGATTTTCTTTGCCCTTTTGCTCACTCTGGATAAGTACAGTTCTTTGAGAGTGGGGAGGGTTGTACCAATGATTCGCTCAGCAGACCGGACTACCCTCTGTAGTCTTCTGAGGTCAGATTTGGTAGTTGAGCTGATCCAGACAGATATAGAAGTGCCGAGGATGGATTAAATGATGGCAGAGTAAAACTGTTTCAGCAGCTCCTGTAGTAGGTTGAACTTCCTCTGCTGGGCCTTTTTCACAATGGACTCAATGTGGTTGTCCCACTTCAGGTCCTGGGAGATTGTGGTGCCCAGGAACCTGAATGACTCCACTGCAGTCACAGTGCTGTTCATGATGGTGAGTGGGGGGAGAGCAGGGGGGTTTCTCCTGAAGTCCACGATCATCTCCACTGTCTTGAACGTGTTGAGCTCCAGGTTGTTAAGACTGCACCAGACAGCCAGCTGTTCAACCTCCAGTCTGTAAGCAGACTCGTCACCCGCCCTGGATGAGCGATCAGTGTGGTGTCATCCGCAAACTTCAGGAGCTTGACAGAGGGGTCTTTAGAGATGCAGTCATTGGTGTAAAGGGAGAAGAGCAGTGGGGAGAGAACACAGCCCTGAGGAGCACCAGTGCTGATGGTGCGGGTGCTGGATGAGAATCTTCCCAGCCTCACTAGCTGCTGCCTGTCTGTCAGGAAGCTGG
This sequence comes from Hypophthalmichthys molitrix, assembly GCA_037950675.1. Classification (NCBI taxonomy): domain Eukaryota; kingdom Metazoa; phylum Chordata; class Actinopteri; order Cypriniformes; family Xenocyprididae; genus Hypophthalmichthys; species Hypophthalmichthys molitrix. Next base: position 28,851,035 of record CM075494.1, on the reverse strand, counting down.
TGATCCACTGACAGACAGAGGTGGGCACGGAGAGCTGAGTCAGTTTGGGCTGGAGGAGTGATGGGATGATGGTGTTAAAAGCAGAGCTGAAGTCTACAAACAGGATCCTCACATAAGTACCTGGTCTGTCCAGATGCTGCAGAACATAATGCAGTCCCATATTGACTGCATCATTCACAGACCTGTTTGCTCTGTAGGCAAACTGCAGGGGGTCCAGTAAGGGTCCAGTGATGTCCTTCAGATAAGCCAAAACCAGTCTTTCAAATGATTTCATGGCCACAGACGTTAGAGCCACAGGTCTGTAGTCATTAAGTCCAGTATTTTTGGGTTTATTTGGGACGGGGATGATGGTGGAGCGTTTGAGGCACGAGGGGACTTCGCACAGCTCCGGTGATATGTTGAAGATCTGTGTGAAGATGGGGGGCCAGCTGGTCAGCGCAGGTTTTCAGACAGGCTGGTGTCACACCGTCTGGGCCTGGTGCCTTTCTTCTCTTGTTCTTTCTGAAGACCTGGCACACGTCGTCTTCACTGAACTGAATTGCAGGTGTGGGGGAGACGGGGGTTTGACTTGACTGATTAGTAAGGGTCTTCCTCACCTCTTCCCATATCAGTCCCACTAATCCCACTGTTACTAACAGGTAACACTGTTACAGGGGTTTATTGTCATATCATGTTTATTGTCATGTTTATACAGATCTCAAACATTAACCATTAAAATCTAAATCTGGACCAAACATACGTCAGCCTTTCATACCATCAGTTCTCTGATTTTAATATATGCAAATCACCTTCCTTCTTTAAATGTGTCAATCTTTGTGATCTGAACAGACATCTGAACTCTAGGAACAAAGTCTGTCTTTCTGGTTTAAACTTAAATACACCATGTTTAAGAAGTTTCTTATATTTGTAATTCTGGCAGTTTTACCACATGAGTCACTGCATAGGATAATCATTAAGAGTGCAACAATGTAACATTATAACATCTTTCTAACATTTAATATTGTTTCTTTTTCCACAGGTATTGAATGTCAGACATTCACTCAGTCTGACACCGTGGTTAAAAAACCAGGAGAGTCTCATAAACTTACATGTACAATAGCTGGATTTACATTCAGCATATCTAAGTTGCTAAGACAGGCAGCAGGAAAAGGGAAAAGCTCTGGAATGGGTCGGAGAGATATGTGGTATAGCGGTAACACATATTACAGTAATAACCTGAAAAGTAGATTTCAAATTACCAGAGACACTTCCAGCAATAAATATCAGTGTTTTACAGCCAAACAAATATTTGAGAAATGAGCTGCAGACCTTTCTTTGCTGGTGTAACAACAAGTTATGCACCCCCCCCCCCCCCCCCTTTTTTTTTTTTTTTTTGCTGTGTGCAGTCACAGTAAAGTTATTAATCTTCAATGAGAATGCTGCTGATATTACAATAGAGGGCACTGTCTGCCTTTGTGATGCACAGTCCAGCAGATCAGAGATATTGTATAGGGTTAATGTTTCTTTCTTCATTTTTAAAAGAAGAAACAAAAGAAAAGACATTTCAAAATCACTAGAAAACAGTCAAAAGATCTCAAGCAGGAGACAGTTCTAGAAAAATCACATCCAAAAATGTAAGAATCCAACGTTTAACAGAAAGTGAATGAAGAGGTTTCCATCTCAATGCATTCATCTTTTTAGCAACTGTGAGACCAGCTAGTACTGTGCGCTTATGCTGATTATTAATATTCAACATTGTTAGTTTAGCTTATTCAATAACAAGACAGGCACCGTTACAGGTCCGTTGCTGAAACCAGATCAGACAATCTGCATGCTAATTTTAAAACTTACAATTTATTTCAATTCACTGAACAGGTGAGAAAAGCAAGTGTTTCTGATGATGGCCCAACAGAAACATACATTATTACTGCTGTTGTTGCTGTCAGATGTAACATCAATAAAATAATAACACAAATATAATTAATATATGCAATAAATAATATAAAATCCCTAAAGGAAAAAAAAAAGAAAAAAGAACAAGACATATTTAATGTATAAACTTTAATTGGCATAAATGCTCTGATCAGGGCAAATTCAATCAAAGAATACTTCATTTTACATTTTGATAGTTTGAATCACTTACAGTCACAATAAACTGTTTACATTTTCTGCTAATGAACTTCAACCATATCAATAATAACTAAAAGTTTAGGACAGTGATGATGTCTCTTCATGTAATCCCAATATTCTTGTTGTTTGAGCATGTGAAGTTGATTATTAGCTCTGTGTGTTTATGTAAATCTTCTGTCTCATATTTAAACACCAGACATGAGTCAGTTTATACATTCATCTGATCACTAGAGGGAGAGAAGAACAAACTGTGCTGTGAAACACACCATGATCTCTTCATCTTTAGTGTTGCTTCTGGCAGTAGTATCCTGTAAGTTTAGTCTACTTTTCTGTGCGATACATTATTTTGTTACTAAAAAGCTTGTTAACAGTCTTTAAACTTCATGCTATTTTACTAACAGGTATTATTTCATTTGATACAGGTATTCATTCATATGAACTCACTCAGCCTGAGTCTCTGACTGTCCGTCCTGATGCCACTCTAACTATCAACTGTAAAGTCTCCTATTCAGTTACTAGTTATGATACAGCCTGGATTCGTCAGCCTGCAGGAAAAGCTCTGGAATGGATTGGCTTGATCAGCTCTGGTGGAAGCTTATACTATAAGGATTCACTGAAAAGCAAGTTCAGCATCACCAGAGACACCTCCAGTAACACAATAACACTGCAGGGAAATAATATGCAAGCTCAAGACACAGCTGTGTATTATTGTGCCAGAAAGACACAGTGACAGACGCCAACAGCCTCCCTGTACAAAAACATCATCATTGTACAAATTAGGGTATTCATCATGTTTTTTTTTTTTTTTTTTAAAGATTTATAACAACAGATTTACATATAAAGTATTATGTTTCTATGAAAGTCAATAAAATCAATACTCTCTTCTATCTGTCTCATAATATTGGCTTTGCTTTCTTTAAGATTGCCTAAGCCAGACTCGAAAGAAAGTTTAAATGATTTTTATGTCTTTGTTTTGACCCTGTGTTAGAGTTTTTAGCCACTGTTTCAACAGCACAGATCTGTGTCTGTCAATGAACTGAAGCACTTTAATCTGTGAGTCTTACAACAGTATTGGCCAAACACTAAAAGATGGCAGTAATGCATCACTTGAATTGATATTGTCTTGTATTTTATTTTTCAACATTGTTTTTTAGTGGTTTTAAACTTTCAATGTTGTGTTGTTTAAAAAATGTAGACTAAATGCAATAAAATAAAGAATCTGTGGTTTGTTAATTCTCTTTAACCTTTATTTAACTAACAAAAGTACAAAGAAAAGATTTTCAATGTTTTCACTGACCAACTTAAAGTGTATTTTGTAAATATAAGCAAATTTTGATTTTGATGGCTGCAACACACTCCAAAAAGTTGGGACAGAGGCATGTTTACCATTGTGTCACATCACCTTTTCTTTTAATTACACTTTTTAATTGTTTGGGAACTGAGGATACTGGTTGTTGAAGTTTTGCAAGTGAAATTTTTGCCCAATCTCGCCTGATACAAGACAACTGCTTAACAGTCTGTGGTCACCCTTGTCTGATTCTCCTTTTCATGATGGGCCATACATTTTCAATAGGAGACAGACCTGGACTGCAGACAGACAGTCAAGCATATCCACTCTACGGTGTAGAGCATCTAGAAACCACTCTGTTTTAGCATGTGCAGAATGAGGCCTGGCATTGTCTTGCTTCCTAGGAAAGATGTCATCTTTATGGCAGTTTATGTCTCTGTACAATCCCAGTATACGCCTCCATGTCAATGATTCCTTCACACATATAATCACCCATACTCTTTGCACTGATGTACCTCCATACCATGACATATGTTTGCTTTTGCATCTGTCGCAAGTCTGGATGGTCCCTTTCGTCTTTGGGACTGAGAACTCGATGTCCGTTTTTTTCCAAAAACAAGTTGAAACCTGGACTCATGTGACCACAGCACACATTTCCGCTGTTTTTTGGACCATCTGAGATGAGCTCGGGCCCAGAGAACTCGGTGCCATCTCTGTATAGAACTGATGTATAGATTTCTGCTTGTGTAACAGAGATTCAAGTTGCATTTCCTGATGCAGCGGCAGACTGTGTTAAGTGACAATGGTTTTCCAAAGTACTCTCAAGCCCATGTGGCTATTTCTAACACAGCAGCATGACGGTTTCTCATGAGATGCTAGCTGTGAGGCCAGCTAGTACTGTGCGCTTATGCTGATTATTAATATTCAACATTGTTAGTTTAGCTTATTCAATAACAAGTGTGGCAAAGCGAGAACCACTGCTCGCTTGGGGACGAAGTGAATGTCCGTAAAACATGTTAAATATAATGGCTCAGCCCGCAATAGCACTTTTGTGCAAGTGTGATTTATTTACAGTGCCAAAAATATACACAGTCCGACGGTGACATATATATACAGGTGCACAACAATGATGGAAAAAAAGGGGGAAAACAAAAAAACAAAACAAAACCCAAAGTACCAAAGAAACAACAAACGGCAAAATAAAGAGGTAATAATCCAAGGAAAAATATATACAGTTAAGTATACACAATATACAGGTGATTGGAGGTTCGCTCGAGGCACCGCAGTTGCACTCTCAGAAATAATGTTCAACATGTCCATGTGCCATCGGGACTGCGTGTGCACCCGCGCCGCCGACGGCAGAAACAGCGGGAGGGGAAATGGGTGTGGACCATTACAAAGGTTAGTATTTCTGTGTGAGTGCATGTATGTGTGTGTGTGCGCCAGTGTTGCCCAGCGCTGACAATTAGGTCAGCTTTGTCACAACAAGACAGGCACCGTTACAGGTCCGTTGCTGAAACCAGATCAGACAATCTGCATGCTAATTTTAAAACTTACAATTTATTTCAATTCACTGAACAGGTGAGAAAAGCAAGTGTTTCTGATGATGGCCCAACAGAAACATACATTATTACTGCTGTTGTTGCTGTCATATGTAACATCAATAAAATAATAACACAAATATAATTAATATATGCAATAAATAATTAAAAAAGAAAAAAAAAGAAATGCTCTGATCAGGGCAAATTCAATCAAAGAATACTTCATTTTACATTCTGATAGTTTGAATCACTTACAGTCACAATAAACTGTTTACATTTTCTGCAAATGAACTTCAACCATATCAATAATAACTAAAAGTTCAGGACAGTGTGATGATGTCTCTTCATGTAATCCCAATATTCTTGTTGTTTGAGCATGTGAAGTTGATTATTAGCTCTGTGTGTTTATGTAAATCTTCAGTTGCATATTTAAACACCAGACATGAGTCAGTTTATACATTCATCTGATCACTAGAGGGAGAGAAGAACAAACTGTGCTGTGAAACACACCATGATCTCTTCATCTTTAGTGTTGCTTCTGGCAGTAGTATCCTGTAAGTTTAGTCTACTTTTCTGTGTGATACATCATTTTGTTGCTAAAAACTTGTTAACAGTCTTTAAACTTCATGCTATTTTACTAACAGGTATTATTTCATTTGATACAGGTATTCATTCATATGAACTCACTCAGCCTGAGTCTCTGACTGTCCGTCCTGATGCCACTCTAACTATCAACTGTAAAGTCTCCTATTCAGTTACTAGTCATAATTCAGCCTGGATTCGTCAGCCTGCAGGAAAAGCTCTGGAGTGGATTGGAGTGATCTGGAGTGGTGGAAGCTTAGACTACAAGGATTCACTGAAAAGCAAGTTCAGCATCACCAGAGACACCTCCAGTAACACAATAACACTGCAGGGAAATAATATGCAAGCTCAAGACACAGCTGTGTATTATTGTGCCAAATATTATACACAGTGACAGACGCCAACAGCCTCCCTGTACAAAAACATCATCATATTCACATTAGGGTATTTATCATTTTGTCCTCAAAAGTTCAAAACCAATATTCATAAAATGTTCATCATTCACAGCTGATATTTATTTAATGACATTAAAATTTAATGAATCTGAATCAGAACAACAACAATTACCTAATAAATAAAACACAATTAGCTAAAATAACTGTCATTAACAGAAACTAATAAAGCATTATTTGTTTCAAAAGAAAGTCAATAAAATCTATCACCTCTTGCATCTCTTTGCTTTCATCAGGTTATAAAGTCTGTTGGTCAGTAAAGTTCAGTTTTGAGCTTGTTTTGACTCAGTGTTACTGTTGTCTCAGAGCTGCGATTGGAATTTTCAGCCACTGATTGAGCAACACTAATAATTATTAAGAAAGATAAAATGAATATGCACCTGTTCCCACACGAGATTATTTATTTTTTTTATTCTTTTTTCTGTTGATTCAGTTATCAAGCAGCATGAATAAATATCATGTTTTCTAGTTGACTGCAAACAGCATGAGCACGTGTGATCAACAAACAAAAAATAAAATGCAGAAAAACTTTTCTTATTGTGTATTGTGACATATAACAGTGAACAGAAAGGTACATATTCACATTATGCTGTTCTTAAATAGTTTGGCCCTTCAGTCATGATTGTACCTTGTGACCCTCCAATGCAAATCAAACACTCCTGTATGTTTGCTTAGTATTTATGTGCTTCTGATTGGATCTGGAGCGTTACATCACCACTTTCAAGATGAAGAGTTCACTCTGCTTACTGCTGCTCTCATTCAGCGTACACCGTGAGTTTTCTCATGAAACACATTTCTATTATCAGTTCTAATACATATATGTTTCAAATGAAATCAGTCTTTTCAATCTTCCTTTTAGGTTTAAAATGTCAAAGTATGGAGTCCATTGAAAGCACAGTTCAGAAAAAGCCTGGAGAAACTCTGACTCTGTCCTGTAGAGGATCCGGTTCAGCTTTAGCTGCTGTAGGATGCACTGGATCAGACAACAAGCTGGAAAACCTCTTGTGTGAATTGGACGTGTTAATAGTGATGGCAGCGGCCATGACTACACTGAACCCTTCAACAGACGAAGTGAAATCACCAGAGATAATTCAAAGAGTATGGTATATCTGAAACTGTCGGGCCTGACAACAGAAGACTCAGCCACATATTACTGCGCAAAACAAACGCAGTGACACAAAGTTCTTGCACGGCTGAACAAAAACTACTTGAGTGTTCATCTCTTGTCACTAGAGTTCAACAGGTGGCAGCAGAGAATAAAAAATCCATAAAATACAGCCCAATGAGAAGATATATCTGTCACAGCATTATTAAAGCCTATTATATTACAGTTAAATTTACAGTGAAGTTCACTATAAAAGCTCCAACATCTCACAACACAAAGACATATCTGACTCCTTTACTACAACACATGTTTTTGATACATAGATTTGTGGTAGTGGCTACACATTTTACAGTGACAAACTAAAAATATGTTTCAATTAACCAGAGAGTCTTCCAGGAGTCTACAAGTGAAAGTGACTCTACAAGGGCAAAATATAATAATGAATATCAGCATCTTACTGTGAATACAGTAATAAACAACAAGCAGTTCTAAAACATCTTGAATGAAAAAAAAAAAAAAAAAAATCCTCTAACATAGGAGGATAAAAATATGAATCAAATGAATTCAAGTGATTTTTATTTTCTGAGTTCACAAGTTTTGCTTCATTATTACAGGCAAAAGCGAGGCCTTTAGACTTTCAGATGCAGGTCCAACAGAACCGTGATTACTGACCTACTGCTTTTGTTGCTTCCAATAAGCCAATATAAGTTATATCAACCCCTGAAAAAGAATTAAAGTAGATGGAGATATATAAAATGTCCAGCAGAAAAAAAAATGTTGACAAAACATAAGCTTGATGTCATAAAATTCTCTAATGAGAGCAATAAATCATATGAACTGTAACATAAATATTTTTTAGCATGTGGAGTTGATTATTAGCTCTGTGTGTTTATGTAAATCTTCTGTTGCATATTTAAACACCAGACATGAGTCAGTTTATACATTCATCTGATCACTAGAGGGAGAGAAGAACAAACTGTGCTGTGAAACACACCATGATCTCTTCATCTTTAGTGTTGCTTCTGGCAGTAGTATCCTGTAAGTTTAGTCTACTTTTCTGTGTGATACATCATTTTGTTGCTAAAAAGCTTGTTAACAGTCTTTAAACTTCATGCTATTTTACTAACAGGTATTATTTCATTTGATACAGGTATTCATTCAGAAGAACTCACTCAGCCTGAGTCTCTGACTGTCCGTCCTGATGCCACTCTAACTATCAACTGTAAAGTCTCCTATTCAGTTACTAGTTATAGTACAGCCTGGATTCGTCAGCCTGCAGGAAAAGCTCTGGAGTGGATTGGAGTGATCTGGTATGATGGAAGCTTATCCTACAAGGATTCACTGAAAAGCAAGTTCAGCATCACCAGAGACACCTCCAGTAACACAATAACACTGCAGGGAAATAATATGCAAGCTCAAGACACAGCTGTGTATTATTGTGCCAGACAGACACAGTGACAGACGCCAACAGCCTCCCTGTACAAAAACATCATCATTGTACAAATTAGGGTATTCATCATGTTTTTCTTCAAAAGTTTTATAACAACAGATTTATAGAACAGCAGATTTACAGATGAAGTAATATGTTTCAATAGGAAGCCAATAAAATGAATAATCTCTTCTATCTGTCTCATAATATTGGCTTTGCTTTCTTTAAGATTGCCTAAGCCAGACTCGAAGGAAAGTTTAAATGGTTTTTATGTCTTTGTTTTGACCCTGTGTTAGAGTTTTTAGCCACTGTTTACAGCACAGATCTGTGTCTGTCAATGAACTGAAGCACTTTAATCTGTGAGTCTTACAACAGTTTTGGCCAAACACTAAAAGATGGCAGTAATGCATCACTTGAATTGATATTGTCTTGTATTTTATTTTTCAACATTGTTTTTTAGTGGTTTTAAACTTGATGTTGTGTTGTTTAAAAAATGTAGACTAAATGCAATAAAATAAAGAATCTGTGGTTTGTTAATTCTCTTTAACCTTTATTTAACTAACAAAAGTACAAAGAAAAGATTTTCAATGTTTTCACTGACCAACTTAAAGTGTATTTTGTAAATATAAGCAAATTTTGATTTTGATGGCTGCAACACACTCCAAAAAGTTGGGACAGAGGCATGTTTACCATTGTGTCACATCACCTTTTCTTTTAATTACACTTTTTAAATGTTTGGGAACTGAGGATACTGGTTGTTGAAGTTTTGCAAGTGAAATTTTTGCCCAATCTCGCCTGATACAAGACAACTGCTTAACAGTCTGTGGTCACCCTTGTCTGATTCTCCTTTTCATGATGGGCCATACATTTTCAATAGGAGACAGACCTGGACTGCAGACAGACAGTCAAGCATATCCACTCTACGGTGTAGAGCATCTAGAAACCACTCTGTTTTAGCATGTGCAGAATGAGGCCTGGCATTGTCTTGCTTCCTAGGAAAGATGTCATCTTTATGGCAGTTTATGTCTGTGTACAATCCCAGTATACGCCTCCATGTCAATGATTCCTTCACACATATAATCACCCATACTCTTTGCACTGATGTACCTCCATACCATGACAGATGTTTGCTTTTGCATCTGACGCAAGTCTGGATGGTCCCTTTCGTCTTTGGGACTGAGAACTCGATGTCCGTTTTTTTCCAAAAACAAGTTGAAACCTGGACTCATGTGACCACAGCACACATTTCCACTGTTTTTTGGACCATCTGAGATGAGCTCGGGCCCAGAGAACTCGGTGCCATCTCTGTATAGAACTGATGTATAGATTTCTGCTTGTGTAACAGAGATTCAAGTTGCATTTCCTGATGCAGCGGCAGACTGTGTTAAGTGACAATGGTTTTCCAAAGTACTCTCAAGCCCATGTGGCTATTTCTAACACAGCAGCATGACGGTTTCTCATGAGATGCTAGCTGTGAGGCCAGCTAGTACTGTGCGCTTATGCTGATTATTAATATTCAACATTGTTAGTTTAGCTTATTCAATAACAAGTGTGGCAAAGCGAGAACCACTGCTCGCTTGGGGACGAAGTGAATGTCCATAAAACATGTTAAATATAATGGCTCAGCCCGCAATAGCACTTTTGTGCAAGTGTGATTTATTTACAGTGCTAAAAATAACAACAATGATGGAAAAAAAAGGGGAAAAAAATAAAGAGGTAATAATCCAAGCAAAAATATATACAGTTAAGTATCCACAATATACAGGTGATTGGAGGTTCGCTCGAGGCACCGCAGTTGCACTCTCAGAAATAATGTTCAACATGTCCATGTGCCATTGGGACTGCGTGTGCACCCGCGCCGCCGACGGCAGAAACAGCGGGAGGGGAAATGGGTGTGGACCATTACAAAGGCAAGTGTTTCTGATGATGGCCCAACAGAAACATACATTATTACTGCTGTTGTTGCTGTCATATGTAACATCAATAAAATAATAACACAAATATAATTAATAAATGCAATAAATAATTAAAAAAGAAAAAAAAAGAAATGCTCTGATCAGGGCAAATTCAATCAAAGAATACTTCATTTTACATTCTGATAGTTTGAATCACTTACAGTCACAATAAACTGTTTACATTTTCTGCTAATGAACTTCAACCATATCAATAATAACTAAAAGTTCAGGACAGTGTGATGATGTCTCTTCATGTAATCCCAATATTCTTGTTGTTTGAGCATGTGAAGTTGATTATTAGCTCTGTGTGTTTATGTAAATCTTCTGTTGCATATTTAAACACCAGACATGAGTCAGTTTATACATTCATCTGATCACTAGAGGGAGAGAAGAACAAACTGTGCTGTGAAACACACCATGATCTCTTCATTTTTAGTGTTGCTTCTGGCAGTAGTATCCTGTAAGTTTAGTCTACTTTTCTGTGTGATACATCATTTTGTTGCTAAAAACTTGTTAACAGTCTTTAAACTTCATGCTATTTTACTAACAGGTATTATTTCATTTGATACAGGTATTCATTCATATGAACTCACTCAGCCTGAGTCTCTGACTGTCCGTCCTGATGCCACTCTAACTATCAACTGTAAAGTCTCCTATTCAGTTACTAGTCATAATTCAGCCTGGATTCGTCAGCCTGCAGGAAAAGCTCTGGAGTGGATTGGAGTGATCTGGAGTGGTGGAGGCTCAGACTACAAGGATTCACTGAAAAGCAAGTTCAGCATCACCAGAGACACCTCCAGTAACACAATAACACTGCAGGGAAATAATATGCAAGCTCAAGACACAGCTGTGTATTATTGTGCCAAATATTATACACAGTGACAGACGCAAACAGCCTCCCTGTACAAAAACATCATTATCATCATCATTGTTACAAATTAAGAGTGTTTCTGATGGTTTTCCACAACAGTCTGATTTTATCAGATTTTAGGTTTTCAATAAAGACATTATAGACCTTAATTCAGCTGGTATAACAAAAATCCAATTAAAAAAAAAAAAAAAAAAAAAAAACAAGCCTAATGATAAATTTGAGTAAATGCATTATTTATCAGCAAATATTTGCACCAAAGAAATGAAAAACTCAACAATTATCATCTTTTGCAGCACTTCACTTTGATATTTGATAAGTTGATGATAAGTTCTTTACAATTACATGTTTGATATGAAGTGGCAAATAACTTCTAAATAACCTTTGACTTAATGTAGCAGCCAGAAGCAAAATAAATAAAATGAATGAAAGTGTCATGATGACAACTGATATGATGAATTTATACAAACTGGATTGCACATTACAGTTATTGAAAAGGTCAAAGTAATTCATAAAACAACAAAAATTAGTGAACATCTGCAATTTATTTATATTTTTTTTTTTTTGGAAATTTTTTTTTTTTTTTATTCTTATTCAAGTCTGTCAATTTACATTGTAGCATTCTTACACTCTAAAAAATGCTGGGTTAAAAACAACCCAAGTTGGGTTGAAAATGGACAAACCCAGCAGTTGGGTTAATGTTTGCCCAACGTGCTGGCAGTTTTATTTAACTCAAATATTGTCTAAAAATTACTATATGGCTGGCTTGGAAATTAAAAATCAGACAAATAATTACTAGAGGCAACAATAATAATCAAAAGGTGAACATTTATTAAGAAGCAATTTCATAAATGTTATTGTTTAATTATTATTCATTAAACTTATTGATACATGTTTATTTATTAAATATATTAATAAATGTTCATTTCCAATGTACTTTTGGTTCATTTTAAGCAAGCAATACAGTAATTTTTTAAAAATAGTTAAATAAAACTACCCAGCCGGTTGAGCAAACCTCTGGGTTAAAACAAACCAATTGCTAGAGACTCATCAACAGTGCCATTAGATCTTAATATAGTATTAGATTTTAAAGCTCCACCCAAATGTAAATGACATAATGTACAGTATTTCTACCAGCAGTATTCAGTGACATTGTAGCAGTTGGTCTTCCTGCATCATTTCAAATGGCAGACATTCCATTCTTATTTTTTCTTAGTTTAACTAGTACGTTTCTCTATTTCATGTTATATTATTATTTAATTCTGCCTCCAGAATTTATTAATAGGTGTACTGTATATGATACTGTGGACCGGTCATTATAACTTTCAATTGTTTTAGGTGTTAATGGTCAGAGCCTGGAGTCCATCCCATCAAGTTCTGTTACCAAAAAGCCTGGAGAAATTTTGAACCTTTCCTGTAGAGGATCTGGATTTGATTTTGGAGCAAACAGCATGAACTGGATCAGACAGCCAGAAGGGAAAGCATTGAACTAGATGGGGCTCATCTGGAATGATGCCAGTAAAACAGTGTATGTAAAAGTGAGAGACTGTGCTGCACAGCTGACAGATGTCCTAACAGATATCTTCAACACCTCGCTGCACCAGGCAGTCATCCCCACATAGCTATCATACTGGTACCAAAGAAATCACCTGTTTCCTGTCTAAATGACTACCGTCCCATAGCACTGACTCCAATCATGATGAAGTGCTTTGAGAGGTTAGCCATGCACCACATAAAAACCAGCCTCCCCAACACACTTGATCCGCTCCAGTTTGCATAACGTCCAAACCACTCTACGGATGATGCTATTTCCTCCACCCTCCACACTTAGAACAGAAGGACACTTATGTAAGAATGCTGTTCATCGACTTCAGCTTAGCATTTAACACAATAATCCCTCAGCAGCTTATCAATAAATTAAACTTGCTGGGCTTCAACTCGTCCCTCTGTAATTGGATACTGGACTTTTTAACCGGAAGACCTCAGTCAGTCAGTGTCGGCCACAACACTTCGAGCACTACCACTCTGAGCACAGGTGCCCCACAAGGCTATGTCTCTTCACGCTGCTGACCCACGACTGCACTGCCAAGTTCAGCTCCAACCACATCATCAAGTTCTCTGATGACACAACAGTGGTAGGTCTCACCAGCAACAACGATGAAACGCACTACAGAGAGGAAGAGGCACAGCTGGCGGTATGGTGTGGCGCTAACAACCTGTTCCTCATTGTGGGAAAGACAAAAAAGGGTTGTGATGGACTTCGGGAGAAACTCAGTTGATCAGCAGCACTAAATTCCTAGGGGTGCACATCACAGAGGATCTCACCTGGACCACCAACACCACGTCACTCTCCAAGAAGGCACAACAGCGCCTACACTTTCTCCGCTGGCTGAAAAGAACAAGTCTCCCTCCACCCATCCTCACCACATTCTACAGGGGAACCATTGAGAGCCTGCTGACCAGCTGCATCACTGTCTGGGATAGGAACTGTGAAAGCAAAAACCCCATACAAAACCCTACCTCCTGAAACACGGACTACCTCATCTCCCCCCAAACACCCCCTAACCATGCCACATCACACGGAAAAACTGTCTGAAAGTTTCTGTGCAATTCTGAGAGTGCTACACACGAGTGGGCCTGTACAAACCACCTGTAGTAACATACTCTCCTCTGTGCACTATACACTTTTTACATAGACTATTGTGTACATAATCTTACAAAAGACTCAATTACATGTTTGTTTATGCTCATGCACAAAAAAAAAAAAAAAAAATCATCTTGCACTGTTCCCAGCCAGCTGCTTGACTTACAATGTTTCTTTTTGCACATGTACAGTATTTATGTGAAAGCATTGGTATATTTTTATGTATAGTAACTATTTATATATGGTATATTTATAGTCAGACTCTCTCAGTAGGTTAGTTGTGTATAGGTTTACACTGTCTGTATTTATGTAGCACCGTGATCTTGTGAGGCACGACATTTCGTTCCACTGTATATGTCACCACATGTAGCAGAATGACAATAAAGCTCAACTTGACTTGACTTGAATTCTTGGCACATTTTACAAGAGGTCGCACTGTTCTCACATGTAGTCAAATCATGGTAAATACAAAATTCTAACACATTTCATGATAGTGAAGTCTCTTTTTATCGATTATAAATAGTGGCCAATAAGCAATCTTCAGTAATCCACTGTCATCACTGAATTATTTATTTATTGATCCATTCTCATGAAGCTCACGACTATGACAGTAATGCTAATAGTGCATGCTTGATGTTTGTTTCTGTAAAGTACTAAATTGTGTGTTGTATTTCTGTTTCTGAGAGTGGTTTTTCTTCTTACTGAACACAGCACAACTTATTATATAGAAAATATTTATTGCCTGTACAGTGACTAAATTTAAGGCATTCAGTGTTTATTCCAGGATACCCCTTGAAGTAAACTGAATCTGAAAGGCCTTAGATATCAGCATAGAATAAAGACCAGAAAACAAAAAGGCTACATTTACTAAAAAGTAAAAAAAAAGAAAAGAAATGTGTGCTCATATCTTTCTCATAGCAAGGTAAATTGTTAGCGATATTAATAAAAACATGTATCACTTTAAATAATAATAATAATTACTATTATTGAACATCAGAGATATATGGAGACAAAAGAGTATATATATATATATATCACATTTACTGATGCGTTGCCCCTCAGGAAACACCTGTGTTTGGTTATTGCCTCTAAGAAAATAAGTGAATTTGCATGTATAGTTTCATAAGACTTGTTTAAACTCTATAACTATAAAGCATATAAGAAACTACTAAAATACATTATGTTAAAGTAGCTATCTATTAACACACTCAAACATAAATGAAAGACAGTACAATCAAGAAACGGTTATTTGAAGTCTTCACAGCAAATTATATCAGAATCAAATTAAGTGACCCTGATGAATGTAAAATAATTTTAGAAAAGATCATAGTTTTTTTCTTTGAAACACTGCTAATCAAACTAAACTGATTGTGATGTTTCAATAAAACTGAAGATGATTAATTACACCTCATTTGTATTTCTTCCTTCAGCCTTTCCATCTCCCTCCACTGTATGAGTTTCTCTGAGGGTTTCTATTTATGTTCTTTAGGTTGATAAGCGTTGTATCAACTGCTTTCTGACCTACGATCATTAGAATTTCGGGGTTTTGATTTTTGCCATTCAATATTGTCAAAAGATATTTCAGAGGAAAAAGAAGTGCCAAAATTATTAGACACTACTGAGGGATGCCCAGAAAACTTATGGAAGGTTCCAAGACCCATGAAGACTAAGAAGATGGTTAGAGCAATGATTGTCACAATCACGGCTGCTGTGTTGGTCCTACATGCACGCCGGCTGTACTTCTGAGCTTCCACGCTGTCTCCCTCATTCATCTTGCTTCTCACCTTAAAAAATATAGAGGAAAACTTAATTGAGTAAATCTGAGTATAGACTAACATGTTGTTCCAAACACATGCTTGCATTTATCTTTAACGAACATATCAAAGCAGCGACACAAGCAGTTATAAAACATGATGTTGAACACAGAGCAGCACATGTGGTCTTTTCCTGTAAATTTCACCCTCACAAAGATGACTTTAGGTGAAACCCCCCCATTATCTGACTCTGAGAAGTTATTCATTTCAACTGCCACAGTTTGTCTGGCAGGATCTTGTAAGGGAATCTCGTATATGTTTTGATGCTCCATCCTGTTCACAAAAATGAATCAATGAGTCGATCATAAACTTCTGCGTCCTTCTATTGCTTGTGTTCATGTGTTCTCTTCTATTTCATGCGTTCTCTCGTGTTGCTCTAAATGTGTGATGCTTGTTTCCATTAACTCCCACCTTTGTGGTGTAAAAACTTATCCATTTCTGTGGTGGAATAACAGGGTAATTACAGTAATTACAGGGTAAGTGCAGGTTCACAACATACTGCAAACAACTGTAATTTTTTTCTGTCTAAAGAACAGCTGATACCCAAAGTATGAAGATTGTGTGTTTGTGTGTGATATAATAACTTACATTAATGCTCCAATAATGTGATTTAGACCTCAAATCATGAAGGACACAGAGTGAGATGCTGCAAGAAAAGTGCACAATCCAAGTTCTGTCATGACAGCTCTCAGAGTGTTTGACATTGTAATGGTATGAGAATGTTGTATGTTTGGTCTTGGTGGAATAGATCTGCTACGCTGCTGCTGCTTTTATTGCTGCTGCTACAGAGCAAGTACTATACAGATCTATACAGGTGGAGCTGGGGAAGGTGGAGGGTTTCTGATGCAAGCTGCACTGCTAAGGCAATGCTGCCAAAGTATTTTGAAGGTTGAGCACGCAAGCACATTAGCTACTGATACAGCAGGAAACAATTAGCTGTGCCCTATAGATAATGATGTGATTATGAGCAGGTTGAGTTAAAGGACCTATTAGCCTGTGCCATCTAGAGTTTCATGACAGAACTTTGTATTTGTCCTAAACATGAAATATGAGACATGTTTCAAACTAATTCATAAGGCTACAGTTTCTGTCAGATGCACGTTATTTAATGCATTTAAGACGGGTTTGTAAGGATGTATATGTCACCGCGTAAGGGTGGAGAAGGAAGTGACAAAAAGGAACAAATGTTTGGATTTGGGAATGGTAGTTACTGACAGTTTTTTGACCACTTCATTAATTTTGCTTGGATTTTCATTTGTTGGTATTATGAACTTAATTTAGAAATGCTTTTGAAACTAAACTTTTTGCTTTTAATAAACCAAATTAATTTTGAAATGAAAGACGGCGTTTGGAGTGGAGTGCGTGCAAAATAGGCTAATCGCTATACTTGAATCCACGGCCTACTAAGAAAGGCCGACACAAAATTTCTCACTCAGTCTTGAAATGACTCACTCATAAATACAGTCACTTATATGCCACTGCCTTTTGGAGTTCATGCAAAACTGTTATGTACATTTCCCATAAGCTGCATTGGATGTTTTAAATGTTCTAAATGTGTGATGTTAGTTTCCAGAAACTCAACCATTTGTGGTGTGAAACCCATTTGTGGACTTTATGACCTATTTTCATTCTGTATGGTAAAACTTTATGTCCTTTTTTAAGCTACAGCCACAAAGCCATAGGACTGGTCAAGTGCATTAACTTGCAGAAAATGTCTCTGAAAAATCTTCACTATATAATGCACAGACAAGAGGAGTGATTCAAACAATGAAAAGTCCCAGTGCTGTTGGGCTGTACAGCATTCCTGAAAAGGATCTGATGACTGAAACTAACTGTTGTATAAATATAGTATATGATAATTAATTCTTCAAAGACTTTAAAATGAGAACATTCTATTTTAGACTCAAATAGTCAGACTAAGTACATTTTGAGTCTTAGTAAACATCCACAGCTTTCAAATATAGATTAAAACCGAAATACAATGAATTGCCTAAAGAGGCCAGTAACCAGTTGTAAGTGCATGTACAATATCAGACAACTTATCTAATCAAATTTAAGCAAAAAAGAGAGAAAGAAAACGTGTTCAGTGAATAGAAATGTTTCATCCAAATCTAATGACAAATATGATGAAATCAAATCAGTTTAATGAGAAAAGCATTGTTTTTTTTATATCTTGCACAACTGAATGGCTGTATGCAAATCTTCCATCTGTTCTTTGTACAAAAGTGAAGTGTGTGTGTCTGTTGGTCATTAGGAAAAGTCAAATTACATTCATTTCATCACCAAATCATGATCCTCTCATCAACTCTTCTACTGCTGCCAGCAGCTGCATCCTGTGAGCTTCACTGATGGTTTATTTAAAGCACCAAATTAAAGTCTGAAAAAAAAAAAAAAAAAATGTTTTGAAGCATAACTATTAATAACACATTCTTCCATTTTTGTTTTCAGGTGGTGCCTATATGTTGAGCTCACTCAACCTCCATCTATGGTTGTGAATCATTTTCCATCTCCTGCAGGATTTCAGTATCAAGCTATTGCATTCACTGGATACGTCAACCCACTGGAAAAGCACTGGAATGGCTGGAATATCTTTGTAATGGGTAGCAGTAATATTTTTATGGAAAGACTCCATAAAAACAAGATCAGTTTCACCCAGGACACATCCAAAAACACAGTGTTTCTACAGGGAAATAATTTTTATAGACACAGCTGTATATTACTGTGCAAGAGACACAGAGATTAAACAAGACACAGCTCTGTACAAAAACCTAAACACATCCATCCATCCAATAATGCTTCAAAAATAAATTATATATATATATACACACACACACACTGCCCAGCCAAAAAAAACAAAAAACAAAAAAGGTCTAAGAATCTATTAATGGATTGTTATTACAGTGATTATTATAAGAATCATTTTCACACATGAATTGGCACCTCTGAGTCCAGACCTTAACCTCAGTGTAAGTTTTTGGGATGTGCTGGAGGAGACTTTACAGAGTGCTCACCTCTTGCATTGTCAATACAAGATCTTGACCAAAAATTGATGCACCTCTTGATGGAAATAACATCACAATATTTATAATTAAAAGCATTTATATTAAAATCCATTAAAGAATTTAAATTTAAAAGTATTACAATACACAAAAATGACTTTTATCTGTAATAATAGAAAATAATGGTCTGTTTATTAATATATCTCAAACATAAACCATTAAAATCTAAATCTGATTAGTAAATACAGTAACAAATGTATTACTCATGGTTAGTTCATGTTAGTTAATACATTAACTAATGTTTAACTAATGAACCTTATTGTAAAGTGTTACCAAAATTTCTTAAACATGGTTATAAAAATGTTTTAATTTCTCTAACATGTCAGACTATATTTGTTTCTCCAGGTGTCCACTGTGTTGAACTGACCCAGACTGATTCTATGGTCTTAAAGCCTGGTCAGGTTTTGACACTGTCCTGTAAGATCTCTGGATATTCATTGACTGTCAGCAGCTACTGCACTGACTTCATACGACAGGCTGCAGGAAAAGCTCTGGAATGGGTCGGAGAGATATGTGGTAGTGGTAACACATATTACTGTAATAACCTGAAAAGTAGATTTCAAATTACCAGAGACACTTCCAGCAATAAACATCAGTGTTTTACAGCCAAACAAATATTTGAGAAATGAGCTGCAGACCTTTCTTTGCTGGTGTAACAGCAAAGTTGTTGTTATTTTTTTAGTTTTTTGCTGTGTGCAGTCACAGTAAAGTTATTAATCTTTAATGAGAATACTGCTGATATTACAATAGAGGGCACTGTCTGCCTTTGTGATTCTCAGTCCAGCAGATCAGAGATATTGTATAGGATTAATGTTTCTTTCTTCATTTTTAAAGAAAGAAAAGAAAAGAACAACAAAATATTACAAAGCATTTTTAAAATCACAAGAAAACAGTAAAAAAAAAAAAAAAAAAATCAAAAATCAAATCCAAAAATGTAAGAATCCAACGTTTAACAGAAAGTGAATGAAGAGGTTTCCATCTCAACGCAATCATATTTTTAGCAGCTGTGAGACCAGCTAGTACTGTGCGCTTATGCTGATTATTAATATTCAACATTGTTAGCTTAGCTTATTCAATAACAAGACAGGCACCGTTAGAGGTCCGTTGCTGAAACCAGATCAGACAATCTGCATGCTAATTTTAAAACGTACAATTTATTTAAATTCACTGAACAGGTGAGAAAAGCAAGTGTTTCTGATGATGGCCCAACAGAAACATACATTATTACTGCTGTTGTTGCTGTCAGATGTAACATCAATAAAATAATAACACAAATATAATTAATATATGCAATAAATAATATAAAATCTCTAAAGAAAAAAAAAAAAGAACAAGACATATTTAATGTATAAACTTCAATTGGCATAAATGCTCTGATCAGGGCAAATTCAATCAAAGAATACTTCATTTTACATTTTGATAGTTTGAATGACTTACAGTCACAATAAACTGTTTACATTTTCTGCTAATGAACTTCAACCATATCAATAATAACTAAAAGTTCAGGACAGTGTGATGCCTCTTCATATAATCCAAATATTCTTGTTGTTTGAGCATGTGAAGTTGATTATTAGCTCTGTGTGTTTATGTAAATCTTCTGTTGCATATTTAAACACCAGACATGAGTCAGTTTATACATTCATCTGATCACTAGAGGGAGAGAAGAACAAACTGTGCTGTGAAACACACCATGATCTCTTCATCTTTAGTGTTGCTTCTGGCAGTAGTATCCTGTAAGTTTAGTCTACTTTTCTGTGTGATACATCATTTTGTTGCTAAAAACATGTTAACAGTCTTTAAACTTCATGCTATTTTACTAACAGGTATTATTTCATTTGATACAGGTATTCATTCATATGAACTCACTCAGCCTGAGTCTCTGACTGTCCATCCTGATGCCACTCTAACTATCAACTGTAAAGTCTCCTATTCAGTTACTAGTCAGCATACAGCCTGGATTCGTCAGCCTGCAGGAAAAGCTCTGGAATGGATTGGCTTGATCAGCTCTGGTGGAAGCTTACCCTACAAGGATTCACTGAAAAGCAAGTTCAGCATCACCAGAGACTCCTCCAGTAACACAATAACACTGCAGGGAAATAATATGCAAGCTCAAGACACAGCTGTGTGTTATTGTGCCAGAGAATCACAGTGACAGACGCCAACAGCCTCCCTGTACAAAAACACATCACTGTACAAATTAGGGTATTCATTTCAATTAGGGTCATCAAGTTTTATAAAAACAGATAACAGATTTACAGAACAACAGATTTACAGATAAAATATTACATGTTTCAATAGGAAGTCAATAAAATCAATAATCTCTTCTATCTGTCTCATGACATTGGCTTTGCTTTCTTTAAGATTGCCTAAGCCAGACTCGAAAGAAAGTTTAAATGGTTTTTATGTCTTTGTTTTGACCCTGTGTTAGAGTTTTTAGCCACTGTTTACAGCACAGATCTGTGTCTGTCAATGAACTGAAGCACTTTAATCTGTGAGTCTTACAACAGTATTGGCCAAACACCAATAGATGGCAGTAATGCATCACTTGAATTGATATTGTCTTATATTTGATTTTTCTACATTGCTTTTTAGTGGTTTTGTGTTGTGTTATTTAAAAAAATGTAGACATACTTTTCTTGTAATTTCATATTTTATAATATTCATATCTGCATTTCATATTATAACTAAAATCAATTACATTCAAATCCATTAAAAAATTTAAAATTAAAAGTAATACAATACACAAAAATGACTTTTATCTCTAATAATAGAAACGGTTACGGTCTCTAATAATAGATAACGGTTTGTACAGATCTCAAACATTAACCATTAAAATCTAAATCTGGACCAAACATACGTCAGCCTTTCATATCATCAGTTCTCTGATTTTAATATATGCAAATCACCTTCCTTCTTTAAATGCCAGTCTTTGTGATCTGAACAGACATCTGAACTCTAGGAACAAAGTCTGTTTTTCTGGTTGAAACTTAAATACACCATGTTTAAAATGTTTCTTATAATTGTAATTCTGGCAGTTTTACCATGTGAGTCACTGCATAGGATAATCATTAAGAGTGCAACAATGTAACATTATAACATCTTTCTAACATTTAATATTGTTTCTTCTTCCACAGGTATTGAATGTCAGACATTCACTCAGTCTGAAACAGTGGTTAAAAAACGTCTTGGGGTACGGGTGTAACCCTTGTTCCCTGAGTAAGGGAACGAGACGCTACGTCGAATGACGTGATGGCAACCCTCTGTGTGATTGCGTCGTGAAGCACTTCTGTATCTAACCAATAATGAGACGAGACGTCAGAGGCGGGTGACGTCACGGACCAGGAAACTATAAAGCATACCCAGAACAAAGAACGCTAGCTTCTGGATTATGGCTGAAGCAAGACGCTCACAGGTACGCTGGGGGTACGGCAACGTGACGTAGCATCTCGTTCCCTTACTCAGGGAACAAGGGTTACACCCGTAACCCGAGACGTTCCCTTTCGTGGGAACTATCGACGCTATGTCGAATGACGTGATGGGAACGCTGTCCCAACTACGCCGTATCACCGAGTACCTGTCTGTAATCTTGTAGACAGAACCGAGGAACCCGGAGTAGAACTTATGTCTAGGTTGTAGAACCTGATAAATGTGTGCTGGGATGACCATCCAGCTGCATCACAAATGTCGTTCAAAGACACTCCTGACATTAATGCCTTAGAGGCCGTCATACCCCTGGTGGAATGAGCCCGGACAGCTAAAGGACATGGCTGTCCAGATGCCTCATAGGCAAGTGAGATGGCCTCGACCACCCACTTGCTCATCCTCTGCTTAGATGCTGGGCCCCCTTTTTTTGGGGACCCATAACAAACAAACAACTGGTCTGTTTTTCCGCCACAGGGCAGCTCTGTGGACATATGCATCTAAAGCCCTGACGGGGCAGACCAGATTACGTTTTTCCTGGTCAGAGTCTAGAAAGGGAGGAGGACAGAAAACCTGGAGTACAATAGGACCAGGGACGTTGGTGGGGACCTTTGGCACATAGCCAGGTCTAGTGTGCAGGAAAGCCTTAACCATACCAGGCGCAAATTCGAGACAGGAAGGAGCAACTGACAGTGCTTGTAAATCTCCTATCCTTTTGAGAGATGAGATTGCCAGAAGAAATATGGTTTTCAGAGTGAGGAATTTTTCTGATATCTCTTCTAGTGGTTCGAAGGGAGCCTCAGCTAGCCCCTCTAACACTATAGCCAAGTCCCAGGCTGGAGTTCTTGTACGCACTGCAGGCCTCAGCCTCAGTATGCCACGAAGGAAACGTATGACAAGGGGGTCTCGACCCACCGAGGAACCCCCTACAGGAGCATGGTAAGTCGAAATGGCTGCTACGTAAACCTTCAATGTCGAAGGAGATAAACCTTCCGAGAACTTTTCTTGGAGGAACTGAAGCACAAGGCTAATAGATGACTGGACAGGGTCCGTATCACGTTGACTACACCAAGTAGAAAACAACTTCCATTTATATGAGTATAGCTTCCTTGTGGAGGGAGCTCTGGAATGAAGAATGGTCTCCACAACCTCGGTTGGGAGACCAGAATCTATGAGCCTTGCCCCCTCAGAGGCCAGGCCCACAGTTTCCATAGCTCTGGGCGGGGATGGAGTATCGTGCCGCCCGCTTGGGAAAGGAAGTCCTGCCTGAGAGGAAGCTCCATTGGAGAGCCGTCTAACAAAGACATTAGGTCTGCGAACCAAATCCTGGTCGGCCAGTACGGGGCCACCAGTATTAGGCTGACCCCTTCCTGGTGTACCTTTTCCAGAACTCGGCCACGTCTGTAGCATGGCATCCAGGCCCAGAGGTGCTCCAAAGCATCTGTTGTAAGCATTACACGACGACGAGAAGTCCCCAACACAGGTCCCTGGGACAGGAACCAAGGCTTTTTCCACATGACCAGAGCACGCCGTGTGACTTTGATCATGCGAAAAGGATTTCCCCTCTGAGAAAACCCCTTGGTCCTGAGCCACCACTGTAAGGGTCTCATGTGCAGAAGGCCAAAAGTTATCACGTTGGACGCAGCTGCCATCAGACCCAACAGTCTCGGAACCAGTACACTTTTCTTGGCATTGAGCCTCAGCCCAAGCTTCTTCATGTGTGACAGAACTGCCAACTGTTCTGTTTGAGCTAGTATCAACCAGTCGTCGATATAGTTCAGTAGGCGAATGCCCTGGAGTCTCAGCGGAGCCAGAGCTGCATCCACGCACTTCGTGAACGTGCGGGGTGATAGAGATAGGCCGAAGGGAAGAACCTTGTATTGGTAAGCTTCGCCCCCGAAAGCAAACCTGAGGAACTTCCTGTGATGAGGATGGATGGATACATGAAAGTATGCATCTTTCAGGTCTATCGCCACAAACCAGTCCTCGGACCTGATCTGTGGGATAATCTGTTTGAGTGTAAGCATTTTGAACTTTAACTTCCGTACAGATCGATTTAGCACACATAAATCTATAATCAGACGTAGCCCTCCATCCTTCTTGGGAACAATGAAGTAACGGCTGTAGAAGCCTGACAGCTTGCTGGGAGGAGGAACCCTTTCTACAGCTCCTTTCTGCAAAAGTGTCATAACCTCTTGTTCCATAACCAGAGACTGCTCTGGGGTCACTACTGTAGGAAGAACCCCGTTGAACCTGGGCGGCCGAGAGCAAAACTGTATTTTGTAGCCCTGTTCTATAATAAGCAGCACCCATTTCGAAATGTTTGGGAGAAGTTTCCATTCTTCTATACATTCTACTAGGGGAACTGGTGTTTTTTCGTTGCTCTGACGCGGCGCACCGGCAGATAAACGAATCGAGTGACAACCGGCCCTCCTCAGAGGATCGGTGGAGACCGCTGCACCCTGACGCACACTGGGTGGCAGGGTTGGCAGAACGGCCCCCGGAGGGCGCCGAAGGGGAACGAGAGCCAGATTTTTCGACACTTGGACCCCTCCGGAGGGGGCTGCCCTCATGAGTCCTGAGCATCTGGCATCAGGACTTTTTCTTTGAAGCCTTCCTGGAAATAATGATGGTCCTCAGATCCGTCTTACCCCCGGGAGGCTTCGCCTGTGTCGACCGCCCCGGTCCCCAAGCTTTCTGCGGGGGAGCCCGGGTGGCCACACTGGCTTTTTGTTGCGCTCTATGCGCTGAGGAGCTGGTCGTCGGGGGGGTGAGAGCGGAGGGGAAGGAATCTCTGGAAGGCCGCTGATTGTTTACGCGTCTCCTGGAACCTATCGACGACAGATGATACTGCGTCGCCGAATAGGCCCACAGGAGACAGCGGCGCATCCATGAGGATGTTCTTGTCTTTATCCTTCATGTCCGACAGATTGAGCCACAGGTGTCTCTCCGTGGCCACCAGGGCTGCCATAGAGCGACCAATTGATTTGGCCGTCTCCTTGGTGGCCCGGAGAGCTAGATCTATCGCCCTTCTTAATTCCTGTATAGACTCAAATGTCGCTTCCCCGCTCTCATCTATCTCCCCCAGCAGGTCAGCCTGATAAGCTTGCAATATGGACATGGTGTGAAGGCAAGCTGCAGCCTGACCCGCCGCCGAATAAGCCTTGCCCACCAAGCTCGATGTTGTCTTTAATGGCTTAGTGGGCAATGTCGGGGTCTTGAGGGACGATGCAGACTCAGGCGAGAGATAGCTCGCGAGCGTCTCTTCAACCCGAGGCATCGCCCCATAGCCGTGGTGTTTCAGCCCCACGATGTTACTATATAATGATGTTTGGGGGCTGAAAACACAGGTCTATTCCACGACCTCGACACCTCGGTGTGAAGGTCGGGAAAGAACGGCAGACCCCGACGCTGGGGTAGTGACCGTGCGGGGAGAAAGCGCTCATCAAGCTTGCTCTTTTGTTTTGTCTCGCCTCCGCTGTGCCTGAGCAGCAGAGGGACCCGATCCGTGGGGAACACTTGCCGCGGCACCCTCCTCAAAGAGCACCCGGCGTGATCTTAACACTCTGAGAGTGAGCCGTTCGCAATGTACACAGACAGCCCCCTCGAGAGCTGCCTGTGCATGCTCAACTCCCAGGCAAACAACACACATCTCGTGTATGTCCCCACCCAAGATGAATCGCGTGCAGGGAGGCACACACTTGACAAACTGTTGCTTGTTAACTTTTTCTGCATATGTTTATATATATTGTGTGTTTATGTGCTTGAAACTCTTGTCCTCAGACGAAGAGATCACAGTGATGTAGCGGGACAAACAACACTAAATAAGACACACAAGATACAGAGAGCGCTTGCTGAAGACAACAGAAGCTAGCGTTCTTTGTTCTGGGTATCCTTTATAGTTTCCTGGTCCGTGACGTCACCCGCCTCTCTCTCTCTCATCTCATTATTGGTTAGATACAGAAGTGCTTCACGACGCAATCACGCAGAGGGTTCCCATCACGTCATTCGACGTAGCGTCGATAGTTCCCACGAAAGGGAACCAGGAGAGTCTCATAAACTTACATGCAGGGGTTAAATTGGGCCGGGGCCGTCCGGGGCTGAGCCCCGGCACATAGGCTTATCAGGGCTCGACATTACGCTTAATTTTTTTGAAGGGGCAAGAGAAAGAGAGATTTACTTGTCCTGATTAAAACATCAATAACAAAAATAGCTAGGGAATCACCAAAACGCAAGCATGATTCTATTACATTTAGTGTAAGCGGCGATAATAATAATAATATAGGCTATAATGTGGAGGTTTTTTATATTTATAACATATGATACAGTTATGTAACATCACACGACCAAGAGTGGTGTTTTCCGCATTATTGGAATCACGATTGAAAATGTGACACTACTTTTATACATTTAATAATAAGTTAATTAAGTAAATTCAATTCAAGTTAATAAAGTCACTTACATTTTAGACGCATTACTGACTGTTTTTGTTCTGTTTCAGCAGCGAAAATAGTTCCAAACAAAGACCACAGCAGAACCATAGCGCATCTCTCACAGCGACACTCAGCTGCGATTTATTGCTGAATGATTCAGTGTTTTGAACGAATCGGTTGAGTCAAAGATTCAATGGCCCATTTCAAAACACTTGCCTCATTCTTGAATGAATCAGCCGTTTGAATGAATCGTTTGAATGAATGACTAGGACAGTCACTTGCCACCACCTACTGGAGGTTCTGTTTCATGTTAAAATTTTCCCAACATTTCTTATTTGTATATTCAAAAATATTTAAAGAATATCATAACATTATTTAATGCAGTTGTAATTTTTCAGTGTAAATTATTTAATTTGATTCGTAACAGTCCTGCTTTATTTTTCTTATTGAATTTATTGATCAAATGTAAAAAAAAAATTGAAATAAAAGATGAAGCATGTAAAAAGATTAGGGGAAAAAATGCCTTGGGGTAAATATCACAAATATGCAGATATAAATATGCAAAAGCTGATGGAACACTGATGAGAGCTTCAGAATAAATTATATTTACACCAAAAAAGTCCAATTTTTCCAGACAAGCAACTTTTTTACTCAGACAAGTGACCAATTTACTTGTCCAAAGGACAAGCACATGACAAGGCTTTATGTCGAACCCTGTATTTTGTATTGATATGCTCTCCTGTAGGCCTACAGAAAGATTTTATTGTTATCAGATTTGCACACTGCCAGCATCTAGAATGATTTTGATCTGCATTTAAGTGTTCTTAGCAGAGGGCTCTGTCGACTTATTTTTTACAGTTTATCAATTGATAAGATTTTTTAGGCTTTGCATACACATGCACACTCCTCGAAAGCCTGAAACCACAGAGCCCCGATTTTATATTTCCCTTGTTTCCAATACAGTCCTGCCCCTGTTTTGTGTGAATTATGCTTATGCTGTGATACACTACGTTCTGGTCTAGGCCATTATTTGACCAGCAGAGGCTCATGATGCATTTTACTGAATCAGAATCACAGCAACATGTAGGCTACTGTAAGCTTCCCTCTGTCATCAAAAAACAAACAAACACGCTCATATAAATACTAACTAAACAATATTACACAAGCAAGAGGGCTGTTGTTATCAGCACAACTGATTAGTAATCAATTCAGAACAAAGTCACGATTGTGATATTGCTTTTTTATACAATAGTTTGATAAACATTAAGCTAATATATAGAGACTTACATTGTAGACACAGTATTGCCAGTTACTTTGCCTATTTTCGCTGTATCAACGAAGATATTTCCAAGTGAATTAGACCACCGCACCTCCGAGCAACACACAATAGTGGAGTTTACTTCCTGAATGAATCAGTGTTTTTGATCGAATAGGTTGAATGAACGACTCAATGATTCACTCATAAACACAGTCACGAAATCAAATTCGAAGAACACATATTTTTGTCTAATTTGATTTAACATAATTATTATCTTTATTTTTCTTTCAAAATTGAAATAATTTCCACATAAACAAACTGCTTTTAACAAATAAAGAGGTCATTAGCTCTGATGACAGTTAAATCCATTTGTTCACTGTAAATGACAATTCACAGACTTTTTGAATGAATAAAATATAGAACATTTGAACATACTGACATGTGCAGAACTGTGTGCAAATATTATTTCTCCTCTTTATTTGATGATTAAGAGGAAAAGAAACAGCTTGCTCTCTCACTTCTCAAACCATGGTCTCCTCATCTCTCTGGTTGTTTCTGCTGCTTTCTTTCTGCAGAGGGTACAACAAGAGAAACAGATGAAGAAGACTGAAGTGTACGCTTTGGGGTGCAGATATGAAGCAATTTCGGAGAGATATGAGGGTGCGAGATTGTGAAGAGCTTTAAAAGTGAGAAGCAGAATCTTGTATTCTACCCGATATTTAACAGGAAGCCAATGTAGATGATAGAGGACAGGAGAGATATGCTCAATGGAAGAGGTTCTAGTGATTATAGGGGCAGCTGAGTTCTGGACCAACTGAAGTTTATGAAGGAGTTTGTGACCCAAATAGAAGAGAATTACAATAATCAATGTGTGAAGTGACTAGAGCGTGTACAAGAATGGCTGTGGAATTGGATGTGAGAAATGGACTGAAACGGCTGATGTTCCGTAGATGGAAATATGCAGACCGAGTAATATTGTTCACATGCGTTTCAAAGACAAAGTACTATCAAGGACGACACCCAGACTCTTAACCTGGGAAGATGGAGAGATTATAGAATTATCAATGGAAAGTAAAAAGCTATTGGATTTTGACAAATTGGATTTAGTGCCAACAAGAAGAACCTTTGTTTTATCAGTATTCAACTTGAGAAAATTGTGCGAAAACCAGGATTTAATTTCTTCTAAACAATCTGAGAGGAAGACAGAAGAGTAGAATTTGGCTTGGACGATAAGTAGAGCTGGGATTGGATCTGGAGCGTTACATCACCACTTTCAAGATGAAGAGTTCACTCTGCTTACTGCTGCTCTCATTCAGCGTACACCGTGAGTTTTCTCATGAAACACATTTCAATTATCAGTTCTAATACATATATGTCTCAAATGAAACCAGTCTTTTCAATCTTTCTTTTAGGTTTAAAATGTCAAAGTATGGAGTCCATTGAAAGCACAGTTCAGAAAAAGCCTGGAGAAACTCTGACTCTGTCCTGTAGATCATCCGGTTCAGCTTTAGCTGCTGTAGCATGCACTGGATCAGACAACAAGCTGGAAAACCTCTTGTGTGGATTGGACGTGTTCATCCTGATGGCAGCGGCCATGACTACGCTGAACCCTTCAACAGACGAACTGAAATCACCAGAGATAATTGAAGGAATATGGTATATCTGAAACTGTCGGGCCTGACAACAGAAGACTCAGCCACATATTACTGCACAAAACAATTGCAGTGACAAAGTTCTTGCACGGCTGAACAAAAACCACTCAAGTGTTTCATCTCTTGTCACTAGAGTTCAACAGGTGGCAGCAGAGAATAAAAAATCCATAAAATACAGCCCAATGAGAAGATATATCTGTCACAGCATTATTAAAGCTTATTAAATTACAGTTAAATTTACAGTGAAGTTCACTATAAAAGCTCTAACATCACACAACACAAAGACATATCTGACTCCTTTACTACAACACAAGTTTTTGATACATAGATTTGTGGTAGTGGCTACAAATTTTACAGTGATGAACTAAAAATATGTTTCAATTAACCAGAGAGTCTTCCAGGAGTCTACAAGTGAAAGTGACTCTACAAGGGCAAAATATAATAATGAATATCAGAATCTTACTGTGAATACAGTAATAAACAACAAGCAGTTCTAAAACATCTTGAATAAAATGAAAAATCCTCTGAATATAAAAATGCGAAAGTTCCACCAGGTCCAACAGAACCGTGATTACTGACCTACTGCTTTTGTTGCTTTCCAATATACCAATATTAGTTATATCAACCCCTGAAAAAGAATTAAAGTAGATGGAGATATATAAAATGTCCAGTAGAATTTTTTATTTTTTTTTGACAAAACATAAGCTTGATGTCATAAAATTCTCTAATGAGAGCAATAAAGCATATGAATCGTAACATATTCGATTATTAGCTCTGTGTGTTTATGTAAATCTTCTGTTGCATATTTAAACACCAGACATGAGTCAGTTTATACATTCATCTGATCACTAGAGGGAGAGAAGAACAAACTGTGCTGTGAAACACACCATGATCTCTTCATCTTTAGTGTTGCTTCTGGCAGTAGTATCCTGTAAGTTTAGTCTACTTTTCTGTGTGATACATCATTTTGTTGCTAAAAAGCTTGTTAACAGTCTTTAAACTTCATGCTGTTTTACTAACAGGTATTATTTCATTTGATACAGGTATTCATTCATATGAACTCACTCAGCCTGAGTCTCTGACTGTCCGTCCTGATGCCACTCTAACTATCAACTGTAAAGTCTCCTATTCAGTTACTAGTGAACATACAGCCTGGATTCGTCAGCCTGCAGGAAAAGCTCTGGAGTGGATTGGCAGGATCAGGTCTGATGGAAGCTTAGACTACAAGGATTCACTGAAAAGCAAGTTCAGCATCACCAGAGACACCTCCAGTAACACAATAACACTGCAGGGAAATAATATGCAAGCTCAAGACACAGCTGTGTATTATTGTGCCAGAGACTCACAGTGACAGACGCAAACAGCCTCCCTGTACAAAAACATCATCATATTCACATTAGGGTATTTATCATTTTGTCCTCAAAAGTTCAAAACCAATATTCATAAAATGTTCATCATTCACAGCTGATATTCATTTGATGACATTAACATTTATGTACACTGAATCAGTTAGAAAAACAACAATAACATAATAAATAAAACACATAATTAGCTAAAAAATAACTAATTAACAGAAACTAATAGCTAATTTTGAAACTAATTTTGAGCTTGTTTTGACTCAGTGTTACTGTTGTCTCAGAGCTGCGATTGGAGTTTTCAGCCACTGTTTGAGCAGCATTAAGGGTCTCATCCACAGATCTGTGTCAGCCAATGAACTGAAGTGCTTATTCTGCTTGTGTGTGGAGTAGAAACATAAAACACACACAAAAACAACTAAAATGTAAAAAATTTTCTTTGAAACTTTTGAACATTTTTATTCAAGTTTATTCATTTACATTGTAACATTCTTAATACAGATATAATAGAAATGCAGAAGGGATTCTGTTGGTAGAGACTCATCAACAATGCCATTAGATCTTAATATAGTATTAGATTTTAAAGCTCCACCCAAATGTAAATGACATAATGTACAGTATTTCTACCAGCAGTATTCAGTGACATTGTAGCAGTTGGTCTTCCTGCATCATTTGAAATGGCAGACATTCCATTCTTATTTTTTCTCCTGATGTGTTTAACTAGTACGTTTCTCTATTTCACGTTATATTATTATTTAATTCTGCCTCCAGAATTTATTAATAGGTGTACTGTATATGATACTGTGGACCGGTCATTATAACTTTCACTTGTTTTAGGTGTTAATGGTCAGAGCCTGGAGTCCATCCCATCAAGTTCTGTTACCAAAAAGCCTGGAGAAATTTTGAACCTTTCCTGTAGAGGATCTGGATTTGATTTTAAACAATACGGCATGCACTGGATCAGACAGCCAGCAGGGAAAGCATTGAACTGGATGGGGCTCATCTGGTATGATGCCAGTAAAACAGTGTATGCAAAAAGTGTTGAGGGACGAATAGAGATTACCAGAGATAATTCAAACAGCATGGTGTATCTGAAACTCTCCGGTCTGACAGCAGAGGATTCAGCTGTTTATTACTGTGCGGGAGAGACACAATGATGCAAAACAAGCACTGGGCTGTACAAAAACATGTCAGGGAGGAAAATGGGCAAGAAAAAACAAAAACAAACAGCAGATGACGCTGGAGAACAGTACAACTTTGATCCAAAGAAACAGACACACCTTCTGCTGAAGGATGAAATACATAAGCTATATAAGAATAAACCATTTAAATGCCCTTATCCCTGAGCCTGACATATATGCCCTGAATGATCTTGAGTGAATATATTGAAAACCACAACAAATTTAATTAATTAATAATTAAATTTTAATAAATAATTAATCATGAATTAAAAATGTGTTTACTGTTTATCTCACATACAATATTAAAATATAATTTCCTAATAGCACATCATTACTGCCAACATTTGATAAGGACTGCTTAAGTCAGTATCAAACTAAAACAGAATCAAAAAAGCTAAAAACTAGCTTAGGATATTTTTTTTCAAATGAGACCATTTTCACGTTTCTGTAAGCTTTCATTCGTAAATAATTAACTGTTTTGTCGCGGATAAGCAGAACAGGAAATGCACTCTCAAAGAAACACGCAATCTCCAAACCATCGATCAAAGCATGCTAACGTTTTCTGAGGACATGTCGATGGTATGTAAATCATGCCCGAAAGTTAACGTTCGTGGGGACATGTCAATCAAGCCAACCGTCCATTCAGAAACCGAGAAATTTGACACAGGCTGATCTCTCACATTCAGTTCCGGTTGACGAGCGAGCTGGCTTGACTGAAGTATTTTTAAGTTTTTGTGAGGATTTATAGCATTGCCATATCCCAAATGTATAGTTTTGACATTTAAGACCATTAAGTTTGAATAAAGCTTTGTTTCAACTGTTGGTGAAACAATGATGGTTTCTTTTATTCATTCTTTTACTCATTTATGTTTCCTATTGTTGTCAGTAAATAAAATATAATAATTTTATTAATTCATGCATTAATTCATTGCTTGACTGCAAAAACATCATTTTTCAGTAAAAAAGAAAAGTAATATAATTAAGTATTGGTCAGCATTTATCATTATTATTGTGCATAAGTGTTGGGGTGTGCTAGCGATGCAATTCATTCTGGGAAAATCTTATCTTTAGTTGCAATACTTACATTTTCTGAGTACAAAATGAACTTCTCCAAAGCAGATCAGAGATATTGTATAGTATTAATGTTTCTTGCTTCATTTTTAAAAGAAGAAACAAAAGAAAAGAACGTCTCAGGTTACGTATGGGAACGAAACACTGCGTCCTAGAAAGCATATGGGGAAACGCCCTTGCGTGACAGGTGTCTGAAGTGAAAGAGGAATCACGCCAATCCTATTGGCCGGCAACAGCCTATGACGTCATACTAGTGCAACCAGACAGTATATAAAAGGGTGCCTGGGAAACATGACATCCGCTATTCATCTGAAGTGACTGTAGCAGGCAGCCCAGAAGCATGCCAGGGAGACGCAGTGTCTCGTTCCCTGTTCTCAGGGAACCATGGTTACATACGTAACCTGAGACGTTCCCTTTCAAAAGGGAACTCGCACTGTGACCTAAAACGGATATGGGGAACGGAATACCCACGCCGCCATGCTAAGGGGAGTGCATGCCAAAAATGGCTGAAAAGAGAGCCAAGCACTCAACCCCTGGTCACAGGCTGTCAGTGACATAACTCCCTACAGCCACCACCCAAGCTAAAAAGCCTCAAAGAGGCCTCCACAGAGTGAAAGCCTACCAAGGTCGCTCAAAGGCTTAGAACCAACAACTTCAAAGAAGGGGTCCCTTTAAGGGAGAATGGCCAGAGTACTGCAAGGGCCCGTCACTACTAGGGGGACAAAAGGTCAACCCTGAAGGCCACCAGGGAGGCCGAAGCGGCCCAGAGAAGGGCTAGTCGGGCCAACAACCTGTCTGAAAGAACAGAATCTCTGCAAACTTCCACAAAGAGGAAGAAACCTTGTGAGAAAAAAAAAAAGCAGCAACAACTCACCAAACCAGAGATGGGCATCCCTGGGAGTAGAGCTCAGCAAATAGCCAGGAACCCCGAAAGAGGGGAGCAGTCTACTCAACCTAGGATCTACAGAGTGAAAGAGAAACACTCTGGAGGCTGGGTACTCTAGCTAAGCCAGGGGAGGAACAGAGACTGGAGTATAGTAGGAGACAGAGAATCAGCCTAACAACCGATCCCTCAGGGCAGTCTAAAAAGTCCTTCTACCTTCCGATCGGTCTTCAGGAGCCAATTCTAATGACCCAAGGATAAGGGGAGAACTAAGCTCAACCGGTACGAGCAAAACCAAGCCTAGCAATAAAGAGCTGTGTAACAGCACCAGAATTGGTGAGGATTCCCAGAAAAACCCTAGGGAATCTGAACAGCTCAGAGATGGAGGAAGTTGATTATTAGCTCTGTGTGTTTATGTAAATCTTCTGTCTCATATTTAAACACCAGACATGAGTCAGTTTATACATTCATCTGATCACTAGAGGGAGAGAAGAACAAACTGTGCTGTGAAACACACCATGATCTCTTCATCTTTAGTGTTGCTTCTGGCAGTAGTATCCTGTAAGTTTAGTCTACTTTTCTGTGTGATACATCATTTTGTTGCTAAAAAGCTTGTTAACAGTCTTTAAACTTCATGCTGTTTTACTAACAGGTATTATTTCATTTGATACAGGTATTCATTCATATGAACTCACTCAGCCTGAGTCTCTGACTGTCCGTCCTGATGCCACTCTAACTATCAACTGTAAAGTCTCCTATTCAGTTACTAGTTATAGTACAGCCTGGATTCGTCAGCCTGCAGGAAAAGCTCTCGAATGGATTGGCAGGATCAGGTTTGATGGAAGCTTAGACTACAAGGATTCACTGAAAAGCAAGTTCAGCATCACCAGAGACACCTCCAGTAACACAATAACACTGCAGGGAAATAATATACAAGCTCAAGACACAGCTGTGTATTATTGTGCCAGACAGACACAGTGACAGACGCAAACAGCCTCCCTGTACAAAAACATCATCATATTCACATTAGGGTATTTATCATTTTGTCCTCAAACGTTCAAAACCAATATTCATAAAATGTTTATCATTCACAGCTGATATTCATTTGATGACATTAAAATTTATGTGCACTGAATCAGTTAGAAAAACAACAATTACCTAATAAATAAAACACAATTAGCTAAAATAACTGTCATTAACAGAATCTAATAAAGCATTATTTGTTTCAGTAGAAAGTCAATAAAATCCATCACCTCTTGCATCTCTTTGCTTTCATCAGGTTATAAAGTCTGTTGGTCAGTAAAGTTCAATTTTGAGCTTGTTTTGACTCAGTGTTACTGTTGTCTCAGAGCTGCGATTGGAGTTTTCAGCCACTGTTTGAGCAGCATTAAGGGTCTCATCCACAGATCTGTGTCAGGCAATGAACTGAAGTGCTTATTCTGCTTGTGTGTGGAGTAGAAACATAAAACACACACAAAAACAACTAAAATTTTTCTTTGGAACCTTTGAACATTCTCATTCAAGTTTGTTTAGAGACTCATCAACAGTGCCATTAGATCTTAATACAGTATTAGATTTTAAAGCTCCACCCAAATGTAAATGACATAATGTACAGTATTTCTACCAGCAGTATTCAGTGACATTGTAGCAGTTGGTCTTCCTGCATCATTTGAAATGGCAGACATTCCATTCTTATTTTTTCTCCTGATGTGTTTAACTAGTACGTTTCTCTATTTCATGTTATATTATTATTTAATTCTGCCTCCAGAATTTATTAATAGGTGTACTGTATATGATACTGTGGACCGGTCATTATAACTTTCAATTGTTTTAGGTGTTAATGGTCAGAGCCTGGAGTCCATCCCATCAAGTTCTGTTACCAAAAAGCCTGGAGAAATTTTGAACCTTTAGAGGATCTGGATTTGATTTTGGACAATATGGCATGAACTCGATCAGACAGCTAGCAGGGAAAGCATTGAACTGGATGGGGGTTATCTGGAATGATGCCAGTAAAACAGAAAAAAGAATCCAGCAGATGAGACAGGCCCTAACCCGATCTCTGTCACAGTCACCAGCACCGGCACTACATTTCCCAGCGTCCCTCCCGTTCCTCACCTGCACACGATCTCCAATCACCGGCACCTGCAAGTCATCACCTCTCATCACCTCTCATCAGCACTCCCTAGATAAGCAGTCACCATCCTCACCACAGTGTCCGGTCTCGTATGTCTATTGTGTTGTGTTGTGTTGTGTTCATGCCTGTTCCTGCATCTCCCGTTGGATTGCCAAGTAAAGACTTATTTGAATGTATCTTCTTCGTTGTGTTTCCTACACAAGCAACGCATTACAATCTCATGGCAATTCGTACGTATTTTACGAGGTGGCTATTTTGAATGAATTCGTACGAATTTGTATCTTTTTTGCAAATTTGTAAGTATTTTATGATTTGCCAAATTCATACGAAGTAGTACGAATTACCTACCCCTAATCTTACCCATCATTGGGGTTTATACAAATCATATGAATTCGTATGAGTGAGGTTGTATGAATTCATACGAATTAGCCACCTCGTAAAATATGTACGAATTGGTTGTGAGATAACGTTGCAGGCTCTCTAAGTAGGTACTTGTTTTGAATAAGTAATTACTTTACAACTGTTTAAAAAAACACATTCTATGTGTATGACTGTGTGCAGAATGAATGCAATCCAGACCTACTAGCAGGGGTTAAACTGGGATTTGTTATGTGGGGGGGCTCTGTGGTTTCAGGCTTTCGAGGAGTGCGCATGTGTATGCAAAGCCTACAAAATCTTATCAATTGATAAACTGTAAAAATTAAGTCGACAGAGCCCTCTGCTATGAACACTAAAATGTAGATCAAAATCATTCTAGATGCTGGCAGTGTGCAAAGCTTCATTTGATAACAATAAATCTTTCTGTAGGCCTACAGGAGAGCATATCAATACAAAATACAGGGTTCGACATAAAGCCTTGTCATGTGCTTGTCCTTTGGACAAGTAAATTGGTCACTTGTCTGAGCAAAAAAGTTGCTTGTCTGGAAAAAATTTGACTTTTTTTGGTGTAAATATAATTTATTCTGAAGCTCTCAACAGTGTTCCATCAGCTTTTGCTTATTTATATCTGCATATTTGTGATATTTACCCCAAGGCATTTTTTCCCCTAATCTTATTACATGCTTAACCTTTTATTTAAATTTTTTTTTTTACATTTGATCAATAAATTCAATAAGAAAAATAAAGCAGGACTGTTACGAATCAAATTAAATAATTTACACTGAAAAATTACCACTGCATTAAATAATGTTATGATATTCTTTAAATATTTTTGAATATACAAATAAGAAATGTTGGGAAAATTTTAACATGAAACTGAACCGCCAGTAGGTGGCGGCAAGTGACTGTCCTAGTCATTCATTCAAACGATACGTTCAAATGGCTGATTCTTTCAAGAATGAGGCAAGTGTTTTGGTATGGGCCATTGAATCTTTGACTCAACGATTCGTTCAAAACGCTGAATCATTCAGTAATAAATCACAGCTCAGTGTCGCTGTGAGAGAGTTCAACAGTTCAAACGCTCAGGGAGAGGGGCCAAGATGGCGACTGAGTAGCATGCATGTGCTGAAGCTCTGCATTCATCTTTAGTTAACAAAAGATTTAATATGTAAAAGGACACAAATTAATAACTTTTTTATTGATTTGAGCAAGTCGTTATTCGTTCTTTCGTTTTTCTAACTTTTCAACGAGCGTGATGGATGTAGATAAACCTACTCGTGGTGCCATGCATTCGTGTTTGTGGCGATAGACCTGAAAGACGCTTACTTTCATGTATCCATCAATCCTCAACACAGGAAGTTCCTCAGGTTTGCTTTCGGGGGCGAAGTTTACCAATACAGGGTTCTTCCCTTCGGCCTAGCACTATCACCCCGCACGTTCACGAAGTGAACTATATCGACGTACTGATCTATATCGACGACTGGTTGATTATAGCTCAAACCAAACATCTGGCAGCTCAACATCGAGATGTTGTTCTGTCCCATATGAAGAGGCTTGGGCTGAGGCTCAATGCCAAGAAGAGTGTGCTTGTTCCGGCTCAAATTACCAACTATTTAGGGGTAGTTTGGGACTCCACCATGATGCAGGCACAGTTGTCCCCTGCTCGTGTGAGTTCCATTCTCAGGGCCGTGAAGGGAGTGAAACTAGGCCAGTCACTCACTGTAAAACAGTTTCAGAGACCGTTGGGTCTAATGGCAGCTGCGTCCAACGTGATACCTTTTGGCCTGCTGTACATGAGACCCTTACAGTGGTGGCTCAGGACCAAGGGGTTTTCTCCGAGGGGAAATCCTTTTCGCATGATCAAGGTCACGCGGCGATGCCTTCGTGCTTTGGTCATGTGGAAGAAGCCCTGGTTCCTGTCCCAAGGTCCGGTGTTGGGGACTCCTTGTCGTCGCGTAATGCTAACGACGGATGCTTCCCTCACGGGCTGGGGGGCGATCATGAGTGGTTGCTCAGCTCAGGGTCTCTGGGAGGACCATCAACTTCCTTGGCACATAAATCGGCTGGAAATGATGGCGGTATTCCAAGCATTAAAATACTTTCTCCCAGACCTGAGAGGCCACCATGTGTTGGTCCGTACAGACAACATGTCGGTGGTCGCGTATATCAACCATCAGGGGGGTCTGCGGTCTCGCCACCTATACAACTTGGCCCGTCGGATCCTCCTGTGGTCCCAGGGGAAGCTCCTCTCACTGAGAGCAGCTTACATCCCAGGGCATCAAAATGTGGGAGCAGACGCCCTGTCGAGGCAGGGGCCGAGGCCCGGGGAATGGAGACTCCACCCATTGAGGGAGCCAGGCTCATAGATCCTTCCATGAGGAAGCTTTATGCCTATAAATGGAAACTATTTGCTACTTGGTGTAGACAACGTCATGTGGACCCTGTCCATTCTTCTACCAGCTTAGTGCTGCAATTTCTCCAAGACAAGTTCTGGGATGGTCTATCCCCTTCGACTCTGAAGGTTTATGTTGCGGCCATATCGGCCTATCATGCTCCTCTGGGGGATTCCTCGGTGGGTCGAGACCCCCTTGTTATACGCTTCCTTCGTGGTACTCGGAGGCGGAGGCCCGTTGTTCGTACTAGAACCCCGGCCTGGGACTTGGCCGTGGTACTGGAAGGGTTAGCTGAGGCTCCCTTCGAACCACTGGAAGAGGATTCTGAGAAGTTCCTCACTTTGAAAATAGTGTTTCTACTGGCTATCTCGTCTCTTAAGAGAATAGGAGATCTTCAAGCACTATCAGTTGCTCCTTCGTGCCTAGACTTTGCGCCTGGTATGGTAAAGGCTTTTCTTCACACAAGACCTGGCATATGCCAAAGGTCCCCACCAATGTCCCAGGGCCCATCGTACTTCAGGCCTTCTGTCCTCCTCCCTTTGCAAATTCGGATCAGGAAAAACTCAATCTGCTGTGCCCAGTAAGGGCTTTAGACACGTATGTCCACAGAGCTGCCCTGTGGCGTAAAACAGACCAGCTGTTTGTATGCTATGGGTCTCCTAAGAAAGGAGGCCCGGCGTCTAAGCAGAGGATGAGCAAGTGGGTGGTTGAGGCCATCTCACTCACTTACGAAGCGGCCGGGCAGCCATCTCCCTTAGCTGTCCGTGCCCATTCGACTAGGGTTATGGCGGCCTCCAAGGCATTAATGTCAGGAGTTTCCATCCACGACATATGTGATGCGGCTGGGTGGTCTTCCCAGCATACATTTATTAGGTTTTATAACCTTGATGTCGGCTCCACTCCGGGGTCAGCTGTGCTGTCTCAAGATAACAGACAGGTACTTGGCACTACGGTGTAGTTGGGATAGCGTTCCCAATGCGTATGACGCAGCGTCGACAGTTCCCATGAAAGGGAACGTCTCAGGTTACGTATGTAACCCTGGTTCCCTGAATAGGGAACGAGACGCTGCGTCGCTTTGCCGTACCCCCGGTGTACCTGTCTTGCTTCAG
The DNA here is from genome assembly GCA_037950675.1 of Hypophthalmichthys molitrix. Lineage (NCBI taxonomy): Eukaryota > Metazoa > Chordata > Actinopteri > Cypriniformes > Xenocyprididae > Hypophthalmichthys > Hypophthalmichthys molitrix. Next base: position 28,810,922 of record CM075494.1, on the reverse strand, counting down.
CCATATTTCAGAAGCTAGCGTTCTTTGTTCTGGGTATGCTTTATTGTTTCCTGGTCCGTGACGTCACCCGCTTCTGACGTCTCGTCATGTTATTGGTTAGATTCATGAGTGCTTCACGACACAATCACGCAGAGGCGTTCCCAATGCGTATGACGCAGCGTCTCGTTCCCTACTCAGGGAACCAGGGTTACATACGTAACCTGAGACGTTTTCTCATGAAACACATTTCTATGATCAGTTCTAATACATATATGTTTCAAATGAAATAAGTCTTTTCAATCTTCCTTTTAGGTTTAAAATGTCAAAGTATGGAGTCTATTGAAAGCACAGTTCAGAAAAAGCCTGGAGAAACTCTGACTCTGTCCTGTAGAGGATCCGGTTCAGCTTTAGCTGCTGTAGGATGCACTGGATCAGACAACAAGCTGGAAAACCTCTTGTGTGGACATGTTCATCCTGATGGCAGCGGCCATGACTACGCTGAACCCTTCAACAGACGAAGTGAAATCACCAGAGATAATTCAAAGAATATGGTATATCTGAAACTGTCGGGCCTGACAACAAAAGAGTGTTGAGTGTTTCATCTCTTGTCACTAGAGTTCAACAGGTGGCAGCAGAGAATAACAAATCCATAAAATACAGCCCAATGAGAAGATATATCTGTCACAGCATTATTAAAGCCTATTATATTACAGTTAAATTTACAGTGAAGTTCACTATAAAAGCTCCAACATCACACAACACAAAGACGTATTATCTGACTCCTTTACTACAACACATGTGGTAAAGGATTCAGATATGTAGATTTGTGGTAGTGGCTACACATTTTTCAGTGACAAACTAAAAAGTATGTTTCAGATAACCAGAGACTCTTCCAGGAGTCTACAAGTGAAAGTGACTCTACAAGGGCAAAATATAATAATGAATATCAGCATCTTGAATCGGTGAATACAGTAATAAACAACACGCAGTTCTAAAACATCTTGAAGGAAAAAAAAAAAAAAAACCTCTAACATAGGAATATAAAAATGCATATGAATCATATCCTAATTCAAGTGTTTTTTATTTTCTGAGTTCACAAGTTTTGCTTCACTATTACAGGCAAAAGCGAGGCCTTTAGACTTTCAGATGCAGGTCCAACAGAACTGTGATTACTGACCTACTGCGTTTGTTGCTTTCCAATAAGCCAATATTAGTTATATCAACCCCTGAAGAGTTAAAGTAGATGAAGATATATAAAATGTCCAGCAGAGAAAAAATGTTGACAAAACAAGCTTGATGTCATAAAATTCTCTATGAGATAAATAAATGACATGAACTGTAACAAATATTTTTTAGCATGTGGAGTTGATTATTAGCTCTGTGTGTTTATGTAAATCTTCTGTTGCATATTTAAACACCAGACATGAGTCAGTTTATACATTCATCTGATCACTAGAGGGAGAGAAGAACAAACTGTGCTGTGAAACACACCATGATCTCTTCATCTTTAGTGTTGCTTCTGGCAGTAGTATCCTGTAAGTTTAGTCTACTTTTCTGTGTGATACATCATTTTGTTGCTAAAAAGCTTGTTAACCATCTTTAAACTTCATGCTGTTTTACTAACAGGTATTATTTCATTTGATACAGGTATTCATTCATATGAACTCACTCAGCCTGAGTCTCTGACTGTCCGTCCTGATGCCACTCTAACTATCAACTGTAAAGTCTCCTATTCAGTTACTAGTTATGCTTCAGCCTGGATTCGTCAGCCTGCAGGAAAAGCTCTGGAATGGATTGGATTGATTGACTCTGATGGAAGCTTATACTACAAGGATTCACTGAAAAGCAAGTTCAGCATCACCAGAGACACCTCCAGTAACACAATAACACTGCAGGGAAATAATATGCAAGCTCAAGACACAGCTGTGTATTATTGTGCCAAATATTATACACAGTGACAGACGCCAACAGCCTCCCTGTACAAAAACATCATCATTGTACAAATTAGGGTATTCATCATGTTTTTCTTCAAAAGTTTTATAACAACAGATTTACAGATAAAGACCAGAGACATTATGATGTTATGGGAGCTATGAATAAAATAAAAATAAATGATAGAATTCACATTTTCTCATTTATTTGTCTTATCCTATTATTTTATTGAGTAGAATGAGTAAATTAGGGCTAAATCATTTTTAAATACTACACTAAAAAAAACAAGAAACAAAGTGGTACGCGAGACGACTCTCTTCTTGTTCTGTTCCCACTATAGTTTAGGCTTATGCTAAATAGCAGGCTAACTAAACTAAATGAATATTTATTCATCTTTTTTTTTTTTTTTTTAAATAAACCCACAACTAAAGGAGAGGAGGCTCTAACTCTGACGCTTCAGAGGCACAACTCGGAAAAGAGGCGGCTTTCTCTGCATTAGGTAAGTTAGGCCTAAGATGTTTTTTTTTTGTACACTCAGTGTATAGTAGTCATTTATTATAAATTTTAAACCTAGAAGATATGTGTGACGAGCAGGGCGGGCGAGAACCGTGAGGGAACGGCGCAAGGCCGGTGACGCAAGTGATAACGAGTGAAAAGGGGAGCTTCTTCTAACTTTCTTTCGGTTTTTATCTAAAAACATTTTCCCAGCACGTTTGAGTTAGAATAGTTTACAAGAGTACAATTATGAGCATAATGAGGCTGTAAAAGCAAAATGAGCTTACCTTTTCAGTGTGATGAGGTTTAATATCCCCGACTGCCTGTGTAGTCCCATTTAGCCACTTGTTAGCAACCGCCTTTTTCAAGACACATAACAGCTTAAAAAAAAAAAATCACAAGTGGGGTAATACTGATGCATTTTATGTCGTAGAATAAAACGTGAAACTGTCTTGAGCTTGCGTTCACCACAGATCTTATTTCAGCCATTTAACCAAAATCCCAGTAAAAAAACAAAACATTGAATTCGATGGCGATGGAACCGGAAGTGCTAAAATGCTAAAACTCACTTCCGTGTTTTGGCCTACAAAGTGATGTCATACCTGCTCGTCAATGTCAAAATGAGTGAGATAGCCAATCAAATCAAAGAAGGCGGGTCTTACAGAAGACGAGTGTGAATTCCAGTGTAACACTTTAGTTTTATCTCTGAAAGAGTGCGTGGAAAGTTGCAGCTAAACATTAATATTTAACTGTTTTACGAGAGGAATGCTGAACGACCGAGAGTAATATCCAGGGATGCAAGCAACTCAACCTTTTAAAAAATTTCACTGTTTTGAATGTAAAATATGGTATAACTTACATTTGATTCATGTAACTCATAACTGAATGTGACGAGACAAGAAACGTTTTGCGTTTTCAACATATCAGATATCAGTAAGAGTGAACATGTGCATATTTTAAAACCAAATAGTATTTGCAAATAGTTTAAATAGATTAGGCCTACTTCACAACTACAGTAGAACTTATTTTACAATTTTTACTTTTATTTATTCCCTTAATCCTTTTAATACTTAATAATGATTTAATTAATTGATTTAATTGAAACTTGGACTCATCTGACCACAGCACACATTTCCACTGTTTTTTGGACCATCTGAGATGAGCTCGGGCCCAGAGAACTCAGTGCCATCTCTGTATAGAACTGATGTATAGATTTCTGCTTGTGTAACAGAGATTCAAGTTGCATTTCCTGATGCAGCGGCAGACTGTGTTAAGTGACAATGGTTTTCCAAAGTACTCCCGAGCCCATGTGGCTATTTCTAACACAGCAGCTGAGCTTGAAGGTCACGCACATTTTCTCTTGCCTGGCCCTACGCGGACTGAGATTTCTCTGGATTCCCTGAATCTTTTCACAATATTATACATGGTAGATGGTGAACGACTTAAATACTTTGCAATCTTGCATTAAGAAATGTGATTTTTGATTTGTCTGACAATTCTCTCATGAAATTTGGCACAAAGTGGTGAGCCATGACTGAGATGAGATGCTCCTTTTATACCCAATCACGATCCCCTCACCTATTACCAATTCACCTGCTTATTGTGGGCTGTTTCAAAACCGTTTAACTTGGATATTCTATAACGTTTTCACTATTATTTTGACTCTGTCCCAACTTTTTTGGAGTGTGTTGCAGCCATCAAAATTACAAAATGCAATTAATTTGGTCAGTGAAAATTTTGGTCTTTGTACTTTTTTCAGTTAAATCACAAAATCTTGATTTTACTGCATTTTACAAAATATCCCAACTTTTCTGGAAATGGGGTTTGTATCTGAATTTCATATTCTAATTAAAATCAATTACATTAAAATCTATTAAAGAATTTAAAATTAAAAGTAATACAATACACAAAAATGACTTTTATCTCTAATAATAGAGAAATAATGGTCTGTTTATGAAGATCTCAAACATTAACCATTAAAATGTAAATCTGGACCAAACATACGTCAGCCTTTCTTACCATCAGTTCTTTGATTTTAATATATGCAAATCACCTTCCTTCTTTAAATGTGTCGATCTTTGTGATCTGAACAGACATCTGAACTCTGGGAACAAAGTCTGTCTTTCTGGTTGAAACTTAAATACACCATGTTTAAGAAGTTTCTTATATTTGTAATTCTGGCAGTTTTACCACGTGAGTCACTGCATAGGATAATCATTAAGAGTGCAACAATGTAACATTATAACATCTTTCTAACATTTAATATTGTTTCTTTTTCCACAGGTATTAAATGTCAGACATTCACTCAGTCTGACACCATGGTTAAAAAACCAGGAGAGTCTCATAAACTTACATGTACAATAACTGGATTTACATTCAGCAGTCTCTATCTCAGTTGGATCAGACAGAGCCCTGGAAAAGGACTGGAGTGGATTGCATACATCAGCACATCCAGTTCTCCGATCTACTATTCCCAGTCAGTCCAGGGAAGGTTCACAGTGTCCAGAGATGACTCCAGCAGTCAACTGTACCTGCAGATGAACAGCCTCAAGACTGAAGACACTGCTGTCTATTACTGTGCTAAAGAGTCACTGTGAATGAGTTCAGAGTCAAAGCAATACAAAAACTACTTCCTCATTCACATAAACAGATGATGAATATTAACTCATCAGCTGCATTGCATCGCATAAAAATAATCAGTTATAAAAGCTCATCCTAACATTTTAAGGTGGTAATGAAAAAAGTGGGCAATTTTAAATTTCCCTTTTTCCAATACAGTCCTGCCCCTATTTTGTGTGAATTATGTTTATGCTGAGATACACTACGTTCTGTTCTAGGCCGTTATTTGACCAGCAGAGGCTCATGATGCATTTTACTGAATCAGAATCACAGCGACATATAGGCTACTGTAAGCTTCCCTCTGTCATCAAAAAACAAACAAACAAACACGCTCATATAAATACTAACTAAACAATATTACACAAGCAAGAGGGCTGTTGTTATCAGCACAGCTGTGATTATTAATCAATTCAGAACAAAGTCACGATTGTGATATTGCTTTTTTATACAATAGTTTGATAAACAGTAAGCTAATATTTAGAAACTTACATTTTAGACACATTATTGCCAGTTACTTTACCTATTTTCGCTGTATCAACGAAGATATTTCCAAACGAAGCCACAACAGAATTAACGGAATCGAATAGGTTGAATGAACGACTCAATGATTCACTCATAAACACAGTCACGAAATCAAATTCGAAGAACACATATTTTTGTATAATTTGATTTAACATAATTATTATCTTTATTTTTCTTTCAAAAATGAAATAATTTCCACATAAACAAACTGCTTTTAACAAATAAAGAGGTCATTAGCTCTGATGACAGTTAAATCCATTTGTTCACTGTGAATGACAATTCTGACTTTTTGAATGAGTACAATATAGAACATTTGAACATACTGACATGTGCAGAACTGTGTGCAAATATTCTTTCTCCTCTTTATTTGATGATTAAGAGGAAAAGAAACAGCTTGCTCTCTCACTTCTCAAACCATGGTCTCCTCATCTCTCTGGTTGTTTCTGCTGCTTTCTTTCTGCAGAGGGTACAACAAGAGAAACAGAGATCGAAGTGTACGCTTCGGGGTGCAGATATGAAGCAATTTTGGAGAGATATGAGGGTGTGAGATTGTGAAGAGGGTTCAGCTTTAGCTGCTGTAGGATGCACTGGATCAGACAACAAGCTGGAAAACCTCTTGTGTGGATTGGACGTGTTCATCCTGATGGCAGCAGCCATGACTACGCTGAACCCTTCAACAGATGAACTGAAATCACCAGAGATAATTCAAAGAGTATGGTATATCTGAAACTGTCGGGCCTGACAACAGAAGACTCAGCCACATATTACTGTGCAAAACAAACACAGTGACACAAAGTTCTTGCACGGCTGAACAAAAACCACTTGAGTGTTCATCTCTTGTCACTAGAGTTCAACAGGTGGCAGCAGAGAATAACAAATCCATAAAATACAGCCCAATGAGAAGATATATCTGTCACAGCATTATTAAAGCTTATTATATTACAGTTAAATTTACAGTGAAGTTCACTATAAAAGCTCTAACATCACACAACACAAAGACATATCTGACTCCTTTACTACAACGCATGTTTCTGATACATAGATTTGTGGTAGTGGCTACACATTTTACAGTGACAAACTAAAAATATGTTTCAATTAACCAGAGAGTCTTCCAGGAGTCTACAAGTGAAAGTGACTCTACAAGGGCAAAATATAATAATGAATATCAGCATCTTACTGTGAATACAGTAATAAACAACAAGCAGTTCTAAAACATCTTGAATGAAAAGAAAAATCCTCTGAATATAAAAATGCGAAAGTTCAAGTTTTTCAAGTGTTTTTTATTTTCTAAGTTCACAAGTTTTGCTTCATTAATACAGGCAAAAGCGAGGCCTTTAGACTTTCAGATGCAGGTCCAACAGAACCGTGATTACTGACCTACTGCTTTTGTTGCTTTCCAATATACCAATATAAGTTATATCAACCCCTGAAAAAGAATTAAAGTAGATGGAGATATATAAAATGTCCAGTAGAGAAAAAATGTTGACAAAACATAAGCTTGATGTCATAAAATTCGATAAGCGCAACATAAGAGCAATAAATCATATGAATCGTAACATAAATATTTTTTTAGCATGTGGAGTTGATTATTAGCTCTGTGTGTTTATGTAAATCTTCTGTTGCATATTTAAACACCAGACATGAGTCAGTTTATACATTCATCTGATCACTAGAGGGAGAGAAGAACAAACTGTGCTGTGAAACACACCATGATCTCTTCATCTTTAGTGTTGCTTCTGGCAGTAGTATCCTGTAAGTTTAGTCTACTTTTCTGTGTGATACATCATTTTGTTGCTAAAAAGCTTGTTAACCATCTTTAAACTTCATGCTATTTTACTAACAGGTATTATTTCATTTGATACAGGTATTCATTCAGAAGAACTCACTCAGCCTGAGTCTTTGACTGTCCGTCCTGATGCCACTCTAACTATCAACTGTAAAGTCTCCTATTCAGTTACTAGTTATGGTACAGCCTGGATTCGTCAGCCTGCAGGAAAAGCTCTGGAGTGGATTGGAGTGATCTGGTATGATGGAAGCTTATACTACAAGGATTCACTGAAAAGCAAGTTCAGCATCACCAGAGACACCTCCAGTAACACAATAACACTGCAGGGAAATAATATGCAAGCTCAAGACACAGCTGTGTATTATTGTGCCAGAGAATCACAGTGACAGACGCAAACAGTCTCCCTGTACAAAAACACATCATTGTAAAAATTAGGGTATTCATTTCAATTAGGGTCATCAAGTTTTATAAAAACAGATAACAGATTTACAGATAAAATATTATATGTTTCATTAGGAAGTCAATAAAATCAATAATCTCTTCTGTCTGTCTCATGACATTGGCTTTGCTTTCTTTAAGATTGCCTAAGCCAGACTCGAAAGAAAGTTTAAATGGTTTTTATGTCTTTGTTTTGACCCTGTGTTAGAGTTTTTAGCCACTATTTACAGCACAGATCTGTGTCTGTCAATGAACTGAAGCACTTTAATCTGTGAGTCTTACAACAGTATTGGCCAAACACCAACAGATGGCAGTAATGCATCTCTTGAATTGATATTGTCTTATATTTTATTTTTCTACATTGCTTTTTAGTGGTTTTGTGTTGTGTTATTTAAAAAATGTAGACATACTTTTCTTGTAATTTCATATTTTATAATATTCATATCTGCATTTCATATTATAACTAAAATCAATTACATTCAAATCCATTAAAGAATTTAAATTTAAATTTTTTTTATTTAAAATTAAAAGTAATACAATACACAAAAATGACTTTTATCTCTAATAATAGAGAAATAACGGTCTGTTTATGAAGATCTCAAACATTAACCATTAAAATCTAAATCTGGACCAAACATACGTCAGCCTTTCTTACCATCAGTTCTCTGATTTTAATATATGCAAATCACCTTCCTTCTTTAAATGTGTCAATCTTTGTGATCTGAACAGACATCTGAACTCTAGGAATAAAGTCTGTCTTTCTGGTTTAAACTTAAATACACCATGTTTAAGAAGTTTCTTATATTTGTAATTCTGGCAGTTTTACCACGTGAGTCACTGCATAGGATAATCATTAAGAGTGCAACAATGTAACATTATAACATCTTTCTAACATTTAACCCTTTGAGCGGTACGGTCCCACATGTGGGATTTTTATTTCTGTGCCCCTGGGCGTACGGTCCCACATATGGGATTTCGAACGTTCAGCGACGTCACATAACTGCCAGATTCAAACTGTGCTTTCGCGCTTTAACTGTGAGACGGACGCGCGCAGCTCTTGTCATATACCAAAGCTATGCAGTGTTTTCAGCCACATGCTGCTTCTATGAAGGTTTCAGACATTTAAATACGCATAAGCACCATTAAAACAATACATTTAGAGTTTATAAAATACACACTGATGTCAGACATCAGTGAAAGCAGTAATAACAATCCATTCAAATATAATTTGCCGACATTTATTCATATCAGACACACATAACGGGCCTAAGTAACTATAAAGTTTACTCTATTATTCTTCCAGTTCACCAGCCACTTACTTGCATATATTTCGGGAGAAACTGATGAATTCACATGCTGTAAATCCGACTAACAGGACTCTGTGAACTGCAGCGCAAACTAAGATGGCGGCGCTCATCTCGCATTATAGATCAAGATAAAGATCGTTTATAAAGGTTTTTAAACGACAGAACACACTCACTTACACATATTTGAGAATCGGAATATCATATGGTTGATGACATGGTAAGCAAGTTTGCGAATATTTTAAATAAAAAAGGAAAAACAAAATAATAGCGATCCATCTGTCATACAGTGTTATTGTGGCTGCGTTCAGCGCTCGTGACACGCAAGACGCGTCGCCATGGAAACAATAAGAGCAAACGTTCTAAAATAACGGTCGCCTTAAAAAAACTCACTCTGGGGGGCCAGTTAGAATATTTTAAACTCACGCTTTAAAGGGTTAATATTGTTTCTTTTTCCACAGGTATTTGAATGTCAAACAGTGGTTAAAAAACCAGGAGAGTCTCATAAACTTACACGCAGGGGTTCAATTGGGCCGGGGCCGTCCGGGGCTGAGCCCCGGCACATAGGCTTATCAGGGCTCGACATTACGCTTAATTTTTTGAAGGGGCAAGAGAAAGAGAGATTTACTTGTCCTGATTAAAACATCAATAACAAAAATAGCTAGGAAATGACCAAAATGCAAGCATGATTCTATTACATTTAGTGTAAGTGGCGATTAATAATGACAATAATAATATAGGCTATAATGTGCTGACAGTAACAAGGTTGTGCTGTTGAGGCTTGTATGGTGTATGTTATTCCTACGTGTTATCATTAAAGCCTGTATTCATCTAATCTTCTTCATTCGCCTGGTGTTTGATACCAATTGTGACAGAAGAACGGACCCATACTGAAATGGACTTACCGGCTGTCCAGCTGTTATACCTCGACCAGGAGCAGCAGTCCCTCGAGACCCACACCCAAAGATTTTTAGATCTGGCGTGCCTTACCAACATCCCGGACAAAACGCTGAGTGTTTTTTTTTTTACACAGGCCTCGCGAAAACAAGAGCTAGTCTGCCCGGTGTGGGTCCTCGGGGGAATTTTGCCGAGTACGTGGAGTGGGTGCTATTGAACTGTGATTCTCCATTCACCATCGGCATTGCTGAAGAAGTCACCAGCCCCGCTCCTCATCCAGAGTTCAGCCTGCCTTCACCCAGCGACAACGACAACAAGCCAGAGCCCACCGCAGATGGAGGTAATCAGCCGGCCGCGAGGAACGAGCCGGAGCTGACAAGTGGGACCGAGCTTCCCGTCGCCTCTGAACTGGAGTCCCGAGGACGGACGTCTGATCAGGTGTGTGAGGCGGCAACAACGTGCGCCATCGTGGGAGTCCTCGTGGAGTTCGAGGGGATGGAGTGGAGCCCCGCCCACATTCCCATCACAAAGGGTGAGCAAGCGCTGGACAATTTGTTTTCTTTTTACGAGGACTGTTCTGTAGAGGAGGATTCCCTGAGTCTCCTTTCCCCGCTGGTTCCGTCCAGCCTAGAACTGTCCGTCTCCCCGCTGGTTCCGTCCAGCCCTGTGTCTCCGGTGTTCCCTCCCTACCTCCCTCCCCCGCCTCCTCTCCTGCTGCCATTCAGTTCCTCTGCCCAGTCGCCACTGTCTCCCGCTGGCACCTCAGTTTCTCCTCTACCAGCCCTCTGTGGTGTGGATCCACCTCGGGCCAGCCGTTCAACAGCGCCGTCTGGATGCCTGGACCCCTTAGCTCCGCCTCTTGCCTCCGATCCAGTCTCTCCACCTCGGCTCGTCGTCCAGACTCCTCCGCCATTCGGCTACACTGGGCTCCCTCGAACCTCCGGCTACACCCTGCTCGGACGTCTCCACACCTTCACCACGGACTTACAAGTCGTCTGCTGCGCGACGTCTCTCCACCCCTACGGCTCCATCTGGCTCCGCCCTCCCTCCGGTTCCGCCTCGGCCCTCAGTCCTTCTGGTTCCATCTCAGACCTCTGGCACCCCGGCTTCTCCTCAAGGGATCGTTGCCATGCCTCCCTCGTGGCCTCCGAAACCTGTGGTGTCGTGCCTGGTCGTCGGCCATCCATCTGCGCTCTGTCTCCATCAGTCATCCCCACGGTTTCGTAGAGGACTTTAACACCATGGCTCCTCCCTCCCTCGACTCCGCCGTGGGGCTCTGCTCATCCTGCTCCTGGTCTTCCCCTGGGTCCTCCCACCCTCCACGCCCCCTTGGACTGTGTTTTCTGTTCCCTGGACTCTTTTCTTGTGTGTTTTTGTGTTACTCCGCCCTCCTCCAGAGCCCCCTCCCTCCCTTCTCAGTTGGACTCTTACGGCGCGAGGACGCGCCTATCCGGGAGGGGGCGAACTGTTACAAATCCTCATGTTTCTGTTTTCCCCTGTGACCTAGTTTTCCCCATTCTGTTGATTAGTTAATTTGATTCACCTGTGTCTAATTATCTCATCACCTTTTTAAGTTCCCTTTGTTTGCTTCCTGTATTTAAGCCCTGTGTTCACCCTTATTCCTGGTCCGTTCTCGTCCTTGTATGGTGTATGTTATTCCTACATGTTATCATTAAAGCCTGTATTCATCTAATCTTCTTCGTTCGCCTGGTGTTTGATACCAATTGTGACAACAGTTATGTAACATCACACGACCAAGAGTGCTGTTTTCCGCGTTATTGGAATCACGATTGAATATGTGACACTACTTTTATACATTTAATAATAAGTTAATTAAGTAAATTCAATTCAAGTTAATAAAGTCACTTACATTTTAGACGCATTACTGTTTTTGTTCTGTTTCAGCAGCGAAAATAGTTCCAAACAAAGACCACAGCAGAACCATAGCGCATCTCTCACAGCGACACTCAGCTGTGATTTATTACTGAATGATTCAGCGTTTTGAACAAATCGGTTGAGTCAAAGATTCAGTGGCCAATTCCAAAACACCTGCCTCATTCTTGAATGAATCAGCCGTTTGAACGTATCATTTGAATGAATGACTAGGACAGTCACTTGCCACCACCTACTGGTAGTTCAGTTTTATGTTAAAATTTTCCCAACATTTCTTATTTGTATATTCAAAAATATTTAAAGAATATCATAACATTATTTAATGCAGTTGTAATTTTTCAGTGTAAATTATTTAATCAGTCCTGCTTTATTTTTCTTAATAAATTTATTGATCAAATGTAAAAAAATTGAAATAAAAGATGAAGCATGTAATAAGATTAGGGGAAAAAATGCCTTGGGGTAAATATCACAAATATGCAGATATAAATATGCAAAAGCTGATGGAACACTGTTGAGAGCTTCAGAATAAATTATATTTACACCAAAAAAGTCCAATTTTTTCCAGACAAGCAACTTTTTTGCTCGGACAAGTGACCAATTTACTTGTCCAAAGGACAAGCACATGACAAGGCTTTATGTCGAACCCTGTATTTTGTACTGATATGCTCTCCTGTAGGCCTAAAGAAAGATTTTATTGTTATCAGAAGTAGCTTTGCACACTGCCAGCATCTAGAATGATTTTGATCTGTATTTTAGTGTTCATAGCAGAGGGCTCTGTCGACTTATTTTTTTTACAGTTTATCAATTGATAAGATTTTGTAGGCTTTGCATACACATGCGCACTACTTGAAAGCATGAAACCACAGAGCCCCAGTTTTAAATTTCCCTTGTTTCCAGTACAGTCCTGCCCCTGTTTTGTGTGAATTATGTTTATGCTGAGATACACTACGTTCTGGTCTAGGCCATTATTTGACCAGCAGAGGCTCATGACTGCATTTTACTGAATCAGAATCACAGCGACATATAGGCTACTGTAAGCTTCTCTCTGTCATCAAAAAACAAACAAACACGCTCATATAAATACTAACTAAACAATATTACACAAGCAAGAGGGCTGTTGTTATCAGCACAACTGATTAGTAATCAATTCAGAACAAAGTAACGATTGTGATATTGCTTTTTTATACAATAGTTTGATAAACATTAAGCTAATATTAAGAAACTTACATTTTAGACACAGTATTGCCAGTTACTTTACCTATTTTCGCTGTATCACTGAAGATATTTCCAAACGAATTAGACCACCGCACCTCCGAGCAACACACAATAGTGGAGTTTACTTCCTGAATGAATCAGTGTTTTTGAACAAATAGGTTGAATAAACGACTCAATGATTCACTCATAAACACAGTCACTTGTCATCACCTACTGGTGTAACGATTTACCCTGCAGAAAGAGTCACTGCTCTCCCCCACCACTAATGCAATCTAGTCCGTCTGGATCGAGGAAATACATGACAAAACGGAAATCAAAGAGCATATTTTCGTATAATTTTAATTAACATATAGTTAATTATTATCTATATTTCTCTTCAAAAACATGAAATTATTTCCACAGAATAAACAAACTGCTTTTAACAGATAAAGAGGTCATTAGCTGTGATGACAGTTGAATCCATTTGTTCACTGTAATTGACAATTCACAGACTTAAAAAAAAAACTTTTTGAATGAATAAAATATAGAACATTTGAACATACTGACATGTGCAGAACTGTATGCAAATATTCTTTCTCCTCTTTATTTGATGATTAAGAGGAAAAGAAACAGCTTACTCTCTCACTTAATAAAAAAAATTCTTAAACATGGTTATAAAAAATGTTTTAATTTCTCTAATAAGTCAGGCCATATTTGTTTCTCCAGGTGTCCACTGTGTTGAACTGACCCAGACTGATTCTATGTTCTTAAGGCCTGGTCAGGTCAGACAATCTGGATGCTAATTTTAAATCTTAAAATTTATTTCAGTTCACTGAACAGGTGAGGAAATAAAGTGTTTCTGATGATGGCACAACAATAAATAAATAAATAAATAAATAAATAAAAAAGAACAAGACATATTTAATGTATAAACTTTAATTAGCATAAATGCTCTGATCAGGGCAAATTCAATCAAATAATACTTCATTTTACATTTTGATAGTTTGAATGACTTACAGTCACAATAAACTGTTTACATTTTCTGCTAATGAACTTCAACCATATCAATAATAACTAAAAGTTCAGGACAGTGTGATGATGTCTCTTCATGTAATCCCAATATTCTTGTTGTTTGAGCATGTGAAGTTGATTATTAGCTCTGTGTGTTTATGTAAATCTTCTGTTGCATATTTAAACACCAGACATGAGTCAGTTTATACATTCATCTGATCACTAGAGGGAGAGAAGAACAAACTGTGCTGTGAAACACACCATGATCTCTTCATCTTTAGTGTTGCTTCTGGCAGTAGTATCCTGTAAGTTTAGTCTACTTTTCTGTGTGATACATCATTTTGTTGCTAAAAAGCTTGTTAACAGTCTTTAAACTTCCTGCTATTTTACTAACAGGTATTATTTCATTTGATACAGGTATTCATTCAGAAGAACTCACTCAGCCTGAGTCTCTGACTGTCCGTCCTGATGCCACTCTAACTATCAACTGTAAAGTCTCCTATTCAGTTACTAGTTATCGTACAGCCTGGATTCGTCAGCCTGCAGGAAAAGCTCTAGAGTGGATTGGCAGGATCAGGTATGATGGAGACTTAGCCTACAAGGATTCACTGAAAAGCAAGTTCAGCATCACCAGAGACACCTCCAGTAACACAATAACACTGCAGGGAAATAATATGCAAGCTCAAGACACAGCTGTGTATTATTGTGCCAGACAGACACAGTGACAGACGCCAACAGCCTCCCTGTACAAAAACACACCATTACAAATTAAGAGTGTTTCTGATGGTTTTCCACAACAGTCTGATTTTCTCAGGTTTTCAATTATGAAATTATAGACCGTAATTCAGCTGGTATAAAAAAATCCTGTTAAAAACAAGTCTAATAATACTTTGATATTTAATTCAAGTTCTTTATAATTACGTGTTTGATATGAAGTGGCAAATAACTTTTACATAATCTTCAATTTAATGTAGTAGCCAGAAGCAAAATAAATAAATAAGCAAATAAATAATATAAAATGAATTAAAGTGTCATGATGACAACTGATATGATGAATGTGTACAAATTGGATTGCACATTACAGTTATTGAAAAGGTCAAAGTAATTCATAAAACAAAAACTAGCGAACATTTATAATTTTTGTTTTGACATTTTTGAACATTTTCATTCAAGTTTGTTCATTTACATTGTAACATTCTTAATACAAATATAATAGAAATGCAGAAGGGATTCTGTTGGTAGAGACTCATCAACAGTGCCATTAGATCTTAATATAGTATTAGATTTTAAAGCTCCACCCAAATGTAAATGACATAATGTACAGTATTTCTACCAGCAGTATTCAGTGACATTGTAGCAGTTGGTCTTCCTGCATCATTTGAAATGGCAGACATTCCATTCTTATTTTTTCTCCTGATGTGTTTAACTAGTACGTTTCTCTATTTCACGTTATATTATTATTTAATTCTGCCTCCAGAATTTATTAATGGGTGTACTGTATATGATACTGTGGACCGGTCATTATAACTTTCAATTGTTTTAGGTGTTAATGGTCAGAGCCTGGAGTCCATCCCATCAAGTTCTGTTACCAAAAAGCCTGGAGAAAGTTTGAACCTTTAGAGGATCTGGATTTGGACAATACGGCATGCACTGGATCAGACAGCCAGCAGGGAAAGCATTGAACTGGATGGGGGTTATCTGGTATAATGCCAGTAAAACAGTGTATGCAAAAAGTGTTGAGGGACGAATAGAGATCACCAGAGATAATTCAAACAGCATGGTGTATCTGAAACTCTCCGGTCTGACAGCAGAGGATTCAGCTGTTTATTACTGTGCAAAACATACACAATGATGCAAAAACAAAAACATGTCAGGGAGGAAAATGGGCATGAAAAAACAAAAACAAACAGCAGATGACGCTGGAGCACAGTACAACTTTGATCCAAAGAAACAGACACACCTGCTGAAGAATAAAATACATAAGCTACTGTACGTAAGCTTTATAAGTATATAAACTATTTAAATGCCCTTATTCCTGAGCCTCACATACTGTATATGCCCTGAATGATCTTCAGTGAACATAATGAAGACAACAAATTAATTAATTAATAATTAAATTTTAATAAATAATTAATCATGAATTAAAAATGTGTTTACTGTTGATATCACACACAATATTAAAATATAATTTCCTAATAGCATATCATTACTGCCAACATTGTCTTCTGAAAGAAATTTAAATAAAAACAAAATCACATATAAAAAATATGTATACATATTTTCTGGGTTGCATCTGCAGAACTGTATGCAAATATTCTTTCACCTCCTCTTTGTTTGAGTATTAAGAGGAAAAGAAGCAGCTTACTCTCTCACTCCTCAAACCATGGTCTCCTCATCTCTCTGGTTGTTTCTGCTGTTAGCAGCTGTCTCTCGTAAGTCTTCATAGTTTCTATATAAACCCTTAAAATAAAAATGACTTATATATGTTTATACAAAATATTTCCATGTATCTAACATGTCAGACCATATTTGTTTCTCCAGGTGTCCACTGTGTTGAACTGACCCAGACTGATTCTATGGTCTTAAGGCCTGGTCAGGTTTTGACACTGTCCTGTAAGATCTCTGGATATTCAGTGACTGACAGCAACTACTGCACTGACTTCATACGACAGGCTGCAGGAAAAGCTCTGGAATGGGTCGGAGAGATATGTGGTAGTGGTAACACATATTACAGTGATAAACTGAAAAGTAGATATCAAGTTACCAGAGACACTTCCAGCAGCACAGTGACTCTACAAGAACAGAATATGCAGACTAAGGACACAGCTGTGTATTACTGCGCCAGACAGTCACAGTGACACAAACCACAAGCAGCTCTGTTCAAAAATGTCTTGAATGAAAAGAATAAGATAAAGTCCCCATTGTTACAACACAGAAGGGTCGGAGACGGAATATAACAGGTAAGGTTTATTGACAGCAAGCAGAGGGTGAACGTGAACACAGGTGAGTAAAACTGAAGTTGATAAGTTGAATGATGAATAAAGTGGAACTGATACTGTCCTTGTATGTTGCAGAGTGGAGATCCGAGTGGAGATGGTGGAGATCAGACGATGGATGATGACAACACACACACGGAGAACACAGGAGGTAATTCGGGAACGCTGGAGACAGGTAAATAATATACTGGGAGTCCTTGAGGTAAGCATTAGAAAGAGTCCTTTACGTAAACGAGACCGGACGAGGAGTGAGTGTGTGTGTGTGTGTGTCTTTTATGGTGCTGGTGATGAACGTGCTGACGAGGTACAGGTGTGTGCGATCAGTACTCTGGTGAGGGAGTGCGACGTGATTGGAGGGTGCTGGAGCCTGGCGTGTCTGTGACAGCACCCCCCCCCTCCACGGCCCGCTCCAGAGGGCCGAGGACCCCGACGTCGTGGTGGTCGTCCTCTTCCACGAGGGGCAGGTCTGTTGGGATGAGCAGAGTGGAAGGTGTCCAGTAGATTAGGGTCCAGAATGTCGTTGCGTGGTACCCATGAGCGTTCCTCGGGACCATAACCTTCCCAGTCGACCAGGTATTCGAGTTGACCACCACGGCGCCGGGAGTCCAGGATCTCACGAACCTCGTAGGCAGCACCGTCGTCTAGGATGAGTGGATGGGGGGGCTCAGCTGCGTCTACGCCAGGCTCTGTGGAGAGAGGAACAGAAGGGTGGTGAGGTTTCAGGAGTGACACATGGAATGTGGGGTGAATGCGATACTCAGGTGGGAGTTGCAGTTTGTAGGTGACCGGGTTGATCTGCTCCGTGATGGTGAATGGGCCAATGAACCTGGGACTCAGCTTACGGCATGGTTGACGCAGGCGGATGTCTCTGGTTGACAGCCAGACCTTCTGTCCTGGTTGATAGGCTGGAGCTTCGGAACAGCGAAGGTCGGCTGTCATCCGGCGTCTACGTAACGCACGTTGCAGCTGATGGTGGGCTGAGTCCCAGACCCTCTCGCTCTCTCGCAACCAGTGGTCGATAGATGGTACATCCGAGGGTTCCCCTGACCAGGGGAACAGTGGGGGTTGGTAACCGAGTACGCACTGGAAAGGTGTGAGTCCGGTAGATGGTTGTCGCAGGGAGTTCTGCGCATACTCGGCCCAACCCAGAAACTGGTTCCAAGAGTCCTGGTGGCCATGACAGAAGGTACGAAGGAAGCGGCCGATCTCTTGAATCTTCCTTTCCGTCTGCCCGTTCGACTGCGGATGGTACCCCGATGACAGGCTGACGGTCACACCTAGGAGTGAGAAAAAGGCCTTCCAAACACGAGAGATAAATTGAGGTCCACGGTCTGACACAATGTCCTCTGGGATGCCGAAGTAATGGAAGATATGGTTAAACATGAGTTCGGCTGTTTCCATGGCAGTTGGTAGTCCTCTCAGAGGTATTAGACGGCAGGATTTGGAGAATCGATCTACCACTACAAGGATACAGGTACAGTCTCTAGAGGCAGGCAGGTCAGTGATGAAATCCACCCCTAGGTGTGACCATGGTCGGTTGGGAACGGGCAGAGGAAGGAGTTTGCCGGATGGTAGGTGACGTGGACTCTTAGAGATGGCACATTCCTTGCATCCCTGCACGTACCTTCTGACATCCGTTGCCATGTTGGGCCACCAGAAGCGTTCTTTCAGCAACGAGAGGGTTTCATTGACCCCCGGGTGGCCAGTGCCTAGTGAAGAGTGTGCAGAGTGGATGAGTGGAGTGCGCCGTGTCCTGGTGATGTATTGCAAGCCTTGGGGGCAACCCGGCGGAGTGTTGGCAGAGGCATTGGAGGAGGGTATGGTCTCTGCTGACCAGGAGATAGGACTTAGAATGAGTTTTTCTGGGAGTATGGTTTCGGGTTCTTCAGAGCATTCTTCTGGAGCGTGGAGTCGAGACAAGGCATCTGCCTTGGTGTTTTTAGGTCCTGGTCTGTAGGAAATTGTGAAGTTGAAGCGAGTGAAGAATAAAGACCAACGGGCCTGTCTGGGGTTCAGTCTCTTTGCCACACGTAGGTATTCGAGATTCTTGTGGTCAGTGAGCACCAAAAAGGGATGTTTTGCTCCCTCCAACCAATGCCTCCATTCCTCGAGTGCCAGCTTGATGGCTAGGAGTTCTCGGTTGCCGATGTCATAATTCCTCTCCGCCGGGTTGAGCTTGCGGGAGAAGAAGGCACATGGATGGAGGCTGCTGGGATTCCCCTGCTGCTGTGAGAGAACCGCTCCTACTCCTGTGGTCGAGGCGTCGACCTCTACGACGAAGGGCTTGTCTGGGTCAGGATGGACCAGGAGAGGAGCGGTTGTGAAGGCTTCGCGGAGGGTGTCGAAGGCCTTTGTGGCAGCTGGAGTCCAGGACAGAGACTTGGGCTTGTGTCGGAGTAGGTTAGTGAGAGGGTTGGCTATGGAGCTGTAATCCCGGATGAATCGACGGTAGAAGTTTGCGAAGCCGAGGAAGCGCTGGAGTTCCTTTATGGTGGTGGGTGTTGGCCAGTTCTGGATGGCTTCCACCTTCCTCTCATCCATCCGGATGCCACTGCTATCGATGGTGTAGCCAAGGAACTGCACTGAGGGCTGGTGGAATGAGCACTTCTCGGCTTTTAGGTAGAGTTGGAATTCCCTCAGGCGTTTCAGGACCTCTGCAACGTGGTGGCGATGTTCGGCCAGGCTCCGGGAGTAGATCAGGATGTCGTCGATGTAGACCAGAACAAACTTGTGGAGAAACTCCCGGAGCACCTCGTGTATGAAATCCTGGAATACGGAGGGGGCGTTGACCAGGCCATACGGCATAACAAGGTACTCGTAGTGTCCAGTAGGTGTTACGAAGGTGGTCTTCCACTCGTCCCCCTCACGTATCCGGATGAGGTTATACGCGCTGCGGAGGTCCAACTTGGTGAAAACAGTGGCACCACGGAGATGTTCCAGGGCTGCTGGGACGAGAGGAAGGGGATATCTGAACTTCACTGTAATGTTATTAAGTGCTCGGTAGTCAATACAAGGCCGCAAGCCTCCGTCCTTTTTTGCCATGAAGAAGAAGCTAGAAGCAGCAGGGGAAGTAGATGGACGGATATAGCCTTGAGCCAGAGCCTCCTCGATGTAGTCCTCCATGGCCTTCTCCTCCGGAATGGAAAGGGGGTAGATCCTTCCCCTTGGCACTGACTCACCCGGAAGCAGATCTATGGCGCAGTGCCATGGCCGGTGTGGAGGCAGCTTGGAGGCTCTTTTAGGGCAGAATACGTCGCTGAAGGGGGCGTAACACGGCGGTATCTCCACGGAGCGTTTCTCAACTGGACTCTCAATGGAGGTTGTGAAGACGGAGAGGGTTTCTGGACGTGGAGAGAGAGGAGCTGGAAGCTCGCGAAAACAGTCCATGAAACAGGTGTCGCCCCACTTCAGGACTTCGCCGGTACTCCAGGAGATAACTGGGTTATGCTGCTCCAACCACGGGCGCCCTAGGATCACGTCAGCGGTGGAGTCCTCCAGAACCAGCAGATGGATCTTTTCGACGTGAAGAATGCCAGTTTGTAGTTGTATAGGACAGGTGATTCGACGAACATGTTTCTTGCAGAGAGGTTTTCCGGTTATCGAGTGGATCTGGTAAGTTGTAGGCGTGGGCGAGGTCTTGATATTGAGCTGACGGCAGAGGGCGCCAGCGATGAAGTTGCCGGCTGACCCAGAATCGAGGAGTGCGGTAACTGGAATGGAAACATTAGCAGCAGTAAGTGTCACAACAATGGTGAGTGGTTTCATCTTGCGAATTGATGGGAGGATGGCACTCACCATGGGACGAGGTGGACGTGTTGGACATGTGGAGAGAACATGTCCCGGGGATGCACAATACAGACATAGATTCTGGGTCAGCCTCCTCTGCCGTTCAGTGGGTGTGAGTCGAGAGGTTTCCAGTTGCATGGGTTCGTGGGCTGGTTCTGGAGGGCTGACGGATTCTGGTCGGCAGAGGGAGATGTCGTGCTGTGGCTGGCCCTGGTAGTCGTCGAGACACGACTGCATACGAGTGGCGAAGCGTATGGAGAGTTGAATGAAGCGTTCGAGCCCGATGGTGTCCTCGTATGCAGCGAGATGCAACCGCACTCGAGGATCCAAACCCTGACGGTAAGTTGTTATAAGGGCTTGTTCGTTCCATCCACTGGTAGCTGCTAGAGTTCTAAACTTGAGGGCATATTCAGTCACAGTCATTTTATTCTGTTTTAAATTGTACAGCTTCTCACCAATTGACGAATCCCAGGCGGGTTTTCCAAAAACTTCTCTGAAGTGATTGACGAAGCTGGAATAAGACTGAATAACTGGATTATTTTGTGTCCATAGAGAATCTGCCCACTGAAGTGCTTTGCCATGAAGTTGAGAAATGATAAAAGCTACCTTGGATCGCTCGGTGGGGAAAGAGTGTGGTTGCATCTCCAGGACCAGCGAGCATTGGAGAAGAAATCCGCTGCATTCCTCCGCCGAACCAGAGTAGGGCGCCGGTTTGGCCACGGGACTGGCTTGAGCAGCAGGTGAAGGAGTGGCGGTGTTGTTGAAGGAGGTGTTCGCTGGTGTTAATGGTGATGGTATGGAGGTTAATGTGCGACGAAAGGCGTCGACGAGGTCCTGGAATGGGTCTGGTTGGCGCATGCTTGTGTCAGCGATGTTGGTCCGGTCTTCTATTACAACACAGAAGGGTCAGAGACGGAATATAACAGGTAAGGTGTTTATTGACAGCAAGCAGAGGGTGAACGTGAACACAGGTGAGTAAAACTGAAGTTGATAAGTTGAATGATGAATAAAGTGGAACTGATACTGTCCTTGTATGTTGCAGAGTGGAGATCCGAGTGGAGATGGTGGAGATCAGACGATGGATGATGACAACACACACACACACACACACACACACACACACACACACACACACACACACACACACGGAGAACACAGGAGGTAATTCGGGAACGCTGGAGACAGGTAAGTAATATACTGGGAGTCCTTGAGGTAAGCATTAGAAAGAGTCCTTTACGTAAACGAGACCGGACGAGGAGTGAGTGTGTGTGTGTGTCTTTTATGGTGCTGGTGATGAACGTGCTGATGAGGTACAGGTGTGTGCGATCAGTACTCTGGTGAGGGAGTGCGACGTGATTGGAGGGTGCTGGAGCCTGGCGTGTCTGTGACACCCATATAGGAATATAACTTTTTTCTGACATTATGTATTTATTTATTTATTTTTTATATTGCACAAGTGTGAAACATCAGTGTTTTTCATCCAAACAAACATTTGAGAAATGAGCTGCAGACTTTTCTCTGTTGGTGTAACCATGATGTAACCTAAGACAGTCAAGTTGGTTCATTTAGATCAAATAATATTTTTTAACTTAAATGCAGATAGTTCATTAGAAGCCACAATTGTTATTTATTTATATATTTATTTTGCTGTGTGCAGTCACAGTAAAGTTATTAATCTTTGATAAGAATTCTGCTGATATTACAATAGAGGGCACTGTCTGCCTTTGTGATTCTCAGTCCAGTAGAGATATTGTAGGATTAATGAAACGGCCTTTTTATTATTTTTTTTCTGGCTTCATTTTTAAGCAATGAAACATATTGCTAATTTTAAAACTTAAAATGTATTGCAATTCAGTGAACAGGAGATAAAAGCAAGTGTTTCTGATGTTGGTCCAACAGAAATGTACCAACCATAATAATAATAATAATAATAACAATAATAAAATAATACAAATAATATAAGAAAGACAAAATTTAAAAAAGCTTCATTCTTTCAAATCTGATTTTTCCCTCATTACATTTAAGTACTGCATGATTCATTGTGATACTGGAAATATTCAGTCAAAAAATACTTCCTTCATTTTAAATTTTGATAGTTTGAATCACTTACAGTCACAATAAACTGTTTACATTTTCTGCTAATGAACTTCAACCATATCAATAATAACTAAAAGTTCAGGACAGTGTGATGTCTCTTCATGTAATCCCAATATTCTTGTTGTTTGAGCATGTGCAGTTGATTATTAGCTCTGTGTGTTTATGTAAATCTTCTGTTGCATATTTAAACACCAGACATGAGTCAGTTTATACATTCATCTGATCACTAGAGGGAGAGAAGAACAAACTGTGCTGTGAAACACACCATGATCTCTTCATCTTTAGTATTGCTTCTGGCAGTAGAATCCTGTAAGTTTAGTCTACTTTTCTGTGTGATACATCATTTTGTTGCTAAAAAGCTTGTTAACCATCTTTAAACTTCATGCTATTTTACTAACATGTATTATTTCATTTGATACAGGTATTCATTCAGAAGAACTCACTCAGCCTGAGTCTCTGACTGTCCGTCCTGATGCCACTCTAACTATCAACTGTAAAGTCTCCTATTCAGTTACTAGCTCTGGTACAGCCTGGATTCGTCAGCCTGCAGGAAAAGCTCTGGAGTGGATTGGAGTGATTGGCTATAGTGGAAGCTTATACTACAAGGATTCACTGAAAAGCAAGTTCAGTAACACAATAACACTGCAGGGAAATAATATGCAAGCTCAAGACAGAGCTGTGTATTACTGTGCCAGACAGACACAGTGACAGACGCAAACAGCCTCCCTGTACAAAAACATCATCATATTCACATTAGGGTATTTATCATTTTGTGCTCAAAAGTTCAAAACCAATATTCATAAAATGTTCATCATTCACAGCTGATATTCATCTGATGACATTAAAATTCCGTCCATCCATCAATAAAATCCATCACCTCTTGCATCTCTTTGCTTTCATCATGTTATAAAGTCTGTTGGTCAGTAAAGTTCAATTTTGAGCTTGTTTTGACTCAGTGTTTCTGTTGTCTCAGAGCTGCGATTGGAGTTTTCAGCCACTGATTGAGCAACACTAATAATTATTAAGAAAGATAAAATGAACATGCACCTGTTCCCACACAAGATTATTTATTTTTTTGATTCTCTTTTCTGTTGATTCAGTTATCAAGCAGCATGAATAAATATCATGTTTTCTAGTTGACTGCAAACAGCATGAGCACGTGTGATCAACAAACAAAAAATAAAATGCAGAAAAAACTTTTCTTATTGTGTATTGTGACATATAACAGTGAACAGAAAGGTACATATTCACATTATGCTGTTCTTAAATAGTTTGGCCCTTCAGTCATGATTGTTCTTTGTGACCCTCCAATGCAAATCAAACACTCCTGTATGTTTGCTTAGTATTTATGTGCTTCTGATTGGATCTGGAGCGTTACATCACCACTTTCAAGATGAAGAGTTCACTCTGCTTACTGCTGCTCTCATTCAGCGTACACCGTGAGTTTTCTCATGAAACACATTTCTATTATCAGTTCTAATACATATATGTTTCAAATGAAATCAGTCTTTTCAATCTTCCTTTTAGGTTTAAAATGTCAAAGTATGGAGTCTATTGAAAGCACAGTTCAGAAAAAGCCTGGAGAAACTCTGACTCTGTCCTGTAGATCATCCGGTTCAGCTTTAGCTGCTGTAGCATGCACTGGATCAGACAACAAGCTGGAAAACCTCTTGTGTGGATTGGACGTGTTCATCCTGATGGCAGCGGCCATGACTACACTGAACCCTTCAACAGACGAACTGAAATCACCAGAGATAATTGAAGCAATATGGTATATCTGAAACTGTCGGGCCTGACAACAGAAGACTCAGCCACATATTACTGCGCAAAACAAACACAGTGACACAAAGTTCTTGCACAGCTGAACAAAAACCATTTGAGTGTTTCATCTCTTGTCACTAGAATTCAACAGGTGGCAGCAGAGAATAACAAATCCATAAAATACAGCCCAATAAGAAGATATACAGTGCTCAGCGTAAATGAGTACACCCCTTTTGAAAAGTAACATTTTAAACAATATCTCAATGAACACAAAAACAACTTCCAAAATGTTGACAAGACTTATATTATGTTTAACTTATAATATGAAAGTAAGGTTAATAATATAACTTAGAGAACAAAATTTTCAGTTTTACTCAAATTAGGGTGAGTAACATAGGAATATACAAATGCAAGTGTTCAAGTGTTTTTATTTTCTGAGTTTTTTAAGTTTTGCTTCATTATTACAGGCAAATGCGAGGCCTTTAGACTTTCAGATGCAGGTCCAACAGAACCGTGATTACTGACCTACTGCTTTTGTTGCTTCCAATATACCAATATTAGTTATATCAACCCCTGAAAAAGAATTAAAGTACATGAAGATATAAAAAATGTCCAGTAGAATTTTTTTTTTTTTTTTGACAAAACATAAGCTTGATGTCATAAAATTCTCTAATGAGAGCAATAAATCATATGAATCGTAACATATTTGATTATTAGCTCTGTGTGTTTATGTAAATCTTCTGTTGCATATTTAAACACCAGACATGAGTCAGTTTATACATTCATCTGATCACTAGAGGGAGAGAAGAACAAACTGTGCTGTGAAACACATCATGATCTCTTCATCTTTAGTGTTGCTTCTGGCAGTAGTATCCTGTAAGTTTAGTCTACTTTTCTGTGTGATACATCATTTTGTTGCTAAAAACTTGTTAACAGTCTTTAAACTTAATGCTATTTTACTAACAGGTATTATTTCATTTGATACAGGTATTCATTCATATGAACTCACTCAGCCTGAGTCTCTGACTGTCCGTCCTGATGCCACTCTAACTATCAACTGTAAAGTCTCCTATTCAGTTACTAGTTATCATACAGCCTGGATTCGTCAGCCTGCAGGAAAAGCTCTGGAGTGGATTGGCTTGATCAACTCTGGTGGAAGCTTATACTACAAGGATTCACTGAAAAGCAAGTTCAGCATCACCAGAGACACCTCCAGTAACACAATAACACTGCAGGGAAATAATATGCAAGCTCAAGACACAGCTGTGTATTATTGTGCCAGAGAATCACAGTGACAGACGCAAACAGCCTCCCTGTACAAAAACATCATCATATTCACATTAGGGTATTTATCATTTTGTCCTCAAACGTTCAAAACCAATATTCACAAAATGTTTATCATTCACAGCTGATATTCATTTGATGACATTAAAATTTATGTGCACTGAATCAGTTAGAAAAACAACAATTACCTAATAAATAAAACACATAATTAGCTAAAATAACTGTCATTAACAGAAACTAATAAAGCATTATTTGTTTCAGTAGAAAGTCAATAAAATCCATCACCTCTTGCATCTCTTTGCTTTCATCAGGTTATAAAGTCTGTTTACGAGTTGGCTGTTTTGAATGAATTCGTACGAATTTGTACCTTTTTTGCAAATTTGTAAGTATTTTATGATTTGCCAAATTCATACGAAGTAGTACGAATTACCTACCCCTAATCTTACCTGTCATTGGGGTTTATACAAATCATATGAATTCGTATGAGTGAGGTCGTATGAATTCATACGAATTAGCCACCTCGTAAAATATGTACGAATTGGTTGTGAGATAACGTTGCAGGCTCTCTAAGTAGGTACTTGTTTTGAATAAGTAATTACTTTACAACTGTTAAAAAAGCACATTCTGTGTGTATGACTGTGTGCAGAATGAATGCAATCCAGACCTACTAGCAGGGGTTAAACTGGGATTTGTTATTTGGGGGGGCTTTATGGTTTCAGGCTTTCGAGGAGTGCGCATGTGTATGCAAAGCCTACAAAATCTTATCAATTGATAAACTGTAAAAATTAAGTCGACAGAGCCCTCTGCTATGAACACTAAAATGTAGATCAAAATCATTCTAGATTCTGGCAGTGTGCAAAGCTTCATTTGATAACAATAAAATCTTTCTGTAGGCCTACAGGAGAGCATATCAATACAAAATACAGGGTTTGACATAAAGCCTTGTCATGTGCTTGTCCTTTGGACAAGTAAATTGGTCACTTGTCCAAGCAAAAAAGTTGCTTGTCTGGAAAAAATTGGACTTTTTTTGGTGTAAATATAATTTATTCTGAAGCTCTCAACAGTGTTCCATCAGCTTTTGCGTATTTATATCTGCATATTTGTGATATTTACCCCAAAGCATTTTTTCCCCTAATCTTATTACATGCTTAACCTTTTATTTAAATTTTTTTTTTACATTTGATCAATAAATTCAATAAGAAAAATAAAGCAGGACTGTTACGAATCAAATTAAATAATTTACACTGAAAAATTACCACTGCATTAAATAATGTTATGATATTCTTTAAATATTTTTGAATATACAAATAAGAAATGTTGGGAAAATTTTAACATGAAACTGAACCGCCAGTAGGTGGCGGCAAGTGACTGTCCTAGTCATTCATTCAAACGATACGTTCAAATGGCTGATTCTTTCAAGAATGAGGCAAGTGTTTTGGTATGGGCCATTGAATCTTTGACTCAACCGATTCGTTCAAAACGCTGAATCATTCAGTAATAAATCACAGCTCAGTGTCGCTGTGAGAGAGTTCAACAGTTCAAACGCTCAGGGAGAGGGGCCAAGATGGCGACTGAGTAGCATGCATGTGCTGAAGCTCTGCATTCATCTTTAGTTAACAAAAGATTTAATATGTAAAAGGACACAAATTAATAACTTTTTTATTGATTTGAGCAAGTCGTTATTCGTTCTTTCGTTTTTCTAACTTTTCAACGAGCGTGATGGATGTAGATAAACCTACTCGTGGTGCCATGCATTCGTACGCCAGGAAATCTCTGGATGCTGCGTTCAAAGTCAATGACGCTTCAAATGCCTCGGGATTTAAAGTTCCCTTACCTGAAACTCCTAAACCGCCTTCCAAAAAATCAAAAATGGGTGACAGAGCGGCATCGGATAACCAGACGGTTTCCAATTCGCATCTGATGGAAATTTTGCAGAGACTTGAAAATATGCAAACGGAAACTCTGAATCCTATGCAAACTCTAGAGGCAACGGTTAAGACAATACAAGTTCGCTAAACAGCGTGACTGAGGCACTTGAGTTTATGAGCAATCAAGTTGAAGAGGTATCAAGCAGGGTGGAACAGGGTGGAAACACTCGAAAAAGAGAACCGTGTGCTACGTGACAAAAGCGAGGAACTAGAAGCTTATAAAAGGAGGTGGAATCTGCGAATGGCCGGTATTCAGGAGCAGAGAGGAGAAGATGTATGGAAAATCCTAATCGACTTATTCGACAAAGTGTCTCCAGAGATTGCAGACCAGCTTGTCTACACACCTGATGTCGCCCATAGACTGGGCCCACGCTCTGAAGGAGCGCACTCGAGCCGTCGCATCATCGTACAGTTTCTGTCACGCAACGTCCGAGATAAAATCTGGAGGGATGCCAGAACCGCGACCATTCTCAAAGAAAGGAAGATCCGAATTTTTGAAGACTTAACCTAAAGCACCAAGGACGCCAGGAACAAACTTTGGCCACTTGTCGAACGAGCGCGGAAGGAAGGGAAGAGAGCAGGTTTCAGAGGCCCCTTTGCATATATTGATGGTAAAAGGATTTCTGCAAGTGATCAGAAAGGCAGAATGACGCAGTGGCATCTTCATCGATGTTTCAGCGCACCGGATGACCTCTGTGGTACCGTCTGTGGCACGAACTGCTCCAGGTGGTTTTTGTTTGTTTGTTTGTTTTCCCCCCTCTTTTTCCCTTCCTTCTTTTTCTCAGGATAGACTTTGATTTAACGTCCTTGATCTTGTTTCGCATGATGGATCTTTTATCATTTTTTATTTTTATTTTGGGACTAATGCATTAATGACAACGATCATAATGGAATATTTCCATTTGAAGGCGTCATCAGCCGACCATGTGCTGGTTCTGAAGAAGTAACTACAAAAACTAAATGACTGATAGAAGAACGAAAGTGTGAATAAACAGACAAAAATGTAAAAAGAAAGAAAAGCGAGAAAAACTTGTACTCATGCCCATATATTGTTCTTTTGTGTTGCAGAGTCAGGAGATCTGTTTCATTTTTTCTGTGTGATTCTAGTGAAGTTTCTTCTGTTCTAATTGTTATCCTGTTCTGTACCTTGTTCTTTAGGTATTAAATACTCTTGTTTTTATATGTCTTTGTCTCTATTTTCTTTAAATGCCAGGGGTTTGAAAAACAATGTCAAAAGGAAGGCTTTATTTTTGTTTTCTAAGAGGCACAAAGTAGATTTCTGTTTTTTTCAGGAAAGTCACTCTACATCTAAAGATACCAAATTTTGGAGGTCACAGTGGGGCAATGAAACATGGTTATCACATGGATCAGAACATTCTGCTGGAGTAGGGATAATGAGGTATAATTTTAATGGTAATATTCTGGAAACCAGTACTGATCCTTCAGGACACTTCGTTACTTCTAATGATAATTGTCATCAATCATTGTATTTTAATTATTGTCAGCATCTATGGATACAAGTCTGTTGCAGAACTGTTGCATCAAATTTCTTTAACACGCTAGATCAAAAACTCTCATATGCATTAGGTAAATATCCTACTGCCTTTCTGATTTTAGGTGGTGATTTTAACATAACAATGAATAACATGCTAGATAGGTACCCTCCAAGGAAAGCAGTTTCCCCAAACTCAAATCTTGTAGCATTTATGGATAAATTTGACTTAGTTGACATCTGGAGAGAAATGTATCCGGATGTAATACAGTACACTTGGAGTAACAAAGACTGTTCAAGGCGATCAATAATTGATTATTGGTTGATTTCTAAAACTTTAAGTAACAATATCTCTATTAATATTAGCAGCAGCCCACTGACTGATCACAATGCTATTTATATTCTAGTTTATTTATCACAAACTATAGCAATTCCTACCTCCAAACCGTTGCTCTGGAAATTAAATAGCTCCCTTCTTAAATATGAAAAGGTCAAGCAACAGATTATTGAACTAATCCAAATTTATTGGGAAAGGGCTAAATCACAAAATAATTATGGATGTAATTGGGAGCTTTTAAAATATGAATTAGGGAAATTCTTAAGAAAATTTGGAAGTGATATAGCAAAGCAAAAAAGATTAATAGAGGATGAAGTTCTTTCACAACTTTCTGCTTTATCATTTAAGGAACCATTGACGGATATTCAAAGAATTGAATATTCCAAAATACAAAATAAATTAGATGACATGTATAGATCCAAAGCTAAAGGAGCCTATGTTAGATCAAGAAAAAAAATGGCTGGAAGAAGGAGAGCAGAATTCAGCCTATTTTTTTAGGTTGGAAAGATCTAATGCTGTGAATGCTTCTATTGATCGTCTCCGTACAAATGATAGAGTTCTCGATAATCCTAAGGAAATAGCTTCTTTTTGCTCCAAATTCTATAGTAACTTATATACATCAAGATATTGTGGTAATTCAGCCAAATCCTTTTTTGAATCTATTAATCAAAATAAGGTTATTTCTCTAGAGGACAAAGAAGCTTGTGATAACGATATATCCCTATTAGAAATTCTACAGGCTATTAAGAGTCTAAAAAATAATAAAAGTCCAGGCTGTGATGGTTTAACCTCTGAGTTATACAAGATGTTTGCTGATAACTTATCCCCTTTCTTACTAAAAGTATTTGAAGAAAGTTTTGATTTAGAAGTACTTCCCCCTGCTATGACACAAGGAGTTATCACCTTAACACCCAAACCCAATAAAGATAAAGAATGTCTAGAAAACTGGAGACCAATTACCCTCTTAAATAATGATTACAAAATTCTAGCCCTGATTTTAGCAAAAAGAATTAAAGACGTCCTTAACTGTATTATCGAAGAATCACAATCAGGTTTTATGGAAAAACGTCACACAGTTACATGCTTTTCTTAGACTTCTACAAAGCCTTTGATTCACTCGAGCACAACTTCATATTTCAAGCTCTTACCAAATTTGGGTTTGGAGATTCGTTTTGTAAAGCCATCAGGACATTATATAGAAATAATAATAGCGTTATTAAATTAAAATTCGGAAGACAAGGCTGTCATATCTCCATATTTATTCCTGCTTGCCTCTCAATTTTTACCTCTGCATATTTCTAGTAGTAATTTACAAGGTAATACAATTGACGATAGACAAATTATTATCAGCCAGCTGGCTGATGACACCACTTTATTCTTGAACGATGCCTCTCAAATTGCTTTAGCTTTAAGATTGATTGATTTCTTTTCCAGAGCTTCAGGTCTCTATTTAAATATTAACAAATGTGAGTTGATGTCTGTTAAAAGCTGTAATGCTCCATCCAAATGCAATATTCCTGTGAAAGATCAAGTTACATACTTAGGAATTGTAATTAATAAAGACCAAAAAATAAGATGTAAACTCAATTTCGATCCTCTAATAATGAAAACCCAAAAGAAACTCAATTCTTGGTTGCAGAGAGACTTGTCGATAAGAGGAAGAATTTTACTCTCTAAAGCTGAAGGATTGTCGAGACTAACTTATGCAGCTCTTTCCTTGGAGGTGAACAAAGGAACATTAAAAAAGGTTGATAGCATGTTAAATAATTTTGTTTGGAAAAATAAAACCCATTTTATTAGAAAATCAGTACTGATAAATCCACTAAAACAAGGGGGGTTGGATTTTTTAGATTTTACTACTTTAAACAGCACTTTTAAGATTAATTGGCTTAAAACTTTCCTTAATAATCCCTCCTCACTTTGGAATATTATCCCTAACTATATTTCTCTAAAGTTGGTGGCCTGAATTTTCTACTACTTTGTAACTATAATATTACAAAGATCCCTGTCAAACTTTCTAATTTCCATGAGCAGATGCTCTTGGCTTGGTCCCTGATATACAAACACAACTTCTCTCCACACAGATAAGGATATTCTCTACAAAAATAAATCACTTTTCTTTGACAGCTGGTTCAAAAACGACCTTCTGTTAGTTGGACAACTTTTTAATTCACAGGGCAGACTTTATAACTATTCAGATTTTTTACAGAAATATAAAATTCCTATAACTACTAGTGAATACACTATTGCTTCCAATGCTATTCCTTCTGGTGTGTCTTTTCTGTTGCAAGGTTCTACATTTCCATGGCCATTTACTCACTCCTTGAACTTAACTGACACAATGATTGGAATTGTGTGCTTTTCTGTAGAGCAACATAAAAATAATTATAAAATTAGACCTCTCTTCCAGAGAGAGTTAATGACAATTCCTTATGTAATACCATATTGGAATAATATTGTAGAGAATTTACAGTGGGAGAAAGTGTGGTCCTTGTCTCATAAGTATCTGCTTACTAATAAAGTAAAAGAAATAACATTTAAATTGTGAACAAGTGAATTGTTCTTTCTGTCACTCTGCTGAGGAAGATTTCATTAACTTGTTTTGGCAATGTACCCACACAGAGAAATTTTGGTCAGATGTGTTAATGTTTATCCAATCATATTTTATAAGTGACTTTTCTTTCTGTTTTAAAGATGTTTTCTTTGGATTGTTTGACTACTCTAAAGAGAATATAGGGAAATATTACATAATTAATTTGTGTTTCCTACTAGCTAAATTTCACATACATAAACAAAAATTTACTGGCTCTAAAGCTCTCTTTTCTCTATTCAGAGATGATCTAGACAGGTATATCAAAACTATCCAATGCTCTATTAATCCCAAAGCTGTGAAAACTGTTTCTCTTTACTCATCCTTTTTGTCCTCTTAAGGTTTACATATATTGCATTGTTGTTATTTTATTACCCTGGCAACTAATCTGTGTTTGTGTATTTTTCTTTTTTTGTGCTTTACATGTATCTGTATTGATTTAATGCTCTGATGTTTTGTACTGTTTAATAAAAATAAAAAAAATAAATAAAAAAAGTGTGGCTGTGAGAGATGCGCTATGGTTCTGCTGTGGTCTTTGTTTGGAACTATTTTCGCTGCTGAAACAGAACAAAAACAGTCAGTAATGCGTCTAAAATGTAAGTGACTTTATTAACTTGAATTGAATTTACTTAATTAACTTATTATTAAATGTATAAAAGTAGTGTCACATTTTCAATCGTGATTCCAATAACGCGGAAAACAGCACTCTTGGTCGTGTTATGTTACATAACTGTATCATATGTTATAAATATAAAAAACCTCCACATTTTGAATTTTTACAGCAGCATGTTTTCTTTGTGCTGCACTTTGTTTCGAGTTCTCCTCGAGAGGCTGCGCGAGCCTCAACAGTGCAACCTTGTTACTGTCAGCACATTATAGCCTATATTATTATTATAATCCATTATCAATCGCCACTTACACTAAATGTAATAGAATCATGCTTGCGTTTTGGTGATTTCCTAGCTATTTTTGTTATGGATGTTTTAATCAGGACAAGTAAATCTCTCTTTCTCTTGCCCCTTCAAAAAATTAAGCGTAATGTCGAGCCCTGATAAGCCTATGTGCCGGGGCTCAGCCCCGGACGGCCCCGGCCCAATTTAACCCCTGCCTACTAGGTACATTTGCTATGTTGTCATTGTCATGTGACCTACCAGCGTGAGTTGGTCAATTCACTGGCATTCACTAATCCTCTCCCGTGGCTTCATGGGATAGTAAAGAGTCCACTGGATGTGCACCTCCGAATTTTGTCAGAAGTAGTAAGTCATCCGGATACTTCTGGTCTACTTTTTTATGAATACTGTCAATTTAGACAGACTACACTTTTCACATACTGTTTTTAAACTATTATATAGGAGGGAAGTATGCAAAGGTCACGCTTTACTTTGTAAACTTTAGACACTCTACTATCTAACTTTGCAACTACATATCAACTAACTCTCATTAAAGCATTAGTAGACTGAAGTAGGCTGATAGTTTAGGGGTAGGTGTTAGGGTTAGTAGAATAAGCTGTCATGTAGTTGCAAAGTTACGTATAGTTAGTAGAATTTCTAAAGTGGACCATAAAGTGTTACCGTATGTGATTTCAGATACAGCAGCAGCGTTTCACTAAACATCGGAGAGAATCCTCATTGGCTGCTGTCTCTGTTAATACACTAGTAGCATAATGTTGTTTGGTGATGTGAAGAGCAAAAATTAGACTATGTGGATATTTAATAATCAGCAGGTGTCATTAATAAGCATCTGCTTCTTTTATTGCATGCATGTTCCTTTTTGTTTCTGTTCCATTAATGTGTAAATAGTTTTCATCAACTCACTCTTTTTGGTATGAAACATTTGTGACAGATTTTCATTCTGCAACCTGATTGCTGCATGCTAAGTTTTGCTCTGAACTCTATGCAAATATTCCTCTTCCTCTTTATTTTAGTATTAAGATGGAAAGAAGCAGCTTACTCTCTCACTTCTCAAACCATGGTCTCTTAATCTCTCTTGTTGTTTCTGCTGCTAGCAGCTGTCTCTCGTAAGTCTTCATACTTTTTATAGAAATAATTTATAAATTTTTTTTTTAAATATTGTTATACAAAATATTTCCATGTATCTAACATGTCAGGCTATATTTGTTTCTCCAGGTGTCCACTGTGTTGAACTGACCCAGACTGACTCTATGGTCTTAAGGCCTGGTCAGGTTTTGACACTGTCCTGTAAGATCTCTGGATATTCAGTGACTGACAGCAGCTACTGCACTGACTTCATACGACAGGCTGCAGGAAAAGCTCTGGAATGGGTTGGAGAGATATGTGGTGATGGTAACACATATTACAGTGATAAACTGAAAAGTAGATATCAAGTTACCAGAGACTCTTCCAGCAATACAGTGACTCTACAAGGACAGAATATGCAGACTGAGGACACAGCTGTGTATTACTGCGCCAGAGAGTCACAGTGACACAAACCACAAGCAGCTTTGTTCAAAAACATCTTGAATGAAAAGAGTAAGAGAAAGTCCCCATATAGGAATACAAAACTAACTTTTCAAATGTTTTTTTTTTTTTCTGAATGTCATTATTTATTTATTTTTTATATTGCACAAGTGTGAAACATCAGTGTTTCTAAAAATGTCTAAAAATGTTCTTCATGTCGTAACTTCTAATGAACTGGTTATGACCTTTTTCTTTCTTTCTTTCTTCTTTAATAAGAATTCTGCTGACATTACAATAGAGGGCACTGTCTGCATTTGTGATTCTCAGTCCAGCAGAGATATTGTAGGATTAATGAAAACAGCCTTTTTATTTTTTTTTCCTTGGTTAATTATTAAGCAATGAAACATATGGCTATTTTTAAAACATAAAATTTATTGCAATTTAATGAACAGGTGAGAAAAGCAAGTGTTTCTGATGTTGGTCTAACAGAAACATACAGTATTACTGCTGTTGTTGCTGTCAGATGTAACATCAACATAATAATAATACAAATGTAAATAATAAGTAAACAAGATATATTTAATGTATAAACTTTAATGGCATAAATGCTCTGATCATGGGAATAAATTATAATTAATATATATATATATATATATATATATATATACACACACACTTATATACTTACATATAATTCTATATATTCTATAATTCCAAATAATATAACGATGACAATGATGATAATAATAATAATAATAAAAGCAAGAAAAAAATAAAAAAGCTCCATTCTTTCAAATCTGATTTTTACCTCATTACATTTAAGTACTGCATGATTCAGTGTGATACTGGAAGTATTCAGTCAAAAAATACTTCCTTCATTTTAAATTGATAGTTTGAATCACTTACAGTCACAATAAACTGTTTACATTTTCTGCAAATGAACTTCAACCATATCAATAATAACTAAAAGTTCAGGACAGAGTGATGATGTCTCTTCATGTAATCCCAATATTCTTGTTGTTTGAGCATGTGAAGTTGATTATTAGCTCTGTGTGTTTATGTAAATCTTCTGTTGCATATTTAAACACCAGACATGAGTCAGTTTATACATTCATCTGATCACTAGAGGGAGAGAAGAACAAACTGTGCTGTGAAACACACCATGATCTCTTCATCTTTAGTGTTGCTTCTGGCAGTAGTATCCTGTAAGTTTAGTCTACTTTTCTGTGTGATACATCATTTTGTTGCTAAAAAGCTTGTTAACAGTCTTTAAACTTTATGCTATTTTACTAACAGGTATTATTTCATTTGATACAGGTATTCATTCATATGAACTCACTCAGCCTGAGTCTCTGACTGTCCGTCCTGATGCCACTCTAACTATCAACTGTAAAGTCTCCTATTCAGTTACTAGTTATGCTACAGCCTGGATTCGTCAGCCTGCAGGAAAAGCTCTGGAGTGGATTGGCTGGATCAGCTCTGGTGGAAGCTTATACTACAAGGATTCACTGAAAAGCAAGTTCAGCATCACCAGAGACACCTCCAGTAACACAATAACACTGCAGGGAAATAATATGCAAGCTCAAGACACAGCTGTGTATTATTGTGCCAGAGAATCACAGTGACAGACGCCAACAGCCTCCCTGTACAAAAACATCATCATTGTACAAATTAGGGTATTCATCATGTTTTTCTTCAAAAGTTTTATAACAACAGATTTACAGATAAAGACCAGAGACATTATGATGTTATGGGAGCTATGAATAAAATAAAAATAAATGATAGAATTCACATTTTCTCATTTATTTGACTTATCTTATTATTTTAGTGAGTAGAATGAGTAAATTAGGGCTAAATAATTTTTAAATACTACACTAAAAAAACAAGAAACAAGGTGGTACGAGAGATGACTCTCTTCTCGTTCTGTTCGCACTATAGTTTAGGCTTATGCTAAATAGCAGGCTAACTAAACTAAATGGATATTTCTTCATCGTTTTTTTTTTTTTTTTTTTTTAAATAAACCCACAACTAAAGGAGAGGGGGCTCTAACTCTGACACTTCAGAGGCACAAAAGAGGCGGCTTCCTTAGGCAAGTTAGGCCAGTTTTTTTACACTCTGAGTATAGTAGTCATTTATTATAAATTTTAAATGTAGAAGATATGATACATATCTTTTATGAAATGTAGAGTATATGTTAGATATATAGCCACCATAGACATTTAGAGGGACTCCCCAAAGTCTCCCCAAAAATTAGGTAGACCGGGTACAGTTGGTACACTTTTTGCTTTTTTCGTTACCACACCAAAACTAGGGACTGAAAAGAAGTGATTTTTCATATGACATTTCCTTTACTTGTCTACTAAAATATTAATAATTATTAACATCCATAACAAGTAGGTCATATTTGCCAAAATTAGCTCATAAACACAAGTCTTACCCATGTACCCATGTTGGGTACAGTTGAGACACCCATCTGGAATGCTGTAAAGCTGCCTAACCAATTCACTGCAAATGTAAAATACCTTTAAAAATGAGAATTCAACAGTTTTTATTTCCATTCAGTATTTTATTTGATTATTTGTTTAGTTAAAAGTAGTTAATTTGTAAAACATTGAACAGTAATGGTAAACAGCGATACAATATTTAATTTCAGTTCATCATTTTAATATTAACAGTTGAAAAGTTGAGTAACAGTTGAACAATTGCAAACAGCAATAATAAAACAGATGAAATCTATTAACTTGTAATTTTACATCGTACAACTAAACTGCATGTGTCGCAATAGGATTCTATAGTGCGGGTACATTTGATACATTGTGTCTCAACTGTACCCCGCTGACCACCTCGAACATTTCTCTAGATTTTACAATGACCTTACATGACACAAAGTCATGCAATATGTCAGTGCTTAGAGCACAGATTAAGGTTTACGAAAATGTAAGTTAACTTTAACAGTCATGTAAGGATGAGAAGCTATTCAATGTGGAAGGGACGTGGTGAAGTGAAAAAATTACCTTAGAAAAAAACTTTCGCCGATATCTTCGGACTGGAGAAGCGCATGTACTTCAAATTTCCCACAATCGAAGAGGGCGTTAGTACGCATGTGCGAAGCAAATATCACAGATCAGACTTGTTGCGTACTCAAGTTATTTAAGGTGTTTCAACTGTACCCCTGTACCAACTGTACCTGATCTACCCTATTTTATATTCTTGATGCTGCTCTGCTGCACTTCATTACGTGCAGCTCTGTTTGTTATTTGGATGACAAAAAGTTTTAAATGTTTTTAGGTTGTTCGGTCTCAATAGAGTGGTGCAGGTATAACGTCACTTTGTAGGCCAATCAGAAGTTAGCATCACACTGGTTCCCTCGACAAAAACCCAATGGGATTTTCCATAGGCTATTGGATTATCGCAAAAAACAAGCTCTGTGATCAACAAAGGTTAATGATACTTACACGTTATGTCCATCAAGATAATTTTTACAGATGAACATGAAGTTTGAAGCCTAAATGCAGTCGCCAGAAGTAAAAAGCTAAAGGTAGGCTATAAACGAACTACACCACGGTCGCTCGACTTCAACGTCACCATCACTAAGCTTCTGACAACTCTTTTTCGGTTTTTAGCTAAAAACATTTTCCCAGCACGTTTGAGTTAGAATAGTTTATAAGAGTACAATTATGAGCATAATGAGGCTGTAAAAGCAAAATGAACTTACCTTTTCAGTGTGATGACGTTTATTATCCCCGACTGCCTGTGTAGTCCCATTTAGCCACTTGTTTGCAACCGCCTTTTTCAAGACACATAACAGCTTAAAAAAAATTACAAGTGGGGTAATACTGATGCATTTTATGTTGTAGAATAAAAAATGAAACTGTCTTGAGCTTGCGTTCACCACAGATCTTATTTCAGCCATTTAACTAAAATCCCATTAAAAAAAAAACATTGAATTCGGGGGATGGAACCGGAAGTGCTAAAATGTTCACAGTGTCCAGAGATGACTCCAGCAGTCAACTGTACCTGCAGATGAACAGCCTCAAGACTGAAGACACTGCTGTCTATTACTGTGCTAGAGAGTCACTGTGAATGAGTTCAGAGTCAAAGCAATACAAAAACCACTTCCTCACTCACATAAACAGATGATGAATATTAACTCATCAGCTGCATTGCATCGCATAAAAATAATCAGTTATAAAAGCTCATTCTAATATTTTAAGGTGGTAATGAAAAAAGTGGGCAATTTTAAATTTCCCTTGTTTCCAACACAGTCCTGCCCCTGTTTTGTGTGAATTATGTTTATGCTGAGATACACTACGTTCTGGTCTAGGCCATTATTTGACCAGCAGAGGCTCATGACTGATTTTACTGAATCAGAATCGCAGCGACATATAGGCTACTGTAAGCTTCCCTCTGTCATCAAAAAACAAACACGCTCATATAAATACTAACTAAACAATATTACACAAGCAAGAGGGCTGTTGTTATCAGCACAGCTGTGATTATTAATCAATTCAGAACAAAGGCACGATTGTGATATTGCTTTTTTATACAATAGTTTGATAAACATTAAGCTAATATTTAGAAACTTACATTTTAGACACATTATTGCCAGTTACTTTACCTATTTTCGCTGTATCAGCGAAGATATTTCCAAACGAAGCCACAACAGAATTAAGCACCGCACCTCCGAGCAACACACAATAGTGGAGTTTACTTCCTGAATGAATCAGTGTTTTGAACGAATAGATTGAATGAACGACTCAATGATTCACTCATAAACACAGTCACTTGTCGCCACCTACTGGCGTAACGATTTACCCTGCAGAAAGAGTCACTGCTCTCCCCCACCACTAATGCAATCTAGTCCGTCTGGATCGAGGAAATACATGACAAAACGGAAATCAAATTCGAAGAACACATATTTTTGTATAATTTGATTTAACATAATTATTATCTTTATTTCTCTTTCAAAAACGAAATCATTTCCACATAAACAAACTGCTTTTAACAGATAAAGAGGTCATTAGCTGTGATGACAGTTGAATCCATTTGTTCACTGTAAATGATAATTCACAGACTTTTTTCAACATACTGAACATACTGAACACAGAACATCTGAACATACTGACATGTGCAGAACTGTATGCAAATATTCTTTCTTCTCCTCTTTATTTGATGATTAAGAGGAAAAGAAACAGCTTGCTCTCTCACTTCTCAAACCATGGTCTCCTCATCTCTCTGGCTGTTTCTGCTGTTAGCAACTGTCTTCATTGTTTCAATAGAAATACTTCATAATAAAAATTTCTTAAATATGGTTTTAAAAAATGTTTTAATTTCTCTAACATGTCAGGCTATATTTGTTTCTCCAGGTGTCCACTGTGTTGAACTGACCCAGACTGATTCTATGGTCTTAAGGCCTGGTCAGGTTTTGACACTGTCCTGTAAGATCTCTGGATATTCAGTGACTGACAGCAGCTACTGCACTGACTTCATACGACAGGCTGCAGGAAAAGCTCTGGAATGGGTTGGAGAGATATGTGGTGATGGTCGCACACATTACTGTAATAACCTGAAAAGTAGATTTCAAATTACCAGAGACACTTCCAGCAATAAACATCAGTGTTTTACAGCCAAACAAATATTTGAGAAATGAGTTGCAGACCTTTCTTTGCTGGTGTAACAACAAGGTTATGTTTCTTTCTTTTTCTTTTTCTGTGTGCAGTCACAGTAAAGTTATTCATCTTTAATGAGAATACTGCTGATATTACAATAGAGGGCACTGTCTGCCTTTGTGATGCACAGTCCAGCAGATCAGAGATATTGTATAGAATTAATGTTTCTTGCTTCATTTTTAAAAGAAGAAACAAAAGAAAAGAACAACAAAATATGACAAAACATTTCAAAATCACAAGAAAACATCAAAAGATCTCGAGCAGGAGACAGTTCTAGAAAAATCAAATCCAAAAATGTAAGAATCCAGCGTTTAACAGAAAGTGAATGAAGAGGTTTCCATCTCAACGCATTCATCTTTTTAGCAGCTGTGAGACCAGCTAGTACTGTGCGCTTATGCTGATTATTAATATTCAACATTGTTAGTTTAGCTTATTCAATAACAAGACAGGCACCGTTACAGGTCCGTTGCTGAAACCAGATCAGACAATCTGCATGCTAATTTTAAAACTTAAAATGTATTGCAATTCAATGAACAGGTGAGAAAAGCAAGTGT
Organism: Hypophthalmichthys molitrix; assembly: GCA_037950675.1. Classification (NCBI taxonomy): domain Eukaryota; kingdom Metazoa; phylum Chordata; class Actinopteri; order Cypriniformes; family Xenocyprididae; genus Hypophthalmichthys; species Hypophthalmichthys molitrix. The sequence goes on along the minus strand of CM075494.1, from coordinate 28,769,941 downwards.
TTCTGATGATGGCCCAACAGAAACATACATTATTACTGCTGTTGTTGCTGTCATATGTAACATCAATAAAATAATAACACAAATAATTAATACATGCAATAAATAATACAAAATCTCTAAGACATATGTATAAACTTTAATAAGCATAAATGCTCTGATCAGGGTCAAAGAATACTTCATTTTACATTTTGATAGGTTGAATCACTTACAGTCACAATAAACTGTTTACATTTTCTGCTAATGAACTTCAACCATATCAATAATAACTAAAAGTTCAGGACAGTGTGATGATGTCTCTTCATGTAATCCCAATATTCTTGTTGTTTGAGCATGTGAAGTTGATTATTAGCTCTGTGTGTTTATGTAAATCTTCTGTTGCATATTTAAACACCAGACACAAGTCAGATTGTGGGCTGTTATCATTCAGAAAATTTTGTTTGGGATACATCACACCCACATATGGAGGGCAGGAGCTGAAGCTGGCCATAGAGGTCTGTACAGAAGACCTGACTGGTTCTTGTGGTCTTTGTTGAGGATCTGTGCCGATGGCTGTCGTATCAACAGTCTTCACAGGGGATTTGTCTCTAGGGCTCATCTAGTTGCATGGTCTCTGCTGACATTTAGGGCTGTCGTGGTTGTCATTAGGTGCAGGTCCACAAGTGTGGGTATTGAGACAGGCCCCAACCCGATCTCACGGCAATTCGTACGTATTTTACGAGGTGGCTAATTTGTACAAATTTGTATGACCTCACTCGTATGAATTTGTACCTTTTGTGCAAATTTGTATGTATTTTATGATTTGCCAAATTCATATGAATTTGTACAAATTGCCTACCCCAAACCCTGCCCCTAAACCTACCCGTGACTGGGGTTTATACAAATCATATGAATTCGTATGAGTGAGGACTTATGAATTTGTACGAATTAGCCACCTTGTAAAATACGTACAAATTGGTCGTGAGATAACGTTGCAGGCCCTCTAAGTAGGTACTTGTTTTGAATAAGTAATTAATTTACAATTGTTAAAAAAAAAGGTACATTCTGTGTGTATGATTGTGTGCAGAATGAATGCAATCCAGACCTACTACATTTGCCATATTGTCTTTGTCATGTGACCTACCAGCGTGAGTTGGTCAATTCACTGGCATTCACAAATCCTCTCCTGTGGCTTCATGGGATAGTAAAGAGTCCACTGGATGTGCACCTCCAAATTTTGTCAGAAGTAGTAAGTCATCCGGATACTTCTGGTCTACTTTTTATGAATACTGTCAATTTAGACAGACTACACTTTTCACATACTGTTTTTAAACTATTATATAGGAGGGAAGTATGCAAAGGTCACGCTTTACTTTGTAAACTTTAGACACTCTACTATCTAACTTTGCAACTACATATCAACTAACTCTCATTAAAGCATTAGTAGACTGAAGTAGGCTGATAGTTTAGGGGTAGGTGTTAGGGTTAGTAGAATAAACTGTCATGTAGTTGCAAAGTTACGTATAGTCAGTAGAATGTCTAAAGAGGACCATAAAGTGTTACCGTATGTGATTTCAGATACAGCAGCAGCGTTTCACTAAACATCGGAGAGAATCCTCATTGGCTGCTGTCTCTGTTAATACACTAGTAGCATAATGTTGTTTGGTGATGTGAAGAGCAAAAATTAGACTATGTGGATATTTAATAATCAGCAGGTGTCATTAATAAGCATCTGCTTTCTTTTATTGCATGCATGTTCCTTTTTGTTTCTGTTCCATTAATGTGTGCTAATAGTTTTCATCAACTCACTCTTTTTGGTATGAAAAATTTGTGACAGATTTTCATTCTGCAACCTGATTGCTGCATGCTAAGTTTTGCTCTGAACTCTATGCAAATATTCCTCTTCCTCTTTATTTTAGTATTAAGATGGAAAGAAGCAGCTTACTCTCTCACTTCTCAAACCATGGTCTCTTCATCTCTCTTGTTGTTTCTGCTGCTAGCAGCTGTCTCTCGTAAGTCTTCATACTTTTTATAGAAATAATTTATAATATTTTTTTTTTTTTTTTTTTTTTTTAAATATTGTTATACAAAATATTTCCATGTATCTAACATGTCAGACTATATTTGTTTCTCCAGGTGTCCACTGTGTTGAACTGACCCAGACTGACTCTATGGTCTTAAGGCCTGGTCAGGTTTTGACACTGTCCTGTAAGATCTCTGGATATTCAGTGACTGACAGCAGCTACTGCACTGACTGGATACGACAGGCTGCAGGAAAAGCTCTGGAATGGGTTGGAGAGATATGTGGTGATGGTAACACATATTACAGTGATAAACTGAAAAGTAGATATCAAGTTACCAGAGACTCTTCCAGCAATACAGTGACTCTACAAGGACAGAATATGCAGACTGAGGACACAGCTGTGTATTACTGCGCCAGAGAGTCACAGTGACACAAACCACAAGCAGCTCTGTTCAAAAACATCTTGAATGAAAAGAGTAAGAGAAAGTCCCCATATAGGAATACAAAACTAACTTTTCAAACGTTTTTTTTTTTTTTTTTTTCCTGAATGTCATTATTTATTTATTTTTTATATTGCACAAGTGTGAAACATCAGCGTTTCTAAAAATGTCTAAAAATGTTCTTCATGTCGTAACTTCTAATGAACTGGTCATGACCTTTTTCTTTCTTTCTTTCTTCTTTAATAAGAATTCTGCTGACATTACAATAGAGGGCACTGTCTGCATTTGTGATTCTCAGTCCAGCAGAGATATTGTAGGATTAATGAAAACAGCCTTTTTATTTTTTTTTCCTTGGTTAATTATTAAGCAATGAAACATATGGCTATTTTTAAAACATAAAATTTATTGCAATTTAATGAACAGGTGAGAAAAGCAAGTGTTTCTGATGTTGGTCTAACAGAAACATACAGTATTACTGCTGTTGTTGCTGTCAGATGTAACATCAACAAAATAATAATACAAATATAAATAATAAGTAAACAAGATATATTTAATGTATAAACTTTAATGGCATAAACGCTCTGATCATGGGAATAAATTATAATATACATATATATATACACACACATACACACACAAACTTATATACTTACATGTAATTCTATATATTCTATAATTCCAAATAATATAACGATGATAATGATAATAATAATAATAATAATAATAATAATAATAATAATATAAGCAAGACAAAAATAAAAAAGCTCCATTCTTTCAAAACTTATTTTCCCCTCATTACATTTAAGTACTGCATGATTCAGTGTGATACTGGAAATATTCAATCAAAAAATACCTTCATTTTACATTTTGATAGTTTGAATCACTTACAGTCACAATAAACTGTTTACATTTTCTGCTAATGAACTTCAACCATATCAATAATAACTAAAAGTTCAGGACAGAGTGATGTCTCTTCATGTAATCCCAATATTCTTGTTGTTTGAGCATGTGAAGTTGATTATTAGCTCTGTGTGTTTATGTAAATCTTCTGTTGCATATTTAAACACCAGACATGAGTCAGTTTATACATTCATCTGATCACTAGAGGGAGAGAAGAACAAACTGTGCTGTGAAACACACCATGATCTCTTCATCTTTAGTGTTGCTTCTGGCAGTAGTATCCTGTAAGTTTAGTCTACTTTTCTGTGTGATACATCATTTTGTTGCTAAAAAGCTTGTTAACAGTCTTTAAACTTCATGCTATTTTACTAACAGGTATTATTTCATTTGATACAGGTATTCATTCAGAAGAACTCACTCAGCCTGAGTCTCTGACTGTCCGTCCTGATGCCACTCTAACTATCAACTGTAAAGTCTCCTATTCAGTTACTAGTTATAGTACAGCCTGGATTCGTCAGCCTGCAGGAAAAGCTCTGGAGTGGATTGGAATGATTGGCTCTGGTGGAAGCTTATACTACAAGGATTCACTGAAAAGCAAGTTCAGCATCACCAGAGACACCTCCAGTAACACAATAACACTGCAGGGAAATAATATGCAAGCTCAAGACACAGCTGTGTATTATTGTGCCAGATATTATACACAGTGACAGACGCCAACAGCCTCCCTGTACAAAAACATCATCATTGTACAAATTAGAATATTCATCATGTTTTTCTTCAAAAGTTTTATAACAACAGATTTACAGATAAAGACCAGAGACTTTATGATGTTATGGGAGCTATGAATAAAATAAAAATAAATGATAGAATTCACAAATCTCATTTATTTGTCTTATCCTATTATTTTAGTGAGTAGAATGAGTAAATTAGGGCTAAATCATTTTTAAATACTACACTAAAAAAACAAGAAACAAGGTGGTACGTGAGATGAATCTCTTCTCGTTCTGTTCGCACTATAGTTTAGGCTTATGCTAAATAGCAGGCTAACTAAACTAAATGGATATTTCTTCGTTTTTTTTTTTTTTTTATAAACCCACAACTAAAGGAGAGGGGGCTCTAACTCTGACGCTTCAGAGGCACAACTCGGAAAAGAGGCGGCTTTCTCTGCATTAGGTAAGTTAGGCCCAAGATGTTTTTTTACACTCTGTGTATAGTAGTCATTTATGATAAATTTTAAATGTAGAAGATATGATACATATCTTTTATGAAATGTAGAGTATGTTAGATATATAGCCACCATAGACATTTAGAAGGACTCCCCAAGAATTAGAAATGGCCAAATTGTCCCTCAGTATTTTATATTCTTGATGCTGCTCTGCTGCACTTCATTACGTGCAGCTCTGTTTGTTATTTGGATGACAAAAAGTTTTAAATGTTTTTAGGTTGTTCGGTCTCAATAGAGTGGTGCAGGTATAACGTCACTTTGTAGGCCAATCAGAAGTTAGCATCACACTGGTTCCCTCGACAAAAACCCAATGGGATTTTCCATAGGCTTTTGGATTATCGCAAAAAACAAGCTCTGTGATCAACAAAGGTTTATGATACTTACACGTTATGTCCATCAAGATAATTTTTACAGATGAACATAACTTTTATGAAGTTTGAAGCCTAAATGCAGTCGCCAGAAGTAAAAAGCTAAAGGTAGGCTATAAACTACACCACGGTCGCTCGACTTCAACGTCACCATCACTAAGCTTCTGACAACTCTTTCGGTTTTTATCTAAAAACATTTTCCCAGCACGTTTGAGTTAGAATAGTTTATAAGAGTACAATTATGAGCATAATGAGGCTGTAAAAGCAAAATGAACTTACCTTTTCAGTGTGATGACGTTTATTATCCCCGACTGCCTGTGTAGTCCCATTTAGCCACTTGTTAGCAACCGCCTTTTTCAAGACACATAACAGCTTAAAAAAAAACACAAGTGGGGTAATACTGATGCATTTTATGTCGTAGAATAAAACGTGAAACTGTCTTAAGCTTGCATTCACCACAGATCTTATTTCAGCCATTTAAGCGGAGACACTACAGGCAAAAACACTGTTTTTTCAGGCATCTGTCAATTTTGAGATTTTGCGCTTTTTGGCTTTTCATAAAGTGTTTTCATAAAGTGGTGGAAAGAAAACATCCAAAATACACTTTAAAGTATATTTTATAGCACTTTATCTATTTGCGTCTATAGATTTCAATTACAGTAAATATCTTTAAAGGCCGTTTTCTCATAATTAGTTTTTTCTCCTGCTCTAAATCAGAAATCTCCACTTCAGCAGAACTTACATACACCAAACTTTACAGTTTTATTCCTGTCTATATTCTGAAGGTTTTTACAGAGGGATTTGTTGATATATAATTAGCCTGATTTTATACAACATTTTATTCCTAAAAAAATGGTGAAAATTATTTTTTTTCTGGCTGTTGATAGTATTTTCTGATTTATGGAGTGATAACAACAGACATCCAAAATTCCCTCTGTAAAAACCTTTGAATTTAATATGTCCAAAAAATTAAACAAGAATTTTGTCCAATATTCAGATTTTTGTTCTAGAAATGTATGCAAATTAGTGCATATTTAATTAGATAACACCTCATTTGCATATTTAAACATAACATTTTAGAAAACTTGTAATACAAAAAATGTTTGCAATTTTTAATGTAATCAATCAGCTGGGGAAGTATGGTGATATCTATTAGTTAATTTTTTTTACCCTATTCACCTGGGGTGTCTCACCAAAATCCCATTTAAAAAAAACATTGAATTCGGGGCGATGGAACCGGAAGTGCTAAAATGCTAAAACTCACTTCCGCGTTTTGGCCTACAAAGTGATGTCATACCTGCTCGTCAATGTCAAAATGAGGGAGATAGCCAATCAAATCAAAGAAGGCGGGTCTTACAGAAGAGGAGTGTGAATTCCAGCGTAACACTTTAGTTTTATCTCTGAAAGAGTGTGTGGAAAGTAGCAGCTAAACATTAATCTTTAACTGTTTTACGAGAGGAATGCTGAACAACCGAGAGTAATATCCAGGGATGCAAGCAACTCAACTTTTTAAAAAATTTCACTGTTTTGAATGTAAAATATGGTATAACTTACATTTGATTCATGTAACTCATAACTGAATGTGACGAGACAAGAAACGTTTTGCGTTTTCAACATATCAGATATCAGTAAGAGTGAACATGTGCATATTTTAAAACCAAATAGTATTTGCAAACTGCAGTAGAACTTATTTTACAATTTTTACTTTTATTTATTCCCTTAATCCTTTTAATACTTAATAATGATTTAATTAATTGAATTAATTGAAACCTGGACTCATGTGACCACAGCACACATTTCCACTGTTTTTTGGACCATCTGAGATGAGCTCGGGCCCAGAGAACTCAGTGCCATCTCTGTATAGAACTGATGTATAGATTTCTGCTTGTGTAACAGAGATTCAAGTTGCATTTCCTGATGCAGCGGCAGACTGTGTTAAGTGACAATGGTTTTCCAAAGTACTCCCGAGCCCATGTGGCTATTTCTAACACAGCAGCTGAGCTTGAAGGTCACGCACATTTATCAGAGGTTTCTTGCCTGGCCCTACGCGGACTGAGATTTCTCTGGATTCCCTGAATCTTTTCACAATATTATACATGGTAGATGGTGAACGACTTAAATACTTTGCAATCTTGCATTAAGAAATGTGATTTTTGATTTGTCTGACAATTCTCTCATGAAATTTGGCACAAAGTGGTGAGCCATGACTGAGATGAGATGCTCTTTTTATACCCAATCACGATCCCCTCACCTATTACCAATTCACCTGCTTATTGTGGGCTGTTTCAAAACCGTTTAACTTGGATATTCTATAACGTTTTCACTATTATTTTGACTCTGTCCCAACTTTTTTGGAGTGTGTTGCAGCCATCAAAATTACAAAATACAATTAATTTGGTCAGTGAAAATTTTGGTCTTTGTACTTTTCTCAGTTAAATCACAAAATCTTGATTTTACTGCATTTTACAAAATATCCCAACTTTTCTGGAAATGGGGTTTGTATCTGAATTTCATATTATAATTAAAATCAATTACATTAAAATCTATTAAAGAATTTAAAATTAAAAGTAATACAATACACAAAAATGACTTTTATCTCTAATAATAGAGAAATAATGGTCTGTTTATGAAGATCTCAAACATTAACCATTAAAATGTAAATCTGGACCAAACATACGTCAGCCTTTCTTACCATCAGTTCTCTGATTTTAATATATGCAAATCACCTTCCTTCTTTAAATGTGTCAATCTTTGTGATCTGAACAGACATCTGAACTCTAGGAACAAAGTCTGTCTTTCTGGTTTAAACTTAAATACACCATGTTTAAGAAGTTTCTTATATTTGTAACTCTGGCAGTTTTACCACGTGAGTCACTGCATAGGATAATCATTAAGAGTGCAACAATGTAACATTATAACATCTTTCTAACATTTAATATTGTTTCTTTTTCCACAGGTATTGAATGTCAGACATTCACTCAGTCTGACACTGTGGTTAAAAAACCAGGAGAGTCTCATAAACTTACATGCACAATAACTGGATTTACATTCAACAGTCTCTATCTCAGTTGGATCAGACAGAGTCCTGGAAAAGGACTGGAGTGGATTGCATACATCAGCACATCCAGTTCTCCGATCTACTATTCCCAGTCAGTCCAGGGAAGGTTCACAGTGTCCAGAGATGACTCCAGCAGTCAACTGTACCTGCAGATGAACAGCCTCAAGACTGAAGACACTGCTGTCTATTACTGTGCTAGAGAGTCACTGTGAATGAGTTCAGGGTCAAAGCAATACAAAAACCACTTCCTCATTCACATAAACAGATGATGAATATTAACTCATCAGCTGCATTGCATCGCATAAAAATAATCAGTTATAAAAGCTCATTCTAACATTTTAAGGTGGTAATGAAAAAAGTGGGCAATTTTAAATTTCCCTTGTTTCCAACACAGTCCTGCCCCTATTTTGTGTGAATTATGTTTATGCTGAGATACACTACGTTCCCAGACTGATCCTATGGTCTTAAGGCCTGGTCAGATTTTGACACTGTCCTATAAGATCTCTGGATAATAATAAATAATAATAATACATTTTATTTAAAGGCGCCTTTCAAAACACTCAAGGATACCGAACAGTAGAATGATAGTCATAAAACAAATCAAGACACAATACAACAAAACAACAGCTATTTAACATACGATATTTAAAATTGATCAGAGAAAGCTAATTTAAATAGGTCAGCTTTAAGACGTGATTTAAAAGTAGCCAGACAATCACTTTCTTGTAAAGATTGTGGAAGAGAATTCCATAGACGTGGAGCAGCACAGCTGAACGCCCTGGACCCCATAGTGACTAAACGAACAGAGACTAAGTACAACAAGAGAAACAGATGAAGAAGATCGAAGTGTACGCTTCGGGGTGCAGATATGAAGCAATTCGGAGAGATATGAGGGTGCGAGATTGTGAAGAGCTTTAAAAGTGAGAAGCAGAATCTTGTATTCTACCCGATATTTAACAGGAAGCCAATGTAGATGATAGAGGACAGGAGAGATATGCTCAATGGAAGAGGTTCTAGTGATTATACGGGCAGCTGAGTTCTGGACCAACTGAAGTTTATGAAGGAGTTTGTGACCCAAATAGAAGAGAATTACAATAATCAATGCGTGAAGTGACTAGAGCGTGTACAAGAATGGCTGTGGAATTGGATGTGAGAAATGGACGGAGACGGCTGATGTTCCGTAGATGGAAATATGCAGACCGAGTAATATTGTTCACATGTGTTTCAAAGACAAAGTACTATCAAGGACGACACCCAGACTCTTAACCTGGGAAGATGGAGAGATTATAGAATTATCAATGGAAAGTAAAAAGCTATTGGATTTTGACAAATTGGATTTAGTGCCAACAAGAAGAACCTCTGTTTTATCAGTATTCAACTTGAGAAAATTGTGCGAAAACCAGGATTTAATTTCTTCTAAACAATCTGAGAGAGAGGAAGACAGAAGAGTAGAATTTGGCTTGGACGATAAGTAGAGCTGGGTGTTGTCCGCATAACAATGAAAACTAATGCCATATTTCATATCTCTGCACTCATTGGATACGACAGGCTGCAGGAAAAGCTCTGGAATGGGTTGGAGAGATATGTGGTGATGGTAACACATATTACAGTGAAAAACTGAAAAGTAGATTTCAAATTACCAGAGACTCTTCCAGCAATAAACATCAGTGTTTTACAGCCAAACAAATATTTGAGAAATGAGCTGCAGACCTTTCTTTGCTGGTGTAACAACAAAGTTATGCCCTTTTTTTCTTTTTTTTTCTTTTGCAGTGTGCAGTCACGGTAAAGTTATATGTAGTTCCAAATGTAGGTTCGGGAGGAGCCTAAACATTCAGTCCTGTCAATCATCATTACGAGCGTATATAAGCAGCAGTCACTGCGTCATCTTAGTGCAATTCTTCCAGCATCCCTCCTCCTCCCCATCTCCTCCTCTATTTCTCTTATTCTCCCTCTATGCGGTACTGTTATAGGGGAGTTTAACTCGGAGCTCAAGCCGAGCCTCGGGTTTCAGGCTCCTTTGAGGACAGCAAGCCAAGTTTGTTTTACCATTAACCATTCAGACTGAATGGGCAGATGAACTTGTGAATCATCTTTAATGAGAATACTGCTGATATTACAATAGAGGGCACTGTCTGCCTTTGTGATGCCCAGTCCAGCAGATCAGAGATATTGTATAGGATTAATGTTTCTTTCTTCATTTTTAAAAGAAGAAACAAAAGAAAAGAACAACAAAATATTACAAAGCATTTCAAAAGTCAAAAGATCTCGAGCAGGAGACCGTTCTAGAAAAATCAAATCCAAAAATGTAAGAATCCAACGTTTAACAGAAATTGAATGAAGAGGTTTCCATCTCAACGCATTCATCTTTTTAGCAGCTGTGAGACCAGCTAGTACTGTGCGCTTATGCTGATTATTAATATTCAACATTGTTAGCTTAGCTTATTCAATAACAAGACAGGCACCGTTACAGGTCCGTTGCTGAAACCAGATCAGGCAATCTGCATGCTAATTTTAAAACGTACAATTTATTTCAATTCACTGAACAGGTGAGAAAAGCAAGTGTTTCTGATGATGGCCCAACAGAAACATACATTATTACTGCTGTTGTTGCTATCAAATGTAACATCAATAAAATAATAACACAAATATAATTAATATATGCAACAAATAAAAAAAAATCTCTAAAGAAAAAAAAAGAACAAGACATTTAATGTATAAACTTTAATTAGCATAAATGCTCTGATCAGGGCAAATTCAATCAAAGAATATTTAATTTTACATTTTGATAGGTTGAATCACTTGCAGTCAAAATAAACTGTTTACATTTTCTGCTAATGAACTTCAACCATATCAATAATAACTAAAAGTTCAGGACAGTGTGATGATGTCTCTTCATGTAATCCCAATATTCTTGTTGTTTGAGCATGTGAAGTTGATTATTAGCTCTGTGTGTTTATGTAAATCTTCTGTTGCATATTTAAACACCAGACATGAGTCAGTTTATACATTCATCTGATCACTAGAGGGAGAGAAGAACAAACTGTGCTGTGAAACACACCATGATCTCTTCATCTTTAGTGTTGCTTCTGGCAGTAGTATCCTGTAAGTTTAGTCTACTTTTCTGTGTGATACATCATTTTGTTGCTAAAAAGCTTGTTAACCATCTTTAAACTTCATGCTATTTTACTAACAGGTATTATTTCATTTGATACAGGTATTCATTCAGAAGAACTCACTCAGCCTGAGTCTCTGACTGTCCGTCCTGATGCCACTCTAACTATCAACTGTAAAGTCTCATATTCAGTTACTAGTTATGGTACAGCCTGGATTCGTCAGCCTGCAGGAAAAGCTCTGGAGTGGATTGGAAGGATTGGCTATAGTGGAAGCTTATACTACAAGGATTCACTGAAAAGCAAGTTCAGCATCACCAGAGACACCTCCAGTAACACAATAACACTGCAGGGAAATAATATGCAAGCTCAAGACACAGCTGTGTATTATTGTGCCAGAGAATCACAGTGACAGACGCCAACAGCCTCCCTGTACAAAAACATCATCATTGTACAAATTAGGGTATTCATCATGTTTTTCTTCAAAAGTTTTATAACAACAGATTTATAGAACAGCAGATTTACAGATGAAGTAATATGTTTCAATAGGAAGCCAATAAAATCAATAATCTCTTCTATCTGTCTCATAATATTGGCTTTGCTTTCTTTAAGATTGCCTAAGCCAGACTCGAAAGAAAGTTTAAATGATTTTTATGTCTTTGTTTTGACCCTGTGTTAGAGTTTTTAGCCACTGTTTCAACAGCACAGATCTGTGTCTGTCAATGAACTGAAGCACTTTAATCTGTGAGTCTTACAACAGTATTGGCCAAACACTAAAAGATGGCAGTAATGCATCACTTGAATTGATATTGTCTTGTATTTTATTTTTCAACATTGTTTTTAGTGGTTTTAAACTTTCAATGTTGTGTTGTTTAAAAAATGTAGACTAAATGCAATAAAATAAAGAATCTGTGGTTTGTTAATTCTCTTTAACCTTTATTTAACTAACAAAAGTACAAAGAAAAGATTTTCAATGTTTTCACTGACCAACTTAAAGTGTATTTTGTAAATATAAGCAAATTTTGATTTTGATGGCTGCAACACACTCCAAAAAGTTGGGACAGAGGCATTTTTACCATTGTGTCACATCACCTTTTCTTTTAATTACACTTTTTTAATTGTTTGGGAACTGAGGATACTGGTTGTTGAAGTTTTGCAAGTGAAATGTTTGCCCAATCTCGCCTGATACAAGACAACTGCTTAACAGTCTGTGGTCACCCTTGTCTGATTCTCCTTTTCATGATGGGCCATACATTTTCAATAGGAGACAGACCTGGACTGCAGACAGACAGTCAAGCATATCCACTCTACGGTGTAGAGCATCTAGAAACCACTCTGTTTTAGCATGTGCAGAATGAGGCCTGGCATTGTCTTGCTTCCTAGGAAAGATGTCATCTTTATGGCAGTTTATGTCTGTGTACAATCCCAGTATACGCCTCCATGTCAATGATTCCTTCACACATATAATCACCCATACTCTTTGCACTGATGTACCTCCATACCATGACAGATGTTTGCTTTTGCATCTGACGCAAGTCTGGATGGTCCCTTTCGTCTTTGGGACTGAGAACTCGATGTCCGTTTTTTTTCCAAAAACAAGTTGAAACCTGGACTCATGTGACCACAGCACACATTTCCGCTGTTTTTTGGACCATCTGAGATGAGCTCGGGCCCAGAGAACTCGGTGCCATCTCTGTATAGAACTGATGTATAGATTTCTGCTTGTGTAACAGAGATTCAAGTTGCATTTCCTGATGCAGCGGCAGACTGTGTTAAGTGACAATGGTTTTCCAAAGTACTCTCAAGCCCATGTGGCTATTTCTAACACAGCAGCATGACGGTTTCTCATGAGATGCTAGCTGTGAGGCCAGCTAGTACTGTGCGCTTATGCTGATTATTAATATTCAACATTGTTAGTTTAGCTTATTCAATAACAAGTGTGGCAAAGCGAGAACCACTGCTCGCTTGGGGACGAAGTGAATGTCCATAAAACATGTTAAATATAATGGCTCAGCCCGCAATAGCACTTTTGTGCAAGTGTGATTTATTTACAGTGCTAAAAATAACAACAATGATGGAAAAAAAAGGGGAAAAAAATAAAGAGGTAATAATCCAAGCAAAAATATATACAGTTAAGTATCCACAATATACAGGTGATTGGAGGTTCGCTCGAGGCACCGCAGTTGCACTCTCAGAAATAATGTTCAACATGTCCATGTGCCATCGGGACTGCGTGTGCACCCGCGCCGCCGACGGCAGAAACAGCGGGAGGGGAAATGGGTGTGGACCATTACAAAGGTTAGTATTTCTGTGTGAGTGCATGTATGTGTGTGTGTGCGCCAGTGTTGCCCAGCGCTGACAATTAGGTCAGCTTTGTCACAACAAGACAGGCACCGTTACAGGTCCGTTGCTGAAACCAGATCAGACAATCTGCATGCTAATTTTAAAACTTACAATTTATTTCAATTCACTGAACAGGTGAGAAAAGCAAGTGTTTCTGATGATGGCCCAACAGAAACATACATTATTACTGCTGTTGTTGCTGTCAGATGTAACATCAATAAAATAATAACACAAATATAATTAATATATGCAATAAATAATTAAAAAAGAAAAAAAAAGAAATGCTCTGATAAGGGCAAATTCAATCAAAGAATACTTCATTTTACATTCTGATAGTTTGAATCACTTACAGTCACAATAAACTGTTTACATTTTCTGCTAATGAACTTCAACCATATCAATAATAACTAAAAGTTCAGGACAGTGTGATGATGTCTCTTCATGTAATCCCAATATTCTTGTTGTTTGAGCATGTGAAGTTGATTATTAGCTCTGTGTGTTTATGTAAATCTTCTGTTGCATATTTAAACACCAGACATGAGTCAGTTTATACATTCATCTGATCACTAGAGGGAGAGAAGAACAAACTGTGCTGTGAAACACACCATGATCTCTTCATCTTTAGTGTTGCTTCTGGCAGTAGTATCCTGTAAGTTTAGTCTACTTTTCTGTGTGATACATCATTTTGTTGCTAAAAAGCTTGTTAACAGTCTTTAAACTTCATGCTATTTTACTAACAGGTATTATTTCATTTGATACAGGTATTCATTCATATGAACTCACTCAGCCTGAGTCTCTGACTGTCCGTCCTGATGCCACTCTAACTATCAACTGTAAAGTCTCCTATTCAGTTACTAGTTATGATACAGCCTGGATTCGTCAGCCTGCAGGAAAAGCTCTGGAGTGGATTGGAGTGATCTGGAGTGGTGGAAGCTTAGACTACAAGGATTCACTGAAAAGCAAGTTCAGCATCACCAGAGACACCTCCAGTAACACAATAACACTGCAGGGAAATAATATGCAAGCTCAAGACACAGCTGTGTATTATTGTGCCAGAGAATCACAGTGACAGACGCCAACAGCCTCCCTGTACAAAAACATCATCATATTCACATTAGGGTATTTATCATTTTGTCCTCAAAAGTTCAAAACCAATATTCATAAAATGTTCATCATTCACAGCTGATATTTATTTGATGACATTAAAATTTAATGAATCTGAATCAGAACAACAACAATTACCTAATAAATAAAACACAATTAGCTAAAATAACTGTCATTAACAGAAACTAATAAAGCATTATTTGTTTCAAAAGAAAGTCAATAAAATCTATCACCTCTTGCATCTCTTTGCTTTCATCAGGTTATAAAGTCTGTTGGTCAGTAAAGTTCAATTTTGAGCTTGTTTTGACTCAGTGTTACTGTTGTCTCAGAGCTGCGATTGGAGTTTTCAGCCACTGATTGAGCAACACTAATAATTATTAAGAAAGATTGACTGCAAACAGCATGAGCACGTGTGATCAACAAACAAAAAATAAAATGCAGAAAAACTTTTCTTATTGTGTATTGTGACATATAACAGTGAACAGAAAGGTACATATTCACATTATGCTGTTCTTAAGTAGTTTGGCCCTTCAGTCATGATTGTACCTTGTGACCCTCCAATGCAAATCAAACACTCCTGTATGTTTGCTTAGTATTTATGTGCTTCTGATTGGATCTGGAGCGTTACATCACCACTTTCAAGATGAAGAGTTCACTCTGCTTACTGCTGCTCTCATTCAGCGTACACCGTGAGTTTTCTCATGAAACACATTTCTATTATCAGTTCTAATACATATATGTCTCAAATGAAACCAGTCTTTTCAATCTTCCTTTTAGGTTTAAAATGTCAAAGTATGGAGTCCATTGAAAGCACAGTTCAGAAAAAGCCTGGAGAAACTCTGACTCTGTCCTGTAGAGGATCCGGTTCAGCTTTAGCTGCTGTAGGATGCACTGGATCAGACAACAAGCTGGAAAACCTCTTGTGTGGATTGGACGTGTTAATAGTGATGGCAGCGGCCATGACTACGCTGAACCCTTCAACAGACGAAGTGAAATCACCAGAGATAATTCAAAGAGTATGGTATATCTGAAACTGTCGGGCCTGACAACAGAAGACTCAGCCACATATTACTGCGCAAAACAAACACAGTGACACAAAGTTCTCGCACGGCTGAACAAAAACCACTTGAGTGTTCATCTCTTGTCACTAGAATTCAACAGGTGGCAGCAGAGAATAAAAAATCCATAAAATACAGCCCAATGAGAAGATATATCTGTCACAGCATTATTAAAGCCTATTATATTACAGTTAAATTTACAGTGAAGTTCACTATAAAAGCTCCAACATCTCACAACACAAAGACATATCTGACTCCTTTACTACAACACATGTTTTTGATACATAGATTTGTGGTAGTGGCTACACATTTTACAGTGACAAACTAAAAATATGTTTCAATTAACCAGAGAGTCTTCCAGGAGTCTACAAGTGAAAGTGACTCTACAATGGCAAAATATAATAATAAATATCAGCATCTTACTGTGAATACAGTAATAAACAACAAACAGTTCTAAAACATCTTGAATGAAAAGAAAAAAAAAAAAATCCTCTAACATAGGAAGATAAAAATATGAATCAAATGAATTCAAGTGATTTTTATTTTCTGAGTTCACAAGTTTTGCTTCATTATTACAGGCAAAAGCGAGGCCTTTAGACTTTCAGATGCAGGTCCAACAGAACTGTGATTACTGACCTACTGCGTTTGTTGCTTCCAATAAGCCAATATAAGTTATATCAACCCCTGAAAAAGAATTAAAGTAGATGGAGATATATAAAATGTCCAGCAGAAAAAAAAAATGTTGACAAAACATAAGCTTGATGTCATAAAATTCTCTAATGAGAGCAATAAATCATATGAACTGTAACATAAATATTTTTTAGCATGTGGAGTTGATTATTAGCTCTGTGTGTTTATGTAAATCTTCTGTTGCATATTTAAACACCAGACATGAGTCAGTTTATACATTCATCTGATCACTAGAGGGAGAGAAGAACAAACTGTGCTGTGAAACACACCATGATCTCTTCATCTTTAGTGTTGCTTCTGGCAGTAGTATCCTGTAAGTTTAGTCTACTTTTCTGTGTGATACATCATTTTGTTGCTAAAAAGCTTGTTAACAGTCTTTAAACTTCATGCTATTATACTAACATGTATTATTTCATTTGATACAGGTATTCATTCATATGAACTCACTCAGCCTGAGTCTCTGACTGTCCGTCCTGATGCCACTCTAACTATCAACTGTAAAGTCTCCTATTCAGTTACTAGTCATAATTCAGCCTGGATTCGTCAGCCTGCAGGAAAAGCTCTGGAGTGGATTGGAGTGATCTGGAGTAGTGGAGGCTCAGACTACAAGGATTCCCTGAAAAGCAAGTTCAGCATCACCAGAGACACCTCCAGTAACACAATAACACTGCAGGGAAATAATATGCAAGCTCAAGACACAGCTGTGTATTATTGTGCCAAATATTATACACAGTGACAGACGCAAACAGCCTCCCTGTACAAAAACATCATCATCATCTTCAGTGTTACAAATTAAGAGTGTTTCTGATGGTTTTCCACAACAGTCTGATTTTATCAGATTTTAGGTTTTCAATAAAGACATTATAGACCTTAATTTAGCTGGTATAACAAAAATCCAATTAAAAAAAAAAAAAAAAAAAAAAAACAAGCCTAATGATAAATTTGAGTAAATGCATTATTTATCAGCAAATATTTGCACCAAAGAAATGAAAAACTCAACAATTATCATCTTTTGCAGCACTTCACTTTGATATTTGATAAGTTGATGATAAGTTCTTTACAATTACATGTTTGATATGAAGTGGCAAATAACTTCTAAATAACCTTCGACTTAATGTAGCAGCCAGAAGCAAAATAAATAAAATGAATGAAAGTGATATGAAGTGACAACTGATATGATGAATTTATACAAACTGGATTGCACATTACAGTTATTGAAAAGGTCAAAGTAATTCATAAAACAACAAAAATTAGTGAACATCTGCAATTTATTTATATATTTTTTTTTTTTTTGGAAATTTTTTTTTTTTTTTTATTCTTATTCAAGTCTGTCAATTTACATTGTAGCATTCTTACACTCTAAAAAATGCTGGGTTAAAAACAACCCAAGTTGGGTTGAAAATGGACAAACCCAGCAGTTGGGTTAATGTTTGCCCAACGTGCTGGCAGTTTTATTTAACTCAAATATTGTCTAAAAATTACTATATGGCTGGCTTGGAAATTAAAAATCAGACAAATAATTACTAGAGGCAACAATAATAATCAAAAGGTGAACATTTATTAAGAAGCAATTTCATAAATGTTATTGTTTAATTATTATTCATTAAACTTATTGATACATGTTTATTTATTAAATATATTAATAAATGTTCATTTCCAATGTACTTTTGGTTCATTTTAAGCAAGCAATACAGTATTTTTTTAAAAATAGTTAAATAAAACTACCCAGCCGGTTGAGCAAACCTCTGGGTTAAAACAAACCAATTGCTAGAGACTCATCAACAGTGCCATTAGATCTTAATATAGTATTAGATTTTAAAGCTCCACCCAAATGTAAATGACATAATGTACAGTATTTCTACCAGCAGTATTCAGTGACATTGTAGCAGTTGGTCTTCCTGCATCATTTCAAATGGCAGACATTCCATTCTTATTTTTTCTCCTGATGTGTTTAACTAGTACGTTTCTCTATTTCATGTTATATTATTATTTAATTCTGCCTCCAGAATTTATTAATAGGTGTACTGTATATGATACTGTGGACCGGTCATTATAACTTTCAATTGTTTTAGGTGTTAATGGTCAGAGCCTGGAGTCCATCCCATCAAGTTCTGTTACCAAAAAGCCTGGAGAACTTTTGAACCTTTCCTGTAGAGGATCTGGATTTGATTTTGGAGCAAACAACATGAACTGGATCAGACAGCCAGAAGGGAAAGCATTGAACTGGATGGGGCTCATCTGGTATGATGCCAGTAAAACAGTGTATGTAAAAGTGAGAGACTGTGCTGCACAGCTGACAGATGTCCTAACAGATATCTTCAACACCTCGCTGCACCAGGCAGTCATCCCCACATAGCTATCATACTGGTACCAAAGAAATCACCTGTTTCCTGTCTAAATGACTACCGTCCCATAGCACTGACTCCAATCATGATGAAGTGCTTTGAGAGGTTAGCCATGCACCACATAAAAACCAGCCTCCCCAACCCACTTGATCCGCTCCAGTTTGCATAACGTCCAAACCACTCTACGGATGATGCAATTTCCTCCACCCTCCACATGGCTCTTACCCACTTAGAACAGAAGGACACTTATGTAAGAATGCTGTTCATCGACTTCAGCTCAGCATTTAACACAATAATCCCTCAGCAGCTTATCAATAAATTAAACTTGCTGGGCTTCAACTCGTCCCTCTGTAATTGGATACTGGACTTTTTAACCGGAAGACCTCAGTCAGTCAGTGTCGGCCACAACACTTCGAGCACTACCACTCTGAGCACAGGTGCCCCACAAGGCTATGTCTCTTCACGCTGCTGACCCACGACTGCACTGCCAAGTTCAGCTTCAACCACATCATCAAGTTCTCTGATGACACAACAGTGGTAGGTCTCACCAGCAACAACGATGAAACGCACTACAGAGAGGAAGAGGCACAGCTGGCGGTATGGTGTGGCGCTAACAACCTGTTCCTCATTGTGGGAAAGACAAAAGAGGTTGTGATGGACTTCGGGAGAAACTCAGTTGATCAGCAGCACTAAATTCCTAGGGGTGCACATCACAGAGGATCTCACCTGGACCACCAACACCACGTCACTCTCCAAGAAGGCACAACAGCGCCTACACTTTCTCCGCCGGCTAAAAGGAACAAGTCTCCCTCCACCCATCCTCACCACATTCTACAGGGGAACCATTGAGAGCCTGCTGACCAGCTGCATCACTGTCTGGTATGGGAACTGTGAAAGCAAAAACCCCATACAAAACCCTACCTCCTGAAACACGGACTACCTCATCTCCCCCCAAACACCCCCTAACCATGCCACATCACACGGAAAAACTGTCTGAAAGTTTCTGTGCAATTCTGAGAGTGCTACACACGAGTGGGCCTGTACAAACCACCTGTAGTAACATACTCTCCTCTGTGCACTATACACTTTTTACATAGACTATTGTGTACATAATCTTACAAAAGACTCAATTACATGTTTGTTTATGCTCATGCACAAAAAAAAAAAAAAAAAAAAAATCATCTTGCACTGTTCCCAGCCAGCTGCTTGACTTACAATGTTTCTTTTTGCACATGTACAGTATTTATGTGAAAGCATTGGTATATTTTTATGTATAGTAACTATTTATATATGGTATATTTATAGTCAGACTCTCTCAGTAGGTTAGTTGTGTATAGGTTTACACTGTCTGTATTTATGTAGCACCGTGATCTTGTGAGGCACGACATTTCGTTCCACTGTATATGTCACCACATGTAGCAGAATGACAATAAAGCTCAACTTGACTTGACTTGAATTCTTGGCACATTTTACAAGAGGGCGCACTGTTCTCACATGTAGTCAAATCATGGTAAATACAAAATGAGCCTCAGTAGAAGGATTCTCTAGATCTCTCCTTCTAATTCTAACACATTATTTCATGATAGTGAAATCTCTTTTTATCGATTATAAATAGTGGCCAATAAGCAATCTTCAGTAATCCACTGTCATCACTGAATTATTTATTTATTGATCCATTCTCATGAAGCTCACGACTATGACAGTAATGCTAATAGTGCATGCTTGATGTTTGTTTCTGTAAAGTACTAAATTGTGTGTTGTATTTCTGTTTCTGAGAGCAGATTTATTATACACAACTTATTATATAGAAAATATTTATTGCCTGTACAGTGACTAAATTTAAGGCATTCAGTGTTTATTCCAGGATACCCCTTGAAGTAAACTGAATCTGAAAGGCCTTAGATATCAGCATAGAATAAAGACCAGAAAACAAAAAGGCTACATTTACTAAAAAGTAAAAAAAAAGAAAAGAAATGTGTGCTCATATCTTTCTCATAGCAAGGTAAATTGTTAGCGATATTAATAAAAACATGTATCACTTTAAATAATAATAATAATTACTATTATTGAACATCAGAGATATATGGAGACAAAAGAGTATATATATATATATATATATATATATATATATATATATATATATATATATCACATTTACTGATGCGTTGCCCCTCAGGAAACACCTGTGTTTGGTTATTGCCTCTAAGAAAATAAGTGAATTTGCATGTATAGTTTCATAAGACTTGTTTAAACTCTATAACTATAAAGCATATAAGAAACTACTAAAATACATTATGTTAAAGTAGCTATCTATTAACATACTCAAACATAAATGAAAGACAGTACAATCAAGAAATGGTTATTTGAAGTCTTCTCAGCAAGTTATATCAGAATCAAATTAAGTGACCCTGATGAATGTAAAATAATTTTAGAAAAGATCATAGTTTTTTTCTTTGAAACACTGCTAATCAAACTAAACTGATTGTGATGTTTCAATAAAACTGAAGATGATTAATTACACCTCATTTGTATTTCTTCCTTCAGCCTTTCCATCTCCCTCCACTGTATGAGTTTCTCTGAGGGTTTCTATTTATGTTCTTTAGGTTGATAAGAGTTGTATCAACTGCTTTCTGACTGTTACAGTACAGACTGGCAGAGGCAGAGGTAACGGTTAACAGATCTTTATTTTCACACACAGCAGAGAATACGGTAGTGCAGGTGAGTGAAGTTGAATGTAGTAAATGGTGGAAGTAGTGATAAATGGTGATACTGTCCTTTGTTGGCTTGCAGGAGTGATGATCGATGATATGGAGATGAGATGGCTGACGAGGAGGACTGAAGACACTCACACACATACAGGAACAACACGAGGAGACTTGGAGACGAAGGAGACAGGTAGGTAGCTTCAATGGAGTCCAAGAGGTAAGCATATAGCGATCTATGTGCGTACGAGACCGGACAGTGAATGAATGTGTGTGAGTGTGATATATACTGGTGGTGATGAGTGAGTGGATGAGGTGCAGGTGCAGATGATTAGTACTCTGGGGATTGAGTGCGCTGTGATTGGGTGATGTTGGAACCTGGCGTGTCTGTGACAGTACCCCCCCCTCCACGGCCCGCTCCTGAGGGCCGAGGACCCCGACGTCGTGGTGGTCGGCCTCTTCCACGGGGGGCTGGTCTGTCAGGGTGGTTAGTGTGGAAGGTTTGAAGGAGGTTGGGATCCAAGATGTCGTCCCTGGGGACCCATGAGCGTTCTTCAGGGCCGTAGCCTTCCCAGTCAACAAGATATTCAAGAAGACCACCACGGCGTCGGGAGTCCAAGATCTCATGAACCTCGTACACCTCATCCAGGATAAGTGGAAGGGGGGGTTCGGAGGCTGCCACGCCAGGTCCTGTGGAGAGAGGAACAGAAGGGTGGTGAGGCTTGAGAAGTGAAACATGGAATGTGGGGTGAATTCTGTAGTGAGGAGGAAGTTGAAGTTGGTACGTGACTGGATTGATCTGCTTGCTGATGGTGAATGGGCCAATGAACCTGGGACTCAGCTTCCGGCAGGGCAGACGCAGGCGGATGTCCCTGGTTGACAGCCAGACCTTCTGACCGGGCTGGTATGAGGGAGCTTCGGACCGGCGAAGGTCTGCTGTCATCCTGCGTCTGCGCAGGGCTCGCTGCAGTTGGTGATGTGCTGAGTCCCAGACCCTCTCGCTCTCTCGGAACCAGTAATCCACAGATGGTACGTCAGAGGGTTCCCCAGACCAGGGGAACAGTGGGGGTTGGTAGCCGAGTACGCATTGAAATGGTGTGAGGCCGGTGGAAGGCTGACGGAGAGAGTTCTGGGCGTACTCGGCCCAACCCAGGTACTGGTTCCAAGAGTCCTGGTGGTCATGACAGAAGGTACGGAGGAAGCGACCGATCTCCTGGATCTTCCGTTCCGTCTGCCCGTTCGACTGTGGATGGTATCCGGATGTTAGGCTGACGGTCACACCTAGGAGCGAGAAGAAGGCCCTCCATACCTTTGAGATGA
This sequence comes from Hypophthalmichthys molitrix, assembly GCA_037950675.1. Taxonomy (NCBI): domain Eukaryota; kingdom Metazoa; phylum Chordata; class Actinopteri; order Cypriniformes; family Xenocyprididae; genus Hypophthalmichthys; species Hypophthalmichthys molitrix. Next base: position 28,747,279 of record CM075494.1, on the reverse strand, counting down.
ATTGCGGACCCCTATCGGAGACGATATCTTCAGGGATACCGAAGTATCGGAAAACATGGTTGAATAGTGCCTCCGCCGTTTTCATAGCAGTGGGTAAGCCTCTTAGGGGTATTAGGCGGCAGGACTTCGAGAACCGGTCCACTACTACTAGGACACAGGTATTATTGTTGGAGGCAGGCAGGTCGGTGATAAAGTCGACTCCTAGGTGTGACCAGGGTCGGTTGGGAACGGGCAGAGGTAGGAGCTTGCCGGATGGTAAATGGCGTGGGCTCTTCGAGATGGCGCATTCCTTACAGCCCTGCACGTACCTTCTGACATCAGCTGCCATGTTGGGCCACCAGAAGCGTTCCCTCAGCAACGAGAGGGTTTCATTGGCCCCCGGGTGACCAGTGCCAAGTGACGTGTGGGCTGAGTGGAGGAGAGGAGTGCGTCGTGATCTTGTGAGGTAGCACAAGCCTGGTGGGCAACCCGGCGGAGCGTTGGTGGAGGCATTGGAGGAGGGCACGGACTCCTCAGACCAGGAGATTGGGCTGATGATGAGTTCTTCGGGAATAATGGGTTCAGGATTTTCTTGAACTTCCTCAGGAGCATGGAGACGGGAGAGAGCATCTGCTTTGACATTCTTAGGGCCGGGACGGTAGGAGATGGTAAAGTTAAATCTAGTGAAAAACAGAGCCCAGCGGGCTTGTCTGGGATTAAGTCTCTTAGCAGATCGTAAATATTCTAGGTTCTTATGGTCAGTGAGGACTTGAAAGGGGTGTTTGGCTCCCTCCAGCCAATGCCTCCACTCCTCCAGGGCGAGCTTCACAGCTAGGAGTTCACGGTTGCTGATGTCGTAGTTTCTCTCCGCCGGGTTGAGCTTGCGGGAGAAGAAGGCACATGGATGGAGTCGGCTGGGATTCCCCTGCTGCTGGGATAACACCGCTCCTACTCCGGAGGTGGAGGCATCCACCTCAACAACGAAGGGCAGCTCTGGGTTGGGATGGATGAGGAGAGGAGCGGTGGTAAAGGCTTCCTTGAGCTGGTCGAATGCCTTCGTGGCCTCAGGAGTCCAGGACAGAGACTTGGGCTTGTGTCTGAGCAGGTTGGTGAGTGGACTGGCAAGAGAGCTGTAATTGTGGATGAAACGACGGTAGAAGTTGGAGAATCCGAGAAATCTTTGCAGTTCTTTGATGGATGAGGGAGTTGGCCAGTTCTTGATGGCTTCCACCTTCCCCTCGTCCATCCGGATGCCACTGCTGTCAATGATGTAACCCAGGAAATGTACGGAAGACTGATGAAATGAACACTTTTCTGCTTTGAGGAATAAATGGAACTTGCGGAGTTGTTGGAGGACCTCCGCAACGTGGTGGCGATGTTCGGCCAGGCTCCGGGAGTAAATTAGGATGTCGTCTATGTAGACCAGGACGAACCGATGGAGATACTCCCGGAGCACCTCGTGTATGAAGTCCTGGAATACGGAGGGGGCGTTGACCAGGCCATACGGCATAACCAAGTACTCATAGTGGCCGGTAGGTGTCACAAAGGCGGTCTTCCACTCGTCCCCCTCGCGTATCCGGATGAGGTTGTACGCGCTGCGGAGGTCCAGTTTGGTGAAGACAGTGGCACCACGGAGATGTTCTAGGGCTGAAGGGACGAGAGGAAGGGGATAACGGAACTTTATGGTTATGTTGTTCAGGGCACGGTAGTCAATACAGGGCCTCAAGCCTCCGTCCTTTTTGGCCACGAAGAAGAAGCTTGAAGCAGCAGGGGAAGTGGATGGTCGGATGTAACCTTGTGCGAGAGCCTCCTTTATGTACTCCTCCATGGCCTTCTCCTCCGGGATGGATAGAGGGTATATCCTTCCCCTAGGCACTGGTTCACCCGGAAGCAGATCTATGGCGCAGTCCCATGGCCGGTGTGGAGGCAGCTTGGAGGCTCGTTGAGGGCAGAAAACGTCGCTGAAGGGGGCGTAACACTCTGGGATGTCGATAGATCGTTGGTCCACTGGGCTCTCGATGGTCGTGGCACAGACTGGAAGAGCTTCAGAGCGTGGAGAACGTGGAAGAGGAAGCCCAGGGAAGCAGTCGTGGAAACAGGTTTCGCCCCACTTCAGGACCTCGCCGGTTTTCCAGGAGAGTGTAGGGTTGTGCTGCTCCAACCAGGGGCGCCCTAGGATCACGTCAGCGGTGGATCCCTCCAGAACCAGCAGATGGAGGTGTTCGACGTGTAACAGACCAACTTGAATCTGGATGGCATCAGTGCAATGGCGGACGTGTTTACGGCTTAAGGATTCTCCTGTCACTGATCGTATCTTGTAGGTGGTCGGCGTGGACGTGGTCTTGATGCTGAGCTGGCGACAGAGGGTCCCGGAGATGAAGTTGCCGGCTGACCCAGAATCGAGGAGGGCAACGACTGGAAGGGAAATGTCAGAAGCAGTAAGTGTTACAGTAGTGGTGAGTGGCTTCATCTTCCTAATAGATGGTATGATGGCACTCACCATGGGTCGAGGAGGACGAATTGGGCATGTGGAGAGGATATGCCCAGGAGAACCGCAGTATAAACATAGATTCTGGGTCAGCCGTCTCTGTCGCTCAGCCGGGGAGAGCCGTGTGCCTTCCAGAGACATGGGTTCGTTGGCTGGTTCTGGGGGGCTGACGGATTCTGGTTGGCGGGCTGAGATGGAGAACAGCGGCTGGCCCTGGTGTTCTTCAAGACACGACTGCATACGAGTGGCGAAACGAATGGAGAGTTGAATGAACCGTTCCAGGCCGATGGAATCCTCGTATGCAGCGAGATGCAACCGCACGCGAGGATCCAATCCTTGACGATATGTTGTTATTAAAGCCTGCTCATTCCAGCCGCTGGATGCTGCAAGAGTCCGAAACTGCAAGGCATATTCATTTACAGACAAAGTTCCTTGTTTTATATTATAGAGTTTCTCACCAACAGAAGAATCTGAGATGGGTTTCCCGAATACTTCGCGGAAGTGGGCCACAAAACCGGAGTATGATTGAGTGATGGGATGATTTTGAGACCAGATTGAGTCAGCCCATTGGAGCGCTTTGCCTTGCAGTTGGGAGATGATGAACGCCACTTTAAATGTTTCGGTGGGGAAATTGTGCGGTTGCATCTCCAGGACCAGCGAGCACTGCAGTAGGAATCCGCTGCAGTCCTCCGCCAAACCAGAGTAGGGCGCCGGTTTAGCCATGGGACTGGCGTGCACAGGTGGTGAAGGAGAGGTAGCGGTGTTTGCGGAAGTGATCGCTGGAATGGGTGATGTTGGAGTGGTGGAAAGAGCCCGCCGAAGGACATCGACGAGCTCTTGAATGGGATCCGGTTGACTCATGCTGTGTGTGAGGACGATGTTTCAGGTCCGGTCTTCTGTTACAGTACAGACTGGCAGAGGCAGAGGTAACGGTAAACAGATCTTTATTTTCACACACAGCAGAGAATACGGTAGTGCAGGTGAGTGAAGTTGAATGTAGTAAATGGTGGAAGTAGTGATAAATGGTGATACTGTCCTTTGTTGGCTTGCAGGAGTGATGATCGATGATATGGAGATGAGATGGCTGACGAGGAGGACTGAAGACACTCACACACATACAGGAACAACACGAGGAGACTTGGAGACGAAGGAGACAGGTAGGTAGCTTCAATGGAGTCCAAGAGGTAAGCATATAGCGGTCTATGTGCGTACGAGACCGGACAGTGAATGAATGTGTGTGAGTGTGATATATACTGGTGGTGATGAGTGAGTGGATGAGGTGCAGGTGCAGATGATTAGTACTCCGGGGATTGAGTGCGCTGTGATTGGGTGATGTTGGAACCTGGCGTGTCTGTGACACTGACCTATGATCATAAGATTTTTGTGGTTTTGATTTTTGCCATTCAATACTGTCAAAAGATATTTCAGAGGAAAAAGAAGTGCCAAAATTATGAGACACTACTGAGGGATGCCCAGAAAACTTATGGAAGGTTCCAAGACCCATGAAGACTAAGAAGATGGTTAGAGCAATGATTGTCACAATCACGGCTGCTGTGTTGGTCCTACATGCACGCCGGCTGTACTTCTGAGCTTCCACGCCATCTCCCTCATTCATCTTGCTTCTCCCCTTAAAAAATATAGAGGAAAACTTAACTGAGTAAATCTGAGTATAGACTAACATGTTGTTCCAAACACATGCTTGCACTTATTTTTAATGAACATATCAAAGCAGCGAGACCCAGTCACGACACAAGCAGTTATAAAACATGATGTTGAACACAGAGCAGCACATGTGGTCTTTTCCTGTAAATTTCACCTTCACAAAGATGACTTTAGGTGAAACCCCCCCATTATCTGACTCTGAGAAGTTATTCATTTCAACTTCCACAGTTTGTCTGGCAGGATCTTGTAAGGGAATCTCGTATATGTTTTGATGCTCCATCCTGTTCACAAAAATGAATCAATGAGTCGATCATAAACTTCTGCGTCCTTCTATTGCTTGTGTTCATGTGTTCTCTTCTATTTCATGCGTTCTCTTGTGTTGCTCTAAATGTGTGATGCTTGTTTCCATTAACTCCCACCTTTGTGGTGTGAAAACTTATCCATTTCTGTGGTGGAATAACAGGGTAATTACAGTAATTACAGGGTAAGTGCAGGTTCACTACATACTGCAAATAACTGTAATTTTTTTTCTGCCTAAAGAACAGCTGATACCCAAAGTATGAAGATTGTGTGTTTGTGTGTGATATAATAACTTACATTAATGCTCCAATAATGTGATTTAGACCTCAAATCATGAAGGACACAGAGTGAGATGCTGCAAGAAAAGTGCACAATCCAAGTTCTGTCATGACAGCTCTCAGAGTGTTTGACATGGTAATGGTATGCGAATGTTGTATGTTTGGTCTTGGTGGAATAGATCTGCTACGCTGCTGCTGCTTTTATTGCTGCTGCTGCAGAACAAGTACTATACAGATCTATACAGGTGGAGCTGGGGAAGGTGGAGGGTTTCTGATGCAAGCTGCACTGCTAAGGCAATGCTACCAAAGTATTTTGAAGGTTGAGCACGCAAGCACATTAGCCACTGATACAGCAGGAAACAATTAGCTGTGCCCTATAGATAATGATGTGATTATGAGCAGGTTGAGTTAAAGGACCTATTAGCCTGTGCCATCTAGAGTTTCATGACAGAACTTTGTATTTGTCCTAAACATGAAATATGAGACATGTTTCAAACTAATTCATAAGGCTACAGTTTCTGTCAGGTGCACGTTATTTAATGCATTTAAGACGGTTTGTAAGGATGTATATGTCACCGCGTAAGGGCGGAGAAGGAAGTGACAAAAAGGAACAAATGTTTGGATTTGGGAATGACAGTTACTGACAGTTTTTTGACCACTTCATTAATTTTGCTTGGATTTTCATTTGTTGGTATTATGAACTTAATTTAGAAATGCTTTTGAAACTAAACTTTTTGCTTTTAATAAACCAAATTAATTTTGAAATGAAAGACGGCGTTTGGAGTGGAGTGCGTGCAAAATAGGCTAATCGCTATACTTGAATCCACGGCCTACTAAGAAAGGCCGACACAAAATTTCTCACTCAGTCTTGAAATGACTCACTCATAAATACAGTCACTTATATGCCACTGCCTTTTGGAGTTTATGCAAAACTGTTATGTACATTTCCCATAAGCTGCATTGCATGTTTTAAATGTTCTAAATGTGTGATGTTAGTTTACAGTAACTCAACCATTTGTGGTGTGAAACACATTTGTGGACTTTATGACCTATTTTCATTCTGGATGGTAAAACTTTATGTCCTTTTTTAAGCTACAGCCACAAAGTCATAGGACTGGTCAAGTGCATTAACTTGCAGAAAATGTCTCTGAAAAATCTTCACTATATAATGCACAGACAAGAGGAGTGATTCAAACAATGAAAAGTGCTGTTGGGCTGTACAGCATTCCTGAAAAGGATCTGATGACTGAAACTAACTGTTGTATAAATATAGTATATGATAATTAATTCTTCAAAGACTTTAAAATGAGAACATTCTGTTTTAGACTCAAATAGTCAGCCTAAGTACATTTTGAGTCTTAGTAAACATCCACAGCTTTCAAATATAGATTAAAACCGAAATACAATGAATTGCCTAAAGAGGCCAGTAACCAGTTGTAAGTGCATGTACAATATCAGACAACTTATCTAATCAAATTTAAGCAAAAAAGAGAGAAAGAAAACGTGTTCAGTGAATAGAAATGTTTCATCCAAATCTAATGACAAATATGATGAAATCAAATCAGTTTAATGAGAAAAGCATTGTTTTTTTTATATCTTGCACAACTGAATGGCTGTATGCAAATCTTCCATCTGTTCTTTGTACAAAAGTGAAGTGTGTGTGTCTGTTGGTCATTAGGAAAAGTCAAATTACATTCATTTCATCACCAAATCATGATCCTCTCATCAACTCTTCTACTGCTGGCAGCAGCTGCATCCTGTGAGCTTCACAGATGGTTTATTTAAAGCACCAAATTAAAGTCTGAAAAAAAAAAAAAATGTTTTGAAGCATAACTATTAATAACACATTCTTCCATTGTTGTTTTCAGGTGGTGCCTATATGTTGAGCTCACTCAACCTCCATCTATGGTTGTGAAACCTCAAGAATCATTTTCCATCTCCTGCAGGATTTCAGTATCAAGCTATTGCATTCACTGGATACGTCAACCCACTGGAAAAGCACTGGAATGGCTGGAATATCTTTGTAATGGGTAGCAGTAATATTTTTATGGAAAGACTCCATAAAAACAAGATCAGTTTCACCCAGGACACATCCAAAAACACAGTGTTTCTACAGGGAAATAATTTTTATAGACACAGCTGTATATTACTGTGCAAGAGACACAGCGATTAAACAAGACACAGCTCTGTACAAAAACCTAAACACATCCATCCATCCATCCATCCAATAATGCTTCAAAAATAAATAATATATATATATATATACAGGTGCTGGTCATATATTTAGAATATCATCAAAAAGTTGATTTATTTCACTAATTCCATTCAAAAAGTGAAACTTGTATATTATATTCATTCATTACACACAGACTGATATATTTCAAATGTTTATTTATTTTAATTTCAGTGATTATAACTGACAACTAAGGAAAATCCCAAATTCAGTATCTCAGAAAATTAGAATATTGTGAAAAGGTTCAATATTGAAGACACCTGGTGCCACACTCTAATCAGCTAATTAACTCAAAACACCTGCAAAGGCCTTTAAATGGTCTCTCAGTCTAGTTCTGTAGGCTACACAATCATGGGGAAGACTGCTGACTTGACAGTTGTCCAAAAGACGGCCATTGACACCTTGCACAAGGAGGGCAAGACACAAAAGGTCATTGCAAAAGAGGCTGGCTGTTCACAGAGCTCTGTGTCCAAGCACATTAATAGAGAGGCGAAGGGAAGGAAAAGATGTGGTAGAAAAAAGTGTACAAGCAATAGGGATAACCGCACCCTGGAGAGGATTGTGAAACAAAACCCATTCAAAAATGTGGGGGAGATTCACAAAGAGTGGACTGCAGCTGGAGTCAGTGCTTCAAGAACCACCACGCACAGACGTATGCAAGAAATAGGTTTCAGCTGTCGCATTCCTTGTGTCAAGCCACTCTTGAACAACAGACAGCGTCAGAAGCGTTAAAGATAAAAAAGGACTGGACTGCTGCTGAGTGGTCCAAAGTTATGTTCTCTGATGAAAGTAAATTTTGCATTTCCTTTGGAAATCAGGGTCCCAGAGTCTGGAGGAAGAGAGGAGAGGCACACAATCCACGTTGCTTGAGGTCCAGTGTAAAGTTTCCATAGTCAGTGATGGTTTGGGGTGCCATGTCATCTGCTGGTGTTGGTCCACTGTGTTTTCTGAGGTCCAAGGTCAACGCAGCCGTATACCAGGAAGTTTTAGAGCACTTCATGCTTCCTGCTGCTGACCAACTTTATGGAGATGCAGATTTCATTTTCCAACAGGACTTGGCACCTGCACACAGTGCCAAAGCTACCAGTACCTGGTTTAAGGACCATGGTATCCCTGATCTTAATTGGCCAGCAAACTCGCCTGACCTTAACCCCATAGAAAATCTATGGGGTATTGTGAAGAGGAAGATGCGATATGCCAGACCCAACAATGCAGAAGAGCTGAAGGCCACTATCAGAGCAACCTGGGCTCTTATAACACCTGAGCAGTGCCACAGACTGATCGACTCCATGCCACGCCACATTGCTGCAGTAATTCATTGGTCTTAAGTAATATTCTAATTTTCTGAGATAATGAATTTGGGATTTTCCTTAGTTGTCAGTTATAATCATCAAAATTAAAAGAAATAAACATTTGAAATATATCAGTCTGTGTGTAATGAATGAATATAATATACAAGTTTCACTTTTTGAATGGAATTAATCAACTTTTTGATGATATTCTAATTATATGACCAGCACCTATATATATATATACACACACACACACTGCCCAGCCAAAAAAACAAAATACAAAAAAGGTCTAAGAATCTATGAATGGATTGTTATTACAGTGATTATTATAAGAATCATTTTCACACATGAATTGGCACCTCTGAGTCCAGACCTTAACCTCAGTGTAAGTTTTTGGGATGTGCTGGAGGAGACTTTACAGAGTGCTCACCTCTTGCATTGTCAATACAAGATCTTGACCAAAAATTGATGCACCTCTTGATGGAAATAACATCACAATATTTATAATTAAAAGCATTTATATTAAAATCCATTAAAGAATTTAAATTTAAAAGTATTACAATACACAAAAATGACTTTTATCTGTAATAATAGAAAATAATGGTCTGTTTATTAATATATCTCAAACATTAACCATTAAAATCTAAATCTGATTAGTAAATACAGTAACAAATGTATTACTCATGGTTAGTTCATGTTAGTTAATACATTAACTAATGTTTAACTAATGAACCTTATTGTAAAGTGTTACCAAAATTTCTTAAACATGGTTATAAAAATGTTTTAATTTCTCTAACATGTCAGACTATATTTGTTTCTCCAGGTGTCCACTGTGTTAAACTGACCCAGACTGATTCTATGGTCTTAAAGCCTGGTCAGGTTTTGACACTGTCCTGTAAGATCTCTGGATATTCATTGACTGACAGCAGTTACTGCACTCACTGGATACGACAGGCTGCAGGAAAAGCTCTGGAATGGGTCTGAGAGATATGTGGTAGCGGTAACACATATTACTGTAATAACCTGAAAAGTAGATTTCAAATTACCAGAGACACTTCCAGCAATAAACATCAGTGTTTTACAGCCAAACAAATATTTGAGAAATGAGCTGCAGACCTTTCTTTGCTGGTGTAACAGCAAAGTTGTTGTTATTTTTTTAGTTTTTTGCTGTGTGCAGTCACAGTAACGTTATTAATCTTTAATGAGAATACTGCTGATATTACAATAGAGGGCACTGTCTGCCTTTGTGATTCTCAGTCCAGCAGATCAGAGATATTGTATAGGATTAATGTTTCTTTCTTCATTTTTAAAGAAAGAAAAGAAAAGAACAACAAAATATTACAAAGCATTTTTAAAATCACAAGAAAACAGTAAAAAAAAAAAAAAAAATCAAAAATAAAATCCAAAAATGTAAGAATCCAACGTTTAACAGAAAGTGAATGAAGAGGTTTCCATCTCAACGCAATCATCTTTTTAGCAGCTGTGAGACCAGCTAGTACTGTGCGCTTATGCTGATTATTAATATTCAACATTGTTAGCTTAGCTTATTCAATAACAAGACAGGCACCGTTACAGGTCCGTTGCTGAAACCAGATCAGACAATCTGCATGCTAATTTTAAAACTTAAAATTTATTTCAATTCACTGAACAGGTGAGAAAAGCAAGTGTTTCTGATGATGGCCCAACAGAAACATACATTATTACTGCTGTTGTTGCTGTCAGATGTAACATCAATAAAATAATAACACAAATATAATTAATATATGCAATAAATAATATAAAATCTCTAAAGAAAAAGAAAAAAAAAAGAACAAGACATATTTAATGTATAAACTTCAATTGGCATAAATGCTCTGATCAGGGCAAATTCAATCAAAGAATACTTCATTTTACATTTTGATAGTTTGAATGACTTACAGTCACAATAAACTGTTTACATTTTCTGCTAATGAACTTCAACCATATCAATAATAACTAAAAGTTCAGGACAGTGTGATGCCTCTTCATATAATCCAAATATTCTTGTTGTTTGAGCATGTGAAGTTGATTATTAGCTCTGTGTGTTTATGTAAATCTTCTGTTGCATATTTAAACACCAGACATGAGTCAGTTTATACATTCATCTGATCACTAGAGGGAGAGAAGAACAAACTGTGCTGTGAAACACACCATGATCTCTTCATCTTTAGTGTTGCTTCTGGCAGTAGTATCCTGTAAGTTTAGTCTACTTTTCTGTGTGATACATCATTTTGTTGCTAAAAACATGTTAACCATCTTTAAACTTCATGCTATTTTACTAACAGGTATTATTTCATTTGATACAGGTATTCATTCATATGAACTCACTCAGCCTGAGTCTCTGACTGTCCGTCCTGATGCCACTCTAACTATCAACTGTAAAGTCTCCTATTCAGTTACTAGTCAGCATACAGCCTGGATTCGTCAGCCTGCAGGAAAAGCTCTGGAATGGATTGGCTTGATCAGCTCTGGTGGAAGCTTATACTATAAGGATTCACTGAAAAGCAAGTTCAGCATCACCAGAGACACCTCCAGTAACACAATAACACTGCAGGGAAATAATATGCAAGCTCAAGACACAGCTGTGTATTATTGTGCCAGAGAATCACAGTGACAGACGCCAACAGCCTCCCTATACAAAAACACATCTTTGTACAAATTAGGGTATTAATTTCAATTAGGGTCATCAAGTTTTAAAAAACAGATAACAGATTTACAGAACAACAGATTTACAGATAAAATATTATATGTTTCAATAGGAAGTCAATAAAATCAATAATCTCTTCTATCTGTCTCATGACATTGGCTTTGCTTTCTTTAAGATTGCCTAAGCCAGACTCGAAAGAAAGTTTAAATGGTTTTTATGTCTTTGTTTTGACCCTGTGTTAGAGTTTTTAGCCACTGTTTACAGCACAGATCTGTGTCTGTCAATGAACTGAAGCACTTTAATCTGTGAGTCTTACAACAGTATTGGCCAAACACCAATAGATGGCAGTAATGCATCACTTGAATTGATATTGTCTTATATTTTATTTTTCTACATTGCTTTTTAGTGGTTTTGTGTTGTGTTATTTAAAAAATGTAGACATACTTTTCTTGTAATTTCATATTTTATAATATTCATATCTGCATTTCATATTATAACTAAAATCAATTACATTCAAATCCATTAAAAAATTTAAAATTAAAAGTAATACAATACACAAAAATGACTTTTATCTCTAATAATAGAAACGGTTACAGTCTCTAATAATAGATAATGGTTTGTACAGATCTCAAACATTAACCATTAAAATCTAAATCTGGACCAAACATACGTCAGCCTTTCATACCATCAGTTCTCTGATTTTAATATATGCAAATCACCTTCCTTCTTTAAATGCCAATCTTTGTGATCTGAACAGACATCTGAACTCTAGGAACAAAGTCTGTTTTTCTAGTTGAAACTTAAATACACCATGTTTAAAATGTTTCTTATAATTGTAATTCTGGCAGTTTTACCACGTGAGTCACTGCATAGGATAATCATTAAGAGTGCAACAATGTAACATTATAACATCTTTCTAACATTTAATATTGTTTCTTCTTCCAAAGGTATTGAATGTCAGACATTCACTCAGTCTGAAACAGTGGTTAAAAAACGTCTCGGGGTACGGGTGTAACCCTTGTTCCCTGAGTAAGGGAACGAGACGCTACGTTGAATGACGTGATGGGAACCCTCTGCGTGATTGTGTCGTGAAGCACTTCTGTATCTAACCAATAATGAGACGAGACGTCAGAGGCGGGTGACGTCACGGACCAGGAAACTATAAAGCATACCCAGAACAAAGAACGCTAGCTTCTGAATTATGGCTGAAGCAAGACGCTCACAGGTACGCTGGGGGTACGGCAACGTGACGTAGCATCTCGTTCCCTTACTCAGGGAACAAGGGTTACACCCGTAACCCGAGACGTTCCCTTTCGTGGGAACTATCGACGCTACGTCGAATGGCGTGATAGGAACGCTGTCCCAACTACGCTGTATCACGCTGAGTACCTGTCTGTAATCTTGTAGACAGAACCGAGGAACCCGGAGTAGAACTTATGTCTAGGTTGTAGAACCTGATAAATGTGTGCTGGGATGACCATCCAGCTGCATCACAAATGTCGTTCAAAGACACTCCTGACATTAATGCCTTAGAGGCCGCCATACCCCTGGTGGAATGAGCCCGGACAGCTAAAGGACATAGCTGTCCAGATGCCTCATAGGCAAGTGAGATGGCCTCGACCACCCACTTGCTCATCCTCTGCTTAGATGCTGGGCCCCCTTTTTTTGGGGACCCATAACAAACAAACAACTGGTCTGTTTTCCGCCACAGGGCAGCTCTGTGGACATATGCATCTAAAGCCCTGACGGGGCAGACCAGATTACGTTTTTCCTGATCAGAGTCTAGAAAGGGAGGAGGACAGAAAACCTGGAGTACAATAGGACCAGGGACGTTGGTGGGGACCTTTGGCACATAGCCAGGTCTAGTGTGCAGGAAAGCCTTAACCATACCAGGCGCAAATTCGAGACAGTAAGGAGCAACTGACAGTGCTTGTAAATCTCCTATCCTTTTGAGAGATGAGATTGCCAGAAGAAATATGGTTTTCAGAGTGAGGAATTTTTCTGATATCTCTTCTAGTGGTTCGAAGGGAGCCTCAGCTAGCCCCTCTAACACTATAGCCAAGTCCCAGGCTGGAGTTCTTGTACGCACTGCAGGCCTCAGCCTCAGTATGCCACGAAGGAAACGTATGACAAGGGGGTCTCGACCCACCGAGGAACCCCCTACAGGAGCATGGTAAGTCGAAATGGCTGCTACGTAAACCTTCAATGTCGAAGGAGATAAACCTTCCGAGAACTTTTCTTGGAGGTACTGAAGCACAAGGTCCGTATCACGTTGACTACACCAAGTAGAAAACAACTTCCATTTATATGAGTATAGCTTCCTTGTGGAGGGAGCTCTGGAATGAAGAATGGTCTCCACAACCTTGGTTGGGAGACCAGAATCTATGAGCCTTGCCCCCTCAGAGGCCAGGCCCACAGTTTCCATAGCTCTGGGCGGGGATGGAGTATCGTGCCGCCCGCTTGGGAAAGGAAGTCCTGCCTGAGAGGAAGCTCCATTGGAGAGCCGTCTAACAAAGACATTAGGTCTGCGAACCAAATCCTGGTCGGCCAGTACGGGGCCACCAGTATTAGGCTGACCCCTTCCTGGTGTACCTTTTCCAGAACTCGGCCACGTCTGTAGCATGGCATCCAGGCCCAGAGGTGCTGGGTGCGTTAGGGAGTACCACAGAGGACACTGGGTTGACTCTTTTGAAGCAAAAAGGTCGACTTCCGCTCGACCAAAGGTTTTCTAAATGAGCTCCACCACCTCGGGGTGGAGTCTCCACTCCCCGGGCCTCGGCCCCTGCCTCGACAGGCCGTCCGCTCCCACATTTTGATGCCCTGGGATATAAGCTGCTTTTAATGAGAGGAGCTTTCCCTGGGCCCACAGGAGGATCCGACGGGCCAAGTTGCAAAGTCGGCGAGACCGCAGACCCCCCTGATGGTTGATGTATGAGACCACCGTCATGTTGTCCATACGGACCAACATGTGATGGTCCCTCAGGTCTGGGAGGAAGTGTTTCAATGCAAAAAATACCGCCATCATCTCCAGCCGATTTATGTGCCAGGAGAGCTGATGTTCCTCCCATAGACCTTGAGCCGAGCGACCACTCATGATCGCCCCCCAGCCCGTGAGGGAAGCATCTGTCGTAAGCATTACACGACGACGAGAAGTCCCCAACACAGGTCCCTGGGACAGGAACCAAGGCTTTTTCCACATGACCAGAGCACGCCGCGTGACTTTGATCATGCGAAAAGGATTTCCCCTCTGAGAAAACCCCTTGGTCCTGAGCCACCACTGTAAGGGTCTCATGTGCAGAAGGCCAAAAGTTATCACGTTGGACGCAGCTGCCATCAGACCCAACAGTCTCGGAACCAGTACACTTTTCTTGGCATTGAGCCTCAGCCCAAGCTTCTTCATGTGTGACAGAACTGCCAACTGTTCTGTTTGAGCTAGTATCAACCAGTCGTCGATATAGTTCAGTAGGCGAATGCCCTGGAGTCTCAGCGGAGCCAGAGCTGCATCCACGCACTTCGTGAACGTGCGGGGTGATAGAGATAGGCCGAAGGGAAGAACCTTGTATTGGTAAGCTTCGCCCCCGAAAGCAAACCTGAGGAACTTCCTGTGATGAGGATGGATGGATACATGAAAGTATGCATCTTTCAGGTCTATCGCCACAAACCAGTCCTCGGACCTGATCTGTGGGATAATCTGTTTGAGTGTAAGCATTTTGAACTTTAACTTCCGTACAGATCGATTTAGCACACATAAATCTATAATCAGACGTAGCCCTCCATCCTTCTTGGGAACAATGAAGTAACGGCTGTAGAAGCCTTACAGCTTGCTGGGAGGAGGAACCCTTTCTACAGCTCCTTTCTGCAAAAGTGTCATAACCTCTTGTTCCATAACCAGAGATTGCTCTGGGGTCACTACTGTAGGAAGAACCCCGTTGAACCTGGGCGGCCGAGAGCAAAACTGTATTTTGTAGCCCTGTTCTATAATAAGCAGCACCCATTTCGAAATGTTTGGGAGAAGTTTCCATTCTTCTATACATTCTACTAGGGGAACTGGTGTTTTTTCGTTGCTCTGACGCGGCGCACCGGCAGATAAACGAATCGAGTGACAACCGGCCCTCCTCAGAGGATCGGTGGAGACCGCTGCACCCTGACGCACACTGGGTGGCAGGGTTGGCAGAACGGCCCCCGGAGGGCGCCGAAGGGGAACGAGAGCCAGATTTTTCGACACTTGGACCCCTCTGGAGGGGGCTGCCCTCATGAGTCCTGAGCATCTGGCATCAGGACTTTTTCTTTGAAGCCTTCCTGGAAATAATGATGGTCCTCAGATCCGTCTTACCCCCGGGAGGCTTCGCCTGTGTCGACCGCCCCGGTCCCCAAGCTTTCTGCGGGGGAGCCCGGGTGGCCACACTGGCTTTTTGTTGCGCTCTATGCGCTGAGGAGCTGGTCGTCGGCCGGGGCTGCTCCCGCTCAGCAGCCCCGGGGGGGTGAGAGCGGAGGGGAAGGAATCTCTGGAAGGCCGCTGATTGTTTACGCGTCTCCTGGAACCTATCGACGACAGATGATACTGCATCACCGAATAGGCCCACAGGAGACAGCGGCGCATCCATGAGGATGTTCTTGTCTTTATCCTTCATGTCCGACAGATTGAGCCACAGGTGTCTCTCCGTGGCCACCAGGGCTGCCATAGAGCGACCAATTGATTTGGCCGTCTCCTTGGTGGCCCGGAGAGCTAGATCTGTCGCCCTTCTTAATTCCTGTATAGACTCAAATGTCGCTTCCCCGCTCTCATCTATCTCCCCCAGCAGGTCAGCCTGATAAGCTTGCAATATGGACATGGTGTGAAGGCAAGCTGCAGCCTGACCCGCCGCCGAATAAGCCTTGCCCACCAAGCTCGATGTTGTCTTTAATGGCTTAGTGGGCAATGTCGGGGTCTTGAGGGACGATGCAGACTCAGGCGAGAGATAGCTCGCGAGCGTCTCTTCAACCCGAGGCATCGCCCCATAGCCGTGGTGTTTCAGCCCCACGATGTTACTATATAATGATGTTTGGGGGCTGAAAACACAGGTCTATTCCACGACCTCGACACCTCGGTGTGAAGGTCGGGAAAGAACGGCAGACCCCGACGCTGGGGTAGTGACCGTGCGGGGAGAAAGCGCTCATCAAGCTTGCTCTTTTGTTTTGTCTCGCCTCCGCTGTGCCTGAGCAGCAGAGGGACCCAATCCGTGGGGAACACTTGCCGCGGCACCCTCCTCAAAGAGCGCCCGGCGTGATCTTAACACTCTGAGAGTGAGCCGTTCGCAATGTACACAGACAGCCCCCTCGAGAGCTGCCTGTGCATGCTCAACTCCCAGGCAAACAACACACATCTCGTGTATGTCCCCACCCGAGATGAATCGCGTGCAGGGAGGCACACACTTGACAAACTGTTGCTTGTTAACTTTTTCCGCATATGTATATATATATTGTGTGTTTATGTGCTTGAAACTCTTGTCCTCAGACGAAGAGATCACAGTGATGTAGCGGGACAAACAACACTAAATAAGACACACAAGATACAGAGAGCGCTTGCTGAAGACAACAGAAGCTAGCGTTCTTTGTTCTGGGTATCCTTTATAGTTTCCTGGTCCGTGACGTCACCCGCCTCTCTCTCTCTCATCTCATTATTGGTTAGATACAGAAGTGCTTCACGACGCAATCACGCAGAGGGTTCCCATCACGTCATTCGACGTAGCGTCGATAGTTCCCACGAAAGGGAACCAGGAGATTCTCATAAACTTACATGCAGGGGTTAAATTGGGCCGGGGCCGTCCGGGGCTGAGCCCCGGCACATAGGCTTATCAGGGCTCGACATTACGCTTAATTTTTTTGAAGGGGCAAGAGAAAGAGAGATTTACTTGTCCTGATTAAAACATCAATAACAAAAATAGCTAGGGAATCACCAAAACGCAAGCATGATTCTATTACATTTAGTGTAAGCGGCGATAATAATAATAATATAGGCTATAATGTAGGCTATAATGTGGAGGTTTTTTATATTTATAACATATGATACAGTTATGTAACATCACACGACCAAGAGTGGTGTTTTCCGCATTATTGGAATCACGATTGAAAATGTGACACTACTTTTATACATTTAATAATAAGTTAATTAAGTAAATTCAATTCAAGTTAATAAAGTCACTTACATTTTAGACGCATTACTGACTGTTTTTGTTCTGTTTCAGCAGCGAAAATAGTTCCAAACAAAGACCACAGCAGAACCATAGCGCATCTCTCACAGCGACACTCAGCTGCGATTTATTGCTGAATGATTCAGTGTTTTGAACGAATCGGTTGAGTCAAAGATTCAATGGCCCATTTCAAAACACTTGCCTCATTCTTGAATGAATCAGCCGTTTGAACGAATCGTTTGAATGAATGACTAGGACAGTCACTTGCCACCACCTACTGGAGGTTCAGTTTCATGTTAAAATTTTCCCAACATTTCTTATTTGTATATTCAAAAATATTTAAAGAATATCATAACATTATTTAATGCAGTTGTAATTTTTCAGTGTAAATTATTTAATTTGATTCGTAACAGTCCTGCTTTATTTTTCTTATTGAATTTATTGATCAAATGTAAAAAAAAAAATTGAAATAAAAGATGAAGCATGTAAAAAGATTAGGGGAAAAAATGCCTTGGGGTAAATATCACAAATATGCAGATATAAATATGCAAAAGCTGATGGAACACTGATGAGAGCTTCAGAATAAATTATATTTACACCAAAAAAGTCCAATTTTTCCAGACAAGCAACTTTTTTACTCAGACAAGTGGCCAATTTACTTGTCCAAAGGACAAGCACATGACAAGGCTTTATGTCGAACCCTGTATTTTGTATTGATATGCTCTCCTGTAGGCCTACAGAAAGATTTTATTGTTATCAGATTTGCACACTGCCAGCATCTAGTATGATTTTGATCTGCATTTAAGTGTTCATAGCAGAGGACTCTGTCGACTTATTTTTTACAGTTTATCAATTGATAAGATTTTTTAGGCTTTGCATACACATGCACACTCCTCGAAAGCCTGAAACCACAGAGCCCCGATTTTATATTTCCCTTGTTTCCAATACAGTCCTGCCCCTGTTTTGTGTGAATTATGCTTATGCTGTGATACACTACGTTCTGGTCTAGGCCATTATTTGACCAGCAGAGGCTCATGATGCATTTTACTGAATCAGAATCACAGCAACATGTAGGCTACTGTAAGCTTCCCTCTGTCATCAAAAAACAAACAAACACGCTCATATAAATACTAACTAAACAATATTACACAAGCAAGAGGGCTGTTGTTATCAGCACAACTGATTAGTAATCAATTCAGAACAAAGTCACGATTGTGATATTGCTTTTTTATACAATAGTTTGATAAACATTAAGCTAATATATAGAGACTTACATTGTAGACACAGTATTGCCAGTTACTTTGCCTATTTTCGCTGTATCAACGAAGATATTTCCAAGTGAATTAGACCACCGCACCTCCGAGCAACACACAATAGTGGAGTTTACTTCCTGAATGAATCAGTGTTTTTGATCGAATAGGTTGAATGAACGACTCAATGATTCACTCATAAACACAGTCACGAAATCAAATTCGAAGAACACATATTTTTGTCTAATTTGATTTAACATAATTATTATCTTTATTTTTCTTTCAAAATTGAAATAATTTCCACATAAACAAACTGCTTTTAACAAATAAAGAGGTCATTAGCTCTGATGACAGTTAAATCCATTTGTTCACTGTAAATGACAATTCACAGACTTTTTGAATGAATAAAATATAGAACATTTGAACATATTGACATGTGCAGAACTGTGTGCAAATATTATTTCTCCTCTTTATTTGATGATTAAGAGGAAAAGAAACAGCTTGCTCTCTCACTTCTCAAACCATGGTCTCCTCATCTCTCTGGTTGTTTCTGCTGCTTTCTTTCTGCAGAGGGTACAACAAGAGAAACAGATGAAGAAGATTGAAGTGTACGCTTTGGGGTGCAGATATGAAGAAATTTCGGAGAGATATGAGGGTGCGAGATTGTGAAGAGCTTTAAAAGTGAGAAGCAGAATCTTGTATTCTACCCGATATTTAACAGGAAGCCAATGTAGATGATAGAGGACAGGAGAGATATGCTCAATGGAAGAGGTTCTAGTGATTATACGGGCAGCTGAGTTCTGGACCAACTGAAGTTTATGAAGGAGTTTGTGACCCAAATAGAAGAGAATTACAATAATCAATGCGTGAAGTGACTAGAGCGTGTACAAGAATGGCTGTGGAATTGGATGTGAGAAATGGACGGAGACGGCTGATGTTCCGTAGATGGAAATATGCAGACCGAGTAATATTGTTCACATGTGTTTCAAAGACAAAGTACTATCAAGGACGACACCCAGACTCTTAACCTGGGAAGATGGAGAGATTATAGAATTATCAATGGAAAGTAAAAAGCTATTGGATTTTGACAAATTGGATTTAGTGCCAACAAGAAGAACCTTTGTTTTATCAGTATTCAACTTGAGAAAATTGTGCGAAAACCAGGATTTAATTTCTTCTAAACAATCTGAGAGGAAGACAGAAGAGTAGAATTTGGCTTGGACGATAAGTAGAGCTGGGATTGGATCTGGAGCGTTACATCACCACTTTCAAGATGAAGAGTTCACTCTGCTTACTGCTGCTCTCATTCAGCGTACACCGTGAGTTTTCTCATGAAACACATTTCAATTATCAGTTCTAATACATATATGTCTCAAATGAAACCAGTCTTTTCAATCTTTCTTTTAGGTTTAAAATGTCAAAGTATGGAGTCCATTGAAAGCACAGTTCAGAAAAAGCCTGGAGAAACTCTGACTCTGTCCTGTAGAGGATCCGGTTCAGCTTTGACTGCTGTAGGATGCACTGGATCAGACAACAAGCTGGAAAACCTCTTGTGTGGATTGGACGTGTTCATCCTGATGGCAGCGGCCATGACTACGCTGAACCCTTCAACAGACGAACTGAAATCACCAGAGATAATTGAAGGAATATGGTATATCTGAAACTGTCGGGCCTGACAACAGAAGACTCAGCCACATATTACTGCACAAAACAATTGCAGTGACAAAGTTCTTGCACGGCTGAACAAAAACCACTCAAGTGTTTCATCTCTTGTCACTAAAGTTCAACAGGTGGCAGCAGAGAATAAAAAATCCATAAAATACAGCCCAATGAGAAGATATATCTGTCACAGCATTATTAAAGCTTATTAAATTACAGTTAAATTTACAGTGAAGTTCACTATAAAAGCTCTAACATCTCACAACACAAAGACATATCTGACTCCTTTACTACAACACAAGTTTTTGATACATAGATTTGTGGTAGTGGCTACACATTTTACAGTGATGAACTAAAAATATGTTTCAGTTAACCAGAGAGTCTTCCAGGAGTCTACAAGTGAAAGTGACTCTACAAGGGCAAAATATAATAATGAATATCAGCATCTTACTGTGAATACAGTAATAAACAACAAGCAGTTCTAAAACATCTTGAATAAAATGAAAAATCCTCTGAATATAAAAATGCGAAAGTTCCACCAGGTCCAACAGAACCGTGATTACTGACCTACTGCTTTTGTTGCTTTCCAATATACCAATATTAGTTATATCAACCCCTGAAAAAGAATTAAAGTAGATGGAGATATATAAAATGTCCAGTAGAATTTTTTATTTTTTTTTGACAAAACATAAGCTTGATGTCATAAAATTCTCTAATGAGAGCAATAAAGCATATGAATCGTAACATATTCGATTATTAGCTCTGTGTGTTTATGTAAATCTTCTGTTGCATATTTAAACACCAGACATGAGTCAGTTTATACATTCATCTGATCACTAGAGGGAGAGAAGAACAAACTGTGCTGTGAAACACACCATGATCTCTTCATCTTTAGTGTTGCTTCTGGCAGTAGTATCCTGTAAGTTTAGTCTACTTTTCTGTGTGATACATCATTTTGTTGCTAAAAAGCTTGTTAACAGTCTTTAAACTTCATGCTGTTTTACTAACAGGTATTATTTCATTTGATACAGGTATTCATTCATATGAACTCACTCAGCCTGAGTCTCTGACTGTCCGTCCTGATGCCACTCTAACTATCAACTGTAAAGTCTCCTATTCAGTTACTAGTCAGTATACAGCCTGGATTCGTCAGCCTGCAGGAAAAGCTCTGGAGTGGATTGGCAGGATCAGGTCTGATGGAAGCTTAGACTACAAGGATTCACTGAAAAGCAAGTTCAGCATCACCAGAGACACCTCCAGTAACACAATAACACTGCAGGGAAATAATATGCAAGCTCAAGACACAGCTGTGTATTATTGTGCCAGAGACTCACAGTGACAGATGCAAACAGCCTCCCTGTACAAAAACATCATCATATTCACATTAGGGTATTTATCATTTTGTCCTCAAAAGTTCAAAACCAATATTCATAAAATGTTCGTCATTCACAGCTGATATTCATTTGATGACATTAACATTTATGTACACTGTATCAGTTAGAAAAACAACAATAACATAATAAATAAAACACATAATTAGCTAAAAAAAAAACTAATTAACAGAAACTAATAGCTAATTTTGAAACTAATTTTGAGCTTGTTTTGACAGCTGCGATTGGAGTTTTCAGCCACTGTTTGAGCAGCATTAAGGGTCTCATCCACAGATCTGTGTCAGCCAATGAACTGAAGTGCTTATTCTGCTTGTGTGTGGAGTAGAAACATAAAACACACACAAAAACAACTAAAATGTAAAAAATTTTCTTTGAAACTTTTGAACATTTTTATTCAAGTTTATTCATTTACATTGTAACATTCTTAATACAGATATAATAGAAATGCAGAAGGGATTCTGTTGGTAGAGACTCATCAACAATGCCATTAGATCTTAATATAGTATTAGATTTTAAAGCTCCACCCAAATGTAAATGACATAATGTACAGTATTTCTACCAGCAGTATTCAGTGACATTGTAGCAGTTGGTCTTCCTGCATCATTTGAAATGGCAGACATTCCATTCTTATTTTTTCTCCTGATGTGTTTAACTAGTACGTTTCTCTATTTCATGTTATATTATTATTTAATTCTGCCTCCAGAATTTATTAATAGGTGTACTGTATATGATACTGTGGACCGGTCATTATAACTTTCAATTGTTTTAGGTGTTAATGGTCAGAGCCTGGAGTCCATCCCATCAAGTTCTGTTACCAAAAAGCCTGGAGAAATTTTGAACCTTTAGAGGATCTGGATTTGATTTTGGACAATACGGCATGAACTCGATCAGACAGCTAGCAGGGAAAGCATTGAACTGGATGGGGGTTTTCTGGAATGATGCCAGTAAAACAGAAAAAAGAATCCAGCAGATGAGACAGGCCCTAACCCGATCTCTGTCACAGTCACCAGCACCGGCACTACATTTCCCAGTGTCCCTCCCGTTCCTCACCTGCACACGATCTCCAATCACCGGCACCTGCAAGTCATCACCTCTCATCAGCACTCCCTAGATAAGCAGTCACCATCCTCACCACAGTGTCCGGTCTCGTATGTCTGTTGTGTTGTGTTGTGTTGTGTTGTGTTGTGTTGTGTTGTGTTGTGTTGTGTTGTGTTGTGTTGTGTTGTGTTGTGTTGTGTTGTGTTGTGTTGTGTTGTGTTGTGTTGTGTTGTGTTGTGTTGTGTTGTGTTGTGTTGTGTTGTGTTGTGTTGATGCCTGTTCCTGCATCTCCCGTTGGATTGCCAAGTAAAGACTTATTTGAATGTATCTTCTTCGTTGTGTTTCCTACACAAGCAACGCATTACAATCTCATGGCAATTCGTACGTATTTTACGAGGTGGCTATTTTGAATGAATTCGTACGAATTTGTACCTTTTTTGCAAATTTGTAAGTATTTTATGATTTGCCAAATTCATATGAAGTAGTACGAATTACCTACCCCTAATCTTACCCGTCATTGGGGTTTATACAAATCATATGAATTCGTATGAGTGAGGTCGTATGAATTCATACGAATTAGCCACCTCGTAAAATATGTACGAATTGGTTGTGAGATAACGTTGCAGGCTCTCTAAGTAGGTACTTGTTTTGAATAAGTAATTACTTTACAACTGTTAAAAAAACACATTCTGTGTGTATGACTGTGTGCAGAATGAATGCAATCCAGACCTACTAGCAGGGGTTAAACTGGGATTTGTTATGTGGGGGGGCTCTGTGGTTTCAGGCTTTCGAGGAGTGTGCATGTGTATGCAAAGCCTACAAAATCTTATCAATTGATAAACTGTAAAAATTAAGTCGACAGAGTCCTCTGCTATGAACACTAAAATGTAGATCAAAATCATTCTAGATGCTGGCAGTGTGCAAAGCTTCATTTGATAACAATAAATCTTTCTGTAGGCCTACAGGAGAGCATATCAATACAAAATACAGGGTTCGACATAAAGCCTTGTCATGTGCTTGTCCTTTGGACAAGTAAATTGGTCACTTGTCTGAGCAAAAAAGTTGCTTGTCTGGAAAAAACTGGACTTTTTTTGGTGTAAATATAATTTATTCTGAAGCTCTCAACAGTGTTCCATCAGCTTTTGCATATTTATATCTGCATATTTGTGATATTTACCCCAAGGCATTTTTTCCCCTAATCTTATTACATGCTTCATCTTTTATTTCAATTTTTTTTTTTTACATTTGATCAATAAATTCAATAAGAAAAATAAAGCAGGACTGTTACGAATCAAATTAAATAATTTACACTGAAAAATTACCACTGCATTAAATAATGTTATGATATTCTTTAAATATTTTTGAATATACAAATAAGAAATGTTGGGAAAATTTTAACATGAAACTGAACCGCCAGTAGGTGGCGGCAAGTGACTGTCCTAGTCATTCATTCAAACGATACGTTCAAATGGCTGATTCTTTCAAGAATGAGGCAAGTGTTTTGGTATGGGCCATTGAATCTTTGACTCAACCGATTCGTTCAAAACGCTGAATCATTCAGTAATAAATCACAGCTCAGTGTCGCTGTGAGAGAGTTCAACAGTTCAAACGCTCAGGGAGAGGGGCCAAGATGGCGACTGAGTAGCATGCATGTGCTGAAGCTCTGCATTCATCTTTAGTTAACAAAAGATTTAATATGTAAAAGGACACAAATTAATAACTTTTTTATTGATTTGAGCAAGTCGTTATTCGTTCTTTCGTTTTTCTAACTTTTCAACGAGCGTGATGGATGTAGATAAACCTACTTGTGGTGCCATGCATTCGTACGCCAGGAAATCTCTGGATGCTGCGTTCAAAGTCAATGACGCTTCAAATGCCTCGGGATTTAAAGTTCCCTTACCTGAAACTCCTAAACCGCCTTCCAAAAAATCAAAAATGGGTGACAGAGCGGCATCGGATAACCAGACGGTTTCCAATTCGCATCTGATGGAAATTTTGCAGAGACTTGAAAATATGCAAACGGAAACTCTGAATCCTATGCAAACTCTAGAGGCAACGGTTAAGACAATACAAGTTCGCTAAACAGCGTGACTGAGGCACTTGAGTTTATGAGCAATCAAGTTGAAGAGGTATCAAGCAGGGTGGAACAGGGTGGAAACACTCGAAAAAGAGAACCGTGTGCTACGTGACAAAAGCGAGGAACTAGAAGCTTATAAAAGGAGGTGGAATCTGCGAATGGCCGGTATTCAGGAGCAGAGAGGAGAAGATGTATGGAAAATCCTAATCGACTTATTCGACAAAGTGTCTCCAGAGATTGCAGACCAGCTTGTCTACACACCTGATGTCGCCCATAGACTGGGCCCACGCTCTGAAGGAGCGCACTCGAGCCGTCGCATCATCGTACAGTTTCTGTCACGCAACGTCCGAGATAAAATCTGGAGGGATGCCAGAACCGCGACCATTCTCAAAGAAAGGAAGATCCGAATTTTTGAAGACTTAACCTAAAGCACCAAGGACGCCAGGAACAAACTTTGGCCACTTGTCGAACGAGCGCGGAAGGAAGGGAAGAGAGCAGGTTTCAGAGGCCCCTTTGCATATATTGATGGTAAAAGGATTTCTGCAAGTGATCAGAAAGGCAGAATGACGCAGTGGCATCTTCATCGATGTTTCAGCGCACCGGATGACCTCTGTGGTACCGTCTGTGGCACGAACTGCTCCAGGTGGTTTTTGTTTGTTTGTTTGTTTTCCCCCCTCTTTTTCCCTTCCTTCTTTTTCTCAGGATAGACTTTGATTTAACGTCCTTGATCTTGTTTCGCATGATGGATCTTTTATCATTTTTTATTTTTATTTTGGGACTAATGCATTAATGACAACGATCATAATGGAATATTTCCATTTGAAGGCGTCATCAGCCGACCATGTGCTGGTTCTGAAGAAGTAACTACAAAAACTAAATGACTGATAGAAGAACGAAAGTGTGAATAAACAGACAAAAATGTAAAAAGAAAGAAAAGCGAGAAAAACTTGTACTCATGCCCATATATTGTTCTTTTGTGTTGCAGAGTCAGGAGATCTGTTTCATTTTTTCTGTGTGATTCTAGTGAAGTTTCTTCTGTTCTAATTGTTATCCTGTTCTGTACCTTGTTCTTTAGGTATTAAATACTCTTGTTTTTATATGTCTTTGTCTCTATTTTCTTTAAATGCCAGGGGTTTGAAAAACAATGTCAAAAGGAAGGCTTTATTTTTGTTTTCTAAGAGGCACAAAGTAGATTTCTGTTTTTTTCAGGAAAGTCACTCTACATCTAAAGATACCAAATTTTGGAGGTCACAGTGGGGCAATGAAACATGGTTATCACATGGATCAGAACATTCTGCTGGAGTAGGGATAATGAGGTATAATTTTAATGGTAATATTCTGGAAACCAGTACTGATCCTTCAGGACACTTCGTTACTTCTAATGATAATTGTCATCAATCATTGTATTTTAATTATTGTCAGCATCTATGGATACAAGTCTGTTGCAGAACTGTTGCATCAAATTTCTTTAACACGCTAGATCAAAAACTCTCATATGCATTAGGTAAATATCCTACTGCCTTTCTGATTTTAGGTGGTGATTTTAACATAACAATGAATAACATGCTAGATAGGTACCCTCCAAGGAAAGCAGTTTCCCCAAACTCAAATCTTGTAGCATTTATAGATAAATTTGACTTAGTTGACATCTGGAGAGAAATGTATCCGGATGTAATACAGTACACTTGGAGTAACAAAGACTGTTCAAGGCGATCAAGAATTGATTATTGGTTGATTTCTAAAACTTTAAGTAACAATATCTCTATTAATATTAGCAGCAGCCCACTGACTGATCACAATGCTATTTATATTCTAGTTTATTTATCACAAACTATAGCAATTCCTACCTCCAAACCGTTGCTCTGGAAATTAAATAGCTCCCTTCTTAAATATGAAAAGGTCAAGCAACAGATTATTGAACTAATCCAAATTTATTGGGAAAGGGCTAAATCACAAAATAATTATGGATGTAATTGGGAGCTTTTAAAATATGAATTAGGGAAATTCTTAAGAAAATTTGGAAGTGATATAGCAAAGCAAAAAAGATTAATAGAGGATGAAGTTCTTTCACAACTTTCTGCTTTATCATTTAAGGAACCATTGACGGATATTCAAAGAATTGAATATTCCAAAATACAAAATAAATTAGATGACATGTATAGATCCAAAGCTAAAGGAGCCTATGTTAGATCAAGAAAAAAAATGGCTGGAAGAAGGAGAGCAGAATTCAGCCTATTTTTTTAGGTTGGAAAGATCTAATGCTGTGAATGCTTCTATTGATCGTCTCCGTACAAATGATAGAGTTCTCGATAATCCTAAGGAAATAGCTTCTTTTTGCTCCAAATTCTATAGTAACTTATATACATCAAGATATTGTGGTAATTCAGCCAAATCCTTTTTTGAATCTATTAATCAAAATAAGGTTATTTCTCTAGAGGACAAAGAAGCTTGTGATAACGATATATCCCTATTAGAAATTCTACAGGCTATTAAGAGTCTAAAAAATAATAAAAGTCCAGGCTGTGATGGTTTAACCTCTGAGTTATACAAGATGTTTGCTGATAACTTATCCCCTTTCTTACTAAAAGTATTTGAAGAAAGTTTTGATTTAGAAGTACTTCCCCCTGCTATGACACAAGGAGTTATCACCTTAACACCCAAACCCAATAAAGATAAAGAATGTCTAGAAAACTGGAGACCAATTACCCTCTTAAATAATGATTACAAAATTCTAGCCCTGATTTTAGCAAAAAGAATTAAAGACGTCCTTAACTGTATTATCGAAGAATCACAATCAGGTTTTATGGAAAAACGTCACACAGTTACATGCTTTTCTTAGACTTCTACAAAGCCTTTGATTCACTCGAGCACAACTTCATATTTCAAGCTCTTACCAAATTTGGGTTTGGAGATTCGTTTTGTAAAGCCATCAGGACATTATATAGAAATAATAATAGCGTTATTAAATTAAAATTCGGAAGACAAGGCTGTCATATCTCCATATTTATTCCTGCTTGCCTCTCAATTTTTACCTCTGCATATTTCTAGTAGTAATTTACAAGGTAATACAATTGACGATAGACAAATTATTATCAGCCAGCTGGCTGATGACACCACTTTATTCTTGAACGATGCCTCTCAAATTGCTTTAGCTTTAAGATTGATTGATTTCTTTTCCAGAGCTTCAGGTCTCTATTTAAATATTAACAAATGTGAGTTGATGTCTGTTAAAAGCTGTAATGCTCCATCCAAATGCAATATTCCTGTGAAAGATCAAGTTACATACTTAGGAATTGTAATTAATAAAGACCAAAAAATAAGATGTAAACTCAATTTCGATCCTCTAATAATGAAAACCCAAAAGAAACTCAATTCTTGGTTGCAGAGAGACTTGTCGATAAGAGGAAGAATTTTACTCTCTAAAGCTGAAGGATTGTCGAGACTAACTTATGCAGCTCTTTCCTTGGAGGTGAACAAAGGAACATTAAAAAAGGTTGATAGCATGTTAAATAATTTTGTTTGGAAAAATAAAACCCATTTTATTAGAAAATCAGTACTGATAAATCCACTAAAACAAGGGGGGTTGGATTTTTTAGATTTTACTACTTTAAACAGCACTTTTAAGATTAATTGGCTTAAAACTTTCCTTAATAATCCCTCCTCACTTTGGAATATTATCCCTAACTATATTTCTCTAAAGTTGGTGGCCTGAATTTTCTACTACTTTGTAACTATAATATTACAAAGATCCCTGTCAAACTTTCTAATTTCCATGAGCAGATGCTCTTGGCTTGGTCCCTGATATACAAACACAACTTCTCTCCACACAGATAAGGATATTCTCTACAAAAATAAATCACTTTTCTTTGACAGCTGGTTCAAAAACGACCTTCTGTTAGTTGGACAACTTTTTAATTCACAGGGCAGACTTTATAACTATTCAGATTTTTTACAGAAATATAAAATTCCTATAACTACTAATGAATATGCTATTGTTTCCAATGCTATTCCTTCTGGTGTGTCTTTTCTGTTGCAAGGTTCTACATTTCCATGGCCATTTACTCACTCCTTGAACCTAACTGACACAATGATTGGAAATGTGTGCTTTTCTGTAGAGCAACATAAAAATAATTATAAAATTAGACCTCTCTTCCAGAGAGAGTTAATGACAATTCCTTATGTAATACCATATTGGAATAATATTGTAGAGAATTTACAGTGGGAGAAAGTGTGGTCCTTGTCTCATAAGTATCTGCTTACTAATAAAGTAAAAGAAATAACATTTAAATTGTGAACAAGTGAATTGTTCTTTCTGTCACTCTGCTGAGGAAGATTTCATTAACTTGTTTTGGCAATGTACCCACACAGAGAAATTTTGGTCAGATGTGTTAATGTTTATACAATCATATTTTATAAGTGACTTTTCTTTCTGTTTTAAAGATGTTTTCTTTGGATTGTTTGACTACTCTAAAGAGAATATAGGGAAATATTACATAATTAATTTGTGTTTCCTACTAGCTAAATTTCACATACATAAACAAAAATTTACTGGCTCTAAAGCTCTCTTTTCTCTATTCAGAGATGATCTAGACAGGTATATCAAAACTATCCAATGCTCTATTAATCCCAAAGCTGTGAAAACTGTTTCTCTTTACTCATCCTTTTTGTCCTCTTAAGGTTTACATATATTGCATTGTTGTTATTTTATTACCCTGGCAACTAATCTGTGTTTGTGTATTTTTCTTTTTTTGTGCTTTACATGTATCTGTATTGATTTAATGCTCTGATGTTTTGTACTGTTTAATAAAAATAAAAAATAAAAAATAAAAAAGTGTGGCTGTGAGAGATGCGCTATGGTTCTGCTGTGGTCTTTGTTTGGAACTATTTTCGCTGCTGAAACAGAACAAAAACAGTCAGTAATGCGTCTAAAATGTAAGTGACTTTATTAACTTGAATTGAATTTACTTAATTAACTTATTATTAAATGTATAAAAGTAGTGTCACATTTTCAATCGTGATTCCAATAACGCGGAAAACAGCACTCTTGGTCGTGTTATGTTACATAACTGTATCATATGTTATAAATATAAAAAACCTCCACATTTTGAATTTTTACAGCAGCATGTTTTCTTTGTGCTGCACTTTGTTTCGAGTTCTCCTCGAGAGGCTGCGCGAGCCTCAACAGTGCAACCTTGTTACTGTCAGCACATTATAGCCTATATTATTATTATAATCCATTATCAATCGCCACTTACACTAAATGTAATAGAATCATGCTTGCGTTTTGGTGATTCCCTAGCTATTTTTGTTATTGATGTTTTAATCAGGACAAGTAAATCTCTCTTTCTCTTGCCCCTTCAAAAAATTAAGCGTAATGTCGAGCCCTGATAAGCCTATGTGCCGGGGCTCAGCCCCGGACGGCCCCGGCCCAATTTAACCCCTGCCCACTAGGTACATTTGCTATGTTGTCATTGTCATGTGACCTACCAGCGTGAGTTGGTAAATTCACTGGCATTCACTAATCCTCTCCCGTGGCTTCATGGGATAGTAAAGAGTCCACTGGATGTGCGCCTCCGAATTTTGTCAGAAGTAGTAGGTCATCCGGATACTTCTGGTCTACTTTTTTATGAATACTGTCAATTTAGACAGACTACACTTTTCACATACTGTTTTTTAAACTATTTTATAGGAGGGAAGTATGCGAAGGTCACGCTTTACTTTGTAAACTTTAGACACTCTACTATCTAACTTTGCAACTACATATCAACTAACTCTCATTAAAGCATTAGTAGACTGAAGTAGGCTGATAGTTTAGGGGTAGGTGTTAGGGTTAGTAGAATAAACTGTCATGTAGTTGCAAAGTTACGTATAGTCAGTAGAATGTCTAAAGTGGACCATAAAGTATTACCGTATGTGATTTCAGATACAGCAGCAGCGTTTCACTAAACATCGGAGAGAATCCTCATTGGCTGCTGTCTCTGTTAATACACTAGTAGCATAATGTTGTTTGGTGATGTGAAGAGCAAAAATTAGACTATGTGGATATTTAATAATCAGCAGGTGTCATTAATAAGCATCTGCTTTCTTTTATTGCATGCATGTTCCTTTTTGTTTCTGTTCCATTAATGTGTGCTAATAGTTTTCATCAACTCACTCTTTTTGGTATGAAAAATTTGTGACAGATTTTCATTCTGCAACCTGATTGCTGCATGCTAAGTTTTGCTCTGAACTCTATGCAAATATTCCTCTTCCTCTTTATTTTAGTATTAAGATGGAAAGAAGCAGCTTACTCTCTCACTTCTCAAACCATGGTCTCTTCATCTCTCTTGTTGTTTCTGCTGCTAGCAGCTGTCTCTCGTAAGTCTTCATACTTTTTATAGAAATAATTTATAATATTTTTTTTTTTTTTTTTTTTTTTAAATATTGTTATACAAAATATTTCCATGTATCTAACATGTCAGGCTATATTTGTTTCTCCAGGTGTCCACTGTGTTGAACTGACCCAGACTGACTCTATGGTCTTAAGGCCTGGTCAGGTTTTGACACTGTCCTGTAAGATCTCTGGATATTCAGTGACTGACAGCAGCTACTGCACTGACTTCATACGACAGGCTGCAGGAAAAGCTCTGGAATGGGTTGGAGGAATATGTGGTAGCGGTAACACATATTACAGTGATAAACTGAAAAGTAGATATCAAGTTACCAGAGACTCTTCCAGCAATACAGTGACTCTACAAGGACAGAATATGCAGACTGAGGACACAGCTGTGTATTACTGCGCCAGAGAGTCACAGTGACACAAACCACAAGCAGCTTTGTTCAAAAACATCTTGAATGAAAAGAATAAGAGAAAGTCCCCATATAGGAATACAAAACTAACTTTTCAAATGTTTTTTTTTTTTTTCTGAATGTCATTATTTATTTATTTTTTATATTGCACAAGTGTGAAACATCAGTGTTTCTAAAAATGTCTAAAAATGTTCTTCATGTCGTAACTTCTAATGAACTGGTTATGA
Organism: Hypophthalmichthys molitrix; assembly: GCA_037950675.1. Lineage (NCBI taxonomy): Eukaryota > Metazoa > Chordata > Actinopteri > Cypriniformes > Xenocyprididae > Hypophthalmichthys > Hypophthalmichthys molitrix. The sequence goes on along the minus strand of CM075494.1, from coordinate 28,715,781 downwards.
CCTTTTTCTTTCTTTCTTTCTTTCTTCTTTAATAAGAATTCTGCTGACATTACAATAGAGGGCACTGTCTGCATTTGTGATTCTCAGTCCAGCAGATATATTGTAGGATTAATGAAAACAGCCTTTTTATTTTTTTTCCCTTTGGTTAATTATTAAGCAATGAAACATATGGTTATTTTTAAAATATAAAATGTATTGCAATTTAACGAACAGGTGAGAAAAGCAAGTGTTTCTGATGTTGGTCTAACAGAAACATACAGTATTACTGCTGTTGTTGCTGTCAGATGTAACATCAACATAATAATAATACAAATGTAAATAATAAGTAAACAAGATATATTTAATGTATAAACTTTAATGGCATAGATGCTCTGATTATGGGAATAAATTATAATATATATATATATATATATATATATATATATATATATATATATATACACACACTTATATACTTACATATAATTCTATATATTCTATAATTCCAAATAATATAACGATGACAATGATGATAATAATAATAATAATAATAATAATAAAAGCAAGAAAAAAATAAAAAAGCTCCATTCTTTCAAATCTGATTTTTACCTCATTACATTTAAGTACTGCATGATTCAGTGTGATACTGGAAGTATTCAGTCAAAAAATACTTCCTTCATTTTAAATTGATAGTTTGAATCACTTACAGTCACAATAAACTGTTTACATTTTCTGCAAATGAACTTCAACCATATCAATAATAACTAAAAGTTCAGGACAGTGTGATGATGTCTCTTCATGTAATCCCAATATTCTTGTTGTTTGAGCATGTGAAGTTGATTATTAGCTCTGTGTGTTTATGTAAATCTTCTGTTGCATATTTAAACACCAGACATGAGTCAGTTTATACATTCATCTGATCACTAGAGGGAGAGAAGAACAAACTGTGCTGTGAAACACACCATGATCTCTTCATCTTTAGTGTTGCTTCTGGCAGTAGTATCCTGTAAGTTTAGTCTACTTTTCTGTGTGATACATCATTTTGTTGCTAAAAAGCTTGTTAACAGTCTTTAAACTTCATGCTATTTTACTAACAGGTGTTATTTCATTTGATACAGGTATTCATTCATATGAACTCACTCAGCCTGAGTCTCTGACTGTCCGTCCTGATGCCACTCTAACTATCAACTGTAAAGTCTCCTATTCAGTTACTAGTTATGCTACAGCCTGGATTCGTCAGCCTGCAGGAAAAGCTCTGGAGTGGATTGGAGTGATCTGGGGTGGTGGAAGCTTATACTACAAGGATTCACTGAAAAGCAAGTTCAGCATCACCAGAGACACCTCCAGTAACACAATAACACTGCAGGGAAATAATATGCAAGCTCAAGACACAGCTGTGTATTATTGTGCCAGAGACTCACAGTGACAGACGCCAACAGCCTCCCTGTACAAAAACATCATCATATTCACATTAGAGTATTTATCATTTTGTCCTCAAAAGTTCAAAACCATATTTCATTCACATCATTCACAGCTGATATTAATTTGATGAGATTAAAATTTATGTACACTGAATCAACAACAATGTAACCCCCTGTCTTAGGGTAGTGTAACTAATAACTAATTTAAGTAGTAAGAAATTAAAGCTGGGCTAGTATCAGAAGCTCTAGATACGACAATAGAGCCTGAAATAGTAAAAGGTCAGCAGAGAACAGACAACACAAAACAGGTAAATTTGAAAAAATGTATTATACAAAATGAATGGCAGTTATTTACATTCCCTGCCTACCTAAGCCGGCTTCCTGAGTGCACAGCGCACAATAAACTCAAAATAAATAACCTCAAATAAAGAAAGAGTCCATGAAAGTTCTTGCTGTTTCTTGGAGTATATATATATGTTCTTTTCACTACCCGGGTAGGTTTATGTGTGTTCTTATCTGTATCTCAAATGAAGGCACAGGATGATGATGATGGTTCCAAAGATGCCACGGCTGGCCACACCGGGCTCTTGATCCGTTCACTTCTGTGGTTGGCTCGCCACTGACCGCCAGGGTCAGATTCAGATGGTCTATCCCTTTCTAAAACCAATCTATACATACAGTACAGAATGCATTAATTACAATTGCCTCAATTCTGTTCAAATCTAATCAACTTTTCTCCATTCAAATGTCAAATCAAATATAACCAATTGTAAAGGTTATAATTACTCTAATCATTATGCAAATGAAGAGGTACACATCACACCACATAACATAAATCAGTTCCAATGAACAATCAATCAATCAATCATGTACTTCCATCTCACAGTACAAAAATAAATCATAGGATTTCAGAAACCCATTTCTGAAACCAGATATTTATGTTTTTACCTTTTAAATCTACTTTTGCGTCTTAATAACATTTTAAACATCACATTTTAACATATTTATTCTTTTTAACAGTTAAGATGAACTTCTGCTCCTCATATACATATCAAACATGTATATTAACAATTAAATGAACCGTCAATCAAATGACTTTTAAGTCAACAAAATAGTACGAAAGCACCTTTAGCGGTGTAAACACTATCAAAGATCTGCTACAGTGCTGTCTAGCTTAGTTGAGCTAGCATAACAAACCAAATCAACCTTGCATTTAAATGTTAACAATTAGCATGCGGCTAGCTTGATTAGCGATCTTTTATGAGCATCTTAAACAACATAAAACAATCTGAATCTGTGTCTATATGGTATCAAACAGCAAGAATCAGGTTCACAACTCCGATTGGTTTTAAAAGAACGGTATTTTGCGCCATAATGGAGCTTGCACAATCAGCATAACACTCATTAGTATTAGCATCCTTACCGGAGGTATCTTGAGAGCTCGCTGTTATGCGGCTTAACTCTCTCTCACACAGCTTTCAACCTAATGAACACACAATATTTCAATATATAGTACGAAATTTTCCTTTGAATTTCTATCCTTTAGAGGATATTTTTCAAACCAGTCCTTGTTGCTTTTTAGCAACGTCTTCACCGGAGGAAAGGTGTTTTTTTTTTTTTACTAATGAATTCCCTGCGGTGTACGCGCCACCCGCAGGCAGAGTAGAGAGTTGCACTCCAGTAACCTTGTATGGGTTACAACAACAATTAATAAAACACATAATTAGCTAAAATAACTGTAATTAACAGAAACTAATAAAGCATTATTTGTTTCAAAAGAAAGTCAATAAAATCCATCACCTCTTGCATCTCTTTGCTTTCATCAGGTTATAAAGTCTGTTGGTCAGTAAAGTTCAGTTTTGAGCTTGTTTTGACTCAGTGTTACTGTTGTCTCAGAGCTGTGATTGGAGTTTTCAGCCACTGATTGAGCAACACTAATAATTATTAAGAAAGATAAAATGAACATGCACCTGTTCCCACACGAGATTATTTTTTAAATCTCTTTCCTGTTGATTCAGTTATCAAGCAGCATGAATAAATGTCATGTTTTCTAGTTGACTGCAAACAGCATGAGCGCGTGTGATCAACAAACAAAAAATAAAATGCAGAAAAACTTTTCTTATTGTGTATTGTGACATATAACAGTGAACAGAAAGGTACATATTCACATTATGCTGTTCTTAAATAGTTTGGCCCTTCAGTCATGATTGTACCTTGTGACCCTCCAATGCAAATCAAACACTCCTGTATGTTTGCTTAGTATTTATGTGCTTCTGATTGGATCTGGAGCGTTACATCACCACTTTCAAGATGAAGAGTTCACTCTGCTTACTGCTGCTCTCATTCAGCGTACACCGTGAGTTTTCTCATGAAACACATTTCTATGATCAGTTCTAATACATATATGTTTCAAATGAAATCAGTCTTTTCAATCTTCCTTTTAGGTTTAAAATGTCAAAGTATGGAGTCCATTGAAAGCACAGTTCAGAAAAAGCCTGGAGAAACTCTGACTCTGTCCTGTAGAGGATCCGGTTCAGCTTTGACTGCTGTAGCATGCACTGGATCAGACAACAAGCTGGAAAACCTCTTGTGTGGATTGGACGTGTTCATCCTGATGGCAGCGGCCATGACTACGCTGAACCCTTCAACAGACGAACTGAAATCACCAGAGATAATTGAAGGAATATGGTATATCTGAAACTGTCGGGCCTGACAACAGAAGACTCAGCCACATATTACTGCACAAAACAAACACAGTGTCACAAAGTTCTTGCACAGCTGAACAAAAACCACTCAAGTGTTTCATCTCTTGTCACTAGAGTTCAACAGGTGGCAGCAGAGAATAAAAAATCCATAAAATACAGCCCAATGAGAAGATATATCTGTCACAGCATTATTAAAGCTTATTAAATTACAGTTAAATTTACAGTGAAGTTCACTATAAAAGCTCTAACATCACACAACACAAAGACATATCTGACTCCTTTACTACAACACAAGTTTTTGATACATAGATTTGTGGTAGTGGCTACACATTTTACAGTGATGAACTAAAAATATGTTTCAATTAACCAGAGAGTCTTCCAGGAGTCTACAAGTGAAAGTGACTCTACAAGGGCAAAATACAATAATAAATATCAGCATCTTACTGTGAATACAGTAATAAACAACAAGCAGTTCTAAAACATCTTGAATGAAAAGAAAAAAAAAATCCTCTAACGTAGAAAGATAAAAATATTAATCAAATGAATTCAAGTGATTTTTATTTTCTGAGTTCACAAGTTTTGCTTCATTATTACAGGCAAATGCGAGGCCTTTAGACTTTCAGATGCAGGTCCAACAGAACCGTGATTACTGACCTACTGCTTTTGTTGCTTCCAATATACCAATATTAGTTATATCAACCCCTGAAAAAGAATTAAAGAAGATGGAGATATATAAAATGTCCAGCAGAAAAAAAAATGTTGACAAAACATAAGCTTGATGTCATAAAATTCTCTAATGAGAGCAATAAATCATATGAACTGTAACATAAATATTTTTTAGCATGTGGAGTTGATTATTAGCTCTGTGTGTTTATGTAAATCTTCTGTTGCATATTTAAACACCAGACATGAGTCAGTTTATACATTCATCTGATCACTAGAGGGAGAGAAGAACAAACTGTGCTGTGAAACACACCATGATCTCTTCATCTTTAGTGTTGCTTCTGGCAGTAGTATCCTGTAAGTTTAGTCTACTTTTCTGTGTGATACATCATTTTGTTGCTAAAAAGCTTGTTAACAGTCTTTAAACTTCATGCTATTTTACTAACAGGTATTATTTCATTTGATACAGGTATTCATTCATATGAACTCACTCAGCCTGAGTCTCTGACTGTCCGTCCTGATGCCACTCTAACTATCAACTGTAAAGTCTCCTATTCAGTTACTAGTCAGTATACAGCCTGGATTCGTCAGCCTGCAGGAAAAGCTCTGGAGTGGATTGGCTGGATCAGCTCTGGTGGAAGCTTAGCCTACAAGGATTCACTGAAAAGCAAGTTCAGCATCACCAGAGACACCTCCAGTAACACAATAACACTGCAGGGAAATAATATGCAAGCTCAAGACACAGCTGTGTATTATTGTGCCAGAGAATCACAGTGACAGACGCCAACAGCCTCCCTGTACAAAAACATCATCATATTCACATTAGGGTATTTATCATTAAAATGTTCATCATTCACAGCTGATATCCATTTGATGACATTAAAATGTATGTGCACTTAATCAGTTGGAATAACAACAATTACCTAATTAATAAAACACATAATTAGCTAAAATAACTGTCATTAACAGAAATAAAGCATTATTTGTTTCCATAAAAAGTCAATAAAATCCATCACCTCTTGCATCTCTTTGCTTATGTTAAGTTATAAATTCTGTTGGTCAGTAAAGTTCAGTTTTGAGCTTGTTTTGACTCAGTGTTACTGTTGTCTCAGAGCTGCGATTGGAGTTTTCAGCCACTGATTGAGCAGCATTAAGGGACTCATCCACAGATCTGTGTCAGCCAATGAACTGAAGTGCTTATTCTGCTTGTGTGTGGAGTAGAAACATAAAGCACACACAAAAACAACTAAAATTTAAAAAATTTTCTCTGAAACTTTTGAACATTTTTATTCAAGTTTATTCATTTACATTGTAATATTCTTAATACAAATATAATAGAAATGCAGAAGGGATTCTGTTGGTAGAGACTCATCAACAGTGCCATTAGATCTTAATATAGTATTAGATTTTAAAGCTCCACCCAAATGTAAATGACATAATGTACAGTATTTCTACCAGCAGTATTCAGTGACATTGTAGCAGTTGGTCTTCCTGCATCATTTCAAATGGCAGACATTCCATTCTTATTTTTTCTCCTGATGTGTTTAACTAGTACGTTTCTCTATTTCATGTTATATTATTATTTAATTCTGCCTCCAGAATTTATTAATGGGTGTACTGTATATGATACTGTGGACCGGTCATTATAACTTTCAATTGTTTTAGGTGTTAATGGTCAGAGCCTGGAGTCCATCCCATCAAGTTCTGTTACCAAAAAGCCTGGAGAACTTTTGAACCTGTAGAGGATCTGGATTTGATTTTAAACAATACGGCATGAACTCGATCAGACAGCCAGCAGGGAAAGCATTGAACTGGATGGGGACTATTTGGAATGATGCCAGTAAAACAGTGTATGCAAAAAGTGTTGAGGGACGAACAGAGATCACCAGAGATAATTCAAACAGCATGGTTTATCTGAAACTCTCCGGTCTGACAGCAGAGGATTCAGCTGTTTATTACTGTGCAAAACATACACAATGATGCAACAAAAAAAAAAAGCACTGGGCTGTACAAAAACATGTCAGGGAGGAAAATGGGCTGGAAAAAAACAAAAACAAACAGCAGATGACGCTGGAGCACAGTACAACTTAGATCCAAAGAAACAGACACACCTTCTGCTGAAGAATAAAATACATAAGCTACTGTACGTAAGCTTTATAAGTATATAAACTATTTAAATGCCCTTATTTCTGAGCCTCACATAGTGTATATGCCCTGAATGATCTTCAGTGAACATAATGAAGACAACAACAAATTAATTAATAATTAAATTTTAATAATTAATCATGAATTAAAAATGTGTTTACTGTTGATATCACATACAATATTAAAATATAATTTCCTAATAGCACATCATTACTCCCAACATTGTCTTCTGAAAGAAATTTAAATAAAACAAAATCACATATAAAAAATATGTATACATATTTTCTGGGTTGCATCTGCAGAACTGTATGCAAATATTCTTTCACCTCCTTTTTGTTTGAGTATTAAGAGGAAAAGAAGCAGCTTACTCTCTCACTCCTCAAACCATGGTCTCCTCATCTCTCTGGTTGTTTCTGCTGTTAGCAGCTGTCTCTCGTAAGTCTTCATAGTTTCTATATAAACCCTTAAAATTAAAATGACTTATATATGTTTATACAAAATATTTCCATGTATCTAACATGTCAGACCATATTTGTTTCTCCAGGTGTCCACTGTGTTGAACTGACCCAGACTGACTCTATGGTCTTAAGGCCTGGTCAGGTTTTGACACTGTCCTGTAAGATCTCTGGATATTCAGTGACTGACAGCAGCTACTGCACTGACTTCATACGACAGGCTGCAGGAAAAGCTCTGGAATGGGTCGGAGAGATATGTGGTGATGGTCGCACATATTACAGTGATAAACTGAAAAGTAGATATCAAGTTAGCAGAGACTCTTCCAGCAATACAGTGACTCTACAAGGACAGAATATGCAGACTGAGGACACAGCTGTGTATTACTGCGCCATAGAGTCACAGTGACACAAACCACAAGCAGCTTTGTTCAAAAACGTCTTGAATGAAAAGAATAAGATAAAGTCCCCATATAGGAATATAACTTTTTTCTGACATTATGTATTTATTTATTTATTTTTTATATTGCACAAGTGTGAAACATCAGTGTTTTTCAGCCAAACAAACATTTGAGAAATGAGCTGCAGACTTTTCTCTGTTGGTGTAACCATGATGTAACCTAAGACAGTCAAGTTGGTTCATTTAGATTAAATAATATTTTTTAAGTTAAATGCAGCTAGTTCATTAGAAGCCACAATTGTTATTTATTTAAATATTTATTTTGCTGTGTGCAGTCACAGTAAAGTTATTAATCTTTAATAAGAATTCTGCTGATATTACAATAGAGGGCACTGTCTGCCTTTGTGATTCTCAGATTCTCAATGAAACATATTACTAATTTTAAAACTTAAAATGTATTGCAATTCAGTGAACAGGAGACAAAAGCAAGTGTTTCTGATGTTGGTCCAACAGAAATGTACCAACCATAATAATAATAATAATAATAATAATACAATATTACAAATAATATAAGCAAGACAAAATTTAAAAAAATTCTTTGAAATCAGATTTTTCCCTCATTATATTTAACATCTGCATGATTCAGTGTGATAATGGAAATTCCTTCATTTTACTTTTTGATAGTTTGAATCACTTACAGTCACAATAAACTGTTTACATTTTCTGCTAATGAACTTCAACCATATCAATAATAACTAAAAGTTCAGGACAGTGTGATGATGTCTCTTCATGTAATCCCAATATTCTTGTTTTTTTTAGCATGTGAAGTTGATTATTAGCTCTGTGTGTTTATGTAAATCTTCTGTTGCATATTTAAACACCAGACATGAGTCAGTTTATACATTCATCTGATCACTAGAGGGAGAGAAGAACAAACTGTGCTGTGAAACACACCATGATCTCTTCATCTTTAGTGTTGCTTCTGGCAGTAGTATCCTGTAAGTTTAGTCTACTTTTCTGTGTGATACATCATTTTGTTGCTAAAAAGCTTGTTAACCATCTTTAAACTTCATGCTATTTTACTAACAGGTATTATTTCATTTGATACAGGTATTCATTCAGAAGAACTCACTCAGCCTGAGTCTCTGACTGTCCGTCCTGATGCCACTCTAACTATCAACTGTAAAGTCTCCTATTCAGTTACTGGCTCTGGTACAGCCTGGATTCGTCAGCCTGCAGGAAAAGCTCTGGAGTGGATTGGATTGATTGGCTATGATGGAAGCTTATACTACAAGGATTCACTGAAAAGCAAGTTCAGCATCACCAGAGACACCTCCAGTAACACAATAACACTGCAGGGAAATAATATGCAAGCTCAAGACACAGCTGTGTATTATTGTGCCAGATATTATACACAGTGACAGACGCCAACAGCCTCCCTGTACAAAAACATCATCATTGTACAAATTAGGGTATTCATCATGTTTTTCTTCAAAAGTTTTATAACAACAGATTTACAGATAAAGACCAGAGACTTTATGATGTTATGGGAGCTATGAATAAAATAAAAATAAATGATAGAATTCACATTTTCTCATTTATTTGTCTTATCCTATTATTTTAGTGAGTAGAATGAGTAAATTAGGGCTAAATCATTTTTAAATACTACACTAAAAAAACAAGAAACAAGGTGGTACGTGAGATGAATCTCTTCTCGTTCTGTTCGCACTATAGTTTAGGCTTATGCTAAATAGCAGGCTAACTAAACTAAATGGATATTTCTTCATCGTTTTTTTTTTAATTTTTTTTTAAACAAACCCACAACTAAAGGAGAGGGGGCTCTAACTCTGACGCTTCAGAGGCACAACTCGGAAAAGAGGCGGCTTTCTCTGCATTAGGTAAGTTAGGCCCAAGATGTTTTTTTACACTCTGTGTATAGTAGTCATTTATGATAAATTTTAAATGTAGAAGATATGATACATATCTTTTATGAAATGTAGAGTATGTTAGATATATAGCCACCATAGACATTTAGAAGGACTCCCCAAAAATTAGAAATGGCCAAATTGTCCCTCAGTATTTTATATTCTTGATGCTGCTCTGCTGCACTTCATTACACGCAGCTCTGTTTGTTATTTGGATGACAAAAAGTTTTAAATGTTTTTAGGTTGTTCGGTCTCAATAGAGTGGTGCAGGTATAACGTCACTTTGTAGGCCAATCAGAAGTTAGCATCACACTGGTTCCCTCGACAAAAACCCAATGGGATTTTCCATAGGCTTTTGGATTATCGCAAAAAACAAGCTCTGTGATCAACAAAGGTTTATGATACTTACACGTTATGTCCATCAAGATAATTTTTACAGATGAACATAACTTTTATGAAGTTTGAAGCCTAAATGCAGTCGCCAGAAGTAAAAAGCTAAAGGTAGGCTATAAACGAACTACACCACAGTCGCTCGACTTCAACGTCACCATCACTAAGCTTCTGACAACTCTTTCGGTTTTTATCTAAAAACATTTTCCCAGCACGTTTGAGTTAGAATAGTTTATAAGAGTACAATTATGAGCATAATGAGGCTGTAAAAGCAAAATGAGCTTACCTTTTCAGTGTGATGACATTTATTATCCCCGACTGCCTGTGTAGTCCCATTTAGCCACTTGTTAGCAACCGCCTTTTTCAAGACACATAACAGCTTAAAAAAAAACACAAGTGGGGTAATACTGATGCATTTTATGTCGTAGAATAAAACGTGAAACTGTCTTAAGCTTGCATTCACCACATCTTATTTCAGCCATTTAAGCGGAGACACTACAGGCAAAAACACTGTTTTTTCAGGCATCTGTCAATTTTGAGATTTTGCGCTTTTTGGCTTTTCATAAAGTGTTTTCATAAAGTGGTGGAAAGAAAACATCCAAAATACACTTTAAAGTATATTTTATAGCACTTTATCTATTTGCGTCTATAGATTTCAATTACAGTAAACATCTTTAAAGGCCGTTTTCTCATAATTAGTTTTTTCTCCTGCTCTAAATCAGAAATCTCCACTTCAGCAGAACTTACATACACCAAACTTTACAGTTTTATTCCTGTCTATATTCTGAAGGTTTTTACAGAGGGATTTGTTGATATATAATTAGCCTGATTTTATACAACATTTTATTCCTAAAAAAATGGTGAAAATTATTTTTTTTCTGGCTGTTGATAGTATTTTCTGATTTATGGAGTGATAACAACAGACATCCAAAATTCCCTCTGTAAAAACCTTTGAATTTAATATGTCCAAAAAATTAAACAAGAATTTTGTCCAATATTCAGATTTTTGTTCTAGAAATGTATGCAAATTAGTGCATATTTAATTAGATAACACCTCATTTGCATATTTAAACATAACATTTTAGAAAACTTGTAATACAAAATTTTTTTGCAATTTTTAATGTAATCAATCAGCTGGGGAAGTATGGTGATATCTATTAGTTAATTTTTTTTACCCTATTCACCTGGGGTGTCTCACCAAAATCCCATTTAAAAAAAACATTGAATTCGGGGCGATGGAACCGGAAGTGCTAAAATGCTAAAACTCACTTCCGCATTTTGGCCTACAAAGTGATGTCATACCTGCTCGTCAATGTCAAAATGAGGGAGATAGCCAATCAAATCAAAGAAGGCGGGTCTTACAGAAGACGAGTGTGAATTCCAGCGTAACACTTTAGTTTTATCTCTGAAAGAGTGTGTGGAAAGTAGCAGCTAAACATTAATATTTAACTGTTTTACGAGAGGAATGCTGAACGACCGAGAGTAATATCCAGGGATGCAAGCAACTCAACTTTTTAAAAAATTTCACTGTTTTGAATGTAAAATATGGTATAACTTACATTTGATTCATGTAACTCATAACTGAATGTGACGAGACAAGAAACGTTTTGCGTTTTCAACATATCAGATATCATGTGCATATTTTAAAACCAAATAGTATTTGCAAACTGCAGTAGAACTTATTTTACAATTTTTACTTTTATTTATTCCCTTAATCCTTTTAATACTTAATAATGATTTAATTAATTGAATTAATTGAAACCTGGACTCATGTGACCACAGCACACATTTCCACTGTTTTTTGGACCATCTGAGATGAGCTCGGGCCCAGAGAACTCAGTGCCATCTCTGTATAGAACTGATGTATAGATTTCTGCTTGTGTAACAGAGATTCAAGTTGCATTTCCTGATGCAGCGGCAGACTGTGTTAAGTGACAATGGTTTTCCAAAGTACTCCCGAGCCCATGTGGCTATTTCTAACACAGCAGCTGAGCTTGAAGGTCACGCACATTTATCAGAGGTTTCTTGCCTGGCCCTACGCGGACTGAGATTTCTCTGGATTCCCTGAATCTTTTCACAATATTATACATGGTAGATGGTGAACGACTTAAATACTTTGCAATCTTGCATTAAGAAATGTGATTTTTGATTTGTCTGACAATTCTCTCATGAAATTTGGCACAAAGTGGTGAGCCATGACTGAGATGAGATGCTCTTTTTATACCCAATCACGATCCCCTCACCTATTACCAATTCACCTGCTTATTGTGGGCTGTTTCAAAACCGTTTAACTTGGATATTCTATAACGTTTTCACTATTATTTTGACTCTGTCCCAACTTTTTTGGAGTGTGTTGCAGCCATCAAAATTACAAAATACAATTAATTTGGTCAGTAAAAACATTGGAAATCTTTTCTTTATACTCTTGTCAGTTAAATAAAGGTTCAAGAGAATTAACAAATCACAGAATCTTGATTTTACTGCATTTTACAAAATATCCCAACTTTTCTGGGGTTTGCATCTGAATTTCATATTATAATTAAAATCAATTACATTAAAATCCATTAAAGAATTTAAAATTAAAAGTAATACAATACACAAAAATCACTTTTATCTCTAATAATAGAGAAATAACGGCCTGTTTATGAAGATCTCAAACATTAACCATTAAAATCTAAATCTGGACCAAACATACGTCAGCCTTTCTTACCATCAGTTCTCTGATTTTAATATATGCAAATCACCTTCCTTCTTTAAATGTGTCAATCTTTGTGATCTGAACAGACATCTGAACTCTAGGAACAAAGTCTGTCTTTCTGGTTGAAACTTAAATACACCATGTTTAAGAAGTTTCTTATATTTGTAATTCTGGCAGTTTTACCACGTGAGTCACTGCATAGGATAATCATTAAGAGTGCAACAATGTAACATTATAACATCTTTCTAACATTTAATATTGTTTCTTTTTCCACAGGTATTGAATGTCAGACATTCACTCAGTCTGACACTGTGGTTAAAAAACCAGGAGAGTCTCATAAACTTAATTTGGTCAGTAAAAACATTGGAAATCTTTTCTTTATACTCTTGTCAGTTAAATAAAGGTTCAAGAGAATTAACAAATCACAGAATCTTGATTTTACTGCATAACTGGACAATACTTTACTGTACAATAACTGGATTTACATTCAGCAGTCTCTATCTCAGTTGGATCAGACAGAGTCCTGGAAAAGGACTGGAGTGGATTGCATACATCAGCACATCCAGTTCTCCGATCTACTATTCCCAGTCAGTCCAGGGAAGGTTCACAGTGTCCAGAGATGACTCCAGCAGTCAACTGTACCTGCAGATGAACAGCCTCAAGACTGAAGACACTGCTGTCTATTACTGTGCTAGAGAGTCACTGTGAATGAGTTCAGGGTCAAAGCAATACAAAAACCACTTCCTCACTCACATAAACAGATGATGAATATTAACTCATCAGCTGCATTGCATCGCATAAAAATAATCAGTTATAAAAGCTCATTCTAACATTTTAAGGTGGTAATGAAAAAAGTGGGCAATTTTAAATTTCCCTTGTTTCCAACACAGTCCTGCCCCTATTTTGTGTGAATTATGTTTATGCTGAGATACACTATGTTCCCAGACTGATCCTATGGTCTTAAGGCCTGGTCAGATTTTGACACTGTCCTGTAAGATCTCTGGATAATAATAAATAATAATAATACATTTTATTTAAAGGCGCCTTTCAAAACACTCAAGGATACCGAACAGTAGAATGATAGTCATAAAACAAATCAAGACACAATACAATAAAACAACAGCTATTTAACATACGATATTTAAAATTGATCAGAGAAAGCTAATTTAAATAGGTCAGCTTTAAGACGTGATTTAAAAGTAGCCAGACAATCACTTTCTTGTTAAGATTGTGGAAGAGAATTCCATAGACGTGGAGCAGCACAGCTGAACGCCCTGGACCCCATAGTGACTAAACGAACAGAGACTAAGTACAACAAGAGAAACAGATGAAGAAGATCGAAGTGTACGCTTCGGGGTGCAGATATGAAGCAATTCGGAGAGATATGAGGGTGCGAGATTGTGAAGAGCTTTAAAAGTGAGAAGCAGAATCTTGTATTCTACCCGATATTTAACAGGAAGCCAATGTAGATGATAGAGGACAGGAGAGATATGCTCAATGGAAGAGGTTCTAGTGATTATACGGGCAGCTGAGTTCTGGACCAACTGAAGTTTATGAAGGAGTTTGTGACCCAAATAGTAGAAAATTACAATAATCAATGCGTGAAGTGACTAGAGCGTGTACAAGAATGGCTGTGGAATTGGATGTGAGAAATGGACTGAAACGGCTGATGTTCCGTAGATGGAAATATGCAGACCGAGTAATATTGTTCACATGCGTTTCAAAGACAAAGTACTATCAAGGACGACACCCAGACTCTTAACCTGGGAAGATGGAGAGATTATAGAATTATCAATGGAAAGTAAAAAGCTATTGGATTTTGACAAATTGGATTTAGTGCCAACAAGAAGAACCTTTGTTTTATCAGTATTCAACTTGAGAAAATTGTGCGAAAACCAGGATTTAATTTCTTCTAAACAATCTGAGAGGAAGACAGAAGAGTAGAATTTGGCTTGGACGATAAGTAGAGCTGGGTGTCGTCCGCATAACAATGAAAACTAATGCCATATTTCATATCTCTGCACTCATTGGATACGACAGGCTGCAGGAAAAGCTCTGGAATGGGTTGGAGAGATATGTGGTGATGGTAACACATATTACTGTAATAACCTGAAAAGTAGATTTCAAATTACCAGAGACTCTTCCAGCAATAAACATCAGTGTTTTACAGCCAAACAAATATTTGAGAAATGAGCTGCAGACCTTTCTTTGCTGGTGTAACAACAAAGTTATGCCCTTTTTTTTTTGCAGTGTGCAGTCACGGTAAAGTTATATGTAGTTCCAAACGTAGGTTCGGGAGGAGCCTAAACATTCAGTCCTGTCAATCATCATTACGAAGTTTATAAGCAGCAGTCACTGCGTCATCCCAGTGCAATTCTTCCAGCATCCCTCCTCCTCCCCATCTCCTCCTCTATTTCTCTTATTCTCCCTCTATGCGGTACTGTTATAGGGGAGTTTAACTCGGAGCTCAAGCCGAGCCTCGGGTTCGAGGCTCCTTCGAGGACAGCAAGCCAAGTTTGTTTTACCATTAACCATTCAGACTGAATGGGCAGATGAACTTGTGAATCATCTTTAATGAGAATACTGCTGATATTACAATAGAGGGCACTGTCTGCCTTTGTGATGCCCAGTCCAGCAGATCAGAGATATTGTATAGGATTAATGTTTCTTGCTTCATTTTTAAAAGAAGAAACAAAAGAAAAGAACAACAAAATATTACAAAGCATTTCAAAAGTCAAAAGATCTCGAGCAGGAGACCGTTCTAGAAAAATCAAATCCAAAAATGTAAGAATCCAACGTTTAACAGAAATTGAATGAAGAGGTTTCCATCTCAACGCATTCACCTTTTTAGCAGCTGTGAGACCAGCTAGTACTGTGCGCTTATGCTGATTATTAATATTCAACATTGTTAGCTTAGCTTATTCAATAACAAGACAGGCACCGTTACAGGTCCGTTGCTGAAACCAGATCAGGCAATCTGCATGCTAATTTTAAAACGTACAATTTATTTCAATTCACCGAACAGGTTAGAAAAGCAAGTGTTTCTGATGATGGCCCAACAGAAACATACATTATTACTGCTGTTGTTGCTATCAAATGTAACATCAATAAAATAATAACACAAATATAATTAATATATGCAACAAATAAAAAAAAATCTCTAAAGAAAAAAAAAGAACAAGACATTTAATGTATAAACTTTAATTAGCATAAATGCTCTGATCAGGGCAAATTCAATCAAAGAATATTTAATTTTACATTTTGATAGGTTGAATCACTTGCAGTCAAAATAAACTGTTTACATTTTCTGCTAATGAACTTCAACCATATCAATAATAGCTAAAAGTTCAGGACAGTGTGATGATGTCTCTTCATGTAATCCCAATATTCTTGTTGTTTGAGCATGTGAAGTTGATTATTAGCTCTGTGTGTTTATGTAAATCTTCTGTTGCATATTTAAACACCAGACATGAGTCAGTTTATACATTCATCTGATCACTAGAGGGAGAGAAGAACAAACTGTGCTGTGAAACACACCATGATCTCTTC
This sequence comes from Hypophthalmichthys molitrix, assembly GCA_037950675.1. Taxonomy (NCBI): domain Eukaryota; kingdom Metazoa; phylum Chordata; class Actinopteri; order Cypriniformes; family Xenocyprididae; genus Hypophthalmichthys; species Hypophthalmichthys molitrix. The sequence continues at coordinate 28,699,454 of CM075494.1, read as the reverse complement.
ATCTTTAGTGTTGCTTCTGGCAGTAGTATCCTGTAAGTTTAGTCTACTTTTCTGTGTGATACATCATTTTGTTGCTAAAAAGCTTGTTAACCATCTTTAAACTTCATGCTATTTTACTAACAGGTATTATTTCATTTGATACAGGTATTCATTCATATGAACTCACTCAGCCTGAGTCTCTGACTGTCCGTCCTGATGCCACTCTAACTATCAACTGTAAAGTCTCATATTCAGTTACTAGTTATGGTACAGCCTGGATTCGTCAGCCTGCAGGAAAAGCTCTGGAGTGGATTGGAAGGATTGGCTATAGTGGAAGCTTATACTACAAGGATTCACTGAAAAGCAAGTTCAGCATCACCAGAGACACCTCCAGTAACACAATAACACTGCAGGGAAATAATATGCAAGCTCAAGACACAGCTGTGTATTATTGTGCCAGACAGACACAGTGACAGACGCCAACAGCCTCCCTGTACAAAAACATCATCATTGTACAAATTAGGGTATTCATCATGTTTTTCTTCAAAAGTTTTATAACAACAGATTTATAGAACAGCAGATTTACAGATGAAGTAATATGTTTCAATAGGAAGCCAATAAAATCAATAATCTCTTCTATCTGTCTCATAATATTGGCTTTGCTTTCTTTAAGATTGCCTAAGCCAGACTCGAAAGAAAGTTTAAATGATTTTTATGTCTTTGTTTTGACCCTGTGTTAGAGTTTTTAGCCACTGTTTCAACAGCACAGATCTGTGTCTGTCAATGAACTGAAGCACTTTAATCTGTGAGTCTTACAACAGTATTGGCCAAACACTAAAAGATGGCAGTAATGCATCACTTGAATTGATATTGTCTTGTATTTTATTTTTCAACATTGTTTTTTAGTGGTTTTAAACTTTCAATGTTGTGTTGTTTAAAAAATGTAGACTAAATGCAATAAAATAAAGAATCTGTGGTTTGTTAATTCTCTTTAACCTTTATTTAACTAACAAAAGTACAAAGAAAAGATTTTCAATGTTTTCACTGACCAACTTAAAGTGTATTTTGTAAATATAAGCAAATTTTGATTTTGATGGCTGCAACACACTCCAAAAAGTTGGGACAGAGGCATTTTTACCATTGTGTCACATCACCTTTTCTTTTAATTACACTTTTTAATTGTTTGGGAACTGAGGATACTGGTTGTTGAAGGTTTTGCAAGTGAAATTTTTGCCCAATCTCGCCTGATACAAGACAACTGCTTAACAGTCTGTGGTCACCCATGTCTGATTCTCCTTTTCATGATGGGCCATACATTTTCAATAGGAGACAGACCTGGACTGCAGACAGACAGTCAAGCATATCCACTCTACCGTGTAGAGCATCTAGAAATGAGGCCTGGCATTGTCTTGCTTCCTAGGAAAGATGTCATCTTTATGGCAGTTTATGTCTCTGTACAATCCCAGTATACGCCTCCATGTCAGTGATTCCTTCACACATATAATCACCCATACTCTTTGCACTGATGTACCTCCATACCATGACAGATGTTTGCTTTTGCATCTGACGCAAGTCTGGATGGTCTCTTTCGTCTTTGGGACTGAGAACTCGATGTCCGTTTTTTTCCAAAAACAAGTTGAAACCTGGACTCATGTGACCACAGCACACATTTCCGCTGTTTTTTGGACCATCTGAGATGAGCTTGGGCCCAGAGAACTCGGTGCCATCTCTGTATAGAACTGATGTATAGATTTCTGCTTGTGTAACAGAGATTCAAGTTGCATTTCCTGATGCAGCGGCAGACTGTGTTAAGTGACAATGGTTTTCCAAAGTACTCTCAAGCCCATGTGGCTATTTCTAACACAGCAGCATGACGGTTTCTCATGAGATGCTAGCTGTGAGGCCAGCTAGTACTGTGCGCTTATGCTGATTATTAATATTCAACATTGTTAGTTTAGCTTATTCAATAACAAGTGTGGCAAAGCGAGAACCACTGCTCGCTTGGGGACGAAGTGAATGTCCATAAAACATGTTAAATATAATGGCTCAGCCCGCAATAGCACTTTTGTGCAAGTGTGATTTATTTACAGTGCTAAAAATAACAACAATGATGGAAAAAAAAGGGGAAAAAAATAAAGAGGTAATAATCCAAGCAAAAATATATACAGTTAAGTATCCACAATATACAGGTGATTGGAGGTTCGCTCGAGGCACCGCAGTTGCACTCTCAGAAATAATGTTCAACATGTCCATGTGCCATTGGGACTGCGTGTGCACCCGCGCCGCCGACGGCAGAAACAGCGGGAGGGGAAATGGGTGTGGACCATTACAAAGGTTAGTATTTCTGTGTGAGTGCATGTATGTGTGTGTGTGCGACAGTGTTGCCCAGCGCTGACAATTAGGTCAGCTTTGTCACAACAAGACAGGCACCGTTACAGGTCCGTTGCTGAAACCAGATCAGACAATCTGCATGATAATTTTAAAACTTACAATTTATTTCAATTCACTGAACAGGTGAGAAAAGCAAGTGTTTCTGATGATGGCCCAACAGAAACATACATTATTACTGCTGTTGTTGCTGTCAGATGTAACATCAATAAAATAATAACACAAATATAATTAATATATGCAATAAATAATTAAAAAAGAAAAAAAAAATGCTCTGATCAGGGCAAATTCAATCAAAGAATACTTCATTTTACATTCTGATAGTTTGAATCACTTACAGTCACAATAAACTGTTTACATTTTCTGCTAATGAACTTCAACCATATCAATAATAACTAAAAGTTCAGGACAGTGTGATGATGTCTCTTCATGTAATCCCAATATTCTTGTTGTTTGAGCATGTGAAGTTGATTATTAGCTCTGTGTGTTTATGTAAATCTTCTGTTGCATATTTAAACACCAGACATGAGTCAGTTTATACATTCATCTGATCACTAGAGGGAGAGAAGAACAAACTGTGCTGTGAAACACACCATGATCTCTTCATCTTTAGTGTTGCTTCTGGCAGTAGTATCCTGTAAGTTTAGTCTACTTTTCTGTGTGATACATCATTTTGTTGCTAAAAACTTGTTAACAGTCTTTAAACTTCATGCTATTTTACTAACAGGTATTATTTCATTTGATACAGGTATTCATTCATATGAACTCACTCAGCCTGAGTCTCTGACTGTCCGTCCTGATGCCACTCTAACTATCAACTGTAAAGTCTCCTATTCAGTTACTAGTTATGGTACAGCCTGGATTCGTCATCCTGCAGGAAAAGCTCTGGAGTGGATTGGAGTGATCTGGAGTGGTGGAGGCTTAGCCTACAAGGATTCACTGAAAAGCAAGTTCAGCATCACCAGAGACACCTCCAGTAACACAATAACACTGCAGGGAAATAATATGCAAGCTCAAGACACAGCTGTGTATTATTGTGCCAGACAGACACAGTGACAGACGCCAACAGCCTCCCTGTACAAAAACATCATCATATTCACATTAGGGTATTTATCATTTTGTCCTCAAAAGTTCAAAACCAATATTCATAAAATGTTCATCATTCACAGCTGATATTTATTTGATGACATTAAAATTTAATGAATCTGAATCAGAACAACAACAATTACCTAATAAATAAAACACAATTAGCTAAAATAACTGTCATTAACAGAAACTAATAAAGCATTATTTGTTTCAAAAGAAAGTCAATAAAATCTATCACCTCTTGCATCTCTTTGCTTTCATCAGGTTATAAAGTCTGTTGGTCAGTAAAGTTCAGTTTTGAGCTTGTTTTGACTCAGTGTTTCTGTTGTCTCAGAGCTGTGATTGGAGTTTTCAGCCACTGATTGAGCAACACTAATAATTATTAAGAAAGATAAAATGAACATGCACCTGTTCCCACATGAGATTATTTATTTTTTTGATTCTTTTTTCTGTTGATTCAGTTATCAAGCAGCATGAATAAATATCATGTTTTCTAGTTGACTGCAAACAGCATGAGCATGTGTGATCAACAAACAAAAAATAAAATGCAGAAAAACTTTTCTTATTGTGTATTGTGACATATAACAGTGAACAGAAAGGTACATATTCATATTATGCTGTTCTTAAATAGTTTGGCCCTTCAGTCATGATTGTACCTTGTGACCCTCCAATGCAAATCAAACACTCCTGTATGTTTGCTTAGTATTTATGTGCTTCTGATTGGATCTGGAGCGTTACATCACCACTTTCAAGATGAAGAGTTCACTCTGCTTACTGCTGCTCTCATTCAGCGTACACCGTGAGTTTTCTCATGAAACACATTTCTATTATCAGTTCTAATACATATATGTCTCAAATGAAACCAGTCTTTTCAATCTTCCTTTTAGGTTTAAAATGTCAAAGTATGGAGTCCATTGAAAGCACAGTTCAGAAAAAGCCTGGAGAAACTCTGACTCTGTCCTGTAGAGGATCCGGTTCAGCTTTAGCTGCTGTAGGATGCACTGGATCAGACAACAAGCTGGAAAACCTCTTGTGTGGATTGGACGTGTTAATAGTGATGGCAGCGGCCATGACTACGCTGAACCCTTCAACAGACGAAGTGAAATCACCAGAGATAATTCAAAGAGTATGGTATATCTGAAACTGTCGGGCCTGACAACAGAAGACTCAGCCACATATTACTGCGCAAAACAAACACAGTGACACAAAGTTCTCGCACGGCTGAACAAAAACCACTCAAGTGTTTCATCTCTTGTCACTAGAGTTCAACAGGTGGCAGCAGAGAATAAAAAATCCATAAAATACAGCCCAATGAGAAGATATATCTGTCACAGCATTATTAAAGCCTATTATATTACAGTTAAATTTACAGTGAAGTTCACTATAAAAGCTCCAACATCTCACAACACAAAGACATATCTGACTCCTTTACTACAACACATGTTTTTGATACATAGATTTGTGGTAGTGGCTACAAATTTTACAGTGACAAACTAAAAATATGTTTCAATTAACCAGAGAGTCTTCCAGGAGTCTACAAGTGAAAGTGACTCTACAAGGGCAAAATATAATAATAAATATCAGCATCTTACTGTGAATACAGTAATAAACAACAAGCGGTTCTAAAACATCTTGAATGAAAAAAAAAAAAAAAAAATCCTCTAACATAGGAAGATAAAAATATGAATCAAATGAATTCAAGTGATTTTTATTTTCTGAGTTCACAAGTTTTGCTTCATTATTACAGGCAAAAGCGAGGCCTTTAGACTTTCAGATGCAGGTCCAACAGAACCGTGATTACTGACCTACTGCTTTTGTTGCTTTCCAATATACCAATATTAGTTATATTAACCCCTGAAAAAGAATTAAAGTAGATGGAGATATATAAAATGTCCAGCAGAAAAAAAAATGTTGACAAAACATAAGCTTGATGTCATAAAATTCTCTAATGAGAGCAATAAATCATATAAACTGTAACATAAATATTTTTTAGCATGTGGAGTTGATTATTAGCTCTGTGTGTTTATGTAAATCTTCTGTTGCATATTTAAACACCAGACATGAGTCAGTTTATACATTCATCTGATCACTAGAGGGAGAGAAGAACAAACTGTGCTGTGAAACACACCATGATCTCTTCATCTTTAGTGTTGCTTCTGGCAGTAGTATCCTGTAAGTTTAGTCTACTTTTCTGTGTGATACATCATTTTGTTGCTAAAAAGCTTGTTAACAGTCTTTAAACTTCATGCTATTTTACTAACAGGTATTATTTCATTTGATACAGGTATTCATTCATATGAACTCACTCAGCCTGAGTCTCTGACTGTCCGTCCTGATGCCACTCTAACTATCAACTGTAAAGTCTCCTATTCAGTTACTAGTTATGCTACAGCCTGGATTCGTCAGCCTGCAGGAAAAGCTCTGGAGTGGATTGGAGTGATCTGGGGTGGTGGAAGCTTATACTACAAGGATTCACTGAAAAGCAAGTTCAGCATCACCAGAGACACCTCCAGTAACACAATAACACTGCAGGGAAATAATATGCAAGCTCAAGACACAGCTGTGTATTATTGTGCCAAATATTATACACAGTGACAGACGCAAACAGCCTCCCTGTACAAAAACATCATTATCATCATCATTGTTACAAATTAAGAGTGTTTCTGATGGTTTTCCACAACAGTCTGATTTTATCAGATTTTAGGTTTTCAATAAAGACATTATAGACCTTAATTCAGCTGGTATAACAAAAATCCAATTAAAAAAACAAAACAAAAAAAAAAACAAGCCTAATGATAAATTTGAGTAAATGCATTATTTATCAGCAAATATTTGCACCAAAGAAATGAAAAACTCAACAATTATCATCTTTTGCAGCACTTCACTTCGATATTTGATAAGTTGATGATAAGTTCTTTACAATTACATGTTTGATATGAAGTGGCAAATAACTTCTAAATAACCTTCGACTTAATGTAGCAGCCAGAAGCAAAATAAATAAAATGAATGAAAGTGATATGAAGTGACAACTGATATGATGAATTTATACAAACTGGATTGCACATTACAGTTATTGAAAAGGTCAAAGTAATTCATAAAACAACAAAAATTAGTGAACATCTGCAATTTATTTATATATTTTTTTTTTTGGAAATTTTTTTTTTTTTTTATTCTTATTCAAGTCTGTCAATTTATATTGTAGCATTCTTACACTCTAAAAAATGCTGGGTTAAAAACAACCCAAGTTGGGTTGAAAATGGACAAACCCAGCAGTTGGGTTAATGTTTGCCCAACGTGCTGGCAGTTTTATTTAACTCAAATATTGTCTAAAAATTACTATATGGCTGGCTTGGAAATTAAAAATCAGACAAATAATTACTAGAGGCAACAATAATAATCAAAAGGTGAACATTTATTAAGAAGCAATTTCATAAATGTTATTGTTTAATTATTATTCATTAAACTTATTGATACATGTTTATTTATTAAATATATTAATAAATGTTCATTTCCAATGTACTTTTGGTTCATTTTAAGCAAGCAATACAGTAATTTTTTAAAAATAGTTAAATAAAACTACCCAGCCGGTTGAGCAAACCTCTGGGTTAAAACAAACCAATTGCTAGAGACTCATCAACAGTGCCATTAGATCTTAATATAGTATTAGATTTTAAAGCTCCACCCAAATGTAAATGACATAATGTACAGTATTTCTACCAGCAGTATTCAGTGACATTGTAGCAGTTGGTCTTCCTGCATCATTTGAAATGGCAGACATTCCATTCTTATTTTTTCTCCTGATGTGTTTAACTAGTACGTTTCTCTATTTCACGTTATATTATTATTTAATTCTGCCTCCAGAATTTATTAATGGGTGTACTGTATATGATACTGTGGACCGGTCATTATAACTTTCAATTGTTTTAGGTGTTAATGGTCAGAGCCTGGAGTCCATCCCATCAAGTTCTGTTACCAAAAAGCCTGGAGAACTTTTGAACCTTTCCTGTAGAGGATCTGGATTTGATTTTGGAGCAAACAACATGAACTGGATCAGACAGCCAGAAGGGAAAGCATTGAACTGGATGGGGCTCATCTGGTATGATGCCAGTAAAACAGTGTATGTAAAAGTGAGAGACTGTGCTGCACAGCTGACTGATGTCCTAACAGATATCTTCAACACCTCGCTGCACCAGGCAGTCATCCCCACATAGCTATCATACTGGTACCAAAGAAATCACCTGTTTCCTGTCTAAATGACTACCGTCCCATAGCACTGACTCCAATCATGATGAAGTGCTTTGAGAGGTTAGCCATGCACCACATAAAAACCAGCCTCCCCAACCCACTTGATCCGCTCCAGTTTGCATAACGTCCAAACCACTCTACGGATGATGCAATTTCCTCCACCCTCCACACGGCTCTTACCCACTTAGAACAGAAGGACACTTATGTAAGAATGCTGTTCATCGACTTCAGCTCAGCATTTAACACAATAATCCCTCAGCAGCTTATCAATAAATTAAACTTGCTGGGCTTCAACTCGTCCCTCTGTAATTGGATACTGGACTTTTTAACCGGAAGACCTCAGTCAGTCAGTGTCGGCCACAACACTTCGAGCACTACCACTCTGAGCACAGGTGCCCCACAAGGCTATGTCTCTTCACGCTGCTGACCCACGACTGCACTGCCAAGTTCAGCTTCAACCACATCATCAAGTTCTCTGATGACACAACAGTGGTAGGTCTCACCAGCAACAACGATGAAACGCACTACAGAGAGGAAGAGGCACAGCTGGCGGTATGGTGTGGCGCTAACAACCTGTTCCTCATTGTGGGAAAGACAAAAGAGGTTGTGATGGACTTCGGGAGAAACTCAGTTGATCAGCAGCACTAAATTCCTAGGGGTGCACATCACAGAGGATCTCACCTGGACCACCAACACCACGTCACTCTCCAAGAAGGCACAACAGCGCCTACACTTTCTCCGCTGGCTGAAAAGAACAAGTCTCCCTCCACCCATCCTCACCACATTCTACAGGGGAACCATTGAGAGCCTGCTGACCAGCTGCATCACTGTCTGGGATAGGAACTGTGAAAGCAAAAACCCCATACAAAACCCTACCTCCTGAAACACGGACTACCTCATCTCCCCCCAAACACCCCCTAACCATGCCACATCACATGGAAAAACTGTCTGAAAGTTTCTGTGCAATTCTGAGAGTGCTACACACAAGTGGGCCTGTACAAACCACCTGTAGTAACATACTCTCCTCTGTGCACTATACACTTTTTACATAGACTATTGTGTACATAATCTTACAAAAGACTCAATTACATGTTTGTTTATGCTCATGCACAAAAAAAAAAAAAAAAAATCATCTTGCACTGTTCCCAGCCAGCTGCTTGACTTACAATGTTTCTCTTTGCACATGTACAGTATTTATGTGAAAGCATATTTTATATTTTTATGTATAGTAACTATTTATATATGGTATATTTATAGTCAGACTCTCTCAGTAGGTTAGTTGTGTATAGGTTTACACTGTCTGTATTTATGTAGCACCGTGATCTTGTGAGGCACGACATTTCGTTCCACTGTATATGTCACCACATGTAGCAGAATGACAATAAAGCTCAACTTGACTTGACTTGAATTCTTGGCACATTTTACAAGAGGGCGCACTGTTCTCACATGTAGTCAAATCATGGTAAATACAAAATGAGCCTCAGTAGAAGGATTCTCTAGATCTCTCATTCTACTTCTAACACATTATTTCATGATAGTGAAGTCTCTTTTTATCGATTATAAATAGTGGCCAATAAGTAATCTTCAGTAATCCACTGTCATCACTGAATTATTTATTTATTGATCCATTCTCATGAAGCTCACGACTATGACAGTAATGCTAATAGTGCATGCTTGATGTTTGTTTCTGTAAAGTACTAAATTGTGTGTTGTATTTCTGATTCTGAGAGCGGTTTTTCTTCTTACTGAACACAGCACAACTTATTATATAGAAAATATTTATTGCCTGTACAGTGACTAAATTTAAGGCATTCAGTGTTTATTCCAGGATACCCCTTGAAGTAAACTGAATCTGAAAAGCCTTAGATATCAGCATAGAATAAAGACCAGAAAACAAAAAGGCTACATTTACTAAAAAAGAAAAAAAAAGAAAAGAAATGTGTGCTCATATCTTTCCCATAGCAAGGTAAATTGTTAGCGATATTAATAAAAACATGTATCACTTTAAATAATAATAATAATTACTATTATTGAACATCAGAGATATATGGAGACAAGAGTATATATATATATATATATATATATATATATATATATATATATAAATCACATTTACTGATCCGTTGCCCCTCAGGAAACACCTGTGTTTGGTTATTGCCTCTAAGAAAATAAGTGAATTTGCATGTATAGTTTCATAAGACTTGTTTAAACTCTATAACTATAAAGCATATAAGAAACTACTAAAATACATTATGTTAAAGTAGCTATCTATTAACATACTCAAACATAAATGAAAGACAGTACAATCAAGAAACGGTTATTTGAAGTCTTCTCAGCAAATTATATCAGAATCAAATTAAGTGACCCTGATGATTGTAAAATAATTTTAGAAAAGATCATACTTTTTTTAATTGAAACACTGCTAATCAAACTAAACTGATTGTGATGTTTCAATAAAACTGAAGATGATTAATTACACCTCATTTGTATTTCTTCCTTCAGCCTTTCCATCTCCCTCCACTGTATGAGTTTCTCTGAGGGTTTCTATTTATGTTCTTTAGGTTGATAAAGAGTTGTATCAACTGCTTTCTGACCTACAATCATTAGAATTTCGGGGTTTTGATTTTTGCCATTCAATATTGTCAAAAGATATTTCAGAGGAAAAAGAAGTGCCAAAATTATGAGACACTACTGAGGGATGCCCAGAAAACTTATGGAAGGTTCCAAGACCCATGAAGACTAAGAAGATGGTTAGAGCAATGATTGTCACGATCACGGCTGTTGTGTTGGTCCTACATGCACGCCGGCTGTACTTCTGAGCTTCCACGCTGTCTCCCTCATTCATCTTGCTTCTCGCCTTAAAAAATATAGAGGAAAACTTAACTGAGTAAATCTGAGTATAGACTAACTTGTTGTTCCAAACACATGCTTGCACTTATCTTTAACGAACATATCAAAGCAGCGAGACCCAGACACGACACAATCAGTTATAAAACATGATGTTGAACACAGAGCAGCACATGTGGTCTTTTCCTTTAAATTTCACCCTCACAAAGATGACTTTAGGTGAAACCCCCCCATTATCTGACTCTGAGAAGTTATTCATTTCAACTGCCACAGTTTGTCTGGCAGAATCTTGTAAGGGAATCTCGTATATGTTTTGATGCTCCATCCTGATCACAAAAATGAATCAATGAGTCGATCATAAACTTCTGCGTCCTTCTATTGCTTGTGTTCATGTGTTCTCTTCTATTTCATGCGTTCTCTTGTGTTGCTCTAAATGTGTGATGCTTGTTTCCATTAACTCCCACCTTTGTGGTGTGAAAACTTATCCATTTCTGTGGTGGAATAACAGGGTAATTACAGTAATTACAGGGTAAGTGCAGGTTCACAACATACTGCAAACAACTATAATTTTTTTTCTGCCTAAAGAACAGCTGATACCCAAAGTATGAAGATTGTGTGTGATATAATAACTTACATTAATGATCCAATAATGTGATTTAGACCTCAAATCATGAAGGACACAGAGTGAGATGCTGCAAGAAAAGTGCACAATCCAAGTTCTGTCATGACAGCTCTCAGAGTGTTTGACATGGTAATGGTATGAGAATGTTGTATGTTTGGTCTTGGTGGAATAGATCTGCTACTCTGCTGTTGCTGCTTTTATTGCTGCTGCTGCAGAACAAGTACTATACAGATCTATACAGGTGGAGCTGGGGAAGGTGGAGGGATTCCTAATGGAAGCTGCACTGCTAAGGCAATGCTGCCAAAGTATTTTGAAGGTTGAGCACGCAAGCACATTAGCCACTGATACAGCAGGAAACAATTAGCTGTGCCCTATAGATAATGATGTGATTATGAGCAGGTTGAGTTAAAGGACCTATTAGCCTGTGCCACCTAGAGTTTCATGACAGAACTTTGTATTTGTCCTAAACATGAAATATGAGACATGTTTCAAACTAATTCATAAGGCTACAGTTTCTGTCAGATGCACGTTATTTAATGCATTTAAGACGGGTTTGTAAGGATGTATATGTCACCGCGTAAGGGTGGAGAAGGAAGTGACAAAAAGGAACAAATGTTTGGATTTGGGAATGGTAGTTACTGACAGTTTTTTGACCACTTTATTAATTTTGCTTGGATTTTCATTTGTTGGTATTATGAACTTAATTTAGAAATGCTTTTGAAACTAAACTTTTTGCTTTTAATAAACAAAATTAATTTTGAAATGAAAGACGGCTTTTGGAGTGGAGTGCGTGCAAAATAGGCTAATCGCTATACTTGAATCCACGGCCTACTAAGAAAGGCCGACACAAAATTTCTCACTCAGTCTTGAAATGACTCACTCATAAATACAGTCACTTAAATGCCACTGCCTTTTGGAGTTCATGCAAAACTGTTATGTACATTTCTCATAAGCTGCATTGGATGTTTTAAATGTTCTAAATGTGTGATGTTAGTTTCCAGAAACTCACCCATTTGTGGACTTTATGACCTATTTTCATTCTGGATGGTAAAACTTTATGTCCTTTTTTAAGCTACAGCCACAAAGCCATAGGACTGGTCAAGTGCATTAACTTGCAGAAAGTGTCTCTGAAAAATCTTCACTATATAATGCACAGACAAGAGGAGTGATTCAAACAATGAAAAGTCCCAGTGCTGTTGGGCTGTACAGCATTCATGAAAAGGATCTGATGACTGAAACTAACTGTTGTATAAATATGGTATATGATAATTAATTCTTCAAAGACTTTAAAATGAGAACATTCTGTTTTAGACTCAAATAGTCAGACTAAGTACATTTTGAGTCTTAGTAAACATCCACAGCTTTCAAATATAGATTAAAACCAAAATACTATGAATTGCCTGAAGAGGCCAGTAACCAGTTGTAAGTGCATGTACAATATCAGACAACTTATCTAATCAAATTTAAGCAAAAAAGAAAACATGTTCAGTGAATAGAAATGTTTCATTAAAATCTAATGACAAACATGATGAAATCAAATCATTTAATGAGAAAAGCATTGTTTTTTTTATATCTTGCACAACTGAATGGCTGTATGCAAATCTTCCATCTGTTCTTTGTACAAAAGTGAAGTGTGTGTGTCTGTTGGTCATTAGGAAAAGTCAAATTACATTCATTTCATCACCAAATCATGATCCTCTCATCAACTCTTCTACTGCTGCCAGCAGCTGCATCCTGTGAGCTTCACTGATGGTTTATTTAAAGCACCAAATTAAAGTCTGAAAAAAAAAAAAAAAAAAAAATGTTTTGAAGCATAACTATTAATAACACATTCTTCCATTTTTGTTTTCAGGTGGTGCCTATATGTTGAGCTCACTCAACCTCCATCTATGGTTGTGAATCATTTTCCATCTCCTGCAGGATTTCAGTATCAAGCTATTGCATTCACTGGATACGTCAACCCACTGGAAAAGCACTGGAATGGCTGGAATATCTTTGTAATGGGTAGCAGTAATATTTTTATGGAAAGACTCCATAAAAACAAGATCAGTTTCACCCAGGACACATCCAAAAACACAGTGTTTCTACAGGGAAATAATTTTTATAGACACAGCTGTATATTACTGTGCAAGAGACACAGAGATTAAACAAGACACAGCTCTGTACAAAAACCTAAACACATCCATCCATCCAATAATGCTTCAAAAATAAATAAATAATATATATATATATATATATATATATATATATATATATATATACACACACACACTGCCCAGCCAAAAAAAAAAAAAAAAAAAAAAAAAAAAGGTCTAAGAATCTATGAATGGATTGTTATTACAGTGATTATTATGTTTCTAGCATGTTATATGTTTGGCAAGAATCATTTTCACACATGAATTGGCACCTCTGAGTCCAGACCTTAACCTCAGTGTAAGTTTTTGGGATGTGCTGGAGGAGACTTTACAGAGTGCTCACCTCTTGCATTGTCAATACAAGATCTTGACCAAAAATTGATTTGCATTTAAAAGAAAAGCATTTACATTAAAATCCATTAAAGAATTTAAAATTAAAAGTATTACAATACACAAAAATGGCTTTTATCTATAATAATAGAAAATAATGGTCTGTTTGTTAATATATCTCAAACATTAACCATTAAAATCTTAATCTGATTAGTAAATACAGTAACAAATGTATTACTCATGGTTAGTTCATGTTAGTTAATACATTAACTAATGTTTAACTAATGAACCTTATTGTAAAGTGTTACCAAAATTTCTTAAACATGGTTATAAAAATGTTTTAATTTCTCTAACATGTCAGGCCATATTTGTTTCTCCAGGTGTCCACTGTGTTGAACTGACCCAGACTGATTCTATGGTCTTAAGGCCTGGTCAGGTTTTGACACTGTCCTGTAAGATCTCTGGATATTCAGTGACTGACAGCAGCTACTGCACTGACTTCATACGACAGGCTGCAGGAAAAGCTCTGGAATGGGTTGGAAGAATATGTGGTGATTGTAACACATATTACAGCGATAAACTGAAAAGTAGATTTTAAATTACCAGAGACTCTTACAGCAATAAACATCACGGTCTCACTGTTTCACTGTCACAGACACGCCAGGCTCCACCGTCACACAGACACAGCGCACGTCATCACCAGAGTTTTAATCACTCACACCTGCAGCCCATCAGCACCCTCATCAGCAGCAGCACAAAAGGCACACACACTCACACAGTCACTGTCCGGTCTCGTTTGCACATGGTCTTACCTGTATGCTTACCTCAAGGACTCCCCAGAAGAATACTTACCTGTCTCCAGTGTGTTCCCAGTCTCCTCGGTGTTTCCTCATCTTGTGTGAGTTCCTCTGTGTCTGCTCCAAGCTCCTGTCTATCATCCGTCCACGATTCCTGCAAGACAAAGACAAGTATCAGTCCAGTATCCATATCTGCCATTGCTTAATCTGCCATTACTCACCTGCACTCTGCCAACGATCTCTGGTTGTTCAATAAACTCAATTACCTGCATTCCTGTGTCTCAGTCCCCTTCTGTATTGTAACATTCACAGCCAAACAAATATTTGACAAATGAGCTGCAGAACTGTCTTTGCTGGTGTAACAACAAAGTTGTTATTTTTTTATTTTTTTGCTGTGAGCAGTCACAGTAAAGTTATTAATCTTTAATGAGAATGATAATAATGATAACAATAGAGGGCACTGTCTGCCTTTGTGATGCACAGTCCAGCAGATCAGAGATATTGTATAGGATTAATGTTTCTTTCTTCATTTTTAAAAGAAAGAAAAGAACAACAAACTATTACAAAACAAGCATTTTTAAAATCACCAGAAAACAGTCAAAAGATCTCGAGCAGGAGACAGTTCTAGAAAAATCACATCCAAAAATGTAAGAATCCAACGTTTAACAGAAAGTGAATGAAGAGGTTTCCATCTCAACGCATTCATCTTTTTAGCAGCTGTGAGACCAGCTAGTACTGTGCGCTTATGCTGATTATTAATATTCAACATTGTTAGTTTAGCTTATTCAATAACAAGACAGGCACCGTTACAGTTGAAACCAGATCAGACAATCTGCATGCTAATTTTAAAACTTACAATTTATTGCAATTCATTGAACAGGTGAGAAAAGCAAGTGTTTCTGATGATGGCCCAACAAAAACATACATTATTACTGCTGTTGTTGCTGTCAGATGTAACATCAATAAAATAATAACACTAATATATTATTAATATATGCAATAAATCATATAAAATCCCTAAAGAAAAAAAAAAAAAAGAACAAGACATATTTAATGTATAAACTTTAATTAGCATAAATGCTCTGATCAGGGCAAATTCAATCAAAGAATATTTAATTTTACATTTTGATAGTTTGAATCACTTACAGTCACAATAAACTGTTTACATTTTCTGCTAATGAACTTCAACCATATCAATAATAACTAAAAGTTCAGGACAGAGTGATGATGTCTCTTCATATAATCCAAATATTCTTGTTGTTTGAGCATGTGAAGTTGATTATTAGCTCTGTGCGTTTATGTAAATCTTCTGTTGCATATTTAAACACCAGACATGAGTCAGTTTATACATTCATCTGATCACTAGAGGGAGAGAAGAACAAACTGTGCTGTGAAACACACCATGATCTCTTCATCTTTAGTGTTGCTTCTGGCAGTAGTATCCTGTAAGTTTAGTCTACTTTTCTGTGTGATACATCATTTTGTTGCTAAAAAGCTTGTTAACAGTCTTTAAACTTCATGCTATTTTACTAACAGGTATTATTTCATTTGATACAGGTATTCATTCAGAAGAACTCACTCAGCCTGAGTCTCTGACTGTCCGTCCTGATGCCACTCTAACTATCAACTGTAAAGTCTCCTATTCAGTTACTAGTCAGCATACAGCCTGGATTCGTCAGCCTGCAGGAAAAGCTCTGGAATGGATTGGAGTGATCTGGAGTAGTGGAGGCTTAGCCTACAAGGATTCACTGAAAAGCAAGTTCAGCATCACCAGAGACACCTCCAGTAACACAATAACACTGCAGGGAAATAATATGCAAGCTCAAGACACAGCTGTGTATTATTGTGCCAGACAGACACAGTGACAGACGCCAACAGCCTCCCTGTACAAAAACACATGTCATCATTGTACAAATTAGGGTATTCATTTCAATTAGGGTCATCAAGTTTTATAAAAACAGATAACAGATTTACAGAACAACAGATTTACAGATAAAATATTATGTTTCAATAGGAAGTCAATAAAATCAATAATCTCTTCTATCTGTCTCATAATATTGGCTTTGCTTTCTTTAAGATTGCCTAAGCCAGACTCGAAAGAAAGTTTAAATGGTTTTTATGTCTTTGTTTTGACCCTGTGTTAGAGTTTTTAGCCACTGTTTCAACAGCACAGATCTGTGTCTGTCAATGAACTGAAGCGCTTTAATCTAAGTCGCTTACAGTATTGGCCAAACACCAATAGATGGCAGTAATGCATCACTTGAATTGATATTGTCTTATACTTTATTTTTCTACATTGCTTTTTAGTGGTTTTGTGTTGTGTTATTTAAAAAATGTAGACATACTTTTCTTGTAATTTCATATTTTATAATATTCATATCTGAATTTCATATTATAACTAAAACCAATTACATTCAAATCCATTAAAGAATTTAAAATTAAAAGTAATACAATACACAAAAATGACTTTTATCTCTAATAATAGAGAAATAACGGTCTGTTTATGAAGATCTCAAACATTAAC
Organism: Hypophthalmichthys molitrix; assembly: GCA_037950675.1. Taxonomy (NCBI): domain Eukaryota; kingdom Metazoa; phylum Chordata; class Actinopteri; order Cypriniformes; family Xenocyprididae; genus Hypophthalmichthys; species Hypophthalmichthys molitrix. The sequence continues at coordinate 28,682,501 of CM075494.1, read as the reverse complement.
CATTAAAATCTAAATCTGGACCAAACTTACGTCAGCCTTTCATATCATCAGTTCTCTGATTTTAATATATGCAAATCACCTTCCTTCTTTAAATGTGTCAATCTTTGTGATCTGAACAGACATCTGAACTCTAGGAACTCAAAGTCTGTCTTTCTGGTTTAAACTTAAATACACCATGTTTAAGAAGTTTCTTATATTTGTAATTCTGGCAGTTTTACCACGTGAGTCACTGCATAGGATAATCATTAAGAGTGCAACAATGTAACATTATAACATCTTTCTAACATTTAATATTGTTTCTTTTTTCACACGTATAGAATGTCAGACATTCACTCAGTCTGACACAGTGGTTAAAAAACTAGGAAAGTCTCACAAACTTACATGCAGGGGTTAAATTGGGCCGGGGCCGTCCGGGGCTGAGCCCCGGCACATAGGCTTATCAGGGCTCGACATTACGCTTAATTTTTTGAAGGGGCAAGAGAAAGAGAGATTTACTTGTCCTGATTAAAACATCAATAACAAAAATAGCTAGGGAATCACCAAAACGCAAGCATGATTCTATTACATTTAGTGTAAGTGGCGATTGATAATGGATAATAATAATAATATAAGCTATAATGTAGGCTATAATGTGGAGGTTTTTTATATTTATAACATATGATACAGTTACGTAACATCACACGACCAAGAGTGCTGTTTTCCGCATTATTGGAATCACGATTGAAAATGTGACACTACTTTTATACATTTAATAATAAGTTAATTAAGTAAATTCAATTCAAGTTAATAAAGTCACTTACATTTTAGACGCATTACTGACTGTTTTTGTTCTGTTTCAGCAGCGAAAATAGTTCCAAACAAAGACCACAGCAGAACCATAGCGCATCTCTCACAGCGACACTCAGCTGCGATTTATTGCTGAATGATTCAGCGTTTTGAACGAATCGGTTGAGTCAAAGATTCAATGGCCCATTTCAAAACACTTGCCTCATTCTTGAATGAATCAGCTGTTTGAACGAATCATTTGAATGAATGACTAGGACAGTCACTTGCCACCACCTACTGGCGGTTCAGTTTTATGTTAAAATTTTCCCAACATTTCTTATTTGTATATTCAAAAATATTTAAAGAATATCATAACATTAATGCAGTTGTAATTTTTCAGTGTAAATTATTTAATTTGATTCCTAACAGTCCTGCTTTATTTTTCTTATTGAATTTATTGATCAAATGTAAAAAAAATTGAAATAAAAGATGAAGCATGTAATAAGATTAGGGGAAAAAATGCCTTGGGGTAAATATCACAAATATGCAGATATAAATATGCAAAAGCTGATGGAACACTGTTGAGAGCTTCAGAATAAATTATATTTACACCAAAAAAGTCCAAAGGACAAGCACATGACAAGGCTTTATGTCGAACCCTGTATTTTGTACTGATTTGCTCTCCTGTAGGCCTACAGAAAGATTTTATTGTTATCAGATGAAGCTTTGCACACTGCCAGCATCTGGAATGATTTTGATCTGCATTTTAGTTCATAGCAGAGGGCTCTGTCGACTTATTTTTTACAGTTTATCAATTGATAAGATTTTGTAGGCTTTGCATACACATGTGCACTACTTGAAACCCTGAAACCACAGAGCCCCAATTTCCCTTGTTTCTAATACAGTCCTGCCCCTGTTTTGTGTGAATTACAGTTGTGGTCAGAATTATTGGCACCCTTGGTAAATATGATCAAAGATGACTGTAAAAATAAATCTGCATTGTTTATCCTTTTGATCTTTAATTCATAAAATTAGCAAAAGTCTAACCTTTCATTGAAGTAAAAGAATTGAAAGTGGGGGGAAAATCACATTATGAAATAAATGTTTTTCTCCAAAACACGTTGGCCACAATTATTGGCACCCTTTTATTCAATACTTTTTGCAAACTCCTTTTGCCAAGATAACAGCTCTGAGTCTTCTTCTATAATGTCTGATGGGTTTGAAGAACACCTGACAAGAGATCAGAGATCATTCCTTCATACAGAATCTCTCCAGATCCTTCAGATTCCCAGGTCCATGTTGGTGCTTCTTCTCTTCAGTTCACTCCACTCATTTTCTTTAGGGTTCAGGTCATGGGACTGGGATGGTCATGGCAGAAGCTTCATTTTGTGCTCAGAGACACATTTTTGTGTTGATTTTGATGTTTGTTTTTGGATCATTGTCCTGATGGAAGATCCAACCACGGCCCATTATTGGATTTCTAGCAGAAGTGGTCAGGTTTTGATTTTTATCTGTTAGTATTTGATAGAATCCATGATGCCATGTATCTGATCAAGATGTCCAGGACCTCCGGCAGAAAAATAGGCCCACAACATTAAAGATCCAGCAGTATATTTAACCGTGGACATGGGGTACTTTTTATCCATGTGTGCACCAAATTCATCTGGTGGGTTTGCTGCCAAAAAGCTCTTTTTTTAGTTTCATCTGACCATAGAAGCCAGTCCTGTTTGAAGTTCCAGTCGTGTCTGACAACTGAATATGCTGGAGATTGTTTCTGGATGAGAGCAGAGGATTTTTCTTGAAACCCTCCCGAACAGCTTGTGGAGATGTAGGTGCTGTTTGATAATTTTTTTTAGGCTTTCTGAGACTCAAGACTCAACTAATCTCTGCAATTCTCCAGCTGTGATCCTTGGAGTCTTTGTCCACTCAAACTTTCCTCCTCACCGCGCATTAGGACGATTTAGACACACGTCCTATTCCAGGCAGATTTGTAACATCTTTAGTTGATTGGAACTTCTTAATTATTGCCCTGATAGTGGAAATGGGGATTTTTAATGCTTTAGCTATTTTCTTACAGCCACTTTCTATTTTGTGAAGCTCAACAATCTTTTGCTGCACATCAGAACTATATTCTCTGGTTTTTCTCATTGTGATGAATGATTAAGGGAATTTGGCCTTTGTGTTTCCTCATGTTTATACTCCTGTGGAACAGGAAGTCATGGCTGGATAATTTCATGTTCATGATCACCCTGGTGTGCTAAAAAATGTAAATATGAATGGGAATATACTTCAGAGATATTTTACTCATAAAAAATTTTAGGGGTGCCAATAATTGTGGCCAACGTGTTTTGGAGAAAAACATTTATTTCATAATGTGATTTTCCCCCCACTTTCAATTCTTTTCCTTCAATGAAAGGTTAGATTTTTGCTAATTTTATGAATTAAAGATCAAAAGGATAAACAATGCAGATTTATTTTTACAGTCATCTTTGATCATATTTACCAAGGGTGCCAATAATTCTGACCACAACTGTATGTTTATGCTGTGATACACTACGTTCTGGTCTAGGCCATTATTTGACCAGCAGAGGCTCATGATGCATTTTACTGAATCAGAATCACAGCGACATATAGGCTACTGTAAGCTTCTCTCTGTCATCAAAAAACAAACAAACAAACACGCTCATATAAATACTAACTAAACAATATTACACAAGCAAGAGGGCTGTTGTTATCAGCACAGCTGTGATTTTTAATCAATTCAGAACAAAGTCACGATTGTGATATTGCTTTTTTATACAATAGTTTGATAAACATTAAGCTAATATTAAGAAACTTACATCTGAGACACAGTATTTCCAGTTACTTTGCCTATTTTCGCTGTATCACTGAAGATATTTCCAAACGAATTAGACCACAGCACCTCCGAGCAACACACAATAGTGGAGTTTACTTCCTGAATGAATCAGTGTTTTTGAACGAATAGGTTGAATGAACGACTCAATGATTCACTCATAAACACAGTCACTTGTCGCCACCTACTGGTGTAACGATTTACCCTGCAGAAAGAGTCACTGCTCTCCCCCACCACTAATGCAATCTAGTCAAAACGGAAATCAAACTGCATGTTTTCGTATAATTTTAATTAACATATAGTTAATTATTATCTATATTTCTCTTCAAAAACATGAAATTATTTCCACAGAATAAACAAACTGCTTTTAACAGATAAAGAGGTCATTAGCTGTGATGACAGTTGAATCCATTTGTTCACTGTAATTGACAATTCACAGACTTGAAAAAAACTTTTTGAATGAGTAAACTATAGAACATTTGAACATACTGACATGTGCAGAACTGTGTGCAAATATTCTTTCTCCTCCTCTTTATTTGATGATTAAGAGGAAAAGAAACAGCTTACTCTCTCACTTAATACTTAATAAAAAATTCTTAAACATGGTTATGAAAAATGTTTTAATTTCTCTAACATGTCAGGCCATATTTGTTTCTCCAGGTGTCCACTGTGTTGAACTGACCCAGACTGATTCTATGGTCTTAAGGCCTGGTCAGGTCAGACAATCTGGATGCTAATTTTAAATCTTAAAATTTATTTAAATTCACTGAACAGGTGAGAAAAGCAAGCGTTTCTGATGATGGCCCAACAGAAACATACATTATTACTGCTGTTGTTGCTGTCAGATGTAACATCAACAAAATAAAAACACAAATGTAATTAATATATGCAAGAAAAAATACAAAAAATAAAAAAGAACAAGACATTTAATGTATAAACTTTAATTGGCATAAATGCTCTGATCAGGGCAAATTCAATCAAAGAATACTTCATTTTACATTTTGATAGATTGAATCACTTACAGTCACAATAAACTGTTTACATTTTCTGCTAATGAACTTCAACCATATCAATAATAACTAAAAGTTCAGGACAGTGATGATGTCTCTTCATGTAATCCCAATATTCTTGTTGTTTGAGCATGTGAAGTTGATTATTAGCTCTGTGTGTTTATGTAAATCTTCTGTTGCATATTTAAACACCAGACATGAGTCAGTTTATACATTCATCTGATCACTAGAGGGAGAGAAGAACAAACTGTGCTGTGAAACACACCATGATCTCTTCATCTTTAGTGTTGCTTCTGGCAGTAGTATCCTGTAAGTTTAGTCTACTTTTCTGTGTGATACATCATTTTGTTGCTAAAAAGCTTGTTAACCATCTTTAAACTTCATGCTATTTTACTAACAGGTATTATTTCATTTGATACAGGTATTCATTCAGAAGAACTCACTCAGCCTGAGTCTCTGACTGTCCGTCCTGATGCCACTCTAACTATCAACTGTAAAGTCTCCTATTCAGTTACTAGTGATAGTACAGCCTGGATTCGTCAGCCTGCAGGAAAATCTCTGGAATGGATTGGATTGATCTGGTATGATGGAGACTTAGCCTACAAGGATTCACTGAAAAGCAAGTTCAGCATCACCAGAGACACCTCCAGTAACACAATAACACTGCAGGGAAATAATATGCAAGCTCAAGACACAGCTGTGTATTATTGTGCCAGACAGACACAGTGACAGACGCCAACAGCCTCCCTGTACAAAAACACACCATTACAAATTAAGAGTGTTTCTGATGGTTTTCCGCAGCAGTCTGATTTTCTCAGGTTTTCAATTATGAAATTATAGACCGTAATTCAGCTGGTTTAAAAAAATCCTGTTAAAAACAAGTCTAATAATACTTTGATATTTAATTCAAGTTCTTTATAATTACGTGTTTGATATGAAGTGGCAAATAACTTTTACATAACCTTCAATTTAATGTAGTAGCCAGAAGCAAAATAAATAAATAAGCAAATAAATAATATAAAATGAATTAAAGTGTCATGATGACAACTGATATGATGAATGTGTACAAATTGGATTGCACATTACAGTTATTGAAAAGGTCAAAGTAATTCATAAAACAAAAACTAGTGAACATTTATAATTTTTGTTTTTAAATTTTTGAACATTTTCATTCAAGTTTGTTCATTTACATTGTAACATTCTTAATACAAATATAATAGAAATGCAGAAGGGATTCTGTTGGTAGAGACTCATCAACAGTGCCATTAGATTTACATTTACATTTACATTTATTCATTTGGCAGACGCTTTTATCCAAAGCGACTTACAAGTGAGGAATACAGTAAGCGAGTCATCATGACGAGGCAAATAGGGACAAGAAGTGCTCACAATACAAGTTTTAGGCAGTGCTCAGAGTATCAAAGAAAGGTAGGATAGAAAGGTATAGATTTTTTTTTTTAAGATGAGGATAAGTGCTCACGAAAGAGATGAGTTTTCAGCTGTCTTTTGAATATTGCCAGGGATTCTGCATTGCGGATGAAGGCAGGAAGATCATTCCACCAGCGAGGGACAGTGAACGAGAATGTCCTGGAGAGTGATTTCGTGCCTCTCTGTGATGGTACCACGAGCCTTCGCTCCTTTAATGAGCGTAGGCTTCTGGTTGGAGAGTAGACTCGTAAGAGTGAGTGGAAGTAGGAGGGTGCTGAGCCTGTGGTAGATCTGTAAGCAAGCGTCAACGCCTTGAATTTGATGCGAGCAGCAAGTGGTAGCCAGTGCAGAGAGATGAAGAGAGGCGTGACGTGGGCTCTTTTGGGCTCGTTAAAGACGAGACGTGCTGCAGTGTTCTGAATCATTTGAAGAGGCTTGATTGTGCATGATGGCAGTCCAGCCAGAAGAGCATTGCAGTAATCAAGCCTAGAAATGACCAGGGCCTGGACAAGGAGTTGTGTTGCATGTTCTGTTAGAAAGGGCCTGATTTTCCTGATGTTGTATAGTGCAAATCTGCATGACCGAGCTGTCTTTGCAATGTGGTCTTTGAAGGTCAGTTGGTCATCAAGGATTACTCCAAGATTTCTGGCCGAATTTGATGGGGTAATTGAGGATGTACCTAGCTGGATGCTGAAATCATGATTTAGAGTCGAATTGGCAGGGAAGACGAGAAGCTCAGTCTTAGCCAGGTTGAGCTGCAGATGATGTTCTTTCATCCATGCTGAGATGTCCGCCAGCTAGATCTTAATATAGTATTAGATTTTAAAGCTCCACCCAAATGTAAATGACATAATGTACAGTATTTCTACCAGCAGTATTCAGTGACATTGTAGCAGTTGGTCTTCCTGCATCATTTGAAATGGCAGACATTCCATTCTTATTTTTTCTCCTGATGTGTTTAACTAGTACGTTTCTCTATTTCATGTTATATTATTATTTAATTCTGCCTCCAGAATTTATTAATGGGTGTACTGTATATGATACTGTGGACCGGTCATTATAACTTTCAATTGTTTTAGGTGTTAATGGTCAGAGCCTGGAGTCCATCCCATCAAGTTCTGTTACCAAAAAGCCTGGAGAACTTTTGAACCTGTAGAGGATCTGGATTTGATTTTAAACAATACGGCATGAACTCGATCAGACAGCCAGCAGGGAAAGCATTGAACTGGATGGGGACTATTTGGAATGATGCCAGTAAAACAGTGTATGCAAAAAGTGTTGAGGGACGAACAGAGATCACCAGAGATAATTCAAACAGCATGGTGTATCTGAAACTCTCCGGTCTGACAGCAGAGGATTCAGCTGTTTATTACTGTGCAAAACATACACAATGATGCAACAAAAAAAAAAAGCACTGGGCTGTACAAAAACATGTCAGGGAGGAAAATGGGCTGGAAAAAAACAAAAACAAACAGCAGATGACGCTGGAGCACAGTACAACTTAGATCCAAAGAAACAGACACACCTTCTGCTGAAGAATAAAATACATAAGCTACTGTACGTAAGCTTTATAAGTATATAAACTATTTAAATGCCCTTATTTCTGAGCCTCACATAGTGTATATGCCCTGAATGATCTTCAGTGAACATAATGAAGACAACAACAAATTAATTAATAATTAAATTTTAATAATTAATCATGAATTAAAAATGTGTTTACTGTTGATATCACATACAATATTAAAATATAATTTCCTAATAGCACATCATTACTCCCAACATTGTCTTCTGAAAGAAATTTAAATAAAACAAAATCACATATAAAAAATATGTATACATATTTTCTGGGTTGCATCTGCAGAACTGTATGCAAATATTCTTTCACCTCCTTTTTGTTTGAGTATTAAGATGGAAAGAAGCAGCTTACTCTCTCACTCCTCAAACCATGGTCTCCTCATCTCTCTGGTTGTTTCTGCTGCTAGCAGCTGTCTCTCGTAAGTCTTCATAGTTTCTATATAAACCCTTAAAATAAAAATGACATATATGTTTATACAAAATATTTCCATGTATCTAACATGTCAGACCATATTTGTTTCTCCAGGTGTCCACTGTGTTGAACTGACCCAGACTGACTCTATGGTCTTAAGGCCTGGTCAGGTTTTGACACTGTCCTGTAAGATCTCTGGATATTCAGTGACTGACAGCAGCTACTGCACTGACTTCATACGACAGGCTGCAGGAAAAGCTCTGGAATGGGTCGGAGAGATATGTGGTGATGGTAGCACATATTACAGTGATAAACTGAAAAGTAGATATCAAGTTAGCAGAGACTCTTCCAGCAATACAGTGACTCTACAAGGACAGAATATGCAGACTGAGGACACAGCTGTGTATTACTGCGCCAGAGAGTCACAGTGACACAAACCACAAGCAGCTTTCTTCAAAAACGTCTTGAATGAAAAGAATAAGATAAAGTCCCCATATAGGAATATAACTTTTTTCTGACATTATGTATTTATTTATTTATTTTTTATATTGCACAAGTGTGAAACATCAGTGTTTTTCAGCCAAACAAACATTTGAGAAATGAGCTGCAGACTTTTCTCTGTTGGTGTAACCATGATGTAACCTAAGACAGTCAAGTTGGTTCATTTAGATTAAATAATATTTTTTAAGTTAAATGCAGCTAGTTCATTAGAAGCCACAATTGTTATTTATTTAAATATTTATTTTGCTGTGTGCAGTCACAGTAAAGTTATTAATCTTTAATAAGAATTCTGCTGATATTACAATAGAGGGCACTGTCTGCCTTTGTGATTCTCAGATTCTCAATGAAACATATTGCTAATTTTAAAACTTAAAATGTATTGCAATTCAGTGAACAGGAGACAAAAGCAAGTGTTTCTGATGTTGGTCCAACAGAAATGTACCAACCATAATAATAATAATAATAATAATAATAATAATAATAATACAATATTACAAATAATATAAGCAAGACAAAATTTAAAAAAATTCTTTGAAATCAGATTTTCCCCTCATTATATTTAACATCTGCATGATTCAGTGTGATACTGGAAATACTCAGTCAAAAATACTTCCTTCATTTTACTTTTTGATAGTTTGAATCACTTACAGTCACAATAAACTGTTTACATTTTCTGCTAATGAACTTCAACCATATCAATAATAACTAAAAGTTCAGGACAGTGTGATGTCTCTTCATGTAATCCCAATATTCTTGTTGTTTGAGCATGTGAAGTTGATTATTAGCTCTGTGTGTTTATGTAAATCTTCTGTTGCATATTTAAACACCAGACATGAGTCAGTTTATACATTCATCTGATCACTAGAGGGAGAGAAGAACAAACTGTGCTGTGAAACACACCATGATCTCTTCATCTTTAGTGTTGCTTCTGGCAGTAGTATCCTGTAAGTTTAGTCTACTTTTCTGTGTGATACATCATTTTGTTGCTAAAAAGCATGTTAACCATCTTTAAACTTCATGCTATTTTACTAACAGGTATTATTTCATTTGATACAGGTATTCATTCAGAAGAACTCACTCAGCCTGAGTCTCTGACTGTCCGTCCTGATGCCACTCTAACTATCAACTGTAAAGTCTCCTATTCAGTTACTAGTTATGGTACAGCCTGGATTCGTCAGCCTGCAGGAAAAGCTCTGGAGTGGATTGGCTGGATTGGCTATGATGGAAGCTTATACTACAAGGATTCACTGAAAAGCAAGTTCAGCATCACCAGAGACACCTCCAGTAACACAATAACACTGCAGGGAAATAATATGCAAGCTCAAGACACAGCTGTGTATTATTGTGCCAGAGAATCACAGTGACAGACGGCAACAGCCTCCCTGTACAAAAACATCATCATTGTACAAATTAGGGTATTCATCATGTTTTTCTTCAAAAGTTTTATAACAACAGATTTATAGAACAACAGATTTACAGATAAAGACCAGAGACTTTATGATGTTATGGGAGCTATGAATAAAATAAAAATAAATGATAGAATTCACATTTTCTCATTTATTTGACTTATCTTATTATTTTAGTGAGTAGAATGAGTAAATTAGGGCTAAATCATTTTTAAATACTACACTAAAAAAACAAGAAACAAGGTGGTACGAGAGATGAATCTCTTCTCGTTCTGTTCCCACTATAGTTTAGGCTTATGCTAAATAGCAGGCTAACTAAACTAAATGGATATTTCTTCATCGTTTTTTTTTTTTTTTTTTTTTTTTTTTTAAATAAACCCACAACTAAAGGAGAGGGGGCTCTAACTCTGACACTTCAGAGGCACAAAAGAGGCGGCTTCCTTAGGCAAGTTAGGCCAGTTTTTTTACACTCTGAGTATAGTAGTCATTTATTATACATTTTAAATGTAGAAGATATGATACATATCTTTTATGAAATGTAGAGTATATGTTAGATATATAGCCACCATAGACATTTAGAGGGACTCCCCAAAGTCTCCCCAAAAATTAGGTAGACCGGGTACAGTTGGTACACTTTTTGCTTTTTTCGTTACCACACCAAAACTAGGGACTGAAAAGAAGTGATTTTTCATATGACATTTCCTTTACTTGTCTACTAAAATATTAATAATTATTAACATCCATAACAAGTAGGTCACATTTGCCAAAATTAGCTCATAAACACAAGTCTTACCCATGTACCCATGTTGGGTACAGTTGAGACACCCATCCGGAATGCTGTAAAGCTGCCTAACCAATTCACTGCAAATGTAAAATACCTTTAAAAATGAGTTTTTATTTCCATTCAGTATTTTATTTGATTATTTGTTTAGTTAAAAGTAGTTAATTTGTAAAACATTGAACAGTAATGGTAAACAGCGATACAATATTTAATTTCAGTTCATCATTTTAATATTAACAGTTGAAAAGTTGAGTAACAGTAAAAAACATTGAACAATTGCAAACAGCAATAATAAAACAGATGAAATCTATTAACTTGTGATTTTACATCGTACAACTAAACTGCATGTGCCGCAATAGGATTCTATAGTGCGGGTACATTAGATACATTGTGTCTCAACTGTACCCCGCTGACCACCTCGAACATTTCTCTAGATTTTACAATGACCTTACATGACACAAAGTCATGCAATATGTCAGTGTTTAGAGCACAGATTAAGGTTTACGAAAATGTAAGTTAACTTTAACAGTCATGTAAGGATGAGAAGCTATTCAATGTGGAAGGGACGTGGTGAAGTGAAAAAATTACCTTAGAAAAAAACTTTCGCCGATATCTTCGGACTGGAGAAGCGCATGTACTTCAAATTTCCCACAATCGAAGAGGGCGTTAGTATGCATGTGCGAAGCAAATATCACAGATCAGACTTGTTGCGTACTCAAGTTATTTAAGGTGTTTCAACTGTACCCCTGTACCAACTGTACCTGATCTACCCTATTTTATATTCTTGATGCTGCTCTGCTGCACTTCATTACGTGCAGCTCTGTTTGTTATTTGGATGACAAAAAGTTTTAAATGTTTTTAGGTTGTTCGGTCTCAATAGAGTGGTGCAGGTATAACGTCACTTTGTAGGCCAATCAGAAGTTAGCATCACACTGGTTCCCTCGACAAAAACCCAATGGGATTTTCCATAGGCTTTTGGATTATCGCAAAAAACAAGCTCTGTGATCAACAAAGGTTTATGATACTTACACGTTATGTCCATCAAGATAATTTTTACAGATGAACATAACTTTTATGAAGTTTGAAGCCTAAATGCAGTCGCCAGAAGTAAAAAGCTAAAGGTAGGCTATAAACTACACCACGGTCGCTCGACTTCAACGTCACCATCACTAAGCTTCTGACAACTCTTTCGGTTTTTAGCTAAAAACATTTTCCCAGCACGTTTGAGTTAGAATAGTTTATAAGAGTACAATCATGACATTTATTATCCCCGACTGCCTGTGTAGTCCCATTTAGCCACTTGTTTGCAACCGCCTTTTTCAAGACACATAACAGCTTAAAAAAATTACAAGTGGGGTAATACTGATGCATTTTATGTCGTAGAATAAAAAATGAAACTGTCTTGAGCTTGCGTTCACCACAGATCTTATTTCAACCATTTAACCAAAATCCCATTAAAAAAAAAACATTGAATTCGGGGCGATGGAACCGGAAGTGCTAAAATGCTAAAACTCACTTCTGCGTTTTGGCCTACAAAGTGATGTCATACCTGCTCGTCAATGTCAAAATGAGTGAGATAGCCAATCAAATAAAAGAAGGCGGGTCTTACAGAAGAGTGTGAATTCCAGCGTAGCACTTTAGTTTTATCTCTGAAAGAGTGCGTGGAAAGTAGCAGCTAAACATTAATATTTAACTGTTTTACGAGAGGAATGCTGAACGACGGAGAGTAGCTAATATCCAGGGATGCAAGTGAAATTAAAAAAAAAAAAATCACTGTTTTGAATGTAAAATATGGTATAATTTGACCTGCAGAGGCTCATGACTGATTTTACTGAATCAGAATCGCAGCGACATATAGGCTACTGTAAGCTTCTATCTGTCATCAAAAAACAAACAAACACACTCATATAAATAACTAAACAATATTACACAAGCAAGAGGGCTGTTGTTATCAGCACAGCTGTGATTATTAATCAATTCAGAACAAAGTCACGATTGTGATATTGCTTTTTTATACAATAGTTTGATAAACATTAAGCTAATATTTAGAAACTTACGTTTTGTTTCACATTATTGCCAGTTACTTTACCTATTTTCGCTGTATCAACGAAGATATTTCCAAACGAAGCCACAACAGAATTAAGCACCGCACCTCCGAGCAACACACAATAGTGGAGTTTACTTCCTGAATGAATCAGTGTTTTGAACGAATAGGTTGAATGAACGACTCAATGATTCACTCAGAAACACAGTCACTTGTCGCCACCTACTGGCGTAACGATTTACCCTGCAGAAAGAGTCACTGCTCTCCCCCACCACTAATGCAATCTAGTCCGTCTGGATCGAGGAAATACATGACAAAACGGAAATCAAAGAGCATATTTTCGTATAATTTTAATTAACATATAGTTAATTATTATGTATATTTCTCTTCAAAAACATGAAATTATTTCCACAGAATAAACAAACTGCTTTTAACAGATAAAGAGGTCATTAGCTCTGATGACAGTTGAATCCATTTGTTCACTGTAATTGACAATTCACAGACTTTTTGAAATATAGAGTAAAATATAGAACATTTGAACATACTGACATGTGCAGAACTGTATGCAAATATTCTTTCTTCTCCTCTTTATTTGATGATTAAGAGGAAAAGAAACAGCTTGCTCTCTCACTTCTCAAACCATGGTCTCCTCATATCTCTGGCTGTTTCTGCTGTTAGCAACTGTCTTCATTGTTTCAATAGAAATACTTCATAATAAAAATTTCTTAAATATGGTTTTAAAAAATGTTTTAATTTCTCTAACATGTCAGGCTATATTTGTTTCTCCAGGTGTCCACTGTGTTGAACTGACCCAGACTGATTCTATGGTCTTAAGGCCTGGTCAGGTTTTGACACTGTCCTGTAAGATCTCTGGATATTCAGTGACTGACAGCAGTTACTGCACTCACTGGATACGACAGGCTGCAGGAAAAGCTCTGGAATGGGTTGGAGAGATATGTGGTGATGGTAGCACACATTACTGTAATAACCTGAAAAGTAGATTTCAAATTACCAGAGACACTTCCAGCAATAAACATCAGTGTTTTACAGCCAAACAAATATTTGAGAAATGAGTTGCAGACCTTTCTTTGCTGGTGTAACAACAAGGTTATGTTTCTTTCTTTTTCTTTTTCTGTGTGCAGTCACAGTATTATTCATCTTTAATGAGAATACTGCTGATATTACAATAGAGGGCACTGTCTGCCTTTGTGATGCACAGTCCAGCAGATCAGAGATATTGTATAGAATTAATGTTTCTTGCTTCATTTTTAAAAGAAGAAACAAAAGAAAAGAACAACAAAATATGACAAAACATTTCAAAATCACAAGAAAACATCAAAAGATCTCGAGCAGGAGACCGTTCTAGAAAAATCAAATCCAAAAATGTAAGAATCTAACGTTTAACAGAAATTGAATGAAGAGGTTTCCATCTCAACACATTCATCTTTTTAGCAGCTGTGAGACCAGCTAGTACTGTGCGCTTATGCTGATTATTAATATTCAACATTGTTAGTTTAGCTTATTCAATAACAAGACAGGCACCGTTACAGGTCCGTTGCTGAAACCAGATCAGACAATCTGCATGCTAATTTTAAAACTTAAAATTTATTGCAATTCACTGAACAGGTGAGAAAAGCAAGTGTTTCTGATGATGGCCCAACAGAAACATACATTATTACTGCTGTTGTTGCTGTCATATGTAACATCAATAAAATAATAACACAAATAATTAATACATGCAATAAATAATACAAAATCTCTAAGACATATGTATAAACTTTAATAAGCATAAATGCTCTGATCAGGGCAAATTCAATCAAAGAATACTTCATTTTACATTTTGATAGTCTGAATCACTTACAGTCACAATAAACTGTTTACATTTTCTGCTAATGAACTTCAACCATATCAATAATAACTAAAAGTTCAGGACAGTGTGATGATGTCTCTTCATGTAATCCCAATATTCTTGTTGTTTGAGCATGTGAAGTTGATTATTAGCTCTGTGTGTTTATGTAAATCTTCTGTTGCATATTTAAACACCAGACACAAGTCAGATTGTGGGCTGTTATCATTCAGAAAATTTTGTTCGGGATACATCACACCCACATATGGAGGGCAGGAGCTGAAGCTGGCCATAGAGGTCTGTACAGAAGACCTGACTGGTTCTTGTGGTCTTTGTTGAGGATCTGTGCCGATGGCTGTCGTATCAACAGTCTTCACAGGGGATTTGTCTCTAGGGCTCATCTAGTTGCATGGTCTCTGCTGACATTTAGGGCTGTCGTGGTTGTCATTAGGTGCAGGTCCACAAGTGTGGGTATTGAGACAGGCCCCAACCCGATCTCACGGCAATTCGTACGTATTTTACGAGGTGGCTAATTTGTACAAATTTGTATGACCTCACTCGTATGAATTTGTACCTTTTGTGCAAATTTGTATGTATTTTATGATTTGCCAAATTCATATAAATTCGTACAAATTGCCTACCCCAAACCCTGCCCCTAAACCTACCCGTGACTGGGGTTTATACAAATCATATGAATTCGTATGAGTGAGGACTTATGAATTTGTACGAATTAGCCACCTTGTAAAATACGTACAAATTGGTCGTGAGATAACGTTGCAGGCCCTCTAAGCAGGTACTTGTTTTGAATAAGTAATTAATTTACAATTGTTAAAAAAAAAAAGTACATTCTGTGTGTATGATTGTGTGCAGAATGAATGCAATCCAGACCTACTACATTTGCCATATTGTCTTTGTCATGTGACCTACCAGCGTGAGTTGGTCAATTCACTGGCATTCACAAATCCTCTCCTGTGGCTTCATGGGATAGTAAAGAGTCCACTGGATGTGCACCTCCGAATTTTGTCAGAAGTAGTAAGTCATCCGGATACTTCTGGTCTACTTTTTATGAATACTGTCAATTTAGACAGACTACACTTTTCACATACTGTTTTTAAACTATTATATAGGAGGGAAGTATGCAAAGGTCACGCTTTACTTCGTAAACTTTAGACACTCTACTATCTAACTTTGCAACTACATATCAACTAACTCTCATTAAAGCATTAGTAGACTGAAGTAGGCTGATAGTTTAGGGGTAGGTGTTAGGGTTAGTAGAATAAACTGTCATGTAGTTGCAAAGTTACGTATAGTCAGTAGAATGTCTAAAGTGGACCATAAAGTGTTACCGTATGTGATTTCAGATACAGCAGCAGCGTTTCACTAAACATCGGAGAGAATCCTCATTGGCTGCTGTCTCTGTTAATACACTAGTAGCATAATGTTGTTTGGTGATGTAAAGAGCAAAAATTAGACTATGTGGATATTTAATAATCAGCAGGTGTCATTAATAAGCATCTGCTTTCTTTTATTGCATGCATGTTCCTTTTTGTTTCTGTTCCATTAATGTGTGCTAATAGTTTTCATCAACTCACTCTTTTTGGTATGAAAAATTTGTGACAGATTTTCATTCTGCAACCTGATTGCTGCATGCTAAGTTTTGCTCTGAACTCTATGCAAATATTCCTCTTCCTCTTTATTTTAGTATTAAGATGGAAAGAAGCAGCTTACTCTCTCACTTCTCAAACCATGGTCTCTTCATCTCTCTTGTTGTTTCTGCTGCTAGCAGCTGTCTCTCGTAAGTCTTCATACTTTTTTTTTTTTTTTTTTTTTAGAAATAATTCATAATATATATATATATTTTTTTTTTTAATATTTTTATACAAAATATTTCCATGTATCTAACATGTCAGGCTATATTTGTTTCTCCAGGTGTCCACTGTGTTGAACTGACCCAGACTGACTCTATGGTCTTAAGGCCTGGTCAGGTTTTGACACTGTCCTGTAAGATCTCTGGATATTCAGTGACTGACAACTACTGCACTGGCTTCATACGACAGGCTGCAGGAAAAGCTCTGGAATGGGTCGGAGAGATATGTGGTAGCGGTAGCACATATTACAGTGATAAACTGAAAAGTAGATATCAAGTTAGCAGAGACTCTTCCAGCAATACAGTGACTCTACAAGGACAGAATATGCAGACTGAGGACACAGCTGTGTATTACTGCGCCAGAGAGTCACAGTGACACAAACCACAAGCAGCTTTGTTCAAAAACATCTTGAATGAAAAGAATAAGAGAAAGTCCCCATATAGGAATACAAAAATAACTTTTTTTTTTTATTTTTTATATTATAACATCAGTGTTTTTCAGCTAAACAAATGTTTGAGAAATGAGCTGCAGACTTTTCTCTGTTGGTGTAACCCTGGTCTAACCTAAGACAGTCAAGTTGGTTCATTTAGATTAAATAACATTTTTGACTTAAATGCAACTAGTTCATAGAAGCCACATGAAAGACATTTCTAAAAATGTTCTTCCTGTCGTAACTTCTAATGAACTGGCTATTTCTTTCTTTCTTTTTTTTTTTGCTGTGCAGTCACAGTAAAGTTATTAATCTTTAATGAGAATGCTGCTGATTTTACAATAGAGGGCACTGTCTGCATTTGTGATTCTCAGTCCAGCAGATCAGAGATATTGTAGGATTAATGAAATGGCCTTGGTTAATTTTGGTTAATTTTTAAGCAATAAAACATATGGCTATTTTTAAAACTTACAAACACGTTTTATTATGTACAGCTAACGGGAGCTTCAGTAAGCACATGTTCGTCTCCAAAGTGGATTTACATGAATTCTAAACCATATACATCATAAAGTCACTTTCTAAATGTTTATTTAACATCTGACAGGAAAATATTCAATAAGTATTGCAGATGATGAGCACATCACAACATGAAATAGACATCTGTTGTCAACACTGCTTAAATTACATGAATGCAAGTAACGTAAAAAACAAATGCACAAGTAACTAGACATAAGTTATCTATTTTATTTGTCCGTTAGTACTGTTGATAAATTATCATTTGTATTGGATAAAAAGTGAGTTAACACATCATCAACTACCTCAACATGTAAATGTAGTATTGAGAATATAAATCTCAGAAGAAGCTTGAATCTTGTCTGGATGTTACAGGGTCAGATGATCACGTGTGTTTATCTGGTGGAGAGAGGCTGATGAAGGAATGCTGCCATCAAAGGCTTTGAGTGAGTACACTACAGAAATTAATAAAAAATCTATTTAAAAAAGGGAAAAAGAAACAAGCAGGGATTGAACAGCGTGAAGGCGAGTAAATAATGACTGTTGTTTGGGTGAACTAAGCCTATCTGCCCCCAAATAGAAAAAAAAAAGGATTTACAAAAATCACATTTACATTTATTTACAGTTATGCTTTTATCCAAAGTGACTTACATTGCTCTTATTACAAGGACCATCAGTGTGGAGTAACCTGGAGTAAAGTGTCTTGCTCAAGGACAGTGACGGCTACAGAGATCAAACCAGCAACCTTCTGCTTACCAGTTCAGCGGTTTAGCCCGCCACACCACAAAAGTAATAATGCTGCATGTAATTGTAAAATATTAAATGAAATATGGCAAGAAACAGAATGCTGACATGAACTGTAAAACGTTTTAATCTGTTTAAATGTATTACAGGTAGTCATGCTCATGGAGAGCACACAAATGTTTGGAGCAGACACAGAGGCAGCCAGATTGTCCCGCACATCTTCTCCCACTCTTGCTTCAAGGTTGTGGGGTTCAGGGGTCCATCATCATGATCTTCCTCATCCTCTGGATCAACCATGTCCCCATTGAGAAGAGCAGCAGTGAGGGACATTATGGATGGCAAAGACAGGCGAAGGTGTTCACGGTGGTCAGCTGCTTCATCAAAATAAAGCTGCAGAATTGGCACAGCTGTGTTGAGATAAGTTTGAATAAAGCTTTGTTTCATGTGTTGCTGAATTGTATATGTATTTATTTATTGTGATGGTTAATTTTATTCATTCTTTTACTCATTTATGTTTGCTATTGTTGTCAGTAAATAAAATATAATTATTTTATTAATTCATGCATTAATTCATTGCTTGACTGCAAAAACATAATTTTTATTAAAAAAAAAAAAAGTAATATAATTAAGTATTGGTCAGCATTTTATTTAAGAGGTTTCCATCTCAACACGATCATACTTTTAGCAGCTGTGAGGCCAGCTAGTACTGTGCGCTTATGCTGATTATTAATATTCAACATTGTTAGTTTAGCTTATTCAATAACAAGACAGGCACCGTTACAGGTCCGTTGCTGAAACCAGATCAGACAATCTGCAATCAGTTTTTCTGATGATGGTCCAGCAGAAACATACATTATTACTGCTGTTGTTGCTGTCAGATGTAACATCAATAAAATAATAACACAAATATAATTAATATATGCAATAAATATTATAAAATCTCTGGTCTAAAGAAAAAAGAACAAGACATATTTATTGTATAACTTTATTTGGCATAAATGCTCTGATTCAATCGAAGAATACTTCATTTTACATTTTGAGTTTGAATCACTTACAGTCACAATAAACTGTGGTGCCTTAGTTACATTATAATTACTCAAATAAATACTGAGTACTATTAATTAACTACATGTACTTACTATAGAGTTACAGTTAGGGTTAGAGTTTGGTTTAGGGTTAGTTACTTGTAATTATGCATAATATACTGTTTGTACTATAGTAAGTACTTGTAGTAATGTGTAACTATGGC
Source organism: Hypophthalmichthys molitrix (assembly GCA_037950675.1). Taxonomy (NCBI): domain Eukaryota; kingdom Metazoa; phylum Chordata; class Actinopteri; order Cypriniformes; family Xenocyprididae; genus Hypophthalmichthys; species Hypophthalmichthys molitrix. The sequence continues at coordinate 28,663,075 of CM075494.1, read as the reverse complement.
ACTGTAAAATAAAGTGTTACCTAAACTGTTTACATTTTCTGTTAATGAATGTCAACCATATTAATAATAACTGGCATCATCAAATTAAAAACTGAAAGTTCAGGACAGTGTGATGATGTCTCTTCATGTAATCCCAATATTCTTGTTGTTTGAGCATGTGAAGTTGATTATTAGCTCTGTGTGTTTATGTAAATCTTCTGTTGCATATTTAAACACCAGACATGAGTCAGTTTATACATTCATCTGATCACTAGAGGGAGAGAAGAACAAACTGTGCTGTGAAACACACCATGATCTCTTCATCTTTAGTGTTGCTTCTGGCAGTAGTATCCTGTAAGTTTAGTCTACTTTTCTGTGTGATACATCATTTTGTTGCTAAAAAGCTTGTTAACAGTCTTTAAACTTCATGCTATTTTACTAACAGGTATTATTTCATTTGATACAGGTATTCATTCAGAAGAACTCACTCAGCCTGAGTCTCTGACTGTCCGTCCTGATGCCACTCTAACTATCAACTGTAAAGTCTCCTATTCAGTTACTAGTTATGCTACAGCCTGGATTCGTCAGCCTGCAGGAAAAGCTCTGGAGTGGATTGGCTGGATCAGCTCTGGTGGAAGCGTATACTACAAGGATTCACTGAAAAGCAAGTTCAGCATCACCAGAGACACCTCCAGTAACACAATAACACTGCAGGGAAATAATATGCAAGCTCAAGACACAGCTGTGTATTATTGTGCCAGAGAATCACAGTGACAGACGCCAACAGCCTCCCTGTACAAAAACATCATCATTGTACAAATTAGAATATTCATCATGTTTTTCTTCAAAAGTTTTATAACAACAGATTTACAGATAAAGACCAGAGACTTTATGATGTTATGGGAGCTATGAATAAAATAAAAATAAATGATAGAATTCACATTTTCTCATTTATTTGTCTTATCCTATTATTTTAGTGAGTAGAATGAGTAAATTAGGGCTAAATCATTTTTAAATACTACACTAAAAAAACAAGAAACAAGGTGGTACGTGAGATGAATCTCTTCTCGTTCTGTTCGCACTATAGTTTAGGCTTATGCTAAATAGCAGGCTAACTAAACTAAATGGATATTTCTTCGTTTTTTTTTTTTTTTTTATAAACCCACAACTAAAGGAGAGGGGGCTCTAACTCTGACGCTTCAGAGGCACAACTCGGAAAAGAGGCGGCTTTCTCTGCATTAGGTAAGTTAGGCCCAAGATGTTTTTTTACACTCTGTGTATAGTAGTCATTTATGATAAATTTTAAATGTAGAAGATATGATACATATCTTTTATGAAATGTAGAGTATGTTAGATATATAGCCACCATAGACATTTAGAAGGACTCCCCAAGAATTAGAAATGGCCAAATTGTCCCTCAGTATTTTATATTCTTGATGCTGCTCTGCTGCACTTCATTACACGCAGCTCTGTTTGTTATTTGGATGACAAAAAGTTTTAAATGTTTTTAGGTTGTTCGGTCTCAATAGAGTGGTGCAGGTATAACGTCACTTTGTAGGCCAATCAGAAGTTAGCATCACACTGGTTCCCTCGACAAAAACCCAATGGGATTTTCCATAGGCTTTTGGATTATCGCAAAAAACAAGCTCTGTGATCAACAAAGGTTTATGATACTTACACGTTTTGTCCATCAAGATAATTTTTACAGATGAACATAACTTTTATGAAGTTTGAAGCCTAAATGCAGTCGCCAGAAGTAAAAAGCTAAAGGTAGGCTATAAACGAACTACACCACGGTCGCTCGACTTCAACGTCACCATCACTAAGCTTCTGACAACTCTTTCGGTTTTTATCTAAAAACATTTTCCCAGCACGTTTGAGTTAGAATAGTTTATAAGAGTACAATTATGAGCATAATGAGGCTGTAAAAGCAAAATGAGCTTACCTTTTCAGTGTGATGACATTTATTATCCCCGACTGCCTGTGTAGTCCCATTTAGCCACTTGTTAGCAACCGCCTTTTTCAAGACACATAACAGCTTAAAAAAAAACACAAGTGGGGTAATACTGATGCATTTTATGTCGTAGAATAAAACGTGAAACTGTCTTAAGCTTGCATTCACCACATCTTATTTCAGCCATTTAAGCGGAGACACTACAGGCAAAAACACTGTTTTTTCAGGCATCTGTCAATTTTGAGATTTTGCGCTTTTTGGCTTTTCATAAAGTGTTTTCATAAAGTGGTGGAAAGAAAACATCCAAAATACACTTTAAAGTATATTTTATAGCACTTTATCTATTTGCGTCTATAGATTTCAATTACAGTAAACATCTTTAAAGGCCGTTTTCTCATAATTAGTTTTTTCTCCTGCTCTAAATCAGAAATCTCCACTTCAGCAGAACTTACATACACCAAACTTTACAGTTTTATTCCTGTCTATATTCTGAAGGTTTTTACAGAGGGATTTGTTGATATATAATTAGCCTGATTTTATACAACATTTTATTCCTAAAAAATGGTGAAAATTATTTTTTTTCTGGCTGTTGATAGTATTTTCTGATTTATGGAGTGATAACAACAGATATCCAAAATTCCCTCTGTAAAAACCTTTGAATTTAATATGTCCAAAAAATTAAACAAAAGAATTTTGTCCAATATTCAGATTTTTGTTCTAGAAATGTATGCAAATTAGTGCATATTTAATTAGATAACACCTCATTTGCATATTTAAACAGAACATTTTAGAAAACTTGTAATACAAAAAATGTTTGCAATTTTTAATGTAATCAATCAGCTGGGGAAGTATGGTGATATCTATTGGTTAATTTTTTTACCCTATTCACCTGGGGTGTCTCACCAAAATCCCATTTAAAAAAAACATTGAATTCGGGGCGATGGAACCGGAAGTGCTAAAATGCTAAAACTCACTTCCGCATTTTGGCCTACAAAGTGATGTCATACCTGCTCGTCAATGTCAAAATGAGGGAGATAGCCAATCAAATCAAAGAAGGCGGGTCTTACAGAAGACGAGTGTGAATTCCAGCGTAACACTTTAGTTTTATCTCTGAAAGAGTGCGTGGAAAGTAGCAGCTAAACATTAATATTTAACTGTTTTACGAGAGGAATGCTGAACGACCGAGAGTAATATCCAGGGATGCAAGCAACTCAACTTTTTAAAAAATTTCATTGTTTTGAATGTAAAATATGGTATATCTTACATTTGATTCATGTAACTCATAACTGAATGTGACGAGACAAGAAACGTTTTGCGTTTTCAACATATCAGATATCATGTGCATATTTTAAAACCAAATAGTATTTGCAAACTGCAGTAGAACTTATTTTACAATTTTTACTTTTATTTATTCCCTTAATCCTTTTAATACTTAATAATGATTTAATTAATTGATTTAATTGAAACTTGGACTCATCTGACCACAGCACACATTTCCACTGTTTTTTGGACCATCTGAGATGAGCTCGGGCCCAGAGAACTCAGTGCCATCTCTGTATAGAACTGATGTATAGATTTCTGCTTGTGTAACAGAGATTCAAGTTGCATTTCCTGATGCAGCAGCAGACTGTGTTAAGTGACAATGGTTTTCCAAAGTACTCCCGAGCCCATGTGGCTATTTCTAACACAGCAGCAGAGCTTGAAGGTCACGCACATTTACCAGAGGTTTCTTGCCTGGCCCTACGCGGACTGAGCTTTCTCTGGATTCCCTGAATCTTTTCACAATATTATACATGGTAGATGGTGAACGACTTAAATACTTTGCAATCTTGCATTAAGAAATGTGATTTTTGATTTGTCTGACAATTCTCTCATGAAATTTGGCACAAAGTGGTGAGCCATGACTGAGATGAGATGCTCCTTTTATACCCAATCACGATCCCCTCACCTATTACCAATTCACCTGCTTATTGTGGGCTGTTTCAAAACCGTTTAACTTGGATATTCTATAACGTTTTCACTATTATTTTGACTCTGTCCCAACTTTTTTGGAGTGTGTTGCAGCCATCAAAATTACAAAATACAATTAATTTGGTCAGTGAAAATTTTGGTCTTTGTACTTTTCTCAGTTAAATCACAAAATCTTGATTTTACCGCATTTTACAAAATATCCCAACTTTTCTGGAAATGGGGTTTGTATCTGAATTTCATATTATAATTAAAATCAATTACATTAAAATCTATTAAAGAATTTAAAATTAAAAGTAATACAATACACAAAAATGACTTTTATCTCTAATAATAGAGAAATAATGGTCTGTTTATGAAGATCTCAAACATTAACCATTAAAATGTAAATCTGGACCAAACATACGTCAGCCTTTCTTACCATCAGTTCTCTGATTTTAATATATGCAAATCACCTTCCTTCTTTAAATGTGTCAATCTTTGTGATCTGAACAGACATCTGAACTCTAGGAACAAAGTCTGTCTTTCTGGTTTAAACTTAAATACACCATGTTTAAGAAGTTTCTTATATTTGTAACTCTGGCAGTTTTACCACGTGAGTCACTGCATAGGATAATCATTAAGAGTGCAACAATGTAACATTATAACATCTTTCTAACATTTAATATTGTTTCTTTTTCCACAGGTATTGAATGTCAGACATTCACTCAGTCTGACACTGTGGTTAAAAAACCAGGAGAGTCTCATAAACTTACATGCACAATAACTGGATTTACATTCAGCAGTCTCTATCTCAGTTGGATCAGACAGAGCCCTGGAAAAGGACTGGAGTGGATTGCATACATCAGCACATCCAGTTCTCCGATCTACTATTCCCAGTCAGTCCAGGGAAGGTTCACAGTGTCCAGAGATGACTCCAGCAGTCAACTGTACCTGCAGATGAACAGCCTCAAGACTGAAGACACTGCTGTCTATTACTGTGCTAGAGAGTCACTGTGAATGAGTTCAGGGTCAAAGCAATACAAAAACCACTTCCTCATTCACATAAACAGATGATGAATATTAACTCATCAGCTGCATTGCATCGCATAAAAATAATCAGTTATAAAAGCTCATTCTAACATTTTAAGGTGGTAATGAAAAAAGTGGGCAATTTTAAATTTCCCTTGTTTCCAACACAGTCCTGCCCCTATTTTGTGTGAATTATGTTTATGCTGAGATACACTACGTTCTGGTCTAGGCCATTATTTGACCAGCAGAGGCTCATGATGCATTTTACTGAATCAGAATCGCAGCGACATACAGGCTACTGTAAGCTTCCCTCTGTCATCAAAAAAACAAACACGCTCATATAAATACTAACTAAACAATATTACACAAGCAAGAGGGCTGTTGTTATCAGCACAGCAGTGATTATTAATGCAATCTAGTTGAATCCATTTGTTCACTGTAAATGACAATTCACAGACTTTTTTCAACATACTGAACACAGAACATTTGAACATACTGACATGTGCAGAACTGTGTGCAAATATTCTTTCTCCTCCTCTTTATTTGAGTATTAAGAGGAAAAGAAGCAGCTTGCTCTCTCACTTCGCAAACCATGGTCTCCTCATCTCTCTGGTTGTTTCTGCTGTTAGCAGCTGTCTCTCATAAGTCTCCATTGTTTCTATAGAAATACTTCATAATAAAAATTTCTTAAACATGGTTATACAAAATATTTCCATGCATCTAACATGTCAGACCATATTTGTTTCTCCAGGTGTCCACTGTGTTGAACTGACCCAGACTGATCCTATGGTCTTAAGGCCTGGTCAGATTTTGACACTGTCCTATAAGATCTCTGGATAATAATAAATAATAATAATACATTTTATTTAAAGGCGCCTTTCAAAACACTCAAGGATACCGAACAGTAGAATGATAGTCATAAAACAAATCAAGACACAATACAACAAAACAACAGCTATTTAACATACGATATTTAAAATTGATCAGAGAAAGCTAATTTAAATAGGTCAGCTTTAAGACGTGATTTAAAAGTAGCCAGACAATCACTTTCTTGTAAAGATTGTGGAAGAGAATTCCATAGACGTGGAGCAGCACAGCTGAACGCCCTGGACCCCATAGTGACTAAACGAACAGAGACTAAGTACAACAAGAGAAACAGATGAAGAAGATCGAAGTGTACGCTTCGGGGTGCAGATATGAAGCAATTCGGAGAGATATGAGGGTGCGAGATTGTGAAGAGCTTTAAAAGTGAGAAGCAGAATCTTGTATTCTACCCGATATTTAACAGGAAGCCAATGTAGATGATAGAGGACAGGAGAGATATGCTCAATGGAAGAGGTTCTAGTGATTATAGGGGCAGCTGAGTTCTGGACCAACTGAAGTTTATGAAGGAGTTTGTGACCCAAATAGTAGAAAATTACAATAATCAATGCGTGAAGTGACTAGAGCGTGTACAAGAATGGCTGTGGAATTGGATGTGAGAAATGGACGGAGACGGCTGATGTTCCGTAGATGGAAATATGCAGACCGAGTAATATTGTTCACATGCGTTTCAAAGACAAAGTACTATCAAGGACGACACCCAGACTCTTAACCTGGGAAGATGGAGAGATTATAGAATTATCAATGGAAAGTAAAAAGCTATTGGATTTTGACAAATTGGATTTAGTGCCAACAAGAAGAACCTTTGTTTTATCAGTATTCAACTTGAGAAAATTGTGCGAAAACCAGGATTTAATTTCTTCTAAACAATCTGAGAGAGAGGAAGACAGAAGAGTAGAATTTGGCTTGGACGATAAGTAGAGCTGGGTGTCGTCCGCATAATAATGAAAACTAATGCCATATTTCATATCTCTGCACTCATTGGATACGACAGGCTGCAGGAAAAGCTCTGGAATGGGTTGGAGAGATATGTGGTGATGGTAACACATATTACTGTAATAACCTGAAAAGTAGATTTCAAATTACCAGAGACTCTTCCAGCAATAAACATCAGTGTTTTACAGCCAAACAAATATTTGAGAAATGAGCTGCAGACCTTTCTTTGCTGGTGTAACAACAAAGTTATGCCCTTTTTTTTTTTTGCAGTGTGCAGTCACAGTAAAGTTATATGTAGTTCCAAACGTAGGTTCGGGAGGAGCCTAAACATTCAGTCCTGTCAATCATCATTACGAAGTTTATAAGCAGCAGTCACTGCGTCATCCCAGTGCAATTCTTCCAGCATCCCTCCTCCTCCCCATCTCCTCCTCTATTTCTCTTATTCTCCCTCTATGCGGTACTGTTATAGGGGAGTTTAACTCGGAGCTCAAGCCGAGCCTCGGGTTCGAGGCTCCTTCGAGGACAGCAAGCCAAGTTTGTTTTACCATTAACCATTCAGACTGAATGGGCAGGTGAACTTGTGAATCATCTTTAATGAGAATACTGCTGATATTACAATAGAGGGCACTGTCTGCCTTTGTGATGCCCAGTCCAGCAGATCAGAGATATTGTATAGGATTAATGTTTCTTGCTTCATTTTTAAAAGAAGAAACAAAAGAAAAGAACAACAAAATATTACAAAGCATTTCAAAAGTCAAAAGATCTCGAGCAGGAGACCGTTCTAGAAAAATCAAATCCAAAAATGTAAGAATCCAACGTTTAACAGAAATTGAATGAAGAGGTTTCCATCTCAACGCATTCACCTTTTTAGCAGCTGTGAGACCAGCTAGTACTGTGCGCTTATGCTGATTATTAATATTCAACATTGTTAGCTTAGCTTATTCAATAACAAGACAGGCACCGTTACAGGTCCGTTGCTGAAACCAGATCAGGCAATCTGCATGCTAATTTTAAAACGTACAATTTATTTCAATTCACCGAACAGGTTAGAAAAGCAAGTGTTTCTGATGATGGCCCAACAGAAACATACATTATTACTGCTGTTGTTGCTATCAAATGTAACATCAATAAAATAATAACACAAATATAATTAATATATGCAACAAATAAAAAAAAATCTCTAAAGAAAAAAAAAGAACAAGACATTTAATGTATAAACTTTAATTAGCATAAATGCTCTGATCAGGGCAAATTCAATCAAAGAATATTTAATTTTACATTTTGATAGGTTGAATCACTTGCAGTCAAAATAAACTGTTTACATTTTCTGCTAATGAACTTCAACCATATCAATAATAGCTAAAAGTTCAGGACAGTGTGATGATGTCTCTTCATGTAATCCCAATATTCTTGTTGTTTGAGCATGTGAAGTTGATTATTAGCTCTGTGTGTTTATGTAAATCTTCTGTTGCATATTTAAACACCAGACATGAGTCAGTTTATACATTCATCTGATCACTAGAGGGAGAGAAGAACAAACTGTGCTGTGAAACACACCATGATCTCTTCATCTTTAGTGTTGCTTCTGGCAGTAGTATCCTGTAAGTTTAGTCTACTTTTCTGTGTGATACATCATTTTGTTGCTAAAAAGCTTGTTAACCATCTTTAAACTTCATGCTATTTTACTAACAGGTATTATTTCATTTGATACAGGTATTCATTCATATGAACTCACTCAGCCTGAGTCTCTGACTGTCCGTCCTGATGCCACTCTAACTATCAACTGTAAAGTCTCATATTCAGTTACTAGTTATGGTACAGCCTGGATTCGTCAGCCTGCAGGAAAAGCTCTGGAGTGGATTGGAAGGATTGGCTATAGTGGAAGCTTATACTACAAGGATTCACTGAAAAGCAAGTTCAGCATCACCAGAGACACCTCCAGTAACACAATAACACTGCAGGGAAATAATATGCAAGCTCAAGACACAGCTGTGTATTATTGTGCCAGACAGACACAGTGACAGACGCCAACAGCCTCCCTGTACAAAAACATCATCATTGTACAAATTAGGGTATTCATCATGTTTTTCTTCAAAAGTTTTATAACAACAGATTTATAGAACAGCAGATTTACAGATGAAGTAATATGTTTCAATAGGAAGCCAATAAAATCAATAATCTCTTCTATCTGTCTCATAATATTGGCTTTGCTTTCTTTAAGATTGCCTAAGCCAGACTCGAAAGAAAGTTTAAATGATTTTTATGTCTTTGTTTTGACCCTGTGTTAGAGTTTTTAGCCACTGTTTACAGCACAGATCTGTGTCTGTCAATGAACTGAAGCACTTTAATCTGTGAGTCTTACAACAGTATTGGCCAAACACTAAAAGATGGCAGTAATGCATCACTTGAATTGATATTGTCTTGTATTTTATTTTTCAACATTGTTTTTTAGTGGTTTTAAACTTTCAATGTTGTGTTGTTTAAAAAATGTAGACTAAATGCAATAAAATAAAGAATCTGTGGTTTGTTAATTCTCTTTAACCTTTATTTAACTAACAAAAGTACAAAGAAAAGATTTTCAATGTTTTCACTGACCAACTTAAAGTGTATTTTGTAAATATAAGCAAATTTTGATTTTGATGGCTGCAACACACTCCAAAAAGTTGGGACAGAGGCATTTTTACCATTGTGTCACATCACCTTTTCTTTTAATTACACTTTTTAATTGTTTGGGAACTGAGGATACTGGTTGTTGAAGGTTTTGCAAGTGAAATTTTTGCCCAATCTCGCCTGATACAAGACAACTGCTTAACAGTCTGTGGTCACCCATGTCTGATTCTCCTTTTCATGATGGGCCATACATTTTCAATAGGAGACAGACCTGGACTGCAGACAGACAGTCAAGCATATCCACTCTACCGTGTAGAGCATCTAGAAATGAGGCCTGGCATTGTCTTGCTTCCTAGGAAAGATGTCATCTTTATGGCAGTTTATGTCTCTGTACAATCCCAGTATACGCCTCCATGTCAGTGATTCCTTCACACATATAATCACCCATACTCTTTGCACTGATGTACCTCCATACCATGACAGATGTTTGCTTTTGCATCTGACGCAAGTCTGGATGGTCTCTTTCGTCTTTGGGACTGAGAACTCGATGTCCGTTTTTTTCCAAAAACAAGTTGAAACCTGGACTCATGTGACCACAGCACACATTTCCGCTGTTTTTTGGACCATCTGAGATGAGCTCGGGCCCAGAGAACTCGGTGCCATCTCTGTATAGAACTGATGTATAGATTTCTGCTTGTGTAACAGAGATTCAAGTTGCATTTCCTGATGCAGCGGCAGACTGTGTTAAGTGACAATGGTTTTCCAAAGTACTCTCAAGCCCATGTGGCTATTTCTAACACAGCAGCATGACGGTTTCTCATGAGATGCTAGCTGTGAGGCCAGCTAGTACTGTGCGCTTATGCTGATTATTAATATTCAACATTGTTAGTTTAGCTTATTCAATAACAAGTGTGGCAAAGCGAGAACCACTGCTCGCTTGGGGACGAAGTGAATGTCCATAAAACATGTTAAATATAATGGCTCAGCCCGCAATAGCACTTTTGTGCAAGTGTGATTTATTTACAGTGCTAAAAATAACAACAATGATGGAAAAAAAAGGGGAAAAAAATAAAGAGGTAATAATCCAAGCAAAAATATATACAGTTAAGTATCCACAATATACAGGTGATTGGAGGTTCGCTCGAGGCACCGCAGTTGCACTCTCAGAAATAATGTTCAACATGTCCATGTGCCATTGGGACTGCGTGTGCACCCGCGCCGCCGACGGCAGAAACAGCGGGAGGGGAAATGGGTGTGGACCATTACAAAGGTTAGTATTTCTGTGTGAGTGCATGTATGTGTGTGTGTGCGCCAGTGTTGCCCAGCGCTGACAATTAGGTCAGCTTTGTCACAACAAGACAGGCACCGTTACAGGTCCGTTGCTGAAACCAGATCAGACAATCTGCATGATAATTTTAAAACTTACAATTTATTTCAATTCACTGAACAGGTGAGAAAAGCAAGTGTTTCTGATGATGGCCCAACAGAAACATACATTATTACTGCTGTTGTTGCTGTCAGATGTAACATCAATAAAATAATAACACAAATATAATTAATATATGCAATAAATAATTAAAAAAGAAAAAAAAAATGCTCTGATCAGGGCAAATTCAATCAAAGAATACTTCATTTTACATTCTGATAGTTTGAATCACTTACAGTCACAATAAACTGTTTACATTTTCTGCTAATGAACTTCAACCATATCAATAATAACTAAAAGTTCAGGACAGTGTGATGATGTCTCTTCATGTAATCCCAATATTCTTGTTGTTTGAGCATGTGAAGTTGATTATTAGCTCTGTGTGTTTATGTAAATCTTCTGTTGCATATTTAAACACCAGACATGAGTCAGTTTATACATTCATCTGATCACTAGAGGGAGAGAAGAACAAACTGTGCTGTGAAACACACCATGATCTCTTCATCTTTAGTGTTGCTTCTGGCAGTAGTATCCTGTAAGTTTAGTCTACTTTTCTGTGTGATACATCATTTTGTTGCTAAAAACTTGTTAACAGTCTTTAAACTTCATGCTATTTTACTAACAGGTATTATTTCATTTGATACAGGTATTCATTCATATGAACTCACTCAGCCTGAGTCTCTGACTGTCCGTCCTGATGCCACTCTAACTATCAACTGTAAAGTCTCCTATTCAGTTACTAGTTATGGTACAGCCTGGATTCGTCATCCTGCAGGAAAAGCTCTGGAGTGGATTGGAGTGATCTGGAGTGGTGGAGGCTTAGCCTACAAGGATTCACTGAAAAGCAAGTTCAGCATCACCAGAGACACCTCCAGTAACACAATAACACTGCAGGGAAATAATATGCAAGCTCAAGACACAGCTGTGTATTATTGTGCCAGACAGACACAGTGACAGACGCCAACAGCCTCCCTGTACAAAAACATCATCATATTCACATTAGGGTATTTATCATTTTGTCCTCAAAAGTTCAAAACCAATATTCATAAAATGTTCATCATTCACAGCTGATATTTATTTGATGACATTAAAATTTAATGAATCTGAATCAGAACAACAACAATTACCTAATAAATAAAACACAATTAGCTAAAATAACTGTCATTAACAGAAACTAATAAAGCATTATTTGTTTCAAAAGAAAGTCAATAAAATCTATCACCTCTTGCATCTCTTTGCTTTCATCAGGTTATAAAGTCTGTTGGTCAGTAAAGTTCAGTTTTGAGCTTGTTTTGACTCAGTGTTACTGTTGTCTCAGAGCTGTGATTGGAGTTTTCAGCCACTGATTGAGCAACACTAATAATTATTAAGAAAGATAAAATGAACATGCACCTGTTCCCACATGAGATTATTTATTTTTTTGATTCTTTTTTCTGTTGATTCAGTTATCAAGCAGCATGAATAAATATCATGTTTTCTAGTTGACTGCAAACAGCATGAGCATGTGTGATCAACAAACAAAAAATAAAATGCAGAAAAACTTTTCTTATTGTGTATTGTGACATATAACAGTGAACAGAAAGGTACATATTCATATTATGCTGTTCTTAAATAGTTTGGCCCTTCAGTCATGATTGTACCTTGTGACCCTCCAATGCAAATCAAACACTCCTGTATGTTTGCTTAGTATTTATGTGCTTCTGATTGGATCTGGAGCGTTACATCACCACTTTCAAGATGAAGAGTTCACTCTGCTTACTGCTGCTCTCATTCAGCGTACACCGTGAGTTTTCTCATGAAACACATTTCTATTATCAGTTCTAATACATATATGTCTCAAATGAAACCAGTCTTTTCAATCTTCCTTTTAGGTTTAAAATGTCAAAGTATGGAGTCCATTGAAAGCACAGTTCAGAAAAAGCCTGGAGAAACTCTGACTCTGTCCTGTAGAGGATCCGGTTCAGCTTTAGCTGCTGTAGGATGCACTGGATCAGACAACAAGCTGGAAAACCTCTTGTGTGGATTGGACGTGTTAATAGTGATGGCAGCGGCCATGACTACGCTGAACCCTTCAACAGACGAAGTGAAATCACCAGAGATAATTCAAAGAGTATGGTATATCTGAAACTGTCGGGCCTGACAACAGAAGACTCAGCCACATATTACTGCGCAAAACAAACACAGTGACACAAAGTTCTCGCACGGCTGAACAAAAACCACTCAAGTGTTTCATCTCTTGTCACTAGAGTTCAACAGGTGGCAGCAGAGAATAAAAAATCCATAAAATACAGCCCAATGAGAAGATATATCTGTCACAGCATTATTAAAGCCTATTATATTACAGTTAAATTTACAGTGAAGTTCACTATAAAAGCTCCAACATCTCACAACACAAAGACATATCTGACTCCTTTACCACAACACATGTTTTTGATACATAGATTTGTGGTAGTGGCTACAAATTTTACAGTGACAAACTAAAAATATGTTTCAATTAACCAGAGAGTCTTCCAGGAGTCTACAAGTGAAAGTGACTCTACAAGGGCAAAATATAATAATAAATATCAGCATCTTACTGTGAATACAGTAATAAACAACAAGCGGTTCTAAAACATCTTGAATGAAAAAAAAAAAAAAAAAATCCTCTAACATAGGAAGATAAAAATATGAATCAAATGAATTCAAGTGATTTTTATTTTCTGAGTTCACAAGTTTTGCTTCATTATTACAGGCAAAAGCGAGGCCTTTAGACTTTCAGATGCAGGTCCAACAGAACCGTGATTACTGACCTACTGCTTTTGTTGCTTTCCAATATACCAATATTAGTTATATCAACCCCTGAAAAAGAATTAAAGTAGATGGAGATATATAAAATGTCCAGCAGAAAAAAAAATGTTGACAAAACATAAGCTTGATGTCATAAAATTCTCTAATGAGAGCAATAAATCATATAAACTGTAACATAAATATTTTTTAGCATGTGGAGTTGATTATTAGCTCTGTGTGTTTATGTAAATCTTCTGTTGCATATTTAAACACCAGACATGAGTCAGTTTATACATTCATCTGATCACTAGAGGGAGAGAAGAACAAACTGTGCTGTGAAACACACCATGATCTCTTCATCTTTAGTGTTGCTTCTGGCAGTAGTATCCTGTAAGTTTAGTCTACTTTTCTGTGTGATACATCATTTTGTTGCTAAAAAGCTTGTTAACCATCTTTAAACTTCATGCTATTTTACTAACAGGTATTATTTCATTTGATACAGGTATTCATTCAGAAGAACTCACTCAGCCTGAGTCTCTGACTGTCCGTCCTGATGCCACTCTAACTATCAACTGTAAAGTCTCCTATTCAGTTACTAGTTATGCTACAGCCTGGATTCGTCAGCCTGCAGGAAAATCTCTGGAATGGATTGGATTGATCTGGGGTGGTGGAAGCTTATACTACAAGGATTCACTGAAAAGCAAGTTCAGCATCACCAGAGACACCTCCAGTAACACAATAACACTGCAGGGAAATAATATGCAAGCTCAAGACACAGCTGTGTATTATTGTGCCAAATATTATACACAGTGACAGACGCAAACAGCCTCCCTGTACAAAAACATCATTATCATCATCATTGTTACAAATTAAGAGTGTTTCTGATGGTTTTCCACAACAGTCTGATTTTATCAGATTTTAGGTTTTCAATAAAGACATTATAGACCTTAATTCAGCTGGTATAACAAAAATCCAATTAAAAAAAAAAAAAAAAAAAAAAAACAAGCCTAATGATAAATTTGAGTAAATGCATTATTTATCAGCAAATATTTGCACCAAAGAAATGAAAAACTCAACAATTATCATCTTTTGCAGCACTTCACTTCGATATTTGATAAGTTGATGATAAGTTCTTTACAATTACATGTTTGATATGAAGTGGCAAATAACTTCTAAATAACCTTCGACTTAATGTAGCAGCCAGAAGCAAAATAAATAAAATGAATGAAAGTGATATGAAGTGACAACTGATATGATGAATTTATACAAACTGGATTGCACATTACAGTTATTGAAAAGGTCAAAGTAATTCATAAAACAACAAAAATTAGTGAACATCTGCAATTTATTTATATATTTTTTTTTTTGGAAATTTTTTTTTTTTTTTATTCTTATTCAAGTCTGTCAATTTATATTGTAGCATTCTTACACTCTAAAAAATGCTGGGTTAAAAACAACCCAAGTTGGGTTGAAAATGGACAAACCCAGCAGTTGGGTTAATGTTTGCCCAACGTGCTGGCAGTTTTATTTAACTCAAATATTGTCTAAAAATTACTATATGGCTGGCTTGGAAATTAAAAATCAGACAAATAATTACTAGAGGCAACAATAATAATCAAAAGGTGAACATTTATTAAGAAGCAATTTCATAAATGTTATTGTTTAATTATTATTCATTAAACTTATTGATACATGTTTATTTATTAAATATATTAATAAATGTTCATTTCCAATGTACTTTTGGTTCATTTTAAGCAAGCAATACAGTAATTTTTTAAAAATAGTTAAATAAAACTACCCAGCCGGTTGAGCAAACCTCTGGGTTAAAACAAACCAATTGCTAGAGACTCATCAACAGTGCCATTAGATCTTAATATAGTATTAGATTTTAAAGCTCCACCCAAATGTAAATGACATAATGTACAGTATTTCTACCAGCAGTATTCAGTGACATTGTAGCAGTTGGTCTTCCTGCATCATTTGAAATGGCAGACATTCCATTCTTATTTTTTCTCCTGATGTGTATAACTAGTACGTTTCTCTATTTCATGTTATATTATTATTTAATTCTGCCTCCAGAATTTATTAATGGGTGTACTGTATATGATACTGTGGACCGGTCATTATAACTTTCAATTGTTTTAGGTGTTAATGGTCAGAGCCTGGAGTCCATCCCATCAAGTTCTGTTACCAAAAAGCCTGGAGAACTTTTGAACCTTTCCTGTAGAGGATCTGGATTTGATTTTGGAGCAAACAACATGAACTGGATCAGACAGCCAGAAGGGAAAGCATTGAACTGGATGGGGCTCATCTGGTATGATGCCAGTAAAACAGTGTATGTAAAAGTGAGAGACTGTGCTGCACAGCTGACTGATGTCCTAACAGATATCTTCAACACCTCGCTGCACCAGGCAGTCATCCCCACATAGCTATCATACTGGTACCAAAGAAATCACCTGTTTCCTGTCTAAATGACTACCGTCCCATAGCACTGACTCCAATCATGATGAAGTGCTTTGAGAGGTTAGCCATGCACCACATAAAAACCAGCCTCCCCAACCCACTTGATCCGCTCCAGTTTGCATAACGTCCAAACCACTCTACGGATGATGCAATTTCCTCCACCCTCCACACGGCTCTTACCCACTTAGAACAGAAGGACACTTATGTAAGAATGCTGTTCATCGACTTCAGCTCAGCATTTAACACAATAATCCCTCAGCAGCTTATCAATAAATTAAACTTGCTGGGCTTCAACTCGTCCCTCTGTAATTGGATACTGGACTTTTTAACCGGAAGACCTCAGTCAGTCAGTGTCGGCCACAACACTTCGAGCACTACCACTCTGAGCACAGGTGCCCCACAAGGCTATGTCTCTTCACGTTGCTGACCCACGACTGCACTGCCAAGTTCAGCTTCAACCACATCATCAAGTTCTCTGATGACACAACAGTGGTAGGTCTCACCAGCAACAACGATGAAACGCACTACAGAGAGGAAGAGGCACAGCTGGCGGTATGGTGTGGCGCTAACAACCTGTTCCTCATTGTGGGAAAGACAAAAGAGGTTGTGATGGACTTCGGGAGAAACTCAGTTGATCAGCAGCACTAAATTCCTAGGGGTGCACATCACAGAGGATCTCACCTGGACCACCAACACCACGTCACTCTCCAAGAAGGCACAACAGCGCCTACACTTTCTCCGCTGGCTGAAAAGAACAAGTCTCCCTCCACCCATCCTCACCACATTCTACAGGGGAACCATTGAGAGCCTGCTGACCAGCTGCATCACTGTCTGGGATAGGAACTGTGAAAGCAAAAACCCCATACAAAACCCTACCTCCTGAAACACGGACTACCTCATCTCCCCCCAAACACCCCCTAACCATGCCACATCACATGGAAAAACTGTCTGAAAGTTTCTGTGCAATTCTGAGAGTGCTACACACAAGTGGGCCTGTACAAACCACCTGTAGTAACATACTCTCCTCTGTGCACTATACACTTTTTACATAGACTATTGTGTACATAATCTTACAAAAGACTCAATTACATGTTTGTTTATGCTCATGCACAAAAAAAAAAAAAAAAATCATCTTGCACTGTTCCCAGCCAGCTGCTTGACTTACAATGTTTCTCTTTGCACATGTACAGTATTTATGTGAAAGCATATTTTATATTTTTATGTATAGTAACTATTTATATATGGTATATTTATAGTCAGACTCTCTCAGTAGGTTAGTTGTGTATAGGTTTACACTGTCTGTATTTATGTAGCACCGTGATCTTGTGAGGCACGACATTTCGTTCCACTGTATATGTCACCACATGTAGCAGAATGACAATAAAGCTCAACTTGACTTGACTTGAATTCTTGGCACATTTTACAAGAGGGCGCACTGTTCTCACATGTAGTCAAATCATGGTAAATACAAAATGAGCCTCAGTAGAAGGATTCTCTAGATCTCTCATTCTACTTCTAACACATTATTTCATGATAGTGAAGTCTCTTTTTATCGATTATAAATAGTGGCCAATAAGTAATCTTCAGTAATCCACTGTCATCACTGAATTATTTATTTATTGATCCATTCTCATGAAGCTCACGACTATGACAGTAATGCTAATAGTGCATGCTTGATGTTTGTTTCTGTAAAGTACTAAATTGTGTGTTGTATTTCTGATTCTGAGAGCGGTTTTTCTTCTTACTGAACACAGCACAACTTATTATATAGAAAATATTTATTGCCTGTACAGTGACTAAATTTAAGGCATTCAGTGTTTATTCCAGGATACCCCTTGAAGTAAACTGAATCTGAAAAGCCTTAGATATCAGCATAGAATAAAGACCAGAAAACAAAAAGGCTACATTTACTAAAAAAGAAAAAAAAAGAAAAGAAATGTGTGCTCATATCTTTCCCATAGCAAGGTAAATTGTTAGCGATATTAATAAAAACATGTATCACTTTAAATAATAATAATAATTACTATTATTGAACATCAGAGATATATGGAGACAAGAGTATATATATATATATATATATATATATATATATATAATCACATTTACTGATCCGTTGCCCCTCAGGAAACACCTGTGTTTGGTTATTGCCTCTAAGAAAATAAGTGAATTTGCATGTATAGTTTCATAAGACTTGTTTAAACTCTATAACTATAAAGCATATAAGAAACTACTAAAATACATTATGTTAAAGTAGCTATCTATTAACATACTCAAACATAAATGAAAGACAGTACAATCAAGAAACGGTTATTTGAAGTCTTCTCAGCAAATTATATCAGAATCAAATTAAGTGACCCTGATGATTGTAAAATAATTTTAGAAAAGATCATACTTTTTTTAATTGAAACACTGCTAATCAAACTAAACTGATTGTGATGTTTCAATAAAACTGAAGATGATTAATTACACCTCATTTGTATTTCTTCCTTCAGCCTTTCCATCTCCCTCCACTGTATGAGTTTCTCTGAGGGTTTCTATTTATGTTCTTTAGGTTGATAAAGAGTTGTATCAACTGCTTTCTGACCTACAATCATTAGAATTTCGGGGTTTTGATTTTTGCCATTCAATATTGTCAAAAGATATTTCAGAGGAAAAAGAAGTGCCAAAATTATGAGACACTACTGAGGGATGCCCAGAAAACTTATGGAAGGTTCCAAGACCCATGAAGACTAAGAAGATGGTTAGAGCAATGATTGTCACGATCACGGCTGTTGTGTTGGTCCTACATGCACGCCGGCTGTACTTCTGAGCTTCCACGCTGTCTCCCTCATTCATCTTGCTTCTCGCCTTAAAAAATATAGAGGAAAACTTAACTGAGTAAATCTGAGTATAGACTAACTTGTTGTTCCAAACACATGCTTGCACTTATCTTTAACGAACATATCAAAGCAGCGAGACCCAGACACGACACAATCAGTTATAAAACATGATGTTGAACACAGAGCAGCACATGTGGTCTTTTCCTTTAAATTTCACCCTCACAAAGATGACTTTAGGTGAAACCCCCCCATTATCTGACTCTGAGAAGTTATTCATTTCAACTGCCACAGTTTGTCTGGCAGAATCTTGTAAGGGAATCTCGTATATGTTTTGATGCTCCATCCTGATCACAAAAATGAATCAATGAGTCGATCATAAACTTCTGCGTCCTTCTATTGCTTGTGTTCATGTGTTCTCTTCTATTTCATGCGTTCTCTTGTGTTGCTCTAAATGTGTGATGCTTGTTTCCATTAACTCCCACCTTTGTGGTGTGAAAACTTATCCATTTCTGTGGTGGAATAACAGGGTAATTACAGTAATTACAGGGTAAGTGCAGGTTCACAACATACTGCAAACAACTATAATTTTTTTTCTGCCTAAAGAACAGCTGATACCCAAAGTATGAAGATTGTGTGTTTGTGTGTGATATAATAACTTACATTAATGCTCCAATAATGTGATTTAGACCTCAAATCATGAAGGACACAGAGTGAGATGCTGCAAGAAAAGTGCACAATCCAAGTTCTGTCATGACAGCTCTCAGAGTGTTTGACATGGTAATGGTATGAGAATGTTGTATGTTTGGTCTTGGTGGAATAGATCTGCTACTCTGCTGTTGCTGCTTTTATTGCTGCTGCTGCAGAACAAGTACTATACAGATCTATACAGGTGGAGCTGGGGAAGGTGGAGGGATTCCTAATGGAAGCTGCACTGCTAAGGCAATGCTGCCAAAGTATTTTGAAGGTTGAGCACGCAAGCACATTAGCCACTGATACAGCAGGAAACAATTAGCTGTGCCCTATAGATAATGATGTGATTATGAGCAGGTTGAGTTAAAGGACCTATTAGCCTGTGCCACCTAGAGTTTCATGACAGAACTTTGTATTTGTCCTAAACATGAAATATGAGACATGTTTCAAACTAATTCATAAGGCTACAGTTTCTGTCAGATGCACGTTATTTAATGCATTTAAGACGGGTTTGTAAGGATGTATATGTCACCGCGTAAGGGTGGAGAAGGAAGTGACAAAAAGGAACAAATGTTTGGATTTGGGAATGGTAGTTACTGACAGTTTTTTGACCACTTTATTAATTTTGCTTGGATTTTCATTTGTTGGTATTATGAACTTAATTTAGAAATGCTTTTGAAACTAAACTTTTTGCTTTTAATAAACAAAATTAATTTTGAAATGAAAGACGGCTTTTGGAGTGGAGTGCGTGCAAAATAGGCTAATCGCTATACTTGAATCCACGGCCTACTAAGAAAGGCCGACACAAAATTTCTCACTCAGTCTTGAAATGACTCACTCATAAATACAGTCACTTAAATGCCACTGCCTTTTGGAGTTCATGCAAAACTGTTATGTACATTTCTCATAAGCTGCATTGGATGTTTTAAATGTTCTAAATGTGTGATGTTAGTTTCCAGAAACTCACCCATTTGTGGACTTTATGACCTATTTTCATTCTGGATGGTAAAACTTTATGTCCTTTTTTAAGCTACAGCCACAAAGCCATAGGACTGGTCAAGTGCATTAACTTGCAGAAAGTGTCTCTGAAAAATCTTCACTATATAATGCACAGACAAGAGGAGTGATTCAAACAATGAAAAGTCCCAGTGCTGTTGGGCTGTACAGCATTCATGAAAAGGATCTGATGACTGAAACTAACTGTTGTATAAATATGGTATATGATAATTAATTCTTCAAAGACTTTAAAATGAGAACATTCTGTTTTAGACTCAAATAGTCAGACTAAGTACATTTTGAGTCTTAGTAAACATCCACAGCTTTCAAATATAGATTAAAACCAAAATACTATGAATTGCCTGAAGAGGCCAGTAACCAGTTGTAAGTGCATGTACAATATCAGACAACTTATCTAATCAAATTTAAGCAAAAAAGAAAACATGTTCAGTGAATAGAAATGTTTCATTAAAATCTAATGACAAACATGATGAAATCAAATCATTTAATGAGAAAAGCATTGTTTTTTTTATATCTTGCACAACTGAATGGCTGTATGCAAATCTTCCATCTGTTCTTTGTACAAAAGTGAAGTGTGTGTGTCTGTTGGTCATTAGGAAAAGTCAAATTACATTCATTTCATCACCAAATCATGATCCTCTCATCAACTCTTCTACTGCTGCCAGCAGCTGCATCCTGTGAGCTTCACTGATGGTTTATTTAAAGCACCAAATTAAAGTCTGAAAAAAAAAAAAAAAAAAAAATGTTTTGAAGCATAACTATTAATAACACATTCTTCCATTTTTGTTTTCAGGTGGTGCCTATATGTTGAGCTCACTCAACCTCCATCTATGGTTGTGAATCATTTTCCATCTCCTGCAGGATTTCAGTATCAAGCTATTGCATTCACTGGATACGTCAACCCACTGGAAAAGCACTGGAATGGCTGGAATATCTTTGTAATGGGTAGCAGTAATATTTTTATGGAAAGACTCCATAAAAACAAGATCAGTTTCACCCAGGACACATCCAAAAACACAGTGTTTCTACAGGGAAATAATTTTTATAGACACAGCTGTATATTACTGTGCAAGAGACACAGAGATTAAACAAGACACAGCTCTGTACAAAAACCTAAACACATCCATCCATCCAATAATGCTTCAAAAATAAATAAATAATATATATATATATATATATATATATATATATATATATATATACACACACACACTGCCCAGCCAAAAAAAAAAAAAAAAAAAAAAAAAAAAGGTCTAAGAATCTATGAATGGATTGTTATTACAGTGATTATTATGTTTCTAGCATGTTATATGTTTGGCAAGAATCATTTTCACACATGAATTGGCACCTCTGAGTCCAGACCTTAACCTCAGTGTAAGTTTTTGGGATGTGCTGGAGGAGACTTTACAGAGTGCTCACCTCTTGCATTGTCAATACAAGATCTTGACCAAAAATTGATTTGCATTTAAAAGAAAAGCATTTACATTAAAATCCATTAAAGAATTTAAAATTAAAAGTATTACAATACACAAAAATGGCTTTTATCTATAATAATAGAAAATAATGGTCTGTTTGTTAATATATCTCAAACATTAACCATTAAAATCTTAATCTGATTAGTAAATACAGTAACAAATGTATTACTCATGGTTAGTTCATGTTAGTTAATACATTAACTAATGTTTAACTAATGAACCTTATTGTAAAGTGTTACCAAAATTTCTTAAACATGGTTATAAAAATGTTTTAATTTCTCTAACATGTCAGGCCATATTTGTTTCTCCAGGTGTCCACTGTGTTGAACTGACCCAGACTGATTCTATGGTCTTAAGGCCTGGTCAGGTTTTGACACTGTCCTGTAAGATCTCTGGATATTCAGTGACTGACAGCAGCTACTGCACTGACTTCATACGACAGGCTGCAGGAAAAGCTCTGGAATGGGTTGGAAGAATATGTGGTGATTGTAACACATATTACAGCGATAAACTGAAAAGTAGATTTTAAATTACCAGAGACTCTTACAGCAATAAACATCACGGTCTCACTGTTTCACTGTCACAGACACGCCAGGCTCCACCGTCACACAGACACAGCGCACGTCATCACCAGAGTTTTAATCACTCACACCTGCAGCCCATCAGCACCCTCATCAGCAGCAGCACAAAAGGCACACACACTCACACAGTCACTGTCCGGTCTCGTTTGCACATGGTCTTACCTGTATGCTTACCTCAAGGACTCCCCAGAAGAATACTTACCTGTCTCCAGTGTGTTCCCAGTCTCCTCGGTGTTTCCTCATCTTGTGTGAGTTCCTCTGTGTCTGCTCCAAGCTCCTGTCTATCATCCGTCCACGATTCCTGCAAGACAAAGACAAGTATCAGTCCAGTATCCATATCTGCCATTGCTTAATCTGCCATTACTCACCTGCACTCTGCCAACGATCTCTGGTTGTTCAATAAACTCAATTACCTGCATTCCTGTGTCTCAGTCCCCTTCTGTATTGTAACATTCACAGCCAAACAAATATTTGACAAATGAGCTGCAGAACTGTCTTTGCTGGTGTAACAACAAAGTTGTTATTTTTTTATTTTTTTGCTGTGAGCAGTCACAGTAAAGTTATTAATCTTTAATGAGAATGATAATAATGATAACAATAGAGGGCACTGTCTGCCTTTGTGATGCACAGTCCAGCAGATCAGAGATATTGTATAGGATTAATGTTTCTTTCTTCATTTTTAAAAGAAAGAAAAGAACAACAAACTATTACAAAACAAGCATTTTTAAAATCACCAGAAAACAGTCAAAAGATCTCGAGCAGGAGACAGTTCTAGAAAAATCACATCCAAAAATGTAAGAATCCAACGTTTAACAGAAAGTGAATGAAGAGGTTTCCATCTCAACGCATTCATCTTTTTAGCAGCTGTGAGACCAGCTAGTACTGTGCGCTTATGCTGATTATTAATATTCAACATTGTTAGTTTAGCTTATTCAATAACAAGACAGGCACCGTTACAGTTGAAACCAGATCAGACAATCTGCATGCTAATTTTAAAACTTACAATTTATTGCAATTCATTGAACAGGTGAGAAAAGCAAGTGTTTCTGATGATGGCCCAACAAAAACATACATTATTACTGCTGTTGTTGCTGTCAGATGTAACATCAATAAAATAATAACACTAATATATTATTAATATATGCAATAAATCATATAAAATCCCTAAAGAAAAAAAAAAAAAAGAACAAGACATATTTAATGTATAAACTTTAATTAGCATAAATGCTCTGATCAGGGCAAATTCAATCAAAGAATATTTAATTTTACATTTTGATAGTTTGAATCACTTACAGTCACAATAAACTGTTTACATTTTCTGCTAATGAACTTCAACCATATCAATAATAACTAAAAGTTCAGGACAGAGTGATGATGTCTCTTCATATAATCCAAATATTCTTGTTGTTTGAGCATGTGAAGTTGATTATTAGCTCTGTGCGTTTATGTAAATCTTCTGTTGCATATTTAAACACCAGACATGAGTCAGTTTATACATTCATCTGATCACTAGAGGGAGAGAAGAACAAACTGTGCTGTGAAACACACCATGATCTCTTCATCTTTAGTGTTGCTTCTGGCAGTAGTATCCTGTAAGTTTAGTCTACTTTTCTGTGTGATACATCATTTTGTTGCTAAAAAGCTTGTTAACAGTCTTTAAACTTCATGCTATTTTACTAACAGGTATTATTTCATTTGATACAGGTATTCATTCAGAAGAACTCACTCAGCCTGAGTCTCTGACTGTCCGTCCTGATGCCACTCTAACTATCAACTGTAAAGTCTCCTATTCAGTTACTAGTCAGCATACAGCCTGGATTCGTCAGCCTGCAGGAAAAGCTCTGGAGTGGATTGGAGTGATCTGGAGTAGTGGAGGCTTAGCCTACAAGGATTCACTGAAAAGCAAGTTCAGCATCACCAGAGACACCTCCAGTAACACAATAACACTGCAGGGAAATAATATGCAAGCTCAAGACACAGCTGTGTATTATTGTGCCAGACAGACACAGTGACAGACGCCAACAGCCTCCCTGTACAAAAACACATGTCATCATTGTACAAATTAGGGTATTCATTTCAATTAGGGTCATCAAGTTTTATAAAAACAGATAACAGATTTACAGAACAACAGATTTACAGATAAAATATTATGTTTCAATAGGAAGTCAATAAAATCAATAATCTCTTCTATCTGTCTCATAATATTGGCTTTGCTTTCTTTAAGATTGCCTAAGCCAGACTCGAAGGAAAGTTTAAATGGTTTTTATGTCTTTGTTTTGACCCTGTGTTAGAGTTTTTAGCCACTGTTTCAACAGCACAGATCTGTGTCTGTTAATGAACTGAAGCGCTTTAATCTAAGTCGCTTACAGTATTGGCCAAACACCAATAGATGGCAGTAATGCATCACTTGAATTGATATTGTCTTATACTTTATTTTTCTACATTGCTTTTTAGTGGTTTTGTGTTGTGTTATTTAAAAAATGTAGACATACTTTTCTTGTAATTTCATATTTTATAATATTCATATCTGAATTTCATATTATAACTAAAACCAATTACATTCAAATCCATTAAAGAATTTAAAATTAAAAGTAATACAATACACAAAAATGACTTTTATCTCTAATAATAGAGAAATAACGGTCTGTTTATGAAGATCTCAAACATTAACCATTAAAATCTAAATCTGGACCAAACTTACGTCAGCCTTTCATATCATCAGTTCTCTGATTTTAATATATGCAAATCACCTTCCTTCTTTAAATGTGTCAATCTTTGTGATCTGAACAGACATCTGAACTCTAGGAACTCAAAGTCTGTCTTTCTGGTTTAAACTTAAATACACCATGTTTAAGAAGTTTCTTATATTTGTAATTCTGGCAGTTTTACCACGTGAGTCACTGCATAGGATAATCATTAAGAGTGCAACAATGTAACATTATAACATCTTTCTAACATTTAATATTGTTTCTTTTTTCACACGTATAGAATGTCAGACATTCACTCAGTCTGACACAGTGGTTAAAAAACTAGGAAAGTCTCACAAACTTACATGCAGGGGTTAAATTGGGCCGGGGCCGTCCGGGGCTGAGCCCCGGCACATAGGCTTATCAGGGCTCGACATTACGCTTAATTTTTTGAAGGGGCAAGAGAAAGAGAGATTTACTTGTCCTGATTAAAACATCAATAACAAAAATAGCTAGGGAATCACCAAAACGCAAGCATGATTCTATTACATTTAGTGTAAGTGGCGATTGATAATGGATAATAATAATAATATAAGCTATAATGTAGGCTATAATGTGGAGGTTTTTTATATTTATAACATATGATACAGTTACGTAACATCACACGACCAAGAGTGCTGTTTTCCGCATTATTGGAATCACGATTGAAAATGTGACACTACTTTTATACATTTAATAATAAGTTAATTAAGTAAATTCAATTCAAGTTAATAAAGTCACTTACATTTTAGACGCATTACTGACTGTTTTTGTTCTGTTTCAGCAGCGAAAATAGTTCCAAACAAAGACCACAGCAGAACCATAGCGCATCTCTCACAGCGACACTCAGCTGCGATTTATTGCTGAATGATTCAGCGTTTTGAACGAATCGGTTGAGTCAAAGATTCAATGGCCCATTTCAAAACACTTGCCTCATTCTTGAATGAATCAGCTGTTTGAACGAATCATTTGAATGAATGACTAGGACAGTCACTTGCCACCACCTACTGGCGGTTCAGTTTTATGTTAAAATTTTCCCAACATTTCTTATTTGTATATTCAAAAATATTTAAAGAATATCATAACATTAATGCAGTTGTAATTTTTCAGTGTAAATTATTTAATTTGATTCCTAACAGTCCTGCTTTATTTTTCTTATTGAATTTATTGATCAAATGTAAAAAAAATTGAAATAAAAGATGAAGCATGTAATAAGATTAGGGGAAAAAATGCCTTGGGGTAAATATCACAAATATGCAGATATAAATATGCAAAAGCTGATGGAACACTGTTGAGAGCTTCAGAATAAATTATATTTACACCAAAAAAGTCCAAAGGACAAGCACATGACAAGGCTTTATGTCGAACCCTGTATTTTGTACTGATTTGCTCTCCTGTAGGCCTACAGAAAGATTTTATTGTTATCAGATGAAGCTTTGCACACTGCCAGCATCTGGAATGATTTTGATCTGCATTTTAGTTCATAGCAGAGGGCTCTGTCGACTTATTTTTTACAGTTTATCAATTGATAAGATTTTGTAGGCTTTGCATACACATGTGCACTACTTGAAACCCTGAAACCACAGAGCCCCAATTTCCCTTGTTTCTAATACAGTCCTGCCCCTGTTTTGTGTGAATTACAGTTGTGGTCAGAATTATTGGCACCCTTGGTAAATATGATCAAAGATGACTGTAAAAATAAATCTGCATTGTTTATCCTTTTGATCTTTAATTCATAAAATTAGCAAAAGTCTAACCTTTCATTGAAGTAAAAGAATTGAAAGTGGGGGGAAAATCACATTATGAAATAAATGTTTTTCTCCAAAACACGTTGGCCACAATTATTGGCACCCTTTTATTCAATACTTTTTGCAAACTCCTTTTGCCAAGATAACAGCTCTGAGTCTTCTTCTATAATGTCTGATGGGTTTGAAGAACACCTGACAAGAGATCAGAGATCATTCCTTCATACAGAATCTCTCCAGATCCTTCAGATTCCCAGGTCCATGTTGGTGCTTCTTCTCTTCAGTTCACTCCACTCATTTTCTTTAGGGTTCAGGTCATGGGACTGGGATGGTCATGGCAGAAGCTTCATTTTGTGCTCAGAGACACATTTTTGTGTTGATTTTGATGTTTGTTTTTGGATCATTGTCCTGATGGAAGATCCAACCACGGCCCATTATTGGATTTCTAGCAGAAGTGGTCAGGTTTTGATTTTTATCTGTTAGTATTTGATAGAATCCATGATGCCATGTATCTGATCAAGATGTCCAGGACCTCCGGCAGAAAAATAGGCCCACAACATTAAAGATCCAGCAGTATATTTAACCGTGGACATGGGGTACTTTTTATCCATGTGTGCACCAAATTCATCTGGTGGGTTTGCTGCCAAAAAGCTCTTTTTTTAGTTTCATCTGACCATAGAAGCCAGTCCTGTTTGAAGTTCCAGTCGTGTCTGACAACTGAATATGCTGGAGATTGTTTCTGGATGAGAGCAGAGGATTTTTCTTGAAACCCTCCCGAACAGCTTGTGGAGATGTAGGTGCTGTTTGATAATTTTTTTTAGGCTTTCTGAGACTCAAGACTCAACTAATCTCTGCAATTCTCCAGCTGTGATCCTTGGAGTCTTTGTCCACTCAAACTTTCCTCCTCACCGCGCATTAGGACGATTTAGACACACGTCCTATTCCAGGCAGATTTGTAACATCTTTAGTTGATTGGAACTTCTTAATTATTGCCCTGATAGTGGAAATGGGGATTTTTAATGCTTTAGCTATTTTCTTACAGCCACTTTCTATTTTGTGAAGCTCAACAATCTTTTGCTGCACATCAGAACTATATTCTCTGGTTTTTCTCATTGTGATGAATGATTAAGGGAATTTGGCCTTTGTGTTTCCTCATGTTTATACTCCTGTGGAACAGGAAGTCATGGCTGGATAATTTCATGTTCATGATCACCCTGGTGTGCTAAAAAATGTAAATATGAATGGGAATATACTTCAGAGATATTTTACTCATAAAAAATTTTAGGGGTGCCAATAATTGTGGCCAACGTGTTTTGGAGAAAAACATTTATTTCATAATGTGATTTTCCCCCCACTTTCAATTCTTTTCCTTCAATGAAAGGTTAGATTTTTGCTAATTTTATGAATTAAAGATCAAAAGGATAAACAATGCAGATTTATTTTTACAGTCATCTTTGATCATATTTACCAAGGGTGCCAATAATTCTGACCACAACTGTATGTTTATGCTGTGATACACTACGTTCTGGTCTAGGCCATTATTTGACCAGCAGAGGCTCATGATGCATTTTACTGAATCAGAATCACAGCGACATATAGGCTACTGTAAGCTTCTCTCTGTCATCAAAAAACAAACAAACAAACACGCTCATATAAATACTAACTAAACAATATTACACAAGCAAGAGGGCTGTTGTTATCAGCACAGCTGTGATTTTTAATCAATTCAGAACAAAGTCACGATTGTGATATTGCTTTTTTATACAATAGTTTGATAAACATTAAGCTAATATTAAGAAACTTACATCTGAGACACAGTATTTCCAGTTACTTTGCCTATTTTCGCTGTATCACTGAAGATATTTCCAAACGAATTAGACCACAGCACCTCCGAGCAACACACAATAGTGGAGTTTACTTCCTGAATGAATCAGTGTTTTTGAACGAATAGGTTGAATGAACGACTCAATGATTCACTCATAAACACAGTCACTTGTCGCCACCTACTGGTGTAACGATTTACCCTGCAGAAAGAGTCACTGCTCTCCCCCACCACTAATGCAATCTAGTCAAAACGGAAATCAAACTGCATGTTTTCGTATAATTTTAATTAACATATAGTTAATTATTATCTATATTTCTCTTCAAAAACATGAAATTATTTCCACAGAATAAACAAACTGCTTTTAACAGATAAAGAGGTCATTAGCTGTGATGACAGTTGAATCCATTTGTTCACTGTAATTGACAATTCACAGACTTGAAAAAAACTTCTTGAATGAGTAAACTATAGAACATTTGAACATACTGACATGTGCAGAACTGTGTGCAAATATTCTTTCTCCTCCTCTTTATTTGATGATTAAGAGGAAAAGAAACAGCTTACTCTCTCACTTAATACTTAATAAAAAATTCTTAAACATGGTTATGAAAAATGTTTTAATTTCTCTAACATGTCAGGCCATATTTGTTTCTCCAGGTGTCCACTGTGTTGAACTGACCCAGACTGATTCTATGGTCTTAAGGCCTGGTCAGGTCAGACAATCTGGATGCTAATTTTAAATCTTAAAATTTATTTAAATTCACTGAACAGGTGAGAAAAGCAAGCGTTTCTGATGATGGCCCAACAGAAACATACATTATTACTGCTGTTGTTGCTGTCAGATGTAACATCAACAAAATAAAAACACAAATGTAATTAATATATGCAAGAAAAAATACAAAAAATAAAAAAGAACAAGACATTTAATGTATAAACTTTAATTGGCATAAATGCTCTGATCAGGGCAAATTCAATCAAAGAATACTTCATTTTACATTTTGATAGTTTGAATCACTTACAGTCACAATAAACTGTTTACATTTTCTGCTAATGAACTTCAACCATATCAATAATAACTAAAAGTTCAGGACAGTGTGATGATGTCTCTTCATGTAATCCCAATATTCTTGTTGTTTGAGCATGTGAAGTTGATTATTAGCTCTGTGTGTTTATGTAAATCTTCTGTTGCATATTTAAACACCAGACATGAGTCAGTTTATACATTCATCTGATCACTAGAGGGAGAGAAGAACAAACTGTGCTGTGAAACACACCATGATCTCTTCATCTTTAGTGTTGCTTCTGGCAGTAGTATCCTGTAAGTTTAGTCTACTTTTCTGTGTGATACATCATTTTGTTGCTAAAAAGCTTGTTAACAGTCTTTAAACTTCATGCTATTTTACTAACAGGTATTATTTCATTTGATACAGGTATTCATTCAGAAGAACTCACTCAGCCTGAGTCTCTGACTGTCCGTCCTGATGCCACTCTAACTATCAACTGTAAAGTCTCATATTCAGTTACTAGTGATAGTACAGCCTGGATTCGTCAGCCTGCAGGAAAAGCTCTGGAGTGGATTGGCAGGATCAGGTATGATGGAGACTTAGCCTACAAGGATTCACTGAAAAGCAAGTTCAGCATCACCAGAGACACCTCCAGTAACACAATAACACTGCAGGGAAATAATATGCAAGCTCAAGACACAGCTGTGTATTATTGTGCCAGACAGACACAGTGACAGACGCCAACAGCCTCCCTGTACAAAAACACACCATTACAAATTAAGAGTGTTTCTGATGGTTTTCCACAACAGTCTGATTTTCTCAGGTTTTCAATTATGAAATTATAGACCGTAATTCAGCTGGTATAAAAAAATCCTGTTAAAAACAAGTCTAATAATACTTTGATATTTAATTCAAGTTCTTTATAATTACGTGTTTGATATGAAGTGGCAAATAACTTTTACATAACCTTCAATTTAATGTAGTAGCCAGAAGCAAAATAAATAAATAAGCAAATAAATAATATAAAATGAATGAAAGTGTCATGATGACAACTGATATGATGAATGTGTACAAATTGGATTGCACATTACAGTTATTGAAAAGGTCAAAGTAATTCATAAAACAAAAACTAGTGAACATTTATCATTTTTGTTTTTAAATTTTTGAACATTTTCATTCAAGTTTGTTCATTTACATTGTAACATTCTTAATACAAATATAATAGAAATGCAGAAGGGATTCTGTTGGTAGAGACTCATCAACAGTGCCATTAGATCTTAATATAGTATTAGATTTTAAAGCTCCACCCAAATGTAAATGACATAATGTACAGTATTTCTACCAGCAGTATTCAGTGACATTGTAGCAGTTGGTCTTCCTGCATCATTTGAAATGGCAGACATTCCATTCTTATTTTTTCTCCTGATGTGTATAACTAGTACGTATCTCTTTTTAATGTTATATTATTATTTAATTCTGCCTCCAGAATTTATTAATGGGTGTACTGTATATGATACTGTGGACCGGTCATTATAACTTTCAATTGTTTTAGGTGTTAATGGTCAGAGCCTGGAGTCCATCCCATCAAGTTCTGTTACCAAAAAGCCTGGAGAAATTTTGAACCTTTCCTGTAGAGGATCTGGATTTGATTTTAAACAATATGGCATGCACTGGATCAGACAGCCAGCAGGGAAAGCATTGAACTGGATGGGGGTTATCTGGTATGATGCCAGTAAAACAGTGTATGCAAAAAGTGTTGAGGGACGAATAGAGATTACCAGAGATAATTCAAACAGCATGGTGTATCTGAAACTCTCCGGTCTGACAGCAGAGGATTCAGCTGTTTATTACTGTGCAAGATATACACAATGATGCAAAACAAGCACTGGGCTGTACAAAAACATGTCAGGGAGGAAAATGGGCAGGAAAAAAAAAAACAAACAGCAGATGACGCTGGAGAACAGTACAACTTTGATCCAAAGAAACAGACACACCTTCTGCTGAAGAATAAAATACATAAGCTACTGTACGTAAGCTTTTTAAGTATATAAAGTATTTAAATGCCCTTATCCCTGACATACTGTATATGCCCTGAATGATCTTCAGTGAACGTAATGAAAACAGCAAAATGTATCAAGAATTAATTTATTATGAATTAAAAGTGTGTTCTATAGCCTACTGTTCACATCACATGAAATATTAAAATATAATTTCCTAATAGCACAGCACACCCATCATTACTGCCAACATTGTCTTCCGAAAGAAATGTAAATAAAAAAAGCCCAAAATACAAAATCACATATAAAAAATATGTAGATACATATTTTCTGGGTTGGATCTGTATGCAAATATTCCTCTTCCTCCAATTAATTGAGTATTAAGATGGAAAGAAACAGCTTACTCTCTCACTCCTCAAACCATGGTCTCCTCATCTCTCTGGTTGTTTCTGCTGATAGCAGCTGTCTCTTGTTAGGCTTCATTGTTTCTATACAAACCCTTAAAATAAAAATGACTAATATATGGTTATACAAAATGTTTCCATGTTTCTAACATATCAGTCCATATTTGTTTCGTGTCCACTGTGTTGAACTGACCCAGACTGATTCTATGGAGAGATATGTGGTGATGGTAACACATAGTGATAAAAGTAGATATCAAGTTAGCAGAGACTCTTCCAGCGATACAGTGACTCTACAAGGACAGAATATGCAGACTGAGGACACAGCTGTGTATTACTGCGCCAGAGTCACAGTGACACAAAGTAAATGTTAAACTGCCTTGTTCAAAAACAACAACAAAAAATTTGCCACACAAATACACAGCTTTACACAATTTTTTTTTGAGATCCAGATTATTTTCAATGTAAAAAAAAAAAAGAAAAAGAAAAATGCATTCAGAAGTTTGTTGCTAATTTAAAAGGTTTTACACATTATGAAATAAATTGTTTTTGTGAAGAGTTATCTGAATGGTTTTCCATAAATATTTATCAATATTTTTCTATAAAAATTGGATCACCCCTTCAATGTATTTTCTTACCCACAGGCTGCATCCAAAATTGCATATTCTGAGCTTGTTCCAGTACCCGCAAATGTTGTCTTTCCACTTGACCATCTGTCTACTAACATGACTTGTTTCCTATATTTGGCTAAAGTGTTGGTTGTGTAGACCTTTTGATTATTCACTGAGACACAATTACAACATAGTGTTGTAAAATTGTAAGTAAAGTTTTTACAGAGCTATATTTGCACTTTTTGTACATTTAACACATAATACATTGTATATTTAAATAAACTTCTAAGTGTTGGTCCCTAAGCAATAGACAACACAATTTAGTAATTATGATGTTTCTAATTAAGTGTTAAAAAGCAGTTGCATAACATTTTATAAAATACATCCTCATCCTTGCACCAATTACGTTTTTTACGTTGAACGTTTTTTTTTTTTTCGTCAATTCCCTGAATCGTGCTGGTAGAATCCACGATTTGACGTCGCCACTCAGGATTGGTCACTTGTCTGTTGCCTGGCTTCTCTCTGTAGCTGGCTAGTGCTCTGTTTGAGTGACATAAACTCAAATTAATAATAAAGTTAAAAGAAACATTTGATTATCTTCCATAACGTGATTGTTATTTATATCTCATATCATCAGTAAACTGTTGCGTTACCAAGGCAACGACTGATGCTTTTATATTACATTCTAAGGAGCGACCGTTATCAGCTCCATGGTGGAAAATGAAACCATAACCGTACCAGCTGGCCTGGATTGGCACGGAATAGAACGTTTGTGCAATGAGAAATGTTCGTCCCGATGCTGGAAAAGTGGCTAAAGTTAAATTCTGCTGTAAAGCAGTTCTAAATAGAAAATAGTGTCATTGTTCAGCTGAAGACAGTTCAGTGTTGATTCAGTTCTCTTCAATAACTGTGTAAAGATCATGAAATATGAAATGAGTTCAGTTCAGCTATATATCAGCTCTGGAGAAAACAGTGATGTCATCATCCAGCTCAGTTCAGTTCTCATCCAATAGCGTCAGAACAGTGAAAAATATTGCTGAATATTACGTGTCCCCAACTAAGCAAGCCAGAGGCGACAGTGGCAAGGAACCCAAACTCCGTCTGTGACAGAAAACAGAAAGAGAAAAAAGAAAGCAGACTCAGTTGGGGGACCAGTCCTCTTCTGGCCAAACAAACCAACATGGTGTGATTATGATTCCAGGCTGCATCACAAGTCAGATTGTGGGCTGTTATCATTCAGAAAATTTTGTTCGGGATACATCACACCCACATATGGAGGAGCTGAAGCTGGCCATAGAGGTCTGTACAGAAGACCTGACTGGTTCTTGTGGTCTTTGTTGAGGATCTGTGCCGATGGCTGTCGTATCAACAAAGTCTTCACAGGGGATCTGTCTTTTATGACTTGCCAAATTCATAAGAATTCGTACAAATGACCTACCCCTAACCAGTAATACAGTGACTCTTGTTGTGGAAATTCTCCAAAACAAATCTGACTTCACCACTGACAATTTAACTTACAATACAATCCAATACTTCCCTGAAGTATGGTGACGGCGTCCCGTCAAAAAGCTACTATCACTACCTCAATCACACTTTGCCTGTTACTTTTGTTGTCTGTTGAGCGTGGGATCTTCTATTTCTTAGCTGCGCAGCATATACCTGACACGACTTCCAAGTTGCTCTTTGCAGAAATGAAGTTTTATTTACGGCCGGGAGGTCACTCGTCACAACAACTGAGTGATTCCCCAAACAGAAAGGCACATACACATTTAAACCTTACAGCTGAGTAAAAATCAATGTCACTCAAGTCTTTTCAATGTGATTTGTTCTTGTGATTGGTTTATAATGATCTGAGCTGAGCTAACCAAGTGACTGTTTAGTTCTACTGTTTTAAGTAAGCTTACATGATCTTTGACCTGAGCATCCTTAGTCTGCATCTTCTATACATTTCTAAAACCAGTACATAAAACATTTCCATCACACTCTACAAGGACAGAATATGCAGACTGAGGACACAGCTGTGTATTACTGCGCCAGAGAGTCACAGTGACACAAACCACAAGCAGCTTTGTTCAAAAACATCTTGAATGAAAAGAATAAGAGAAAGTCCCCATATAGGAATACAAAAATAACTTTTCATTTTTTTTTTTTTCTGAATGGCATAATTTATTTATTTTTTATACTGCACAAGTGTGAAACAGTGTTTTCCAGCCAAACAAACATTTTGTGTCAAGTCAAGTTGGTTCAATTAGATTAAATAACATTTTTGACTTAAATGCAACTAGTTCTTAGAAGCCACATGAAAGACATTTCTAAAAATGTTCTTCCTGTCGTAATTTCTAATGAACTTGCTATGACCTGGCTAACTGGCTATTTCTTTCTTTTCCTTTTTTTTTGTTGTTTGTTGTGAGCAGTCACAGTAAAGTTATTCATCTTTAATGAGAATACTGCTGATTTTACAGTAGAGGGCACTGTCTGCCTTTGTGATTCTCAGTCCAGCTGATCAGAGATATTGTAGGATTAATGAAATGGCCTTTTTATTTTTTTTCCTTGGTTAATTTTTAAGCAATAAAACATATGGCTATTTTTAAAACTTATAAACATGTTTTATTATGTACAGCTAATAGGGGAGCTTCAGTAAGCACACGTTAAAAATCAATTTAAAACATAAGTTTATTTTAATTATTGTAATTTTAAACCGAGTTATTACAGCACTTTTCTGAATCCTGATGTCTGTACGTTTGCTGCAGAGCTTTTGTGGTGGAGCAGGACCTGCGAGGCAAGGTGACGGTGGCATTTGTGGGGAAAAAAAGGGAAAAAGAAACGAGCAGGAATTGAACAGTGTGAAGGCGAGTAAATAATGACTGAATTTATATGTTTGGGTGAAGTAACCCTTTATGCCCCCAAATAGAAACTGTATGAAATGTATGTATGCATTTATATTGTAGTAGTACCTTGAAAAAGTAAACTTTAAGAAATAAGCAGCTTTATTGAGTGTTTGTGCCCAAGACACTAACAAAAAAGGATTTACTAAAATCACATTTACATTTATTTACAGTTATGCTTTTGACAGGTGCTTTTATCCAAAGTGACTTACATTGCTCTTATTACAGGGACGATCATTGTGGAGTAACCTGGAGTAAAGTGTCTTGCTCAAGGACAGTGACGGCTACGGAGATCGAA
This sequence comes from Hypophthalmichthys molitrix, assembly GCA_037950675.1. Lineage (NCBI taxonomy): Eukaryota > Metazoa > Chordata > Actinopteri > Cypriniformes > Xenocyprididae > Hypophthalmichthys > Hypophthalmichthys molitrix. The sequence goes on along the minus strand of CM075494.1, from coordinate 28,627,009 downwards.
CCAGCAACCTTCTGCTTACCAGTTCAGCGGTTTAGCCCGCCACACCACAAAAGTAATAATGCTGCATGTAATTGTAAAATATTAAATGAAATATGGCAAGAAACAGAATGCTGACATGAATTGTAAAACGTTTTAATCTGTTTAAATGTATTACAGGTAGTCATGCTCATGGAGAGCACACAAATGTTTGGAGCAGACACAGAGGCAGCCAGATTGTCCCGCACATCTTCTCCCACTCTTGCTTCAAGGTTGTGGGGTTCAGGGGTCCATCATCATGATCTTCCTCATCCTCTGGATCAACCATGTCCCCATTGAGAAGAGCAGCAGTGAGGGACATTATGGATGGCAAAGACAGGCGAAGGTGTTCACGGTGGTCAGCTGCTTCATCAAAATAAAGCTGCAGAATTGGCACATCTGTGTTGAGATAAGTTTGAATAAAGCTTTGTTTCATGTGTTGCTGAATTGTATATGTATTTATTTATTGTGATGGTTACTTTTATTCATTCTTTTACTCATTTATGTTTGCTATTGTTGTCAGTAAATAAAATATAATTATTTTATTAATTCATGCATTAATTCATTGCTTGACTGCAAAAACATCATTTTCAGTAAAAAAAAAAAAGAAATAATATAATTAAGCATTTAAGTAGTAATATAATTTAAGCATTTATCATTATTATTGTGCGTAAGTGTTGGGATGTTCTAGCGATGCAATTCATTCTGGGAAAATCTTATCTCTAGTAGTAATACTTACATTTTCTGAGTACAAAATCAACAGTCTTCTCCAAAGCAGATCAGAGATATTGTATAGGATTAATGTTTCTTGCTTCATTTTTAAAAGAAGAAACAAAAGAAAAGAACAACAAAATATTACAAAACATTTCAAAATCACAAGAAAACATCAAAAGATCTCGAGCAGGAGACCGTTCTAGAAAAATCAAATCCAAAAATGTAAGAATCCAACGTTTAACAGAAAGTGAAAAAAAAAGAAAAAAAAAAAGAACAAGACATATTTAATGTATAAACTTTAATTGGCATAAATGCTCTGATCAGGGCAAATTCAATCGAAGAATACTTCATTTTACATTTTGATAGTTTGAATCACTTACAGTCACAATAAACTGTTTACATTTTCTGCTAATGAACTTCAACCATATCAATAATAACTAAAAGTTCAGGACAGTGTGATGATGTCTCTTCATGTAATCCCAATATTCTTGTTGTTTGAGCATGTGAAGTTGATTATTAGCTCTGTGTGTTTATGTAAATCTTCTGTTGCATATTTAAACACCAGACATGAGTCAGTTTATACATTCATCTGATCACTAGAGGGAGAGAAGAACAAACTGTGCTGTGAAACACACCATGATCTCTTCATCTTTAGTGTTGCTTCTGGCAGTAGTATCCTGTAAGTTTAGTCTACTTTTCTGTGTGATACATCATTTTGTTACTAAAAAGCTTGTTAACCATCTTTAAACTTCATGCTATTTTACTAACAGGTATTATTTCATTTGATACAGGTATTCATTCAGAAGAACTCACTCAGCCTGAGTCTCTGACTGTCCGTCCTGATGCCACTCTAACTATCAACTGTAAAGTCTCCTATTCAGTTACTAGTGATAGTACAGCCTGGATTCGTCAGCCTGCAGGAAAAGCTCTGGAGTATATTGGCTTGATCAACTCTGGTGGAAGCTTATACTACAAGGATTCACTGAAAAGCAAGTTCAGCATCACCAGAGACACCTCCAGTAACACAATAACACTGCAGGGAAATAATATGCAAGCTCAAGACACAGCTGTGTATTATTGTGCCAGACAGACACAGTGACAGACGCCAACAGCCTCCCTGTACAAAAACATCATCATATTCACATTAGGGTATTTATCATTTTGTCCTCAAAAGTTCAAAACCAATATTCATAAAATGTTCATCATTCACAGCTGATATTCATTTGACGACATTAAAATGTATGTGCACTGAATCATCAACAACAATTACCTAATAAATAAAACATATAATTAGCTAAAATAGCCATAATTAACAGAAACTAATACAGCATTATTTGTTTCAATAGAAATTCAATAAAATCCATCACCTCTTGCATCTCTTTGCTTATGTTAGGTAATAAAGTCTGTTGGTCAGTAAAGTTCAGTTTTGAGCTTGTTTTAACTCAGTGTTACTGTTGTCTCAGAGCTGCGATTGGAGTTTTCAGCCACTGTTTGAGCAGCATTAAGGGTCTCATCCACAGATCTGTGTCAGGCAATGAACTGAAGTGCTTATTTTGTTTGTGTGTGGAGTAGAAACATAAAACACACAAAAACAGCTAACATTTAAAAAAAAAATTCTTTAGAACTTTTTAACATGTTCGTTCAACTTTGTTAATTTACATTGTAACATTCTTATTACATAATAGAAATGCAGAAGGGATTCTGTTGGTAGAGACTCATCAACAGTGCCATTAGATCTTAATATAGTATTAGATTTTAAAGCTCCACCCAAATGTAAATGACATAATGTACAGTATTTCTACCAGCAGTATTCAGTGACATTGTAGCAGTTGGTCTTCCTGCATCATTTGAAATGGCAGACATTCCATTCTTTTTTCTTCTCCTGATGTGTTTAACTAGTACGTTTCTCTATTTCATGTTATATTATTATTTAATTCTGCCTCCAGAATTTATTAATGGGTGTACTGTATATGATACTGTGGACCGGTCATTATAACTTTCAATTGTTTTAGGTGTTAATGGTCAGAGCCTGGAGTCCATCCCATCAAGTTCTGTTACCAAAAAGCCTGGAGAACTTTTGAACCTTTCCTGTAAAGGATCTGGATTTGATTTTAAAAAATACGGCATGCACTGGATCAGACAGCCAGCAGGGAAAGCATTGAACTGGATGGGGACTATTTGGAATGATGCGAGTAAAACAGTGTATGCAAAAAGTGTTGAGGGACGAACAGAGATCACCAGAGATAATTCAAACAGCATGGTGTATCTGAAACTCTCCGGTCTGACAGCAGAGGATTCAACTGTTTATTACTGTGCAAAACATACACAATGATGCAAAAAAAGCACTGGGCTGTACAAAAACATGTCAGGGAGGAAAATGGGCTGGAAAAAAACAAAAACAAACAGCAGATGACGCTGGAGCACAGTACAACTTTGATCCAAAGAAACAGACACACCTGCTGAAGAATAAAATACATAAGCTACTGTACGTAAGCTTTATAAGTATATAAACTATTTAAATGCCCTTATTCCTGAGCCTCACATAGTGTATATGCCCTGAATGATCTTCAGTGAACATAATGAAGACAACAACAAATTAATAATTAAATTTTAATAACTAATCATAAATTAAAAATGTGTTTACTGTTGATATCACATACAATATTAAAATATAATTTCCTAATAGCACATCATTACTGCCAACATTGTCTTCTGAAAGAAATTTAAATAAAACAAAATCACATATAAAAAATATGTATACATATTTTTGGGGTTGCATCTGCAGAACTGTATGCAAATATTCTTTCACCTCCTCTTTGTTTGAGTATTAAGAGGAAAAGAAGCAGCTTACTCTCTCACTCCTCAAACCATGGTCTCCTCATCTCTCTGGTTGTTTCTGCTGTTAGCAGCTGTCTCTCGTAAGTCTTCATAGTTTCTATATAAACCCTTAAAATAAAAATGACATATATGTTTATACAAAATATTTCCATGTATCTAACATGTCAGACCATATTTGTTTCTCCAGGTGTCCACTGTGTTGAACTGACCCAGACTGACTCTATGGTCTTAAGGCCTGGTCAGGTTTTGACACTGTCCTGTAAGATCTCTGGATATTCAGTGACTGACAGCAGCTACTGGACTCACTGGATACGACAGGCTGCAGGAAAAGCTCTGGAATGGGTCGGAGAGATATGTGGTGATGGTCGCACATATTACAGTGATAAACTGAAAAGTAGATATCAAGTTAGCAGAGACTCTTCCAGCAATACAGTGACTCTACAAGGACAGAATATGCAGACTGAGGACACAGCTGTGTATTACTGCGCCAGAGAGTCACAGTGACACAAACCACAAGCAGCTTTGTTCAAAAACGTCTTGAATGAAAAGAATAAGATAAAGTCCCCATATAGGAATATAACTTTTTTCTGACATTATGTATTTATTTATTTATTTTTTATATTGCACAAGTGTGAAACATCAGTGTTTTTCAGCCAAACAAACATTTGAGAAATGAGCTGCAGACTTTTCTCTGTTGGTGTAACCATGATGTAACCTAAGACAGTCAAGTTGGTTCATTTAGATTAAATAATATTTTTTAAGTTAAATGCAGCTAGTTCATTAGAAGCCACAATTGCTATTTATTTAAATATTTATTTTGCTGTGTGCAGTCACAGTAAAGTTATTAATCTTTAATAAGAATTCTGCTGATATTACAATAGAGGGCACTGTCTGCCTTTGTGATTCTCAGATTCTCAATGAAACATATTGCTAATTTTAAAACTTAAAATGTATTGCAATTCAGTGAACAGGAGACAAAAGCAAGTGTTTCTGATGTTGGTCCAACAGAAATGTACCAACCATAATAATAATAATAATAATAATAATAATACAATATAACAAATAATATAAGCAAGACAAAATTAAAAAAAAAGCTTCATTCTTTGAAATCAGATTTTTCCCTCATTATATTTAACATCTGCATGATTCAGTGTGATACTGGAAATACTCAGTCAAAAATACTTCCTTCATTTTACTTTTTGATAGTTTGAATCACTTACATTCACAATAAACTGTTTACATTTTCTGCTAATGAACTTCAACCATATCAATAATAACTAAAAGTTCAGGACAGTGTGATGATGCCTCTTCATGTAATCCCAATATTCTTGTTTTTTTTAGCATGTGAAGTTGATTATTAGCTCTGTGTGTTTATGTAAATCTTCTGTTGCATATTTAAACACCAGACATGAGTCAGTTTATACATTCATCTGATCACTAGAGGGAGAGAAGAACAAACTGTGCTGTGAAACACACCATGATCTCTTCATCTTTAGTGTTGCTTCTGGCAGTAGTATCCTGTAAGTTTAGTCTACTTTTCTGTGTGATACATCATTTTGTTGCTAAAAAGCTTGTTAACAGTCTTTAAACTTCCTGCTATTTTACTAACAGGTATTATTTCATTTGATACAGGTATTCATTCATATGAACTCACTCAGCCTGAGTCTCTGACTGTCCGTCCTGATGCCACTCTAACTATCAACTGTAAAGTCTCCTATTCAGTTACTAGCTCTGGTACAGCCTGGATTCGTCAGCCTGCAGGAAAATCTCTGGAATGGATTGGAGTGATCTGGTATGGTGGAAGCTTATACTACAAGGATTCACTGAAAAGCAAGTTCAGCATCACCAGAGACACCTCCAGTAACACAATAACACTGCAGGGAAATAATATGCAAGCTCAAGACACAGCTGTGTATTATTGTGCCAGAGAATCACAGTGACAGACGCCAACAGCCTCCCTGTACAAAAACATCATCATTGTACAAATTAGAATATTCATCATGTTTTTCTTCAAAAGTTTTATAACAACAGATTTACAGATAAAGACCAGAGACTTTATGATGTTATGGGAGCTATGAATAAAATAAAAATTAATGATAGCATTCACATTTTCTCATTTATTTGACTTTGTTAGTGAGTAGAATGAGTAAATTAGGGCTAAATCATTTTTAAATACTACACTAAAAAAAACAAGAAACAAGGTGGTACACGAGATGACTCTCTTCTCGTTCTGTTCCCACTATAGTTTAGGCTTATGCTAAATAGCAGGCTAACTAAACTAAATGGATATTTCTTCATCGTTTTTTTTTTTTTTTTTTTTTAATAAACCCACAACTAAAGGAGAGGGGGCTCTAACTCTGACACTTCAGAGGCACAAAAGAGGCGGCTTCCTTAGGCCAGTTTTTTTACACTCTGAGTATAGTAGTCATTTATTATAAATTTTAAATGTAGAAGATATGATACATATCTTTTATGAAATGTAGAGTATATGTTAGATATATAGCCACCATAGACATTTAGAGGGACTCCCCAAAGTCTCCCCAAAAATTAGGTAGACCGGGTACAGTTGGTACACTTTTTGCTTTTTTCGTTACCACACCAAAACTAGGGACTGAAAAGAAGTGATTTTTCATATGACATTTCCTTTACTTGTCTACTAAAATATTAATAATTATTAACATCCATAACAAGTAGGTCATATTTGCCAAAATTAGCTCATAAACACAAGTCTTACCCATGTACCCATGTTGGGTACAGTTGGAACAGTACCCGGGTACAGTTGAGACACCCATCCGGAATGCTGTAAAGCTGCCTAACCAATTCACTGCAAATGTAAAATACCTTTAAAAATGAGAATTCAACAGTTTTTATTTCCATTCAGTATTTTATTTGATTATTTGTTTAGTTAGAAGTAGTTAATTTGTAAAACATTGAACAGTAATGGTAAACAGCGATACAATATTTAATTTCAGTTCATCATTTTAATATTAACAGTTGAAAAGTTGAGTAACAGTAAAAAACATTGAACAATTGCAAACAGCAATAATAAAACAGATGAAATCTATTAACTTGTGATTTTACATCGTACAACTAAACTGCATGTGCCGCAATAGGATTCTATAGTGCGGGTACATTAGATACATTGTGTCTCAACTGTACCCCGCTGACCACCTCGAACATTTCTCTAGATTTTACAATGACCTTACATGACACAAAGTCATGCAATATGTCAGTGTTTAGAGCACAGATTAAGGTTTACGAAAATGTAAGTTAACTTTAACAGTCATGTAAGGATGAGAAGCTATTCAATGTGGAAGGGACGTGGTGAAGTGAAAAAATTACCTTAGAAAAAAACTTTCGCCGATATCTTCGGACTGGAGAAGCGCATGTACTTCAAATTTCCCACAATCGAAGAGGGCGTTAGTATGCATGTGCGAAGCAAATATCACAGATCAGACTTGTTGCGTACTCAAGTTATTTAAGGTGTTTCAACTGTACCCCTGTACCAACTGTACCTGATCTACCCTATTTTATATTCTTGATGCTGCTCTGCTCCACTTCATTACGTGCAGCTCTGTTTGTTATTTGGATGACAAAAAGTTTTAAATGTTTTTAGGTTGTTCGGTCTCAATAGAGTGGTGCAGGTATAACGTCACTTTGTAGGCCAATCAGAAGTTAGCATCACACTGGTTTCCTCGACAAAAACCCAATGGGATTTTCCATAGGCTTTTGGATTATCGCAAAAAACAAGCTCTGTGATCAACAAAGGTTTAAGATACTTACACGTTTTGTCCATCAAGATAATTTTTACAGATGAACATAACTTTTATGAAGTTTGAAGCCTAAATGCAGTCGCCAGAAGTAAAAAGCTAAAGGTAGGCTATAAACGAACTACACCACGGTCGCTTGACTTCAACGTCACCATCACAACTCTTTCGGTTTTTAGCTAAAAACATTTTCCCAGCACATTTGAGTTAGAATAGTTTACAAGAGTACAATTATGAGCATAATGAGGGTGTAAAAGCAAAATGAGCTTACCTTTTCAGTGTGATGAGGTTTAATATCCCCGACTGCCTGTGTAGTCCCATTTAGCCACTTGTTTGCAACTGCCTTTTTCAAGACACATAACAGCTTAAAAAAATCACAAGTGGGGTAATACTGATGCATTTTATGTCGTAGAATAAAAAATGAAACTGTCTTGAGCTTGCGTTCACCACAGATCTTATTTCAGCCATTTAACCAACATCCCATTAAAAAACAACAACATTGAATTCGGGGTGATGGAACCGGAAGTGCTAAAATGCTAAAACTCACTTCCGCGTTTTGGCCTACAAAGTGATGTCATACCTGCTCGTCAATGTCAAAATGAGGGAGATAGCCAATCAAATCAAAGAAGGCGGGTCTTACAGAAGACGAGTGTGAATTCCAGCGCAACACTTTAGTTTTATCTCTGAAAGAGTGCGTGGAAAGTAGCAGCTAAACATTAATATTTAACTGTTTTACGAGAGGAATGCTGAACGACGGAGAGTAGCTAATATCCAGGGATGCAAGCAATGAAATTTTAAAAAAATTTCACTGTTTTGAATGTAAAATATGGTATAATTTGACCTGCAGAGGCTCATGACTGATTTTACTGAATCAGAATCGCAACGACATATAGGCTACTGTAAGCTTCTATCTGTCATCAAAAAAACAAACACACTCATATAAATACTAACTAAACAATATTACACAAGCAAGAGGGCTGTTGTTATCAGCACAGCTGTGATTATTAATTCAGAACAAAGTCACGATTGTGATATTGCTTTTTTATACAATAGTTTGATAAACATTAAGCTAATATTTAGAAACTTACATTTTAGACACATTATTGCCAGTTACTTTACCTATTTTCGCTGTATCAACGAAGATATTTCCCAACGAAGATATTTCCAAACGAAGCCACAACAGAATTAAGCACCGCACCTCCGAGCAACACACAATAGTGAAGTTTACTTCCTGAATGAATCAGTGTTTTTGAACGAATAGGTTGAATGAACGACTCAATGATTCACTCAGAAACACAGTCACTTGTCGCCACCTACTGGTGTAACGATTTACCCTGCAGAAAGAGTCACTGCTCTCCCCCACCACTAATGCAAACTAGTCCGTCTGGATCGAGGAAATACATGACAAAACGGAAATCAAATTCGAAGAACACCATATTTTTGTATAATTTGATTTAACATAATTATTATCTTTATTTCTCTTTCAAAAACATGAAATCATTTCCACATAAACAAACTGCTTTTAACAGATAAAGAGGTCATTAGCTGTGATGACAGTTGAATCCATTTGTTCACTGTAATTGACAATTCACAGACTTTTTGAAATATAGAGTAAAATATAGAACATTTGAACATACTGACATGTGCAGAACTGTGTGCAAATATTCTTTCTCCTCTTTATTTGATGATTAAGAGGAAAAGAAACAGCTTGCTCTCTCACTTCTCAAACCATGGTCTCCTCATATCTCTGGCTGTTTCTGCTGTTAGCAACTGTCTTCATTGTTTCAATAGAAATACTTCATAATAAAAAATTCTTAAATATGGTTTTAAAAAATGTTTTAATTTCTCTAACATGTCAGGCTATATTTGTTTCTCCAGGTGTCCACTGTGTTGAACTGACCCAGACTGATTCTATGGTCTTAAGGCCTGGTCAGGTTTTGACACTGTCCTGTAAGATCTCTGGATATTCAGTGACTGACAGCAACTACTGCACTGACTTCATACGACAGGCTGCAGGAAAAGCTCTGGAATGGGTCGGAGAGATATGTGGTGATGGTAGCACACATTACTGTAATAACCTGAAAAGTAGATTTCAAATTACCAGAGACACTTCCAGCAATAAACATTAGTGTTTTACAGCCAAACAAATATTTGAGAAATGAGTTGCAGACCTTTCTTTGCTGGTGTAACAACAAGGTTATGTTTCTTTCTTTTTCTTTTTCTGTGTGCAGTCACAGTAAAGTTATTCATCTTTAATGAGAATACTGCTGATATTACAATAGAGGGCACTGTCTGCCTTTGTGATGCCCAGTCCAGCAGATCAGAGATATTGTATAGAATTAATGTTTCTTGCTTCATTTTTAAAAGAAGAAACAAAAGAAAAGAACAACAAAATATGACAAAACATTTCAAAATCACAAGAAAACATCAAAAGATCTCGAGCAGGAGACAGTTCTAGAAAAATCAAATCCAAAAATGTAAGAATCCAACGTTTAACAGAAATTGAATGAAGAGGTTTCCATCTCAACGCATTCATCTTTTTAGCAGCTGTGAGACCAGCTAGTACTGTGCGCTTATGCTGATTATTAATATTCAACATTGTTAGTTTAGCTTATTCAATAACAAGACAGGCACCGTTACAGGTCCGTTGCTGAAACCAGATCAGACAATCTGCATGCTAATTTTAAAACTTACAATGTATTGCAATTCACTGAACAGGTGAGAAAAGCAAGTGTTTCTGATGATGGCCCAACAAAAACATACATTATTACTGCTGTTGTTGCTGTCATATGTAACATCAATAAAATAATAACACAAATAATTAATACATGCAATAAATAATACAAAATCTCTAAGACATATGTATAAACTTTAATAAGCATAAATGCTCTGATCAGGGTCAAAGAATACTTCATTTTACATTTTGATAGGTTGAATCACTTACAGTCACAATAAACTGTTTACATTTTCTGCTAATGAACTTCAACCATATCAATAATGACTAAAAGTTCAGGACAGTGTGATGATGTCTCTTCATGTAATCCCAATATTCTTGTTGTTTGAGCATGTGAAGTTGATTATTAGCTCTGTGTGTTTATGTAAATCTTCTGTTGCATATTTAAACACCAGACACAAGTCAGATTGTGGGCTGTTATCATTCAGAAAATTTTGTTCGGGATACATCACACCCACATATGGAGGGCAGGAGCTGAAGCTGGCCATAGAGGTCTGTACAGAAGACCTGACTGGTTCTTGTGGTCTTTGTTGAGGATCTGTGCCGATGGCTGTCGTATCAACAGTCTTCACAGGGGATTTGTCTCTAGGGCTCATCTAGTTGCATGGTCTCTGCTGACATTTAGGGCTGTCATGGTTGTCATTAGGTGCAGGTCCACAAGTGTGGGTATTGAGACAGGCCCCAACCCGATCTCACGGCAATTCGTACGTATTTTACGAGGTGGCTAATTTGTACAAATTTGTATGACCTCACTCGTATGAATTTGTACCTTTTGTGCAAATTTGTATGTATTTTATGATTTGCCAAATTCATATAAATTCGTACAAATTGCCTACCCCAAACCCTGCCCCTAAACCTACCCGTGACTGGGGTTTATACAAATCATATGAATTCGTATGAGTGAGGACTTATGAATTTGTACGAATTAGCCACCTTGTAAAATACGTACAAATTGGTCGTGAGATAACGTTGCAGGCCCTCTAAGTAGGTACTTGTTTTGAATAAGTAATTAATTTACAATTGTTAAAAAAAAAAAAGTACATTCTGTGTGTATGATTGTGTGCAGAATGAATGCAATCCAGACCTACTACATTTGCCATATTGTCTTTGTCATGTGACCTACCAGCGTGAGTTGGTCAATTCACTGGCATTCACAAATCCTCTCCTGTGGCTTCATGGGATAGTAAAGAGTCCACTGGATGTGCACCTCCGAATTTTGTCAGAAGTAGTAGGTCATCCGGATACTTCTGGTCTACTTTTTATGAATACTGTCAATTTAGACAGACTACACTTTTCACATACTGTTTTTTAAACTATTATATAGGAGGGAAGTATGCAAAGGTCACGCTTTACTTTGTAAACTTTAGACACTCTACTATCTAACTTTGCAACTACATATCAACTAACTCTCATTAAAGCATTAGTAGACTGAAGTAGGCTGATAGTTTAGGGGTAGGTGTTAGGGTTAGTAGAATAAGCTGTCATGTAGTTGCAAAGTTACGTATAGTCAGTAGAATGTCTAAAGTGGACCATAAAGTGTTACCGTATGTGATTTCAGATACAGCAGCAGCGTTTCACTAAACATCGGAGAGAATCCTCATTGGCTGCTGTCTCTGTTAATACACTAGTAGCATAATGTTGTTTGGTGATGTGAAGAGCAAAAATTAGACTATGTGGATATTTAATAATCAGCAGGTGTCATTAATAAGCATCTGCTTTCTTTTATTGCATGCATGTTCCTTTTTGTTTCTGTTCCATTAATGTGTGCTAATAGTTTTCATCAACTCACTCTTTTTGGTATGAAACATTTGTGACAGATTTTCATTCTGCAACCTGATTGCTGCATGCTAAGTTTTGCTCTGAACTCTATGCAAATATTCCTCTTCCTCTTTATTTTAGTATTAAGATGAAAAGAAGCAGCTTACTCTCTCACTTCTCAAACCATGGTCTCTTCATCTCTCTTGTTGTTTCTGCTGCTAGCAGCTGTCTCTCGTAAGTCTTCATACTTTTTATAGAAATAATTTATAATAATTTTTTTTTTTTTTTTTTTTTTTAAATATTGTTATACAAAATATTTCCATGTATCTAACATGTCAGACCATATTTGTTTCTCCAGGTGTCCACTGTGTTGAACTGACCCAGACTGATTCTATGGTCTTAAGGTCTGGTCAGGTTTTGACACTGTCCTGTAAGATCTCTGGATATTCAGTGACTGACAGCAGCTACTGCACTGACTTCATACGACAGGCTGCAGGAAAAGCTCTGGAATGGGTTGGAGAGATATGTGGTAGCGGTAACACATATTACAGTGATAAACTGAAAAGTAGATATCAAGTTACCAGAGACACTTCCAGCAATACAGTGACTCTACAAGGACAGAATATGCAGACTGAGGACACAGCTGTGTATTACTGCGCCAGACAGTCACAGTGACACAAACCACAAGCAGCTTTGTTCAAAAACATCTTGAATGAAAAGAATAAGAGAAAGTCCCCATATAGGAATACAAAACTAACTTTTCAAACGTTTTTTTTTTTTTTTTTTTTTTTCCTGAATGTCATTATTTATTTATTTTTTATATTGCACAAGTGTGAAACATCAGCATTTCTAAAAATGTCTAAAAATGTTCTTCATGTCGTAACTTCTAATGAACTGGTTATGACCTTTTTCTTTCTTTCTTTCTTCTTTAATAAGAATTCTGCTGACATTACAATAGAGGGCACTGTCTGCATTTGTGATTCTCAGTCCAGCAGAGATATTGTAGGATTAATGAAAACAGCCTTTTTATTTTTTTTTCCTTGGTTAATTATTAAGCAATGAAACATATGGCTATTTTTAAAACATAAAATTTATTGCAATTTAATGAACAGGTGAGAAAAGCAAGTGTTTCTGATGTTGGTCTAACAGAAACATACAGTATTACTGCTGTTGTTGCTGTCAGATGTAACACAAACAAAATAATAATAATACAAATATAAATAATAAGTAAACAAGATATATTTAATGTATAAACTTTAATGGCATAAACGCTCTGATCATGGGAATAAATTATAACATACATATATATATACACACACACATACACACACAAACGTATATACTTACATATAATTCTATATATTCTATAATTCCAAATAATATAACGATGATAATGATGATGATGATGATAATAATAATAATAATAATAATATAAGCAAGACAAAAATAAAAAAGCTCTATTCTTTCAAAACTTATTTTCCCCTCATTACATTTAAGTACTGCATGATTCAGTGTGATACTGGAAATATTCAATCAAAAAATACCTTAATTTTACATTTTGATAGTTTGAATCACTTACAGTCACAATAAACTGTTTACATTTTCTGCTAATGAACTTCAACCATATCAATAATAACTAAAAGTTCAGGACAGTGTGATGATGTCTCTTCATGTAATCCCAATATTCTTGTTGTTTGAGCATGTGAAGTTGATTATTAGCTCTGTGCGTTTATGTAAATCTTCTGTTGCATATTTAAACACCAGACATGAGTCAGTTTATACATTCATCTGATCACTAGAGGGAGAGAAGAACAAACTGTGCTGTGAAACACACCATGATCTCTTCATCTTTAGTGTTGCTTCTGGCAGTAGTATCCTGTAAGTTTAGTCTACTTTTCTGTGTGATACATCATTTTGTTGCTAAAAAGCTTGTTAACAGTCTTTAAACTTCATGCTATTTTACTAACAGGTATTATTTCATTTGATACAGGTATTCATTCATATGAACTCACTCAGCCTGAGTCTCTGACTGTCCGTCCTGATGCCACTCTAACTATCAACTGTAAAGTCTCCTATTCAGTTACTAGTTATAGTACAGCCTGGATTCGTCAGCCTGCAGGAAAAGCTCTGGAATGGATTGGCTTGATCAGCTCTGGTGGAAGCTTATACTACAAGGATTCACTGAAAAGCAAGTTCAGCATCACCAGAGACACCTCCAGTAACACAATAACACTGCAGGGAAATAATATGCAAGCTCAAGACACAGCTGTGTATTATTGTGCCAGAGAATCACAGTGACAGACGCCAACAGCCTCCCTGTACAAAAACATCATCATTGTACAAATTAGAATATTCATCATGTTTTTCTTCAAAAGTTTTATAACAACAGATTTACAGATAAAGACCAGAGACTTTATGATGTTATGGGAGCTATGAATAAAATAAAAATAAATGATAGAATTCACATTTTCTCATTTATTTGTCTTATCCTATTATTTTAGTGAGTAGAATGAGTAAACTAGGGCTAAATCATTTTTAAATACTACACTAAAAAAACAAGAAACAAGGTGGTACGAGAGATGAATCTCTCTTGTTCTGTTCGCACTATAGTTTAGGCTTATGCTAAATAGCAGGCTAACTAAACTAAATGGATATTTCTTCGTTTTTTTTTTTTTTTTTTTATAAACCCACAACTAAAGGAGAGGGGGCTCTAACTCTGACGCTTCAGAGGCACAACTCGGAAAAGAGGCGGCTTTCTCTGCATTAGGTAAGTTAGGCCCAAGATGTTTTTTTACACTCTGTGTATAGTAGTCATTTATGATCAATTTTAAACGTAGAAGATATGATACATATCTTTTATGAAATAGATATATAGCCACCATAGACATTTAGAAGGACTCCCCAAAATCTCCCCAAAAATTAGAAATGGCCAAATTGTCCCTCAGTATTTTATATTCTTGATGCTGCTCTGCTGCACTTCATTACGTGCAGCTCTGTTTGTTATTTGGATGACAAAAAGTTTTAAATGTTTTTAGGTTGTTCGGTCTCAATAGAGTGGTGCAGGTATAACGTCACTTTGTAGGCCAATCAGAAGTTAGCATCACACTGGTTCCCTCGACAAAAACCCAATGGGATTTTCCATAGGCTTTTGGATTATCGCAAAAAACAAGCTCTGTGATCAACAAAGGTTTATGATACTTACACGTTTTGTCCATCAAGATAATTTTTACAGATGAACATAACTTTTATGAAGTTTGAAGCCTAAATGCAGTCGCCATAAGTAAAAAGCTAAAGGTAGGCTATAAACGAACTACACTACGGTCGCTCGACTTCAACGTCACCATCACTAAGCTTCTGACAACTCTTTCGGTTTTTAGCTAAAAACATTTTCCCAGCACGTTTGAGTTAGAATAGTTTACAAGAGTACAATTATGAGCATAATGAGGCTGTAAAAGCAAAATGAGCTTACCTTTTCAGTGTGATGACATTTAATATCCCCGACTGCCTGTGTAGTCCCATTTAGCCACTTGTTAGCAACCGCCTTTTTCAAGACACATAACAGCTTAAAAAAAAACACAAGTGGGGTAATACTGATGCATTTTATGTCGTAGAATAAAACGTGAAACTGTCTTAAGCTTGCGTTCACCACATATCTTATTTCAGCCATTTAAGGGGAGACACTACAGGCAAAAACACTGTTTTTTCAGGCATCTGTCAATTTTGAGATTTTGCGCTTTTTGGCTTTTCATAAAGTGTTTTCATAAAGTGGTGGAAAGAAAACATCCAAAATACACTTTAAAGTATATTTTATAGCACTTTATCTATTTGCGTCTATAGATTTCAATTACAGTAAATATCTTTAAAGGCTGTTTTCTCATAATTAGTTTTTTCTCCTGCTCTAAATCAGAAATCTCCACTTCAGCAGAACTTACATACACCAAACTTTACAGTTTTATTCCTGTCTATATTCTGAAGGTTTTTACAGAGGGATTTGTTGATATATAATTAGCCTGATTTTATACAACATTTTATTCCTAAAAAATGGTGAAAATTATTTTTTTTCTGGCTGTTGATAGTATTTTCTGATTTATGGAGTGATAACAACAGATATCCAAAATTCCCTCTGTAAAAACCTTTGAATTTAATATGTCCAAAAAATTAAACAAGAATTTTGTCCAATATTCAGATTTTTGTTCTAGAAATGTATGCAAATTAGTGCATATTTAATTAGATAACACCTCATTTGCATATTTAAACAGAACATTTTAGAAAACTTGTAATACAAAAAATGTTTGCAATTTTTAATGTAATCAATCAGCTGGGGAAGTATGGTGATATCTATTGGTTAATTTTTTTACCCTATTCACCTGGGGTGTCTCACCAAAATCCCATTTAAAAAAACATTGAATTCGGGGCGATGGAACCGGAAGTGCTAAAATGCTAAAACTCACTTCCGCATTTTGGCCTACAAAGTGATGTCATACCTGCTCGTCAATGTCAAAATGAGGGAGATAGCCAATCAAATCAAAGAAGGCGGGTCTTACAGAAGACGAGTGTGAATTCCAGCGTAACACTTTAGTTTTATCTCTGAAAGAGTGCGTGGAAAGTAGCAGCTAAACATTAATATTTAACTGTTTTACGAGAGGAATGCTGAACGACCGAGAGTAATATCCAGGGATGCAAGCAACTCAACTTTTTAAAAAATTTCATTGTTTTGAATGTAAAATATGGTATATCTTACATTTGATTCATGTAACTCATAACTGAATGTGACGAGACAAGAAACGTTTTGCGTTTTCAACATATCAGATATCAGTAAGAGTGAACATGTGCATATTTTAAAACCAAATAGTATTTGCAAACTGCAGTAGAACTTATTTTACAATTTTTACTTTTATTTATTCCCTTAATCCTTTTAATACTTAATAATGATTTAATTAATTGATTTAATTGAAACTTGGACTCATCTGACCACAGCACACATTTCCACTGTTTTTTGGACCATCTGAGATGAGCTCGGGCCCAGAGAACTCAGTGCCATCTCTGTATAGAACTGATGTATAGATTTCTGCTTGTGTAACAGAGATTCAAGTTGCATTTCCTGATGCAGCAGCAGACTGTGTTAAGTGACAATGGTTTTCCAAAGTACTCCCGAGCCCATGTGGCTATTTCTAACACAGCAGCAGAGCTTGAAGGTCACGCACATTTACCAGAGGTTTCTTGCCTGGCCCTACGCGGACTGAGCTTTCTCTGGATTCCCTGAATCTTTTCACAATATTATACATGGTAGATGGTGAACGACTTAAATACTTTGCAATCTTGCATTAAGAAATGTGATTTTTGATTTGTCTGACAATTCTCTCATGAAATTTGGCACAAAGTGGTGAGCCATGACTGAGATGAGATGCTCCTTTTATACCCAATCACGATCCCCTCACCTATTACCAATTCACCTGCTTATTGTGGGCTGTTTCAAAACCGTTTAACTTGGATATTCTATAACGTTTTCACTATTATTTTGACTCTGTCCCAACTTTTTTGGAGTGTGTTGCTGCCATCAAAATTACAAAATACAATTAATTTGGTCAGTAAAAACATTGGAAATCTTTTCTTTATACTCTTGTCAGTTAAATAAAGGTTCAAGAGAATTAACAAATCACAGAATCTTGATTTTACTGCATTTTACAAAATATCCCAACTTTTCTGGGGTTTGTATCTGAATTTCATATTATAATTAAAATCAATTACATTAAAATCCATTAAAGAATTTAAAATTAAAAGTAATACAATACACAAAAATCACTTTTATCTCTAATAATAGAGAAATAACGGCCTGTTTATGAAGATCTCAAACATTAACCATTAAAATGTAAATCTGGACCAAACATACGTCAGCCTTTCTTACCATCAGTTCTCTGATTTTAATATATGCAAATCACCTTCCTTCTTTAAATGTGTCAATCTTTGTGATCTGAACAGACATCTGAACTCTAGGAACAAAGTCTGTCTTTCTGGTTTAAACTTAAATACACCATGTTTAAGAAGTTTCTTATATTTGTAATTCTGGCAGTTTTACCACGTGAGTCACTGCATAGGATAATCATTAAGAGTGCAACAATGTAACATTATAACATCTTTCTAACATTTAATATTGTTTCTTTTTCCACAGGTATTGAATGTCAGACATTCACTCAGTCTGACACTGTGGTTAAAAAACCAGGAGAGTCTCATAAACTTAATTTGGTCAGTAAAAACATTGGAAATCTTTTCTTTATACTCTTGTCAGTTAAATAAAGGTTCAAGAGAATTAACAAATCACAGAATCTTGATTTTACTGCATAACTGGACAATACTTTACTGTACAATAACTGGATTTACATTCAGCAGTCTCTATCTCAGTTGGATCAGACAGAGTCCTGGAAAAGGACTGGAGTGGATTGCATACATCAGCACATCCAGTTCTCCGATCTACTATTCCCAGTCAGTCCAGGGAAGGTTCACAGTGTCCAGAGATGACTCCAGCAGTCAACTGTACCTGCAGATGAACAGCCTCAAGACTGAAGACACTGCTGTCTATTACTGTGCTAGAGAGTCACTGTGAATGAGTTCAGAGTCAAAGCAATACAAAAACCACTTCCTCATTCACATAAACAGATGATGAATATTAACTCATCAGCTGCATTGCATCGCATAAAAATAATCAGTTATAAAAGCTCATTCTAACATTTTAAGGTGGTAATGAAAAAAGTGGGCAATTTTAAATTTCCCTTGTTTCCAACACAGTCCTGCCCCTATTTTGTGTGAATTATGTTTATGCTGAGATACACTACGTTCCCAGACTGATCCTATGGTCTTAAGGCCTGGTCAGATTTTGACACTGTCCTATAAGATCTCTGGATAATAATAAATAATAATAATACATTTTATTTAAAGGCGCCTTTCAAAACACTCAAGGATACCGAACAGTAGAATGATAGTCATAAAACAAATCAAGACACAATACAACAAAACAACAGCTATTTAACATACGATATTTAAAATTGATCAGAGAAAGCTAATTTAAATAGGTCAGCTTTAAGACGTGATTTAAAAGTAGCCAGACAATCACTTTCTTGTAAAGATTGTGGAAGAGAATTCCATAGACGTGGAGCAGCACAGCTGAACGCCCTGGACCCCATAGTGACTAAACGAACAGAGACTAAGTACAACAAGAGAAACAGATGAAGAAGATCGAAGTGTACGCTTCGGGGTGCAGATATGAAGCAATTCGGAGAGATATGAGGGTGCGAGATTGTGAAGAGCTTTAAAAGTGAGAAGCAGAATCTTGTATTCTACCCGATATTTAACAGGAAGCCAATGTAGATGATAGAGGACAGGAGAGATATGCTCAATGGAAGAGGTTCTAGTGATTATACGGGCAGCTGAGTTCTGGACCAACTGAAGTTTATGAAGGAGTTTGTGACCCAAATAGAAGAGAATTACAATAATCAATGCGTGAAGTGACTAGAGCGTGTACAAGAATGGCTGTGGAATTGGATGTGAGAAATGGACTGAAACGGCTGATGTTCCGTAGATGGAAATATGCAGACCGAGTAATATTGTTCACATGCGTTTCAAAGACAAAGTACTATCAAGGACGACACCCAGACTCTTAACCTGGGAAGATGGAGAGATTATAGAATTATCAATGGAAAGTAAAAAGCTATTGGATTTTGACAAATTGGATTTAGTGCCAACAAGAAGAACCTCTGTTTTATCAGTATTCAACTTGAGAAAATTGTGCGAAAACCAGGATTTAATTTCTTCTAAACAATCTGAGAGGAAGACAGAAGAGTAGAATTTGGCTTGGACGATAAGTAGAGCTGGGTGTCGTCCGCATAACAATGAAAACTAATGCCATATTTCATATCTCTGCACTCATTGGATACGACAGGCTGCAGGAAAAGCTCTGGAATGGGTTGGAGAGATATGTGGTGATGGTAACACATATTACTGTAATAACCTGAAAAGTAGATTTCAAATTACCAGAGACTCTTCCAGCAATAAACATCAGTGTTTTACAGCCAAACAAATATTTGAGAAATGAGCTGCAGACCTTTCTTTGCTGGTGTAACAACAAAGTTATGCCCTTTTTTTTTTTTGCAGTGTGCAGTCACAGTAAAGTTATATGTAGTTCCAAACGTAGGTTCGGGAGGAGCCTAAACATTCAGTCCTGTCAATCATCATTACGAAGTTTATAAGCAGCAGTCACTGCGTCATCCCAGTGCAATTCTTCCAGCATCCCTCCTCCTCCCCATCTCCTCCTCTATTTCTCTTATTCTCCCTCTATGCGGTACTGTTATAGGGGAGTTTAACTCGGAGCTCAAGCCGAGCCTCGGGTTTGAGGACAGCAAGCCAAGTTTGTTTTACCATTAACCATTCAGACTGAATGGGCAGGTGAACTTGTGAATCATTTTTAATGAGAATACTGCTGATATTACAATAGAGGGCACTGTCTGCCTTTGTGATGCACAGTCCAGCAGATCAGAGATATTGTATAGGATTAATGTTTTTTGCTTCATTTTTAAAAGAAGAAACAAAAGAAAAGAACAACAAAATATTACAAAGCATTTCAAAAGTCAAAAGATCTCGAGCAGGAGACCGTTCTAGAAAAATCAAATCCAAAAATGTAAGAATCCAACGTTTAACAGAAAGTGAATGAAGAGGTTTCCATCTCAACGCATTCACCTTTTTAGCAGCTGTGAGACCAGCTAGTACTGTGCGCTTATGCTGATTATTAATATTCAACATTGTTAGCTTAGCTTATGCAATAACAAGACAGGCACCGTTACAGGTCCGTTGCTGAAACCAGATCAGACAATCTGGATGCTAATTTTAAAACTTACAATTTATTTCAATTCACCGAACAGGTTAGAAAAGCAAGTGTTTCTGATGATGGCCCAACAAAAACATACATTATTACTGCTGTTGTTGCTATCATATGTAACATCAATAAAATAATAACACAAATATAATTAATATATGCAACAAATAAAATAAAATCTCTAAAGAAAAAAAAAGAACAAGACATTTAATGTATAAACTTTAATTAGCATAAATGCTCTGATCAGGGCAAATTCAATCAAAGAATATTTAATTTTACATTTTGATAGGTTGAATCACTTGCAGTCAAAATAAACTGTTTACATTTTCTGCTAATGAACTTCAACCATATCAATAATAACTAAAAGTTCAGGACAGTGTGATGATGTCTCTTCATGTAATCCCAATATTCTTGTTGTTTGAGCATGTGAAGTTGATTATTAGCTCTGTGTGTTTATGTAAATCTTCTGTTGCATATTTAAACACCAGACATGAGTCAGTTTATACATTCATCTGATCACTAGAGGGAGAGAAGAACAAACTGTGCTGTGAAACACACCATGATCTCTTCATCTTTAGTGTTGCTTCTGGCAGTAGTATCCTGTAAGTTTAGTCTACTTTTCTGTGTGATACATCATTTTGTTGCTAAAAAGCTTGTTAACAGTCTTTAAACTTCATGCTATTTTACTAACAGGTATTATTTCATTTGATACAGGTATTCATTCATATGAACTCACTCAGCCTGAGTCTCTGACTGTCCGTCCTGATGCCACTCTAACTATCAACTGTAAAGTCTCCTATTCAGTTACTAGTTATGGTACAGCCTGGATTCGTCAGCCTGCAGGAAAAGCTCTGGAGTGGATTGGAGTGATCTGGGGTGGTGGAAGCTTAGACTACAAGGATTCACTGAAAAGCAAGTTCAGCATCACCAGAGACACCTCCAGTAACACAATAACACTGCAGGGAAATAATATGCAAGCTCAAGACACAGCTGTGTATTATTGTGCCAGACAGACACAGTGACAGACGCCAACAGCCTCCCTGTACAAAAACATCATCATTGTACAAATTAGGGTATTCATCATGTTTTTCTTCAAAAGTTTTATAACAACAGATTTATAGAACAGCAGATTTACAGATGAAGTAATATGTTTCAATAGGAAGCCAATAAAATCAATAATCTCTTCTATCTGTCTCATAATATTGGCTTTGCTTTCTTTAAGATTGCCTAAGCCAGACTCGAAAGAAAGTTTAAATGATTTTTATGTCTTTGTTTTGACCCTGTGTTAGAGTTTTTAGCCACTGTTTCAACAGCACAGATCTGTGTCTGTCAATGAACTGAAGCACTTTAATCTGTGAGTCTTACAACAGTATTGGCCAAACACTAAAAGATGGCAGTAATGCATCACTTGAATTGATATTGTCTTGTATTTTATTTTTCAACATTGTTTTTTAGTGGTTTTAAACTTTCAGTGTTGTGTTGTTTAAAAAATGTAGACTAAATGCAATAAAATAAAGAATCTGTGGTTTGTTAATTCTCTTTAACCTTTATTTAACTAACAAAAGTACAAAGAAAAGATTTTCAATGTTTTCACTGACCAACTTAAAGTGTATTTTGTAAATATAAGCAAATTTTGATTTTGATGGCTGCAACACACTCCAAAAAGTTGGGACAGAGGCATGTTTACCATTGTGTCACATCACCTTTTCTTTTAATTACACTTTTTAATTGTTTGGGAACTGAGGATACTGGTTGTTGAAGTTTTGCAAGTGAAATTTTTGCCCAATCTCGCCTGATACAAGACAACTGCTTAACAGTCTGTGGTCACCCTTGTCTGATTCTCCTTTTCATGATGGGCCATACATTTTCAATAGGAGACAGACCTGGACTGCAGACAGACAGTCAAGCATATCCACTCTACGGTGTAGAACATCTAGAAACCACTCTGTTTTAGCGTGTGCAGAATGAGGCCTGGCATTGTCTTGCTTCCTAGGAAAGATGTCATCTTTATGGCAGTTTATGTCTCTGTACAATCCCAGTATACGCCTCCATGTCAATGATTCCTTCACACATATAATCACCCATACTCTTTGCACTGATGTACCTCCATACCATGACAGATGTTTGCTTTTGCATCTGTCGCAAGTCTGGATGGTCCCTTTCGTCTTTGGGACTGAGAACTCGATGTCCGTTTTTTTCCAAAAACAAGTTGAAACCTGGACTCATGTGACCACAGCACACATTTCCGCTGTTTTTTGGACCATCTGAGATGAGCTCGGGCCCAGAGAACTCGTTTTACAGTGCTAAAAATAACAACAATGATGGAAAAAAAAAGGGGAAAAAAATAAAGAGGTAATAATCCAAGCAAAAATATATACAGTTAAGTATCCACAATATACAGGTGATTGGAGGTTCGCTCGAGGCACCGCAGTTGCACTCTCAGAAATAATGTTCAACATGTCCATGTGCCATTGGGACTGCGTGTGCACCCGCGCCGCCGACGGCAGAAACAGTGGGAGGGGAAATGGGTGTGGACCATTACAAAGGTTAGTATTTCTGTGTGAGTGCATGTATGTGTGTGTGTGCGCCAGTGTTGCCCAGCGCTGACAATTAGGTCAGCTTTGTCACAACAAGACAGGCACCGTTACAGGTCCGTTGCTGAAACCAGATCAGACAATCTGCATAATAATTTTAAAACTTACAATTTATTGCAATTCACTGAACAGGTGAGAAAAGCAAGTGTTTCTGATGATGGTCCAACAGAAACATACATTATTACTGCTGTTGTTGCTGTCATATGTAACATCAATAAAATAATAACACAAATATAATTAATATATGCAATAAATAATTAAAAAAGAAAAAAAAAGAAATGCTCTGATCAGGGCAAATTCAATCAAAGAATACTTCATTTTACATTTTGATAGTTTGAATCACTTACAGTCACAATAAACTGTTTACATTTTCTGCTAATGAACTTCAACCATATCAATAATAACTAAAAGTTCAGGACAGTGTGATGATGTCTCTTCATGTAATCCCAATATTCTTGTTGTTTGAGCATGTGAAGTTGATTATTAGCTCTGTGTGTTTATGTAAATCTTCTGTTGCATATTTAAACACCAGACATGAGTCAGTTTATACATTCATCTGATCACTAGAGGGAGAGAAGAACAAACTGTGCTGTGAAACACACCATGATCTCTTCATCTTTAGTGTTGCTTCTGGCAGTAGTATCCTGTAAGTTTAGTCTACTTTTCTGTGTGATACATCATTTTGTTGCTAAAAACTTGTTAACAGTCTTCAAACTTCATGCTATTTTACTAACAGGTATTATTTCATTTGATACAGGTATTCATTCATATGAACTCACTCAGCCTGAGTCTCTGACTGTCCGTCCTGATGCCACTCTAACTATCAACTGTAAAGTCTCCTATTCAGTTACTAGTTATGCTACAGCCTGGATTCGTCAGCCTGCAGGAAAAGCTCTGGAATGGATTGGAGTGATCTGGAGTAGTGGAGGCTTAGCCTACAAGGATTCCCTGAAAAGCAAGTTCAGCATCACCAGTGCCAAATATTGTGCCAAATATTATACATATTGTGCCAAATATTATACACAGTGACAGACGCAAACAGTCTCCCTGTACAAAAACATCATCATCATCATCATTGTTACAAATTAAGAGTGTTTCTGATGGTTTTCCACAACAGTCTGATTTTATCAGATTTTAGGTTTTCAATAAAGACATTATAGACCTTAATTCAGCTGGTATAACAAAAATCCAATTAAAAAAAAAAACAAAAAAAAAAAACAAGCCTAATGATAAATTTGAGTAAATGCATTATTTATCAGCAAATATTTGCACCAAAGAAATGAAAAACTCAACAATTATCATCTTTTGCAGCACTTCACTTTGATATTTGATAAGTTGATGATAAGTTCTTTACAATTACATGTTTGATATGAAGTGGCAAATAACTTCTAAATAACCTTCGACTTAATGTAGCAGCCAGAAGCAAAATAAATAAAATGAATGAAAGTGTCATGATGACAACTGATATGATGAATTTATACAAACTGGATTGCACATTACAGTTATTGAAAAGGTCAAAGTAATTCATAAAACAACAAAAATTAGTGAACATCTGCAATTTATTTATATTCTTTTTTTGGAATTTTTTTTTTTTTTTTTTTTTTTATTCTTATTCAAGTCTGTCAATTTATATTGTAGCATTCTTACACTCTAAAAAATGCTGGGTTGAAAATGGACAAACCCAGCAGTTGGGTTAATGTTTGCCCAACGTGCTGGCAGTTTTATTTAACTCAAATATTGTCTAAAAATTACTATATGGCTGGCTTGGAAATAATTACTAGAGGCAACAATAATAATCAAAAGGTGAACATTTATTAAGAAGCAATTTCATAAATGTTATTGTTTAATTATTATTCATTAAACTTATTGATACATGTTTATTTATTAAATATATTAATAAATGTTAATTTCCAATGTACATTTAGTTCATTTTAAGCAAGCAATACAGTAATTTTTAAAAAATAGTTAAATAAAACTACCCAGCCGGTTGAGCAAACCAATTGCTGGGTTTGTCCATTTTCAGCCCATTTTTGGGTTGTTTTTAACCCAGCATTTTTAGAGTGTAATACAAATATAAATATCCCACAAATGCAGAAGGGATTCTGTTGGTAGAGACTCATCAACAGTGCCATTAGATCTTAATATAGTATTAGATTTTAAAGCTCCACCCAAATGTAAATGACATAATGTACAGTATTTCTACCAGCAGTATTCAGTGACATTGTAGCAGTTGGTCTTCCTGCATCATTTGAAATGGCAGACATTCCATTCTTATTTTTTCTCCTGATGTGTTTAACTAGTACGTTTCTCTATTTCATGTTATATTATTATTTAATTCTGCCTCCAGAATTTATTAATGGGTGTACTGTAAATGATACTGTGGACCGGTCATTATAACTTTCACTTGTTTTAGGTGTTAATGGTCAGAGCCTGGAGTCCATCCCATCAAGTTCTGTTACCAAAAAGCCTAGAGAACTTTTGAACCTTTAGAGGATCTGGATTTGGACAATATGGCATGCACTGGATCAGACAGCCAGCAGGGAAAGCATTGAACTGGATGGGGCTCATCTGGTATGATGCCAGTAAAACAGTGTATGCAAAAAGTGTTGAGGGACGAATAGAGATCACCAGAGATAATTCAAACAGCATGGTGTATCTGAAACTCTCCGGTCTGACAGCAGAGGATTCAGCTGTTTATTACTGTGCAAAACATACACAATGATGCAAAAAAAGCACTGGGCTGTACAAAAACATGTCAGGGGGGAAAATGGGCATGAAAAAACAAAAACAAACAGCAGATGACGCTGGAGCACAGTACAACTTTGATCCAAAGAAACAGACACACCTTCTGCTGAAGAATAAAATATATAAGCTACTGTACGTAAGCTTTATAAGTATATAAACTATTTAAATGCCCTTATTCCTGAGCTTCACATACTGTATATGCCCTGAATGATCTTCAGTGAACATAATGAAGACAACAAATTAATTAATTAATAATTAAATTTTAATAAATAATTAATCATGAATTAAAAATGTGTTTACTGTTGATATCACACACAATATTAAAATATAATTTCCTAATAGCACATCATTACTGCCAACATTGTCTTCAGAAAGAAATTTAAATAAAAACAAAATCACATATAAAAAATATGTATACATATTTTTGGGGTTGCATCTGCAGAACTGTATGCAAATATTCTTTCACCTCCTCTTTGTTTGAGTATTAAGATGGAAAGAAACAGCTTACTCTCTCACTCCTCAAACCATGGTCTCCTCATCTCTCTGGTTGTTTCTGCTGCTAGCAGCTGTCTCTCGTAAGTCTTCATAGTTTCTATATAAACCCTTAAAATTAAAATGACTTATATATGTTTATACAAAATATTTCCATGTATCTAACATGTCAGACCATATTTGTTTCTCCAGGTGTCCACTGTGTTGAACTGACCCAGACTGACTCTATGGTCTTAAGGCCTGGTCAGGTTTTGACACTGTCCTGTAAGATCTCTGGATATTCAGTGACTGACAGCAGCTACTGCACTCACTGGATACGACAGGCTGCAGGAAAAGCTCTGGAATGGGTCGGAGAGATATGTGGTAGCGGTAACACATATTACAGTGATAAACTGAAAAGTAGATATCAAGTTACCAGAGACACTTCCAGCAATACAGTGACTCTACAAGGACAGAATATGCAGACTGAGGACACAGCTGTGTATTACTGCGCCAGAGAGTCACAGTGTCACAAACCACAAGCAGCTCTGTTCAAAAACGTCTTGAATGAAAAGAATAAGATAAAGTCCCCATATAGGAATATAACTTTTTTCTGACATTATGTATTTATTTATTTATTTTTTATATTGCACAAGTGTGAAACATCAGTGTTTTTCATCCAAACAAACATTAGAGAAATGAGCTGCAGACTTTTCTCTGTTGGTGTAACCATGATGTAACCTAAGACAGTCAAGTTGGTTCATTTAGATCAAACAATATTTTTTAACTTAAATGCAGCTAGTTCATTAGAAGCCACAATTGTTATTTATTTATATATTTATTTTGCTGTGTGCAGTCACAGTAAAGTTATTAATCTTTGATAAGAATTCTGCTGATATTACAATAGAGGGCACTGTCTGCCTTTGTGATTCTCAGTCCAGTAGAGATATTGTAGGCTTAATGAAATGGCCTTTTTATTTATTTTTTTCTGGCTTCATTTTTAAGCAATGAAACATATTGCTAATTTTAAAACTTAAAATGTATTACAATTCAGTGAACAGGAGATAAAAGCAAGTGTTTCTGATGTTGGTCCAACAGAAATGTACCAACCATAATAATAATAATAATAACAATAATAAAATAATACAAATAATATAAGAAAGACAAAATTTAAAAAAGCTTCATTCTTTCAAATCTGATTTTTCCCTCATTACATTTAAGTACTGCATGATTCATTGTGATACTGGAAATATTCAGTGAAAAAATACTTCCTTCATTTTAAATTTTGATAGTTTGAATCACTTACAGTCACAATAAACTGTTTACATTTTCTGCTAATGAACTTCAACCATATCAATAATAACTAAAAGTTCAGGACAGTGTGATGATGTCTCTTCATGTAATCCCAATATTCTTGTTGTTTGAGCATGTGAAGTTGATTATTAGCTCTGTGTGTTTATGTAAATCTTCTGTTGCATATTTAAACACCAGACATGAGTCAGTTTATACATTCATCTGATCACTAGAGGGAGAGAAGAACAAACTGTGCTGTGAAACACACCATGATCTCTTCATCTTTAGTGTTGCTTCTGGCAGTAGTATCCTGTAAGTTTAGTCTACTTTTCTGTGTGATACATCATTTTGTTGCTAAAACGCTTGTTAACCATCTTTAAACTTCATGCTATTTTACTAACAGGTATTATTTCATTTGATACAGGTATTCATTCAGAAGAACTCACTCAGCCTGAGTCTCTGACTGTCCGTCCTGATGCCACTCTAACTATCAACTGTAAAGTCTCCTATTCAGTTACTAGTTATGCTACAGCCTGGATTCGTCAGCCTGCAGGAAAAGCTCTGGAGTGGATTGGAATGATTGGCTATAGTGGAGGCTTATACTACAAGGATTCACTGAAAAGCAAGTTCAGCATCACCAGAGACACCTCCAGTAACACAATAACACTGCAGGGAAATAATATGCAAGCTCAAGACACAGCTGTGTATTATTGTGCCAGAGAATCACAGTGACAGACGCCAACAGCCTCCCTGTACAAAAACATCATCATATTCACATTAGGGTATTTATCATTTTGTCCTCAAACGTTCAAAACCAATATTCATAAAATGTTCATCATTCACAGCTGATATTCATCTGATGACATTAAAATTCCGTCCATCCATCAATAAAATCCATCACCTCTTGCATCTCTTTGCTTATGTTAGGTAATAAAGTCTGTTGGTCAGTAAAGTTCAGTTTTGAGCTTGTTTTAACTCAGTGTTACTGTTGTCTCAGAGCTGCGATTGGAGTTTTCAGCCACTGATAGAGCAGCATTAAGGGTCTCATCCACAGATCTGTGTCAGCCAATGAACTGAAGTGCTTCTTTTGTTTGTGTGTGGAGTAGAAACATAAAACACACAAAAACAGCTAACATTTAAAAAAAAAAATTCTTTAGAACTTTTTAACATGTTCGTTCAACTTTGTTCATTTACATTGTAACATTCTTATTACATAATAGAAATGCAGAAGGGATTCTGTTGGTAGAGACTCATCAACAGTGCCATTAGATCTTAATATAGTATTAGATTTTAAAGCTCCACCCAAATGTAAATGACATAATGTACAGTATTTCTACCAGCAGTATTCAGTGACTTTGTAGCAGTTGGTCTTCCTGCATCATTTCAAATGGCAGACATTCCATTCTTATTTTTTCTCCTGATGTGTTTAACTAGTACGTTTCTCTATTTCATGTTATATTATTATTTAATTCTGCCTACAGAATTTATTAATGGGTGTACTGTATATGATACTGTGGACCGGTCATTATAACTTTCACTTGTTTTAGGTGTTAAGGGTCAGAGCCTGGAGTCCATCCCATCAAGTTCTGTTACCAAAAAGCCTGGAGAACTTTTGAACCTTTCCTGTAAAGGATCTGGATTTGATTTTAAAAAATACGGCATGCACTGGATCAGACAGCCAGCAGGGAAAGCATTGAACTGGATGGGGACTATTTGGAATGATGCGAGTAAAACAGTGTATGCAAAAAGTGTTGAGGGACGAATAGAGATCACCAGAGATAATTCAAACAGCATGGTGTATCTGAAACTCTCCGGTCTGACAGCAGAGGATTCAGCTGTTTATTACTGTGCAAGATATACACTATGATGCAAAAAAAAAAAAAGCACTGGGCTGTACAAAAACATGTCAGGGAGGAAAATGGGCTGGAAAAAAACAAAAACAAACAGCAGATGATGCTGGAGCACAGTACAACTTAGATCCAAAGAAACAGACACACCTTCTGCTGAAGAATAAAATACATAAGCTACTGTACGTAAGCTTTATAAGTATATAAACTATTTAAATGCCCTTATTCCTGAGCCTCACATACTGTATATGCCCTGAATGATCTTCAGTGAACATAATGAAGACAACAACAAATTAATTAATAATTAAATTTTAATAATTCATCATGAATTAAAAATGTGTTTACTGTTGATATCACATACAATATTAAAATATAATTTCCTAATAGCATATCATTACTGCCAACATTGTCTTCTGAAAGAAATTTAAATAAAACAAAATCACATATAAAAAATATGTATACATATTTTTGGGGTTGCATCTGCAGAACTGTATGCAAATATTCTTTCACCTCCTTTTTGTTTGAGTATTAAGATGAAAAGAAGCAGCTTACTCTCTCACTTCTCAAACCATGGTCTCCTCATCTCTCTGGTTGTTTCTGCTGTTAGCAGCTGTCTCTCGTAAGTCTTCATAGTTTCTATATAAACCCTTAAAATAAAAATGACATATATGTTTATACAAAATATTTCCATGTATCTAACATGTCAGACCATATTTGTTTCTCCAGGTGTCCACTGTGTTGAACTGACCCAGACTGATTCTATGGTCTTAAGGCCTGGTCAGGTTTTGACACTGTCCTGTAAGATCTCTGGATATTCAGTGACTGACAGCAGCTACTGCACTCACTGGATACAACAGGCTGCAGGAAAAGCTCTGGAATGGGTCGGAGAGATATGTGGTGATGGTCGCACATATTACAGTGATAAACTGAAAAGTAGATATCAAGTTAGCAGAGACTCTTCCAGCAATACAGTGACTCTACAAGGACAGAATATGCAGACTGAGGACACAGCTGTGTATTACTGCGCCAGACAGTCACAGTGACACAAACCACAAGCAGCTTTCTTCAAAAACGTCTTGAATGAAAAGAATAAGATAAAGTCCCCATATAGGAATATAACTTTTTTCTGACATTATGTATTTATTTATTTATTTATTTTTTATATTGCACAAGTGTGAAACATCAGTGTTTTTCAGCCAAACAAACATTTGAGAAATGAGCTGCAGACTTTTCTCTGTTGGTGTAACCATGATGTAACCTAAGACAGTCAAGTTGGTTCATTTAGATTAAATAATATTTTTTAAGTTAAATGCAGCTAGTTCATTAGAAGCCACAATTGCTATTTATTTAAATATTTATTTTGCTGTGTGCAGTCACAGTAAAGTTATTAATCTTTAATAAGAATTCTGCTGATATTACAATAGAGGGCACTGTCTGCCTTTGTGATTCTCAAGATTCTCAATGAAACATATTGCTAATTTTAAAACTTAAAATGTATTGCAATTCAGTGAACAGGAGACAAAAGCAAGTGTTTCTGATGTTGGTCCAACAGAAATGTACCAACCATAATAATAATAATAATAATAATAATAATACAATATTACAAATAATATAAGCAAGACAAAATAAAAAAAAAAGCTTCATTCTTTGAAATCAGATTTTTTCCCTCATTATATTTAACATCTGCATGATTCAGTGTGATACTGGAAATACTCAGTCAAAAATACTTCCTTCATTTTACTTTTTGATAGTCTGAATCACTTACATTCACAATAAACTGTTTACATTTTCTGCTAATGAACTTCAACCATATCAATAATAACTAAAAGTTCAGGACAGTGTGATGATGTCTCTTCATGTAATCCCAATATTCTTGTTTTTTTTAGCATGTGAAGTTGATTATTAGCTCTGTGTGTTTATGTAAATCTTCTGTCTCATATTTAAACACCAGACATGAGTCAGTTTATACATTCATCTGATCACTAGAGGGAGAGAAGAACAAACTGTGCTGTGAAACACACCATGATCTCTTCATCTTTAGTGTTGCTTCTGGCAGTAGTATCCTGTAAGTTTAGTCTACTTTTCTGTGTGATACATCATTTTGTTGCTAAAACGCTTGTTAACCATCTTTAAACTTCATGCTATTTTACTAACAGGTATTATTTCATTTGATACAGGTTTTCATTCAGAAGAACTCACTCAGCCTGAGTCTCTGACTGTCCGTCCTGATGCCACTCTAACTATCAACTGTAAAGTCTCCTATTCAGTTACTAGTTATAGTACAGCCTGGATTCGTCAGCCTGCAGGAAAAGCTCTGGAGTGGATTGGATTGATCTGGTATGATGGAGACTTAGCCTACAAGGATTCACTGAAAAGCAAGTTCAGCATCACCAGAGACACCTCCAGTAACACAATAACACTGCAGGGAAATAATATGCAAGCTCAAGACACAGCTGTGTATTATTGTGCCAGAGAATCACAGTGACAGACGCCAACAGCCTCCCTGTACAAAAACATCATCATTGTACAAATTAGGGTATTCATCATGTTTTTCTTCAAAAGTTTTATAACAACAGATTTATAGAACAACAGATTTACAGATAAAGACCAGACACTTTATGATGTTATGGGAGCTATGAATAAAATAAAAATAAATGATAGAATTCACATTTTCTCATTTATTTGACTTATCTTATTATTTTAGTGAGTAGAATGAGTAAATTAGGGCTAAATCATTTTTAAATACTACACTAAAAAAAACAAGAAACAAGGTGGTACGCGAGATGAATCTCTTCTCGTTCTGTTCCCACTATAGTTTAGGCTTATGCTAAATAGCAGGCTAACTAAACTAAATGGATATTTCTTCATCGTTTTTTTTTTTTTTTTTTTTTTTTTTTTAAATAAACCCACAACTAAAGGAGAGGGGGCTCTAACTCTGACACTTCAGAGGCACAAAAGAGGCGGCTTCCTTAGGCAAGTTAGGCCAGTTTTTTTACACTCTGAGTATAGTAGTCATTTATTATACATTTTAAATGTAGAAGATATGATACATATCTTTTATGAAATGTAGAGTATATGTTAGATATATAGCCACCATAGATATTTAGAGGGACTCCCCAAAGTCTCCCCAAAAATTAGGTAGACCGGGTACAGTTGGTACACTTTTTGCTTTTTTCGTTACCACACCAAAACTAGGGACTGAAAAGAAGTGATTTTTCATATGACATTTCCTTTACTTGTCTACTAAAATATTAATAATTATTAACATCCATAACAAGTAGGTCATATTTGCCAAAATTAGCTCATAAACACAAGTCTTACCCATGTACCCATGTTGGGTACAGTTGAGACACCCATCCGGAATGCTGTAAAGCTGCCTAACCAATTCACTGCAAATGTAAAATACCTTTAAAAATGAGAATTCAACAGATTTTTATTTCCATTCAGTATTTTATTTGATTATTTGTTTAGTTAAAAGTAGTTAATTTGTAAAACATTGAACAGTAATGGTAAACAGCGATACAATATTTAATTTCAGTTCATCATTTTAATATTAACAGTTGAAAAGTTGAGTAACAGTAAAAAACATTGAACAATTGCAAACAGCAATAATAAAACAGATGAAATCTATTAACTTGTGATTTTACATCGTACAACTAAACTGCATGTGCCGCAATAGGATTCTATAGTGCGGGTACATTTGATACATTGTGTCTCAACTGTACCCCGCTGACCACCTCGAACATTTCTCTAGATTTTACAATGACCTTACATGACACAAAGTCATGCAATATGTCAGTGCTTAGAGCACAGATTAAGGTTTACGAAAATGTAAGTTAACTTTAACAGTCATGTAAGGATGAGAAGCTATTCAGTGTGGAAGGGACGTGGTGAAGTGAAAAAATTACCTTAGAAAAAAACTTTCGCCGATATCTTTGGACTGGAGAAGCGCATGTACTTCAAATTTCCCACAATAGAAGAGGGCGTTAGTACGCATGTGCGAAGCAAATATCACAGATCAGACTTGTTGCGTACTCAAGTTATTTAAGGTGTTTCAACTATACTCCTGTACCAACTGTACCTGATCTACCCTATTTTATATTCTTGATGCTGCTCTGCTGCACTTCATTACGTGCAGCTCTGTTTGTTATTTGGATGACAAAAAGTTTTAAATGTTTTTAGGTTGTTCGGTCTCAATAGAGTGGTGCAGGTATAACGTCACTTTGTAGGCCAATCAGAAGTTAGCATCACACTGGTTTCCTCGACAAAAACCCAATGGGATTTTCCATAGGCTTTTGGATTATCGCAAAAAACAAGCTCTGTGATCAACAAAGGTTAATGATACTTACACGTTTTGTCCATCAAGATAATTTTTACAGATGAACATAACTTTTATGAAGTTTGAAGCCTAAATGCAGTCGCCAGAAGTAAAAAGCTAAAGGTAGGCTATAAACGAACTACACTACGGTCGCTCGACTTCAACGTCACCATCACTAAGCTTCTGACAACTCTTTCGGTTTTTAGCTAAAAACATTTTCCCAGCACGTTTGAGTTAGAATAGTTTATAAGAGTACAATTATGAGCATAATGAGGCTGTAAAAGCAAAATGAGCTTACCTTTTCAGTGTGATGACATTTATTATCCCCGACTGCCTGTGTAGTCCCATTTAGCCACTTGTTAGCAACCGCCTTTTTAAAGACACATAACAGCTTAAAAAAAAAACACAAGTGGGGTAATACTGATGCATTTTATGTCGTAGAATAAAACGTGAAACTGTCTTAAGCTTGTGTTCACCACATATCTTATTTCAGCCATTTAAGTGGAGACACTACAGGCAAAAACACTGTTTTTTCAGGCATCTGTCAATTTTGAGATTTTGCGCTTTTTGGCTTTTCATAAAGTGTTTTTTCAGACTGGTGGAAAGAAAACATCCAAAATACACTTTAAAGTATATTTTATAGCACTTTATCTATTTGCGTCTATAGATTTCAATTACAGTAAACATCTTTAAAGGCCGTTTTCTCATAATTAGTTTTTTCTCCTGCTCTAAATCAGAAATCTCCACTTCAGCAGAACTTACATACACCAAACTTTACAGTTTTATTCCTGTCTATATTCTGAAGGTTTTTACAGAGGGATTTGTTGATATATAATTAGCCTGATTTTATACAACATTTTATTCCTAAAAAAATGGTGAAAATTATTTTTTTTCAGGCTGTTGATAATATTTTCTGATTTATGGAGTGATAACAACAGATATCCAAAATTCCCTCTGTAAAAACCTTTGAATTTAATATGTCCAAAAAGTTAAACAAGAATTTTGTCCAATATTCAGATTTTTGTTCTAGAAATGTATGCAAATTAGTGCATATTTAATTAGATAACACCTCATTTGCATATTTAAACATAACATTTTAGAAAACTTGTAATACAAAAAATGTTTGCAATTTTTAATGTAATCAATCAGCTGGGGAAGTATGGTGATATCTATTGGTTAATTTTTTTACCCTATTCACCTGGGGTGTCTCACCAAAATCCCATTTAAAAAAAACATTGAATTCGGGTAATTGATATCCAGGGATGCAAGCAACTCAACTTTTTAAAAAATTTCATTATTTTGAATGTAAAATATGGTATAACTTACATTTGATTCATGTAACTCATAACTGAATGTGACGAGACAAGAAACGTTTTGCGTTTTCAACATATCAGATATCAGTAAGAGTGAACATGTGCATATTTTAAAACCAAATAGTATTTGCAAATAGTTTAAATAGATTAGGCCTACTTCACAACTGCAATTTTTTACTTTTATTTATTCCCTTAATCCTTTTAATACTTAATAATGATTTAATTAATTGAATTAATTGAAACCTGGACTCATGTGACCACAGCACACATTTCCACTGTTTTTTGGACCATCTGAGATGAGCTCGGGCCCAGAGAACTCGGTGCCATCTCTGTATAGAACTGATGTATAGATTTCTGCTTGTGTAACAGAGATTCAAGTTGCATTTCCTGATGCAGCAGCAGACTGCGTTAAGTGACAATGGTTTTCCAAAGTACTCCCGAGCCCATGTGGCTATTTCTAATACAGCAGCATGACGGTTTCTCATGAGATGCTAGCTGTGAGGCCAGCTAGTACTGTGCGCTTATGCTGATTATTAATATTCAACATTGTTAGTTTAGCTTATTCAATAACAAGTGTGGCAAAGCGAGAACCACTGCTCGCTTGGGGACGAAGTGAATGTCCGTAAAACATGTTAAAATAATGGCTCAGCCCGCAATAGCACTTTTGTGCAAGTGTGATTTATTTACAGTGCCAAAAATATACACAGTCCAACGGTGACATATATATACAGGTGCACAACAATGATGGAAAAAAAAGGGGGAAAACAAAAAAACAAAACAAAACCCAAAGTACCAAAGAAACAACAAACGGCAAAATAAAGAGGTAATAATCCAAGCAAAAATATATACAGTTAAGTATCCACAATACACAGGTGATTGGAGGTTCGCTCGAGGCACCGCAGTTGCACTCTCAGAAATAATGTTCAACATGTCCATGTGCCATCGGGACTGCGTGTGCACCCGCGCCGCCGACGGCAGAAACAGCGGGAGGGGAAATGGGTGTGGACCATTACAAAGGTTAGTATTTCTGTGTGAGTGCATGTATGTGTGTGTGTGCGCCAGTGTTGCCCAGCGCTGACAATTAGGTCAGCTTTGTCACAACAAGACAGGCACCGTTACAGGTCCGTTGCTGAAACCAGATCAGACAATCTGCATGCTAATTTTAAAACTTACAATTTATTTCAATTCACTGAACAGGTGAGAAAAGCAAGTGTTTCTGATGATGGCCCAACAGAAACATACATTATTACTGCTGTTGTTGCTGTCATATGTAACATCAATAAAATAATAACACAAATATAATTAATATATGCAATAAATAATTAAAAAAGAAAAGAAAAGAAATGCTCTGATCAGGGCAAATTCAATCAAAGAATACTTCATTTTACATTTTGATAGTTTGAATCACTTACAGTCACAATAAACTGTTTACATTTTCTGCTAATGGACTTCAACCATATCAATAATAACTAAAAGTTCAGGACAGTGATGATGTCTCTTCATGTAATCCCAATATTCTTGTTGTTTGAGCATGTGAAGTTGATTAATAGCTCTGTGTGTTTATGTAAATCTTCTGTTGCATATTTAAACACCAGACATGAGTCAGTTTATACATTCATCTGATCACTAGAGGGAGAGAAGAACAAACTGTGCTGTGAAACACACCATGATCTCTTCATCTTTAGTGTTGCTTCTGGCAGTAGTATCCTGTAAGTTTAGTCTACTTTTCTGTGTGATACATCATTTTGTTGCTAAAACGCTTGTTAACCATCTTTAAACTTCATGCTATTTTATTAACAGGTATTATTTCATTTGATACAGGTATTCATTCATATGAACTCACTCAGCCTGAGTCTCTGACTGTCCGTCCTGATGCCACTCTAACTATCAACTGTAAAGTCTCCTATTCAGTTACTAGTGATAGTACAGCCTGGATTCGTCAGCCTGCAGGAAAAGCTCTGGAGTGGATTGGAGTGATCTGGAGTAGTGGAGGCTTAGCCTACAAGGATTCACTGAAAAGCAAGTTCAGCATCACCAGAGACACCTCCAGTAACACAATAACACTGCAGGGAAATAATATGCAAGCTCAAGACACAGCTGTGTATTATTGTGCCAAATATTATACACAGTGACAGACGCCAACAGCCTCCCTGTACAAAAACATCATTATCATCTTCATTGTTACAAATTAAGAGTGTTTCTGATGGTTTTCCACAACAGTCTGATTTTATCAGATTTTAGGTTTTCAATAAAGACATTATAGACCTTAATTCAGCTGGTATAACAAAAATTAATCCAATTAAAAAAAAAAAAAAAAAAAAAAAAAAAAAAACAAGCCTAATGATAAATTTGAGTAAATGCATTATTTATCAGCAAATATTTGCACCAAAGAAATGAAAAACTCAACAATCATCATCTTTTCCAGCACTTCACTTTGATATTTGATAAGTTGATGATAAGTTCTTTACAATTATGTGTTTGATATGAAGTGGCAAATAACTTCTAAATAACCTTCGACTTAATGTAGCAGCCAGAAGCAAAATAAATAAAATGAATGAAAGTGTCATGATGACAACTGATATGATGAATTTATACAAACTGGATTGCACATTACAGTTATTGAAAAGGTCAAAGTAATTCATAAAACAACAAAAATTAGTGAACATCTGCAATTTATTTATATTCTTTTTTTGGAAAATTCTATTCAAGTCTGTCAATTTATATTGTAGCATTCTTACACTCTAAAAAATGCTGGGTTGAAAATGGACAAACCCAGCAGTTGGGTTAATGTTTGCCCAACGTGCTGGCAGTTTTATTTAACTCAAATATTGTCTAAAAATTACTATATGGCTGGCTTGGAAATTAAAAATCAGACAAATAATTACTAGAGGCAACAATAATAATCAAAAGGTGAACATTTATTAAGAAGCAATTTTTTATAAATGTTATTGTTTAATTATTATTCATTAAACTTATTGATACATGTTTAACATTTATTAATATATTTAATAAATAATTTCCAATTTACGTTTAGTTCATTTTAAGCAAGCAATACAGTAATTTTTTAAAAATAGTTAAATAAAACTACCCAGCCGGTTGAGCAAACCAATTGCTGGGTTTGTCCATTTTCAGCCCATTTTTGGGTTGTTTTTAACCCAGCATTTTTAGAGTGTAATACAAATATAAATATCCCACAAATGCAGAAGGGATTCTGTTGGTAGAGACTCATCAACAGTGCCATTAGATCTTAATATAGTATTAGATTTTAAAGCTCCACCCAAATGTAAATGACATAATGTACAGTATTTCTACCAGCAGTATTCAGTGACATTGTAGCAGTTGGTCTTCCTGCATCATTTCAAATGGCAGACATTCCATTCTTATTTTTTCTTAGTTTAACTAGTACGTTTCTCTATTTCATGTTATATTATTATTTAATTCTGCCTCCAGAATTTATTAATAGGTGTACTGTATATGATACTGTGGACCGGTCATTATAACTTTCACTTGTTTTAGGTGTTAATGGTCAGAGCCTGGAGTCCATCCCATCAAGTTCTGTTACCAAAAAGCCTGGAGAACTTTTGAACCTTTCCTGTAGAGGATCTGGATTTGATTTTGGAGCAAACAACATGAACTGGATCAGACAGCCAGAAGGGAAAGCATTGAACTGGATGGGGCTCATCTGGTATGATGCCAGTAAAACAGTGTATGTAAAAGTGAGAGACTGTGCTGCACAGCTGACAGATGTCCTAACAGATATCTTCAACACCTCGCTGCACCAGGCAGTCATCCCCACATAGCTATCATACTGGTACCAAAGAAATCACCTGTTTCCTGTCTAAATGACTACCGTCCCATAGCACTGACTCCAATCATGATGAAGTGCTTTGAGAGGTTAGCCATGCACCACATAAAAACCAGCCTCCCCAACACACTTGATCCGCTCCAGTTTGCATAACGTCCAAACCACTCTATGGTTGATGCAATTTCCTCCACCCTCCACACTTAGAACAGAAGGACACTTATGTAAGAATGCTGTTCATCGACTTCAGCTCAGCATTTAACACAATAATCCCTCAGCAGCTTATCAATAAATTAAACTTGCTGGGCTTCAACTCGTCCCTCTGTAATTGGATACTGGACTTTTTAACCGGAAGACCTCAGTCAGTCAGTGTCGGCCACAACACTTCGAGCACTACCACTCTGAGCACAGATGCCCCACAAGGCTATGTCTCTTCACGCTGCTGACCCACGACTGCACTGCCAAGTTCAGCTTCAACCACATCATCAAGTTCTCTGATGACACAACAGTGGTAGGTCTCACCAGCAACAACGATGAAACGCACTACAGAGAGGAAGAGGCACAGCTGGCGGTATGGTGTGGCGCTAACAACCTGTTCCTCATTGTGGGAAAGACAAAAAAGGGTTGTGATGGACTTCAGGAGAAACTCAGTTGATCAGCAGCACTAAATTCCTAGGGGTGCACATCACAGAGGATCTCACCTGGACCACCAACACCACGTCACTCTCCAAGAAGGCACAACAGCGCCTACACTTTCTCCGCCAGCTGAAAAGAAAAAGTCTCCCTCCACCCATCCTCACCACATTCTACAGGGGAACCATTGAGAGCCTGCTGACCAGCTGCATCACTGTCTGGTATGGGAACTGTGAAAGCAAAAACCCCATACAAAACCCTACCTCCTGAAACACGGACTACCTCATCTCCCCCCAAACACCCCCTAACCATGCCACATCACACGGAAAAACTGTCTGAAAGTGCAATTCTGTGCAATTCTGAGAGTGCTACACACGAGTGGGCCTGTACAAACCACCTGTAGTAACATACTCTCCTCTGTGCACTATACACTTTTTACATAGACTATTGTGTACATAATCTTACAAAAGACTCAATTACATGTTTGTTTATGCTCATGCACAAAAAAAAAAAAAAATCATCTTGCACTGTTCCCAGCCAGCTGCTTGACTTACAATGTTTCTCTTTGCACATGTACAGTATTTATGTGAAAGCATTTGTATATTTTTATGTATAGTAACTATTTATATATGGTATATTTATAGTCAGACTCTCTCAGTAGGTTAGTTGTGTATAGGTTTACACTGTCTGTATTTATGTAGCACCGTGATCTTGTGAGGCACGACATTTCGTTCCACTGTATATGTCACCACATGTAGCAGAATGACAATAAAGCTCAACTTGACTTGACTTGAATTCTTGGCACATTTTACAAGAGGTCGCACTGTTCTCACATGTAGTCAAATCATGGTAAATACAAAATGAGCCTCAGTAGAAGGATTCTCTAGATCTCTCCTTCTAATTCTAACACATTATTTCATGATAGTGAAGTCTCTTTTTATCGATTATAAATAGTGGCCAATAAGCAATCTTCAGTAATCCACTGTCATCACTGAATTATTTATTTATTGATCCATTCTCATGAAGCTCACGACTATGACAGTAATGCTAATAGTGCATGCTTGATGTTTGTTTCTGTAAAGTACTAAATTGTGTGTTGTATTTCTGTTTCTGAGAGCAGATTTTCTACTTACTGAACACAGCACAACTTATTATATAGAAAATATTTATTGCCTGTACAGTGACTAAATTTAAGGCATTCAGTGTTTATTCCAGGATACCCCTTGAAGTAAACTGAATCTGAAAGGCCTTAGATATCAGCATAGAATAAAGACCAGAAAACAAAAAGGCTACATTTACTAAAAAAGAAAAAAAAAGAAAAGAAATGTGTGCTCATATCTTTCCCATAGCAAGGTAAATTGTTAGCGATATTAATAAAAACATGTATCACTTTAAATAATAATAATAATTACTATTATTGAACATCAGAGATATATGGAGACAAGAGTATATATATATATATATATATATATATATATATATAAATCACATTTACTGATCCGTTGCCCCTCAGGAAACACCTGTGTTTGGTTATTGCCTCTAAGAAAATAAGTGAATTTGCATGTATAGTTTCATAAGACTTGTTTAAACTCTATAACTATAAAGCATATAAGAAACTACTAAAATACATTATGTTAAAGTAGCTATCTATTAACATACTCAAACATAAATGAAAGACAGTACAATCAAGAAACGGTTATTTGAAGTCTTCTCAGCAAATTATATCAGAATCAAATTAAGTGACCCTGATGATTGTAAAATAATTTTAGAAAAGATCATACTTTTTTTAATTGAAACACTGCTAATCAAACTAAACTGATTGTGATGTTTCAATAAAACTGAAGATGATTAATTACACCTCATTTGTATTTCTTCCTTCAGCCTTTCCATCTCCCTCCACTGTATGAGTTTCTCTGAGGGTTTCTATTTATGTTCTTTAGGTTGATAAAGAGTTGTATCAACTGCTTTCTGACCTACAATCATTAGAATTTCGGGGTTTTGATTTTTGCCATTCAATATTGTCAAAAGATATTTCAGAGGAAAAAGTAGTGCCAAAATTATGAGACACTACTGAGGGATGCCCAGAAAACTTATGGAAGGTTCCAAGACCCATGAAGACTAAGAAGATGGTTAGAGCAATGATTGTCACGATCACGGCTGTTGTGTTGGTCCTACATGCACGCCGGCTGTACTTCTGA
Source organism: Hypophthalmichthys molitrix (assembly GCA_037950675.1). NCBI lineage: Eukaryota > Metazoa > Chordata > Actinopteri > Cypriniformes > Xenocyprididae > Hypophthalmichthys > Hypophthalmichthys molitrix. The sequence continues at coordinate 28,585,106 of CM075494.1, read as the reverse complement.
GCTTCCACGCTGTCTCCCTCATTCATCTTGCTTCTCGCCTTAAAAAATATAGAGGAAAACTTAACTGAGTAAATCTGAGTATAGACTAACTTGTTGTTCCAAACACATGCTTGCACTTATCTTTAACGAACATATCAAAGCAGCGAGACCCAGACACGACACAATCAGTTATAAAACATGATGTTGAACACAGAGCAGCACATGTGGTCTTTTCCTTTAAATTTCACCCTCACAAAGATGACTTTAGGTGAAACCCCCCCATTATCTGACTCTGAGAAGTTATTCATTTCAACTGCCACAGTTTGTCTGGCAGAATCTTGTAAGGGAATCTCGTATATGTTTTGATGCTCCATCCTGATCACAAAAATGAATCAATGAGTCGATCATAAACTTCTGCGTCCTTCTATTGCTTGTGTTCATGTGTTCTCTTCTATTTCATGCGTTCTCTTGTGTTGCTCTAAATGTGTGATGCTTGTTTCCATTAACTCCCACCTTTGTGGTGTAAAAACTTATCCATTTCTGTGGTGGAATAACAGGGTAATTACAGTAATTACAGGGTAAGTGCAGGTTCACAACATACTGCAAACAACTATAATTTTTTTTCTGCCTAAAGAACAGCTGATACCCAAAGTATGAAGATTGTGTGTTTGTGTGTGATATAATAACTTACATTAATGCTCCAATAATGTGATTTAGACCTCAAATCATGAAGGACACAGAGTGAGATGCTGCAAGAAAAGTGCACAATCCAAGTTCTGTCATGACAGCTCTCAGAGTGTTTGACATGGTAATGGTATGAGAATGTTGTATGTTTGGTCTTGGTGGAATAGATCTGCTACTCTGCTGTTGCTGCTTTTATTGCTGCTGCTGCAGAACAAGTACTATACAGATCTATACAGGTGGAGCTGGGGAAGGTGGAGGGATTCCTAATGGAAGCTGCACTGCTAAGGCAATGCTGCCAAAGTATTTTGAAGGTTGAGCACGCAAGCACATTAGCCACTGATACAGCAGGAAACAATTAGCTGTGCCCTATAGATAATGATGTGATTATGAGCAGGTTGAGTTAAAGGACCTATTAGCCTGTGCCACCTAGAGTTTCATGACAGAACTTTGTATTTGTCCTAAACATGAAATATGAGACATGTTTCAAACTAATTCATAAGGCTACAGTTTCTGTCAGATGCACGTTATTTAATGCATTTAAGACGGGTTTGTAAGGATGTATATGTCACCGCGTAAGGGTGGAGAAGGAAGTGACAAAAAGGAACAAATGTTTGGATTTGGGAATGGTAGTTACTGACAGTTTTTTGACCACTTTATTAATTTTGCTTGGATTTTCATTTGTTGGTATTATGAACTTAATTTAGAAATGCTTTTGAAACTAAACTTTTTGCTTTTAATAAACAAAATTAATTTTGAAATGAAAGACGGCTTTTGGAGTGGAGTGCGTGCAAAATAGGCTAATCGCTATACTTGAATCCACGGCCTACTAAGAAAGGCCGACACAAAATTTCTCACTCAGTCTTGAAATGACTCACTCATAAATACAGTCACTTATATGCCACTGCCTTTTGGAGTTCATGCAAAACTGTTATGTACATTTCTCATAAGCTGCATTGGATGTTTTAAATGTTCTAAATGTGTGATGTTAGTTTCCAGAAACTCACCCATTTGTGGACTTTATGACCTATTTTCATTCTGGATGGTAAAACTTTATGTCCTTTTTTAAGCTACAGCCACAAAGCCATAGGACTGGTCAAGTGCATTAACTTGCAGAAAGTGTCTCTGAAAAATCTTCACTATATAATGCACAGACAAGAGGAGTGATTCAAACAATGAAAAGTCCCAGTACTGTTGGGCTGTACAGCATTCATGAAAAGTATCTGATGACTGAAACTAACTGTTGTATAAATATGGTATATGATAATTAATTCTTCAAAGACTTTAAAATGAGAACATTCTGTTTTAGACTCAAATAGTCAGACTAAGTACATTTTGAGTCTTAGTAAACATCCACAGCTTTCAAATATAGATTAAAACCAAAATACTATGAATTGCCTGAAGAGGCCTGTAACCAGTTGTAAGTGCATGTACAATATCAGACAACTTATCTAATCAAATTTAAGCAAAAAAGAGAGAAAGAAAACATGTTCAGTGAATAGAAATGTTTCATCAAAATCTAATGACAAACATGATGAAATCAAATCATTTAATGAGAAAAGCATTGTTTTTTTTATATCTTGCACAACTGAATGGCTGTATGCAAATCTTCCATCTGTTCTTTGTACAAAAGTGAAGTGTGTGTGTCTGTTGGTCATTAGGAAAAGTCAAATTACATTCATTTCATCACCAAATCATGATCCTCTCATCAACTCTTCTACTGCTGCCAGCAGCTGCATCCTGTGAGCTTCACTGATGGTTTATTTAAAGCACCAAATTAAAGTCTGAAAAAAAAAAAAAAAAAAATGTTTTGAAGCATAACTATTAATAACACATTCTTCCATTTTTGTTTTCAGGTGGTGCCTATATGTTGAGCTCACTCAACCTCCATCTATGGTTGTGAATCATTTTCCATCTCCTGCAGGATTTCAGTATCAAGCTATTGCATTCACTGGATACGTCAACCCACTGGAAAAGCACTGGAATGGCTGGAATATCTTTGTAATGGGTAGCAGTAATATTTTTATGGAAAGACTCCATAAAAACAAGATCAGTTTCACCCAGGACACATCCAAAAACACAGTGTTTCTACAGGGAAATAATTTTTATAGACACAGCTGTATATTACTGTGCAAGAGACACAGAGATTAAACAAGACACAGCTCTGTACAAAAACCTAAACACATCCATCCATCCAATAATGCTTCAAAAATAAATAAATAATATATATATATATATATATATATATACACACACACTGCCCAGCCAAAAAAAAAAAAAAAAAAAAAAAAAAGGTCTAAGAATCTATGAATGGATTGTTATTACAGTGATTATTATGTTTCTAGCATGTTATATGTTTGGCAAGAATCATTTTCACACATGAATTGGCACCTCTGAGTCCAGACCTTAACCTCAGTGTAAGTTTTTGGGATGTGCTGGAGGAGACTTTACAGAGTGCTCACCTCTTGCATTGTCAATACAAGATCTTGACCAAAAATTGATTTGCATTTAAAAGAAAAGCATTTACATTAAAATCCATTAAAGAATTTAAAATTAAAAGTATTACAATACACAAAAATGGCTTTTATCTATAATAATAGAAAATAATGGTCTGTTTGTTAATATATCTCAAACATTAACCATTAAAATCTTAATCTGATTAGTAAATACAGTAACAAATGTATTACTCATGGTTAGTTCATGTTAGTTAATACATTAACTAATGTTTAACTAATGAACCTTATTGTAAAGTGTTACCAAAATTTCTTAAACATGGTTATAAAAATGTTTTAATTTCTCTAACATGTCAGGCCATATTTGTTTCTCCAGGTGTCCACTGTGTTGAACTGACCCAGACTGATTCTATGGTCTTAAGGCCTGGTCAGGTTTTGACACTGTCCTGTAAGATCTCTGGATATTCAGTGACTGACAGCAACTACTGCACTGACTTCATACGACAGGCTGCAGGAAAAGCTCTGGAATGGGTTGGAAGAATATGTGGTGATTGTAACACATATTACAGCGATAAACTGAAGTAGATTTTAAATTACCAGAGACTCTTACAGCAATAAACATCACGGTCTCACTGTTTCACTGTCACAGACACGCCAGGCTCCACCGTCACACAGACACAGCGCACGTCATCACCAGAGTTTTAATCACTCACACCTGCAGCCCATCAGCACCCTCATCAGCAGCAGCACAAAAGGCACACACACTCACACAGTCACTGTCCGGTCTCGTTTGCACATGGTCTTACCTGTATGCTTACCTCAAGGACTCCCCAGAAGAATACTTACCTGTCTCCAGTGTGTTCCCAGTCTCTTCGGTGTTTCCTCATCTTGTGTGAGTTCCTCTGTGTCTGCTCCAAGCTCCTGTCTATCATCCGTCCACGATTCCTGCAAGACAAAGACAAGTATCAGTCCAGTATCCATATCTGCCATTGCTTAATCTGCCATTACTCACCTGCACTCTGCCAACGATCTCTGGTTGTTCAATAAACTCAATTACCTGCATTCCTGTGTCTCAGTCCCCTTCTGTATTGTAACATTCACAGCCAAACAAATATTTGACAAATGAGCTGCAGAACTGTCTTTGCTGGTGTAACAACAAAGTTGTTATTTTTTTATTTTTTTGCTGTGAGCAGTCACAGTAAAGTTATTAATCTTTAATGAGAATGATAATAATGATAACAATAGAGGGCACTGTCTGCCTTTGTGATGCACAGTCCAGCAGATCAGAGATATTGTATAGGATTAATGTTTCTTTCTTCATTTTTAAAAGAAAGAAAAGAACAACAAACTATTACAAAACAAGCATTTTTAAAATCACCAGAAAACAGTCAAAAGATCTCGAGCAGGAGACAGTTCTAGAAAAATCACATCCAAAAATGTAAGAATCCAACGTTTAACAGAAAGTGAATGAAGAGGTTTCCATCTCAACGCATTCATCTTTTTAGCAGCTGTGAGACCAGCTAGTACTGTGCGCTTATGCTGATTATTAATATTCAACATTGTTAGTTTAGCTTATTCAATAACAAGACAGGCACCGTTACAGTTGAAACCAGATCAGACAATCTGCATGCTAATTTTAAAACTTACAATTTATTGCAATTCATTGAACAGGTGAGAAAAGCAAGTGTTTCTGATGATGGCCCAACAAAAACATACATTATTACTGCTGTTGTTGCTGTCAGATGTAACATCAATAAAATAATAACACTAATATATTATTAATATATGCAATAAATAAAATCCCTAAAGAAAAAAAAAAAAAAAAAGAACAAGACATATTTAATGTATAAACTTTAATTAGCATAAATGCTCTGATCAGGGCAAATTCAATCAAAGAATACTTCATTTTACATTTTGATAGTTTGAATCACTTACAGTCACAATAAACTGTTTACATTTTCTGCTAATGAACTTCAACCATATCAATAATGACTAAAAGTTCAGGGCAGTGTGATGATGTCTCTTCATGTAATCCCAATATTCTTGTAGTTTGAGCATGTGAAGTTGATTATTAGCTCTGTGTGTTTATGTAAATCTTCTGTTGCATATTTAAACACCAGACATGAGTCAGTTTATACATTCATCTGATCACTAGAGGGAGAGAAGAACAAACTGTGCTGTGAAACACACCATGATCTCTTCATCTTTAGTGTTGCTTCTGGCAGTAGTATCCTGTAAGTTTAGTCTACTTTTCTGTGTGATATATCATTTTGTTGCTAAAAAGCTTGTTAACAGTCTTTAAACTTCATGCTATTTTACTAACAGGTATTATTTCATTTGATACAGGTATTCATTCATATGAACTCACTCAGCCTGAGTCTCTGACTGTCCGTCCTGATGCCACTCTAACTATCAACTGTAAAGTCTCCTATTCAGTTACTAGTTATAGTACAGCCTGGATTCGTCAGCCTGCAGGAAAAGCTCTGGAATGGATTGGAGTGATCTGGAGTGATGGAAGCTTAGCCTATAAGGATTCACTGAAAAGCAAGTTCAGCATCACCAGAGACACCTCCAGTAACACAATAACACTGCAGGGAAATAATATGCAAGCTCAAGACACAGCTGTGTATTATTGTGCCAGACAGACACAGTGACAGACGCCAACAGCCTCCCTGTACAAAAACACGTCATCATTGTACAAATTTGTTTTCACCTTTATTTATATAGCGCTTTTTACAATGCAGATTGTGTCAAAGCAGCTTAACATTGATAACTGGTATATAATTTTAGCTGCACAGCAGCTCTTAAAGAATAGTGTCAATGTCGGCAGATCAAAGCACTGTTGAATATCAAATATCAAGTGTCCCCAACTAAGCAAGCCAAAGGCGACAGCGGCAAGGAACCCAAACTCCAACAGGTGACATCAGATGGCAAACAGGTGGCAAATAGACTTCTGTGTTAAAATGGAGAAAAAAACCTTGGGAGAAACCAGGCTTAGTCGGGGGGGCCAGTTCTCCTCTGGCGAACAGTGCTTTGTTACGATTCAGGTTGCTATCTTATGTCTGATAGGATCGCAACATTCAAAGTATTTATTCCAGTTCAGTCCAGTTGAGGATCGTATTCATCACACCGGTATGGACGGTTTGTTGAGGAGCTGTGCCACTGGCTGTTGTGTCGATGAGGCCTTCACAATGGATGATCTAGTTGACTCAATCTCTGCTGATACTTCAGGGCTACGTTGTGGTCGCGTCAAGGCGCCGGTCCTCGGTCTCACCTGGATACGGCCCGGATCTGGTTGACTACGGTAAACCTCGGGATAAACAGAAAGACTAATATTAGCGTAGATGCCATTCTTCTTCTGATGTAACGAGTACATCTGGTGTTATAGGAAGTGTTCCCGGTTCCGGCTGACCTAATTTATGCAGCCTAATAATCCTTTAACGGATTTGAAAATATAAATTGATAATGTGTTATGTGTATGCCAGGTTAAAGAGATGCGTTTTTAGTCTAGATTTAAACTGACAGAGTGTGTCTGCCTCCCGAACAATGCTTGGAAGATTGTTCCAGAGTTTAGGTGCCAGATAGGAGAAGGATCTACCACCTGCGGTTGATTTTGATATTCTAGGTATTATCAGCTGGCCTGAATCCTGAGATCGCAATAGACGTGAAGGACTATAATGCTTTAAGAGCTCGCTCAGGTACTGGGGAGCTAAACCATTTAGTGCTTTGTAAGTAATTAGCAAGATTTTAAAATCTATACGATGTTTAACAGGAAGCCAATGCAGTGTTGACAGAACTGGGCTAATATGGTCATACTTCCTAGTTCTAGTAAGAACTCTAGCTGCTGCATTTTGTACGAGCTGTAGTTTATTTATCAGGTGAGCGGAACAACCACCCAGTAGAGCGTTACAGTAATCTAGCCTTGAGGTCATGAACGCATGAACTAACTGTTCTGCATTTTTCATTGAGAGCATATGTCGTAGTTTAGATATATTTTTAAGATGGAAGAATGCGGTTTTACAGATGCTAGTAACATGGCCTTCAAATGAAAGATTGGTATCAAAGAGCACACCCAGGTTCCTAACGGACGACGAAGACTTAACAGAGCAGCCATCAAGTGTTAGACAGTATTCTAGGTTATTACGTGAAGAGGTTTTTGGTCCAAAAATTAGAATCTCTGTTTTTTCTGAATTTAGAAGTAGGAAATTACTGGTCATCCAATTTTTTATATCAGCTATGCATTCTGTTAATTTTGTGAGTTGGTAAGTTTCGTCAGGGCGCGAAGAAATATAGAGCTGAGTATCATCAGCGTAACAGTGAAAACTAACGCCATGCTTCCTAATGATATCTCCCAAGGGTAGCATGTACAGAGTGAAAAGCAACGGTCCTAGTACTGAGCCTTGCGGTACTCCATATTGAACCTGTGATCGATATGACCTCTCTTCGTTTACTACAAACTGATAACGGTCAGATAAGTATGATTTGAACCATGACAATGCAGTTCCACTAATGCCAACATAATTTTCGAGTCTATTTAAAAGAATGTTGTGATCGATAGTGTCAAATGCAGCACTAAGATCCAGTAACACTAATAGAGAGATACAACCACGATCTGATGATAAGAGCAAATCATTAGTAACTCTAATGAGAGCAGTCTCAGTACTATGGTACGGTCTAAATCCTGACTGGAAATCCTCACAGATACTATTTCTGTCTAAAAAGGAACATAGTTGTGATGATACTGCCTTTTCTAGTATTTTTGACAGAAAAGTGAGATTTGAGATCGGCCTGTAATTGACTAATTCTCTAGGATCAAGTTGTGGTTTTTTAATAAGAGGTTTAATAATAGCCAGCTTAAAACTTTTTGGTACGTATCCTAGTGATAAAGATGAATTGATGATATTAAGAAGAGGATCTATGATCTCTGGAAGCATCTCTTTCAATAGTTTAGTCGGTATAGGGTCTAACATACATGTTGTTGATTTTGATGATTTAATAAGTTTAGACAATTCTTCCTTTCCTAAAGCAGTAAATAAATTTAATTTTTCCTCAGGGACACTACAATGCACTGTCTGACGCAATACTGTAGTAGACGGTTGCATGGTTATAATTTTTTCTCTAATATTATCAATTTTACAAGTAAAGAAGTTCATAAAGTCATTACTGCTGTGCTCTTTGGAAACATCAGAAGTTGAAGCTTTATTTCTTGTTAATTTAGCCACTGTATCAAATAAATACCTAGGGTTGTGCTTATTTTCTTCTAAAAGTTTTGAAAAATAGGCAGATCTAGCAGTTTTTAAGGCCTTTCTGTACTCAATCATTCTCTCTCTCCACGAGATGCGAAAAACTTCTAGTTTTGTTTTCTTCCAGCTGCGCTCCATTTTTCTGGCTGCTACCTTTAGGGCCCGGGTGTGCTCATCGTACCACGGCGTTGGATTAATTTCCTTAATCTTTTTTAAACGCAAAGGAGCAACCGAGTCTAATGTGCTGGAAAAGACAGAGGCAATAGTTTCTGTTTCAACATCGAGGTCTTCTAAGCTATCTGGTATGCTAAGGCGATGAAACTGATCAGGAAGATTATTTAGAAAGCGATCTTTAGTGGTAGAAGTGATGGTTCTACCATATTTATGGCAGGGAGGCAGTTTAGCTGCCTTGACTAAATGTAGTATACACGAGACTAAATAATGATCTGAGATGTCGTCACTCTGCTGCAGAATTTCAACGGCATCAATATCGATTCCATGTGACAATATTAGATCTAAAGTATGATTACGACAATGAGTGGGTCCTGACACGTGTTGTCTAACTCCAATAGAGTTTAGAATGTCTGTAAATGCCAATCCCAATGAGTCTTTTTTATTATCTACATGGATATTAAAATCACCAACAACAAGGACTTTATCTGCAGTTAGTACTAACTCTGAAAGAAAAGCAGCAAATTCTTTGATAAAATCAGTATGGTGCCCTGGTGGCCTGTATACAGTAGCCAGCACAAAAGTCAACTTACATAATGTTACGTAAAGCACCATCACTTCAAAGGAATTATATTTGGAAGACTTTTGACTAATACTGTAAATATTACTATAAATTACAGAAACACCTCCCCCTTTGCCTTTCTGACGAGGATTGTGTCGATAATCATAACCTTGCGGGCTAGACTCATTTAAAGTAATGTAATCATCTGGTTTTAGCCAAGTTTCTGTCAAACACAGCACATCTAGATTATTGTCTGTGATAATATCATTTACAATAAGTGCTTTTGAAGAAAGGGATCTAATATTTAACAACCCAAGCTTTATCATTTGTTTATCATTTTTATCTCTATTTTTTATTTGTTGTACATCAATTAAATTTTTACCATTAAATGGGTTTGGAAGTTTTTTGTTTTTACTAATTCGGGGTACAGACACAGTCTCTATGTGATAATATCTAGGTGTAAGAGTTTCTATGTGTTGGGAATTATCTGATTTCTGTAACGTGAGGCAGCTAGCAGACGGTCGGTTTAGCCAGTCTGTCTGCTTCCTGACCTGGACCCCAGTTTGTCATGTTTTAGTTCTAAGACTATGTGCCATATTACTAGAGAGAAGAGCAGCACCATCCCGGGAGGGATGAATACCATCTCTTTTCAACAGGTCAGGTCTGCCCCAAAAACTTTTCCAATTGTCTATGAAACCTATATTATTCTGCGGACACCACTTAGACAGCCAGCCATTGAGTGATGATAATCTGCTAACTATCTCATCACTCCGACGAACAGGAAGAGGGCCAGAGCAAATTACTTCTTCTGACATTGTACTTGCGAGTTCACACACCTCTTTAATGTTAATTTTAGTGATCTCCGACTGCCGAAGTCGAACATCATTAGTGCCGACGTGAATAACAATTTTAGTGTATTTACGATTAGCATTAGCCAGCACTTTTAAATTTGCTTTGATGTCAGGTGCTCTGGCCCCCGGCAAACATGTGACTATGGTGGCTGGTGTCTCTATTTTCACGTTCCGTGCAATAGAATCGCCAATAACTAGGGCACTTTCAACAGGATTCTCAGTGGGTGCGTCACTGAGTGGGGAGAACCTGTTTGATGTTCTAATTGGAACGGAAGAGTGGTGTTTTCCGCGGCTAGGCCGCCTCACCGTTACCCAATTGCCCTGCTGCGCGGGCTCTACAGCCGGAACCGAACAATGTACAGAGTTCACTAAGCTAGTCGCATCCAAAACAGTATCTGAAGCCCTTGCATTCTTACTATCCTCGATTAAAGTTTGGATGCGTGTCTGTAATTCTGAGATTCTCTCTGTCAGCCTGACTATTTCCCTACATTTATGACATGTAAATCCCTCATCGCTGACAGAGAGAGCTATACTGAACATGTTGCATATGGAACACGACACGATACAGGGAAAGGATGACATGACTCACCGTGTTTGTAGACTGATCCGAATTACCACAGCTGTTTGATGAACGCGTTGAAAAAGGAGCGCGCGAGAGACTGATGACAAGTTAACAAGCTAGCGAGATGCAAACGCGTTGTAACAGCGATTTAGATTCAAAGATTACAAGCTAGCGACGTCAGATTAATGTGGTAGGCAATATTATATAAGGTATTATATAAGGTAATGATAATATAAGCAACAATGAACAAAAGTAAGAGATTCAAAACAAAGCTATACGGAGTCACAGACGCAAACCACTCTGAGCAGCGAGGCAGACAGGAGCAATCGAGACAGGACATGTGTGGCAGAGAATAAAGTGAAGGAAAGTTCGGACAAATTAGGGTATTCATTTCAATTAGGGTCATCAAGTTTTATAAAAACAGATAACAGATTTACAGAACAACAGATTTACAGATAAAATATTATATGTTTCAATAGGAAGTCAATAAAATCAATAATCTCTTCTATCTGTCTCATGACATTGGTTTGCTTTCTTTAAGATTGCCTAAGCCAGACTCGAAGGAAAGTTTAAATGGTTTTTATGTCTTTGTTTTGACCCTGTGTTAGAGTTTTTAGCCACTGTTTCAACAGCACAGATCTGTGTCTGTTAATGAACTGAAGCGCTTTAATCTAAGTCGCTTACAGTATTGGCCAAACACCAATAGATGGCAGTAATGCATCACTTGAATTGATATTGTCTTATACTTTATTTTTCTACATTGCTTTTTAGTGGTTTTGTGTTGTGTTATTTAAAAAATGTAGACATACTTTTCTTGTAATTTCATATTTTATAATATTCATATCTGAATTTCATATTATAACTAAAACCAATTACATTCAAATCCATTAAAGAATTTAAAATTAAAAGTAATACAATACACAAAAATGACTTTTATCTCTAATAATAGAGAAATAACGGTCTGTTTATGAAGATCTCAAACATTAACCATTAAAATCTAAATCTGGACCAAACATACGTCAGCCTTTCATATCATCAGTTCTCTGATTTTAATATATGCAAATCACCTTCCTTCTTTAAATGTGTCAATCTTTGTGATCTGAACAGACATCTGAACTCTAGGAACTCAAAGTCTGTCTTTCTGGTTTAAACTTAAATACACCATGTTTAAGAAGTTTCTTATATTTGTAATTCTGGCAGTTTTACCACGTGAGTCACTGCATAGGATAATCATTAAGAGTGCAACAATGTAACATTATAACATCTTTCTAACATTTAATATTGTTTCTTTTTTCACACGTATTGAATGTCAGACATTCACTCAGTCTGACACAGTGGTTAAAAAACCAGGAAAGTCTCACAAACTTACATGCAGGGGTTAAATTGGGCCGGGGCCGTCCGGGGCTGAGCCTCGGCACATAGGCTTATCAGGGCTCGACATTACGCTTAATTTTTTGAAGGGGCAAGAGAAAGAGAGATTTACTTGTCCTGATTAAAACATCAATAACAAAAATAGCTAGGGAATCACCAAAACGCAAGCATGATTCTATTACATTTAGTGTAAGTGGCGATTGATAATGGATAATATTAATAATATAAGCTATAATGTAGGCTATAATGTGGAGGTTTTTTATATTTATAACATATGATACAGTTATGTAACATCACACGACCAAGAGTGCTGTTTTCCGCGTTATTGGAATCACGATTGAAAATGTGACACTACTTTTATTCATTTAATAATAAATTAATTAAGTAAATTAAATTCAAGTTAATAAAGTCACTTACATTTTAGACGCATTACTGACTGTTTTTGTTCTGTTTCAGCAGCGAAAATAGTTCCAAACAAAGACCACAGCAGAACCATAGCGCATCTCTCACAGCGATTTATTACTGAATGATTCAGCGTTTTGAACGAATCGGTTGAGTCAAAGATTCAATGGCCCATTTCAAAACACTTGCCTCATTCTTGAATGAATCAGCTGTTTGAACGAATCATTTGAATGAATGACTAGGACAGTCACTTGCCACCACCTACTGGCGGTTCAGTTTTATGTTAAAATTTTCCCAACATTTCTTATTTGTATATTCAAAAATATTTAAAGAATATCATAACATTAATGCAGTTGTAATTTTTCAGTGTAAATTATTTAATTTGATTCCTAACAGTCCTGCTTTATTTTTCTTATTGAATTTATTGATCAAATGTAAAAAAAATTTAAATAAAAGATGAAGCATGTAATAAGATTAGGGGAAAAAATGCCTTGGGGTAAATATCACAAATATGCAGATATAAATATGCAAAAGCTGATGGAACACTGTTGAGAGCTTCAGAATAAATTATATTTACACCAAAAAAGTCCAAAGGACAAGCACATGACAAGGCTTTATGTCGAACCCTGTATTTTGTACTGATATGCTCTCCTGTAGGCCTACAGAAAGATTTTATTGTTATCAGATGAAGCTTTGCACACTGCCAGCATCTGGAATGATTTTGATCTGCATTTTAGTTCATAGCAGAGGGCTCTGTCGACTTATTTTTTACAGTTTATCAATTGATAAGATTTTGTAGGCTTTGCATACACATGTGCACTACTTGAAAGCCTGAAACCACAGAGCCCCAATTTCCCTTGTTTCTAATACAGTCCTGCCCCTGTTTTGTGTGAATTATGTTTATGCTGAGATACACTACGTTCTGGTCTAGGCCATTATTTGACCAGCAGAGGCTCATGACTGCATTTTACTGAATCAGAATCACAGCGACATATAGGCTACTGTAAGCTTCTCTCTGTCATCAAAAAAACAAACAAACACGCTCATATAAATACTAACTAAACAATATTACACAAGCAAGAGGGCTGTTGTTATCAGCACAGCTGTGATTATTAATCAATTCAGAACAAAGTCACGATTGTGATATTGCTTTTTTATACAATAGTTTGATAAACATTAAGCTAATATTAAGAAACTTACATCTGAGACACAGTATTTCCAGTTACTTTGCCTATTTTCGCTGTATCACTGAAGATATTTCCAAACGAATTAGACCACAGCACCTCCGAGCAACACACAATAGTGGAGTTTACTTCCTGAATGAATCAGTGTTTTTGAACGAATAGGTTGAATGAACGATTCAATGATTCACTCATAAACACAGTCACTTGTCGCCACCTACTGGTGTAACGATTTACCCTGCAGAAAGAGTCACTGCTCTCCCCCACCACTAATGCAATCTAGTCAAAACGGAAATCAAACTGCATGTTTTCGTATAATTTTAATTAACATATAGTTAATTATTATCTATATTTCTCTTCAAAAACATGAAATTATTTCCACAGAATAAACAAACTGCTTTTAACAGATAAAGAGGTCATTAGCTCTGATGACAGTTGAATCCATTTGTTCACTGTAATTGACAATTCACAGACTTGAAAAAAACTTCTTGAATGAGTAAACTATAGAACATTTGAACATACTGACATGTGCAGAACTGTGTGCAAATATTCTTTGTCCTCCTCTTTATTTGATGATTAAGAGGAAAAGAAACAGCTTGCTCTCTCACTTAATACTTAATAAAAAATTCTTAAACATGGTTATAAAAAATGTTTTAATTTCTCTAACAAGTCAGGCCATATTTGTTTCTCCAGGTGTCCACTGTGTTGAACTGACCCAGACTGATTCTATGTTCTTAAGGCCTGGTCAGGTTAGACAATCTGGATGCTAATTTTAAATCTTAAAATTTATTTAAATTCACTGAACAGGTGAGAAAAGCAAGCGTTTCTGATGATGGCCCAACAGAAACATACATTATTACTGCTGTTGTTGCTATGTAACATCAATAAAATAATAACACAAATAATTAATACATGCAATAAATAATACAAAATCTCTAAGACATATGTATAAACTTTAATAAGCATAAATGCTCTGATCAGGGCAAATTCAATCAAAGAATACTTCATTTTACATTTTGATAGTCTGAATCACTTACAGTCACAATAAACTGTTTACATTTTCTGCTAATGAACTTCAACCATATCAATAATAACTAAAAGTTCAGGACAGTGTGATGATGTCTCTTCATGTAATCCCAATATTCTTGTTGTTTGAGCATGTGAAGTTGATTATTAGCTCTGTGTGTTTATGTAAATCTTCTGTTGCATATTTAAACACCAGACATGAGTCAGTTTATACATTCATCTGATCACTAGAGGGAGAGAAGAACAAACTGTGCTGTGAAACACACCATGATCTCTTCATCTTTAGTGTTGCTTCTGGCAGTAGTATCCTGTAAGTTTAGTCTACTTTTCTGTGTGATACATCATTTTGTTGCTAAAAAGCTTGTTAACAGTCTTTAAACTTCATGCTATTTTACTAACAGGTATTATTTCATTTGATACAGGTATTCATTCAGAAGAACTCACTCAGCCTGAGTCTCTGACTGTCCGTCCTGATGCCACTCTAACTATCAACTGTAAAGTCTCCTATTCAGTTACTAGTTATAGTACAGCCTGGATTCGTCAGCCTGCAGGAAAAGCTCTGGAGTGGATTGGATTGATCTGGCATGATGGAGACTTAGCCTACAAGGATTCACTGAAAAGCAAGTTCAGCATCACCAGAGACACCTCCAGTAACACAATAACACTGCAGGGAAATAATATGCAAGCTCAAGACACAGCTGTGTATTATTGTGCCAGACAGACACAGTGACAGACGCCAACAGCCTCCCTGTACAAAAACACACCATTACAAATTAAGAGTGTTTCTGATGGTTTTCCGCAGCAGTCTGATTTTCTCAGGTTTTCAATTATGAAATTATAGACCGTAATTCAGCTGGTATAAAAAAATCCTGTTAAAAACAAGTCTAATAATACTTTGATATTTAATTCAAGTTCTTTATAATTACGTGTTTGATATGAAGTGGCAAATAACTTTTACATAACCTTCAATTTAATGTAGTAGCCAGAAGCAAAATAAATAAATAAGCAAATAAATAATATAAAATGAATTAAAGTGTCATGATGACAACTGATATGATGAATGTGTACAAATTGGATTGCACATTACAGTTATTGAAAAGGTCAAAGTAATTCATAAAACAAAAACTAGCGAACATTTATAATTTTTGTTTTGAAATTTTTGAACATTTTCATTCAAGTTTGTTCATTTACATTGTAACATTCTTAATACAAATATAATAGAAATGCAGAAGGGATTCTGTTGGTAGAGACTCATCAACAGTGCCATTAGATCTTAATATAGTATTAGATTTTAAAGCTCCACCCAAATGTAAATGACATAATGTACAGTATTTCTACCAGCAGTATTCAGTGACATTGTAGCAGTTGGTCTTCCTGCATCATTTGAAATGGCAGACATTCCATTCTTATTTTTTCTCCTGATGTGTTTAACTAGTACGTTTCTCTATTTCACGTTATATTATTATTTAATTCTGCCTACAGAATTTATTAATGGGTGTACTGTATATGATACTGTGGACCGGTCATTATAACTTTCACTTGTTTTAGGTGTTAATGGTCAGAGCCTGGAGTCCATCCCATCAAGTTCTGTTACCAAAAAGCCTGGAGAAATTTTGAACCTTTCCTGTAGAGGATCTGGATTTGATTTTGGAACAAACAGCATGAACTGGATCAGACAGCCAGCAGGGAAAGCATTGAACTGGATGGGGCTCATCTGGAATGATGCCAGTAAAACAGTGTATGTAAAAAGTGTTGAGGGACAAATAGAGATCACCAGAGATAATTCAAACAGCATGGTGTATCTGAAACTCTCCGGTCTGACAGCAGAGGATTCAGCTGTTTATTACTGTGCAAGATATACACAGTGATGCAAAACAAGCACTGGGCTGTACAAAAACATCAAAAAAAAAAAAAATCCAGCAGATGACGCTGGAGCACAGTACAACTTTGATCCAAAGAAACAGACACACCTTCTGCTGAAGAATAAAATACATAAGCTACTGTACGTAAGCTTTATAAGTATATAAACTATTTAAATGCCCTTATTCCTGAGCCTCACATACTGTATATGCCCTGAATGATCTTCAGTGAACATAATGAAAACAACAACAAAATGTATCAAGAGTTAATTTATTATGAATTAAAAGTGTGTTCTATAGCCTACTGTTCACATCACATAAAATATTAAAATATAATTTCCTAATAGCACAGCACACCCATAATTACTGCCAACATTGTCTTCTGAAAGAAATGTAAATAAAAAAAGCCCATAATACAAAATCACATATAATATGTAGATACTGGGTTGCATCTGTATGCAGATATTCCTCTTCCTCCAATTAATTGAGTATTAAGATGAAAAGAAGCAGCTTACTCTCTCACTTCTCAAACCATGGTCTCCTCATCTCTCTGGTTGTTTCTGCTGATAGCAGCTGTCTCTTGTTAGGCTTCATAGTTTCTATACAAACCCTTAAAATAAAAATGACTAATATATGGTTATACAAAATGTTTCCATGTTTCTAACATATCAGTCCATATTTGTTTCGTGTCCACTGTGCTGAACTGACCCAGACTGATTCTATGGAGAGATATGTGGTGATGGTAACACATAGTGATAAACTGAAAAGTAGATATCAAGTTAGCAGAGACTCTTCCAGCGATACAGTGACTCTATAAGGACAGAATATGCAGACTGAGGACACAGCTGTGTATCCCCGCTAGAAATTTTATGTTCCCAGAACATTCTCAGAATGTCCCCACTGGTGTTAAGGACGTTGCCTAGTAACGTTCCCAGTACGTTCTGAGACAGTCACGATGTGGAGTTCTTTTAAGGGTCGGGGGACGTTATTTGGCGGACATTCACAAAACATTCAGGACGTTCTCTGAATGTTTAGGGAACCATATTTTATTTGGAAATGTTCTCAGAATGTCCCTGCTGCCCTTATCAAAAAACTGAATTGAAAATTAGAGCTAAATTGATTAACAAAAGTGGCTGTTTGAACAAAACTAATTTTTCTTAAATGTCTTACAAAAAAAAAAGCTTTTTACAGGTATTTTCTGGTTTATTATTATGAAACCTTTTCTTTAAAATGCAAATCTCTTGCAGTAAATCATTAGCTGACAACAGCACATGCATAAACTAAAGCAACGATTGCATCACTGCATCAGCAACTACACAGTTACTACGACCTTCAAATAAAGCAAAAGGCAACACAACGTCAGTGTTTCTGGATCATCACTGACTGAAGCACAGGCTTTACTCTCCAGCACAATGGTAACCTCACAACAGAAACAGAACATTAAACACAAACAGATCTCTCTAGATCTCAGCATCTTCACTTACTACAAACCACTCTGACTTTATTTCTTTCATACAAATCTTCTTAATGAGGTGTTGATGTTTTATTAAAATTTATAAATGTCACCGTTATGGAGGTATGCTCTTGCTTTAGTTGGGCTCCTGACCCTTGACATTTTAATTTTAATTTTTGTCCGATTGTTGTAACTATGTGTTTTTAAAGCGTATTGATTACAAAAAAAAAAAAAAAAAAACCTGATCATAAAAGATTTGGTTGCTCATTGTTGATGATTTCATCAGACAGTGGCCTTATTCACTGATCTCTGAATGTGTTTCTTTCATGTTGTTGCAGCCTTATAATACTGCATAAAATTCTGTCCTGCTTTGAGTCTTTAAAAGTTTTTATTATTGTGCAGAAGTTATTCAGACAGGATAATGTAAACACCCACAGACATCAAGATTCTGCGTATGAACCTCAACAATGGTGACAACATTTTCAGATTAACAGATTAACTCTGAGCATCACAAAACAAGCTACTAAAGTCACAAAAAAGATTTTTGTTTATTGTCACCATTGTTGAGGTTCATACGCTGATTCATGATGTCTGTGTGAGTCTAAAAGACACTGCTCAAAACTCTGTATAATGATTTTAAAAAATAAATAAAACTCACAAAAAAACAACAACAAACCGTTAATTAATACAAAACTAACAGTTAACACACTCAGAGTTTAGACTCTGGAGAGGATCAGTGAATCAGGACACTACATGAAGATTTAATCACCATCATTAAACATCCAGATTCATCTGATCAGAATTTTTCTTGCAATTTTTGTTATAACAAGCATGTTTTGCCAGAGATAATCTAACATTAAAAAATCAAGAATCAAGAGCCCATCTAAAGCAAATGCTCACCTCCATAACGGTGACTTCAAACTTTATTATTTTCTATAAAACACCCATGTAGAAGGCGACGTTCTCATGTCCTTGCACAACGTTCCCTAAAAGTTCTCTAAAGGTGACGAAAATTCTGAACCTTTACAGAACATTCATCCTCTTTTGGTAATGAAAGTTCTGCAGTTCAATTATGACTTTAGGGGGACGTTCCATTTTGGTTATTTTATGGTCACATAAGAATGTTACAAAGAGGATATTTGGGACATTAACAGAGCGTCCTATAGTAATAGTCCCCTAAACATTCCCAGAATGTCCTGAATGTTCCCTGAAGGTCCACCAGATAACGTCCCCCAACCCTTAAAAGAACTCCACATCGTGACCGTCTCTGAACGTACTGGGAACGTTACTAGACAACATCCTTAACACCAGTGGGGACGTTCTGAGAATGTTCTGGGAACGTAAAATTTCTAGCGGTCTAACCTGTCACCAAGTAACGTTCCCACAACGTTCAGAGATGGTCACGATGTGGAGTTCTTCTTTTGTATTATTGTGCCAGAGAATCACAGTGACAGACGCCAACAGCCTCCCTGTACAAAAACATCATCATTGTACAAATTAGGGTATTCATCATGTTTTTCTTCAAAAGTTTTATAACAACAGATTTATAGAACAACAGATTTACAGATAAAGACCAGAGACTTTATGATGTTATGGGAGCTATGAATAAAATAAAAATAAATGATAGAATTCACATTTTCTCATTTATTTGTCTTATCCTATTTTTTTAGTGAGTAAATTAGGGCTAAATCATTTTTAAATACTACACTAAAAAAAACAAGAAACAAGGTGGTACGTTAGATGACTCTCTTCTCGTTCTGTTCGCACTATAGTTTAGGCTTATGCTAAACAGCAGGCTAACTAAACTAAATGGATAGTTATTCATCGTTTTTTTTTTTTTTTTTTTAAATAAACCCACAACTAAAGGAGAGCCTAAATGCAGTCGCCAGAAGTAAAAAGCTAAAGGTAGGCTATAAACGAACTACACCACAGTCGCTCGACTTCAACGTCACCATCACTAAGCTTCTGACAACTCTTTCGGTTTTTATCTAAAAACATTTTCCCAGCACGTTTGAGTTAGAATAGTTTATAAGAGTACAATTATGAGCATAATGAGGCTGTAAAAGCAAAATGAGCTTACCTTTTCAGTGTGATGACGTTTAATATCCCCGACTGCCTGTGTAGTCCCATTTAGCCACTTGTTAGCAACCGCCTTTTTAAAGACACATAACAGCTTAAGTGGGGTAATACTGATGCATTTTATGTCGTAGAATAAAACGTGAAACTGTCTTAAGCTTGCGTTCACCACAGATCTTATTTCAGCCATTTAACCAAAATCCCATTTCAAAAAACCATTGAATTCGGGGCGATGGAGCCGGAAGTGCTAAAATGCTAAAACTCACTTCCGTGTTTTGGCCTACAAAGTGATGTCATACCTGCTCGTCAATGTCAAAATGAGTGAGATAGCCAATCAAGTCAAGTCAAGTCACCTTTAATTATATAGCGCTTTTTACAATGCAGATTGTGTCAAAGCAGCTTTACATTGATAACTGGTATATAATTTTGGCTGCACAGCAGCTCTTAAAGAATAGTGTTACTGACGGCAGATCAAAGCACTGTTGAATATCAAATATCAAGTGTCCCCAACTAAGCAAGCCAAAGGCGACAGCGGCAAGGAACCCAAACTCCAACAGGTGACATCAGATGGCAAACAGGTGGCAAATAGACTTCTGTGTTAAAATGGAGAAAAAAACCATGGGAGAAACCAGGCTCAGTCGGGGGGCCAGTTCTCCTCTGGCGAACAGTGCTTTGTTACGATTCAGGTTGCTATCTTATGTCCGATAGGATCTCAACATTCAAAGTATTTATTCCAGTTCAATCCAGTTGAGGATCGTATTCATCACACCGGTATGGACGGTTTGTTGAGGAGCTGTGCCACTGGCTGTCGTGTCGATGAGGCCTTCACAATGGATGATCTAGTTGACTCAATCTCTGCTGATACTTCAGGGCTGCGTTGTGGTCATGTCAAGGCGCCGGTCCTCGGTCTCACCTGGATACGGCCCGGATCTGGTTGACTACGGTAAACCTCGGAATAAACAGAAAGACTAATATTAGCGTAGATGCCATTCTTCTTCTGATGTAACGAGTACATCTGGTGTTATAGGAAGTGTTCCCGGTTCCGGCTGACCTAATCTATGCAGCCTAATAATCCTTTAACGGATTTGAAAATATAAATTGATAATGTGTTATGTGTATGCCAGGTTAAAGAGATGCGTTTTTAGTCTAGATTTAAACTGACAGAGTGTGTCTGCTTCCCAAACGATGCTAGGAAGATTGTTCCAGAGTTTAGGTGCCAGATAGGAGAAGGATCTACCGCCTGCGGTTGATTTTGATATTCTAGGTATTATCAGCTGGCCTGAATTCTGAGATCGCAATAGACGTGAAGGACTATAATGCTTTAAAAGCTCGCTCAGGTACTGGGGAGCTAAACCATTTAGTGCTTTGTAAGTAATTAGCAAGATTTTAAAATCTATACGATGTTTAACAGGAAGCCAATGCAGTGTTGACAGAACTGGGCTAATATGGTCATACTTCCTAGTTCTAGTAAGAACTCTAGCTGCTGCATTTTGTACGAGCTGTAGTTTATTTATCAGGCGAGCGGAACAACCACCCAGTAGAGCGTTACAGTAATCTAGCCTTGAGGTCATGAACGCATGAACTAACTGTTCTGCATTTTTCATTGAGAGTCGTAGTTTAGATATATTTTTAAGATGGAAGAATGCGGTTTTACAGATGCTAGTAACATGGTCTTCAAATGAAAGATTGGTATCAAAGAGCACACCCAGGTTCCTAACTGACAACGAAGACTTAACAGAGCAGCCATCAAGTGTTAGACAGTATTCTAGGTTATTACGTGAAGAGGTTTTTGGTCCAAAAATTAGAATCTCTGTTTTTTCTGAATTTAGAAGTAGGAAATTACTGGTCATCCAATTTTTTATATCAGCTATGCATTCTGTTAATTTTGTGAATTGGTAAGATTCGTCAGGGGAATATAGTGAAGAAATATAGAGCTGAGTATCATCAGCGCAACAGTTAAAACTAACGCCATGCTTCCTAATGATATCTCCCAAGGGTAGCATGTACAGAGTGAAAAGCAACAGTCCTAGTACTGAGCCTTGCGGTACTCCATATTGAACTTGTGATCGATATGACCTCTCTTCGTTTACTACAAACTGATAACGGTCAGATAAGTATGATTTGAACCATGACAGTGCAATTCCACTAATGCCAACATAATTTTCGAGTCTATTTAAAAGAATGTTGTGATCGATAGTGTCAAATGCAGCACTAAGATCCAGTAACACTAATAGAGAGATACAACCACGATCTGATGATAAGAGCAAATCATTAGTAACTCTAATGAGAGCAGTCTCAGTACTATGGTACGGTCTAAATCCTGACTGGAAATCCTCACAGATACTATTTCTGTCTAAAAAGGAACATAGTTGTGATGATACTGCCTTTTCTAGTATTTTTGACAGAAAAGTGAGATTTGAGATCGGCCTGTAATTGACTAATTCTCTAGGATCAAGTTGTGTTTTTTTAATAAGAGGTTTAATAATAGCCAAGTTAAAACTTTTTGGTACGTATCCTAGTGATAAAGATGAATTGACGATATTAAGAAGAGGATCTATGACCTCTGGAAGCATCTCTTTCAATAGCTTAGTCGGTATAGGGTCTAACATACACGTTGTTGATTTTGATGATTTAATAAGTTTAGACAATTCTTCCTTTCCTAAAGCAGTAAATGAATTGAATTTTTCCTCAGGGACACTACAATGCACTGTCTGACGCGATACTGTAGTAGATGGTTGCATGGTTATAATTTTTTCTCTAATATTATCAATCTTGCAAGTAAAGAAGTTCATAAAGGCATTACTGCTGTGCTCTTTGGAAACATCAGAAGTTGAAGCTTTATTTCTTGTTAATTTAGCCACTGTATCAAATAAATACCTAGGGTTGTGCTTATTTTCTTCTAAAAGTTTTGAAAAATAGGCAGATCTAGTAGTTTTTAAGGCCTTTCTGTACTCAATCATTCTCTCTCTCCACGAAATGCGAAAAACTTCTAGTTTTATTTTCTTCCAGCTGCGCTCCATTTCAAAGAAGGCGGGTCTTACAGAAGACGAGTATGAATTCCAGCGCAACACTTTAGTTTTATCTCTGAAAGAGTGTGTGGAAAGTAGCAGCTAAACATTAATATTTAACTGTTTTACGTGAGGAATGCTGAACAACCGAGAGTATTATCCAGGGATGCAAGCAACTCAACTTTTTAAAAAAATGTGAAGTTTAGTTTTGAATGTAAAATATGGTAAAACTGAGCTCGGGCCCAGAGAACTCAGTGCCATCTCTGTATAGAACTGATGTATAGATTTCTGCTTGTGTAACAGAGATTCAAGTTGCATTTCCTGATGCAGCGGCAGACTGTGTTAAGTGACAATGGTTTTCCAAAGTACTCCCGAGCCCATGTGGCTATTTCTAACACAGCAGCAGAGCTTGAAGGTCGCGCACATTTAACAGAGGTCTCTTGCCTGGCCCTACGCGGACTGAGATTTCTCTGGATTCCCTGAATCTTTTCACAATATTATACATGGTAGATTGGTGAATGACTTAAATACTTTGCAATCTTGCATTAAGAAATGTGATTTTTGATTTGTCTGACAATTCTCTCATGAAATTTGGCACAAAGTGGTGAGCCATGACTGAGATGAGATGCTCCTTTTATACCCAATCACGATCCCCTCACCTATTACCAACTTATAAACAGTAAACATTAAGCTAATATATAGAGACTTACATTGTAGACACAGTATTGCCAGTTACTTTGCCTATTTTCGCTGTATCAACGAAGATATTTCCAAGTGAATTAGACCACCGCACCTCCGAGCAACACACAATAGTGGAGTTTACTTCCTGAATGAATCAGTGTTTTTGATCGAATAGGTTGAATGAACGACTCAATGATTCACTCATAAACACAGTCACGGAAATCAAATTCGAAGAACACATATTTTTGTCTAATTTGATTTAACATAATTATCTTTATTTTTCTTTCAAAAATGAAATAATTTCCACATAAACAAACTGCTTTTAACAAATAAAGAGGTCATTAGCTCTGATCCATTTGTTCACTGTAAATGACAATTCACAGACTTTTTGAATGAATAAAATATAGAACATTTGAACATACTGACATGTGCAGAACTGTGTGCAAATATTCTTTCTCCTCTTTATTTGATGATTAAGAGGAAAAGAAACAGCTTACTCTCTCACTTCTCAAACCATGGTCTCCTCATCTCTCTGGTTGTTTCTGCTGCTTTCTTTCTGCAGAGGGTACAACAAGAGAAACAGATGAAGAAGATTGAAGTGTACGCTTTGGGGTGCAGATATGAAGCAATTTCGGAGAGATATGAGGGTGCGAGATTGTGAAGAGCTTTAAAAGTGAGAAGCAGAATCTTGTATTCTACCCGATATTTAACAGGAAGCCAATGTAGATGATAGAGGACAGGAGAGATATGCTCAATGGAAGAGGTTCTAGTGATTATAGGGGCAGCTGAGTTCTGGACCAACTGAAGTTTATGAAGGAGTTTGTGACCCAAATAGAAGAGAATTACAATAATCAATGCGTGAAGTGACTAGAGCGTGTACAAGAATGGCTGTGGAATTGGATGTGAGAAATGGACGGAGACGGCTGATGTTCCGTAGATGGAAATATGCAGACCGAGTAATATTGTTCACATGCGTTTCAAAGACAAAGTACTATCAAGAACGACACCCAGACTCTTAACCTGGGAAGATGGAGAGATTATAGAATTATCAATGGAAAGTGAAAAGCTATTGGATTTTGACAAATTGGATTTAGTGCCAACAAGAAGAACCTCCGTTTTATCAGTATTCAACTTGAGAAAATTGTGCGAAAACCAGGATTTAATTTCTTCTAAACAATCTGAGAGGAAGACAGAAGAGTAGAATTTGGCTTGGACGATAAGTAGAGCTGGGTGTCGTCCGCATAACAATGAAAACTAATGCCATATTTCCTGAAAATATAATCAAGGGGTAATAAGTAAATGATAAATAAAAGAGGGCCCAGAACAGAGCCTTGAGGAACACCAGTAGTAACAGATGAAGAGTATGACCTGAATTTTTTAAGCTGGACAAATTGAGTGAGTCCAGAAAGATAAGATCTGAACCAGTGACTGACAGCAGCTACTGCACTCATTGGATACGACAGGCTGCAGGAAAAGCTCTGGAATGGGTCGGAGAGATATGTGGTGAATATTAAGAAAGATAAAATGAACATGCACCTGTTTTTTTTTGAGATTCTCTTATCTGTTGATTCAGTTATCAAGCAGCATGAATAAATATCATGTTATCTAGTTGACTGCAAACAGCATGAGCACGTGTGATCAAAAAACTAAAAATAAAATGCAGAAAAAAACTTTTCTTAAATTGTATCCCATTTACAGAAAATTCTGTATCGGACATATAACAGTGAACAGAAAGCTACATATTCACATTCACATCATACTGTTCTTAAATAGTTTGGCCCTTCAGTCATGATTGTACCTTGTGACCCTCCAATGCAAATCAAACACTCCTGTATGTTTGCTTAGTATTTATGTGCTTCTGATTGGATCTGGAGCGTTACATCACCACTTTCAAGATGAAGAGTTCACTCTGCTTACTGCTGCTCTCATTCAGCGTACACCGTGAGTTTTCTCATGAAACACATTTCTATGATCAGTTCTAATACATATATGTTTCAAACGAAACCAGTCTTTTCAATCTTCCTTTTAGGTTTAAAATGTCAAAGTATGGAGTCCATTGAAAGCACAGTTCACAAAAAGCCTGGAGAAACTCTGACTCTGTCCTGTAGAGGATCCGGTTCAGCTTTGACTGCTGTAGGATGCACTGGATCAGACAACAAGCTGGAAAACCTCTTGTGTGGATTGGACGTGTTCATCCTGATGGCAGCGGCCATGACTACGCTGAACCCTTCAACAGACGAACTGAAATCACCAGAGATAATTCAAAGAGTATGGTATATCTGAAACTGTCGGGCCTGACAACAGAAGACTCAGCCACATATTACTGCACAAAACAATTACAGTGACACAAAGTTCTTGCACGGCTGAACAAAAACCACTCAAGTGTTTCATCTCTTGTCACTAGAGTTCAACAGGTGGCAGCAGAGAATAAAAAATCCATAAAATACAGCCCAATGAGAAGATATATCTGTCACAGCATTATTAAAGCTTATTAAATTACAGTTAAATTTACAGTGAAGTTCACTATAAAAGCTCTAACATCACACAACACAAAGACATATCTGACTCCTTTACTACAACACAAGTTTTTGATACATAGATTTGTGGTAGTGGCTACAAATTTTACAGTGACAAACTAAAAATATGTTTCAATTAACCAGAGACTCTTCCAGGAGTCTACAAGTGAAAGTGACTCTACAAGGGCAAAAAATAATAATGAATATCAGCATCTTACTGTGAAAACACATAACCAATATTAGTTATATCAACCCCTGAAAAAGAATTAAAGTAGATGGAGATATATAAAATGTCCAGTAGAATTTTTTTTTTTTTTTTGACAAAACAAGCTTGATGTCATAAAATTCTCTAATGAGAGCAATAAAGCATATGAATCGTAACATATTTGATTATTAGCTCTGTGTGTTTATGTAAATCTTCTGTTGCATATTTAAACACCAGACATGAGTCAGTTTATACATTCATCTGATCACTAGAGGGAGAGAAGAACAAACTGTGCTGTGAAACACACCATGATCTCTTCATCTTTAGTGTTGCTTCTGGCAGTAGTATCCTGTAAGTTTAGTCTACTTTTCTGTGTGATACATCATTTTGTTGCTAAAAAGCTTGTTAACAGTCTTTAAACTTCATGCTATTTTACTAACAGGTATTATTTCATTTGATACAGGTATTCATTCAGAAGAACTCACTCAGCCTGAGTCTCTGACTGTCCGTCCTGATGCCACTCTAACTATCAACTGTAAAGTCTCCTATTCAGTTACTAGTTATGCTACAGCCTGGATTCGTCAGCCTGCAGGAAAAGCTCTGGAATGGATTGGCTGGATTGGCTCTGGTGGAAGCTTATACTACAAGGATTCACTGAAAAGCAAGTTCAGCATCACCAGAGACACCTCCAGTAACACAATAACACTGCAGGGAAATAATATACAAGCTCAAGACACAGCTGTGTATTATTGTGCCAGAGAATCACAGTGACAGACGCAAACAGCCTCCCTGTACAAAAACATCATCATATTCACATTAGGGTATTTATCATTTTGTCCTCAAAAGTTCAAAACCAATATTCATAAAATGTTCATCATTCACAGCTGATATTCATTTGATGACATTAAAATGTATGTGCACTTAATCAGTTGGAATAACAACAATTACCTAATTAATAAAACACATAATTAGCTAAAATAACTGTAACTAACAGAAACTAATAAAGCATTATTTGTTTCAATAGAAAGTCAATAAAATCCATCACCTCTTGCATCTCTTTGCTTATGTTAAGTTATAAAGTCTGTTGGTCAGTAAAGTTCAGTTTTGAGCTTGTTTTGACTCAGTGTTACTGTTGTCTCAGAGCTGCGATTGGAGTTTTCAGCCACTGTTTGAGCAGCATTAAGGGTCTCATCCACAGATCTGTGTCAGCCAATGAACTGAAGTGCTTATTCTGCTTGTGTGTGGAGTAGAAACATAAAGCACACACAAAAACAACTAAAATTTAAAAAATTTTCTCTGAAACTTTTGAACATTTTCATTCAAGTTTATTCATTTACATTGTAACATTCTTAATACAAATATAATAGAAATGCAGAAGTGATTCTGTTGGTAGAGACTCATCAACAGTGCCATTAGATCTTAATATAGTATTAGATTTTAAAGCTCCACCCAAATGTAAATGACATAATGTACAGTATTTCTACCAGCAGTATTCAGTGACATTGTAGCAGTTGGTCTTCCTGCATCATTTGAAATGGCAGACATTCCATTTTTATTTTTTCTCCTGATGTGTTTAACTAGTACGTTTCTCTATTTCATGTTATATTATTATTTAATTCTGCCTCCAGAATTTATTAATGGGTGTACTGTATATGATACTGTGGACCGGTCATTATAACTTTCACTTGTTTTAGGTGTTAATGGTCAGAGCCTGGAGTCCATCCCATCAAGTTCTGTTACCAAAAAGCCTGGAGAACTTTTGAACCTTTCCTGTAGAGGATCTGGATTTGATTTTAAACAATACGGCATGAACTGGATCAGACAGCCAGCAGGGAAAGCATTGAACTGGATGGGGACTATTTGGAATGATGCCAGTAAAACAGTGTATGCAAAAAGTGTTGAGGGACGAACAGAGATCACCAGAGATAATTCAAACAGCATGGTGTATCTGAAACTCTCCGGTCTGACAGCAGAGGATTCAGCTGTTTATTACTGTGCAAAACATACACAATGATGCAAAAAAAAAAAAAAAGCACTGGGCTGTACATGTCAGGGAGGAAAATGGGCTGGAAAAAAACAAAAACAAACAGCAGATGACGCTGGAGCACAGTACAACTTAGATCCAAAGAAACAGACACACCTTCTGCTGAAGAATAAAATACATAAGCTACTGTACGTAAGCTTTATAAGTATATAAACTATTTAAATGCCCTTATCTCGTTCTGTTCCCACTATAGTTTAGGCTTATGCTAAATAGCAGGCTAACTAAACTAAATGGATATTTCTTCATCGTTTTTTTTTTTTTTTTTTTTTTTTTTTAAATAAACCCACAACTAAAGGAGAGGGGGCTCTAACTCTGACACTTCAGAGGCACAAAAGAGGCGGCTTCCTTAGGCAAGTTTTTTTACACTCTGAGTATAGTAGTCATTTATTATAAATTTTAAATGTAGAAGATATGATACATATCTTTTATGAAATGTAGAGTATATGTTAGATATATAGCCACCATAGACATTTAGAGGGACTCCCCAAACTCTCCCCAAAAATTAGGTAGACTGGGTACAGTTGGTACACTTTTTGCTTTTTTCGTTACCACACCAAAACTAGGGACTGAAAAGAAGTGATTTTTCATATGACATTTCCTTTACTTGTCTACTAAAATATTAATAATTATTAACATCCATAACAAGTAGGTCATATTTGCCAAAATTAGCTCATAAACACAAGTCTTACCCATGTACCCATGTTGGGTACAGTTGAGACACCCATCCGGAATGCTGTAAAGCTGCCTAACCAATTCACTGCAAATGTAAAATACCTTTAAAAATGAGAATTCAACAGTTTTTATTTCCATTCAGTATTTTATTTGATTATTTGTTTAGTTAAAAGTAGTTAATTTGTAAAACATTGAACAGTAATGGTAAACAGCGATACAATATTTAATTTCAGTTCATCATTTTAATATTAACAGTTGAAAAGTTGAGTAACAGTAAAAAACATTGAACAATTGCAAACAGCAATAATAAAACAGATGAAATCTATTAACTTGTGATTTTACATCGTACAACTAAACTGCATGTGCCGCAATAGGATTCTATAGTGCGGGTACATTAGATACATTGTGTCTCAACTGTACCCCGCTGACCACCTCGAACATTTCTCTAGATTTTACAATGACCTTACATGACACAAAGTCATGCAATATGTCAGTGTTTAGAGCACAGATTAAGGTTTACGAAAATGTAAGTTAACTTTAACAGTCATGTAAGGATGAGAAGCTATTCAATGTGGAAGGGACGTGGTGAAGTGAAAAAATTACCTTAGAAAAAA
The DNA here is from genome assembly GCA_037950675.1 of Hypophthalmichthys molitrix. Lineage (NCBI taxonomy): Eukaryota > Metazoa > Chordata > Actinopteri > Cypriniformes > Xenocyprididae > Hypophthalmichthys > Hypophthalmichthys molitrix. The sequence goes on along the minus strand of CM075494.1, from coordinate 28,555,496 downwards.
ACTTTCGCCGATATCTTCGGACTGGAGAAGCGCATGTACTTCAAATTTCCCACAATCGAAGAGGGCGTTAGTATGCATGTGCGAAGCAAATATCACAGATCAGACTTGTTGCGTACTCAAGTTATTTAAGGTGTTTCAACTGTACCCCTGTACCAACTGTACCTGATCTACCCTATTTTATATTCTTGATGCTGCTCTGCTCCACTTCATTACGTGCAGCTCTGTTTGTTATTTGGATGACAAAAAGTTTTAAATGTTTTTAGGTTGTTCGGTCTCAATAGAGTGGTGCAGGTATAACGTCACTTTGTAGGCCAATCAGAAGTTAGCATCACACTGGTTCCCTCGACAAAAACCCAATGGGATTTTCCATAGGCTATTGGATTATCGCAAAAAACAAGCTCTGTGATCAACAAAGGTTTATGATACTTACACGTTTTGTCCATCAAGATAATTTTTACAGATGAACATAACTTTTATGAAGTTTGAAGCCTAAATGCAGTCGCCAGAAGTAAAAAGCTAAAGGTAGGCTATAAACGAACTACACCACGGTCGCTCGACTTCAACGTCACCATCACTAAGCTTCTGACAACTCTTTCGGTTTTTAGCTAAAAACATTTTCCCAGCACGTTTGAGTTAGAATAGTTTATAAGAGTACAATCATGACATTTATTATCCCCGACTGCCTGTGTAGTCCCATTTAGCCACTTGTTTGCAACCGCCTTTTTCAAGACACATAACAGCTTAAAAAAAATTACAAGTGGGGTAATACTGATGCATTTTATGTCGTAGAATAAAAAATGAAACTGTCTTGAGCTTGCGTTCACCACAGATCTTATTTCAACCATTTAACCAAAATCCCATTAAAAAAAAAACATTGAATTCGGGGCGATGGAACCGGAAGAGCTAAAATGCTAAAACTCACTTCCGCGTTTTGGCCTACAAAGTGATGTCATACCTGCTCGTCAATGTCAAAATGAGGGAGATAGCCAATCAAATAAAAGAAGGCGGGTCTTACAGAAGACGAGTGTGAATTCCAGCGTAACACTTTAGTTTTATCTCTGAAAGAGTGCGTGGAAAGTAGCAGCTAAACATTAATATTTAACTGTTTTACGAGAGGAATGCTGAACGACCGAGAGTAATATCCAGGGATGCAAGCAACTCAACTTTTTAAAAAATTTCATTGTTTTGAATGTAAAATATGGTATAACTTACATTTGATTCATGTAACTCATAACTGAATGTGACGAGACAAGAAACGTTTTGCGTTTTCAACATATCAGATATCAGTAAGAGTGAACATGTGCATATTTTAAAACCAAATAGTATTTGCAAACTGCAGTAGAACTTATTTTACAATTTTTACTTTTATTTATTCCCTTAATCCTTTTAATACTTAATAATGATTTAATTAATTGATTTAATTGAAATTTGGACTCATCTGACCACAGCACACATTTCCACTGTTTTTTGGACCATCTGAGATGAGCTCGGGCCCAGAGAACTCAGTGCCATCTCTGTATAGAACTGATGTATAGATTTCTGCTTGTGTAACAGAGATTCAAGTTGCATTTCCTGATGCAGCGGCAGACTGTGTTAAGTGACAATGGTTTTCCAAAGTACTCCCGAGCCCATGTGGCTATTTCTAACACAGCAGCAGAGCTTGAAGGTCACGCACATTTACCAGAGGTTTCTTGCCTGGCCCTACGCGGACTGAGATTTCTCTGGATTCCCTGAATCTTTTCACAATATTATACATGGTAGATGGTGAACGACTTAAATACTTTGCAATCTTGCATTAAGAAATGTGATTTTTGATTTGTCTGACAATTCTCTCATGAAATTTGGCACAAAGTGGTGAGCCATGACTGAGATGAGATGCTCCTTTTATACCCAATCACGATCCCCTCACCTATTACCAATTCACCTGCTTATTGTGGGCTGTTTCAAAACCGTTTAACTTGGATATTCTATAACGTTTTCACTATTATTTTGACTCTGTCCCAACTTTTTTGGAGTGTGTTGCAGCCATCAAAATTACAAAATACAATTAATTTGGTCAGTAAAAACATTGGAAATCTTTTCTTTATACTCTTGTCAGTTAAATAAAGGTTCAAGAGAATTAACAAATCACAGAATCTTGATTTTACTGCATTTTACAAAATATCCCAACTTTTCTGGGGTTTGTATCTGAATTTCATATTATAATTAAAATCAATTACATTAAAATCCATTAAAGAATTTAAAATTAAAAGTAATACAATACACAAAAATCACTTTTATCTCTAATAATAGAGAAATAACGACCTGTTTATGAAGATCTCAAACATTAACCATTAAAATCTAAATCTGGACCAAACATACGTCAGCCTTTCTTACCATCAGTTCTCTGATTTTAATATATGCAAATCACCTTCCTTCTTTAAATGTGTCAATCTTTGTGATCTGAACAGACATCTGAACTCTAGGAACAAAGTCTGTCTTTCTGGTTGAAACTTAAATACACCATGTTTAAGAAGTTTCTTATATTTGTAATTCTGGCAGTTTTACCACGTGAGTCACTGCATAGGATAATCATTAAGAGTGCAACAATGTAACATTATAACATCTTTCTAACATTTAATATTGTTTCTTTTTCCACAGGTATTGAATGTCAGACATTCACTCAGTCTGACACTGTGGTTAAAAAACCAGGAGAGTCTCATAAACTTAATTTGGTCAGTAAAAACATTGGAAATCTTTTCTTTATACTCTTGTCAGTTAAATAAAGGTTCAAGAGAATTAACAAATCACAGAATCTTGATTTTACTGCATAACTGGACAATACTTTACTGTACAATAACTGGATTTACATTCAGCAGTCTCTATCTCAGTTGGATCAGACAGAGTCCTGGAAAAGGACTGGAGTGGATTGCATACATCAGCACATCCAGTTCTCCGATCTACTATTCCCAGTCAGTCCAGGGAAGGTTCACAGTGTCCAGAGATGACTCCAGCAGTCAACTGTACCTGCAGATGAACAGCCTCAAGACTGAAGACACTGCTGTCTATTACTGTGCTAGAGAGTCACTGTGAATGAGTTCAGAGTCAAAGCAATACAAAAACCACTTCCTCATTCACATAAACAGATGATGAATATTAACTCATCAGCTGCATTGCATCGCATAAAAATAATCAGTTATAAAAGCTCATTCTAACATTTTAAGGTGGTAATGAAAAAAGTGGGCAATTTTAAATTTCCCTTGTTTCCAACACAGTCCTGCCCCTATTTTGTGTGAATTATGTTTATGCTGAGATACACTACGTTCCCAGACTGATCCTATGGTCTTAAGGCCTGGTCAGATTTTGACACTGTCCTATAAGATCTCTGGATAATAATAAATAATAATAATACATTTTATTTAAAGGCGCCTTTCAAAACACTCAAGGATACCGAACAGTAGAATGATAGTCATAAAACAAATCAAGACACAATACAACAAAACAACAGCTATTTAACATACGATATTTAAAATTGATCAGAGAAAGCTAATTTAAATAGGTCAGCTTTAAGACGTGATTTAAAAGTAGCCAGACAATCACTTTCTTGTAAAGATTGTGGAAGAGAATTCCATAGACGTGGAGCAGCACAGCTGAACGCCCTGGACCCCATAGTGACTAAACGAACAGAGACTAAGTACAACAAGAGAAACAGATGAAGAAGATCGAAGTGTACGCTTCGGGGTGCAGATATGAAGCAATTCGGAGAGATATGAGGGTGCGAGATTGTGAAGAGCTTTAAAAGTGAGAAGCAGAATCTTGTATTCTACCCGATATTTAACAGGAAGCCAATGTAGATGATAGAGGACAGGAGAGATATGCTCAATGGAAGAGGTTCTAGTGATTATACGGGCAGCTGAGTTCTGGACCAACTGAAGTTTATGAAGGAGTTTGTGACCCAAATAGTAGAAAATTACAATAATCAATGCGTGAAGTGACTAGAGCGTGTACAAGAATGGCTGTGGAATTGGATGTGAGAAATGGACTGAAACGGCTGATGTTCCGTAGATGGAAATATGCAGACCGAGTAATATTGTTCACATGCGTTTCAAAGACAAAGTACTATCAAGGACGACACCCAGACTCTTAACCTGGGAAGATGGAGAGATTATAGAATTATCAATGGAAAGTAAAAAGCTATTGGATTTTGACAAATTGGATTTAGTGCCAACAAGAAGAACCTTTGTTTTATCAGTATTCAACTTGAGAAAATTGTGCGAAAACCAGGATTTAATTTCTTCTAAACAATCTGAGAGGAAGACAGAAGAGTAGAATTTGGCTTGGACGATAAGTAGAGCTGGGTGTCGTCCGCATAACAATGAAAACTAATGCCATATTTCATATCTCTGCACTCATTGGATACGACAGGCTGCAGGAAAAGCTCTGGAATGGGTTGGAGAGATATGTGGTGATGGTAACACATATTACTGTAATAACCTGAAAAGTAGATTTCAAATTACCAGAGACTCTTCCAGCAATAAACATCAGTGTTTTACAGCCAAACAAATATTTGAGAAATGAGCTGCAGACCTTTCTTTGCTGGTGTAACAACAAAGTTATGCCCTTTTTTTTTTTTGCAGTGTGCAGTCACGGTAAAGTTATATGTAGTTCCAAACGTAGGTTCGGGAGGAGCCTAAACATTCAGTCCTGTCAATCATCATTACGAAGTTTATAAGCAGCAGTCACTGCGTCATCCCAGTGCAATTCTTCCAGCATCCCTCCTCCTCCCCATCTCCTCCTCTATTTCTCTTATTCTCCCTCTATGCGGTACTGTTATAGGGGAGTTTAATGGTTAATGGTAAAACAAACTTGGCTTGCTGTCCTCGAAGGAGCCTCGAACCCGAGGCTCGGCTAGAGCTCCGAGGACAGCAAGCCAAGTTTGTTTTACCATTAACCATTCAGACTGAATGGGCAGGTGAACTTGTGAATCATCTTTAATGAGAATACTGCTGATATTACAATAGAGGGCACTGTCTGCCTTTGTGATGCCCAGTCCAGCAGATCAGAGATATTGTATAGGATTAATGTTTCTTGCTTCATTTTTAAAAGAAGAAACAAAAGAAAAGAACAACAAAATATTACAAAGCATTTAAAAAGTCAAAAGATCTCGAGCAGGAGACCGTTCTAGAAAAATCAAATCCAAAAATGTAAGAATCCAATGTTTAACAGAAAGTGAATGAAGAGGTTTCCATCTCAACGCATTCATCTTTTTAGCAGCTGTGAGACCAGCTAGTACTGTGCGCTTATGCTGATTATTAATATTCAACATTGTTAGCTTAGCTTATTCAATAACAAGACAGGCACCGTTAGAGGTCCGTTGCTGAAACCAGATCAGACAATCTGCATGCTAATTTTAAAACTTACAATTTATTTCAATTCACCGAACAGGTTAGAAAAGCAAGTGTTTCTGATGATGGCCCAACAAAAACATACATTATTACTGCTGTTGTTGCTGTCATATGTAACATCAATAAAATAATAACACAAATATATTTAATATATGCAACAAATAAAATAAAATCTCTAAAGAAAAAAAAAGAGCAAGACATTTAATGTATAAACTTTAATTAGCATAAATGCTCTGATCAGGGCAAATTCAATCAAAGAATATTTAATTTTACATTTTGATAGGTTGAATCACTTGCAGTCAAAATAAACTGTTTACATTTTCTGCTAATGGACTTCAACCATATCAATAATAACTAAAAGTTCAGGACAGTGTGATGATGTCTCTTCATGTAATCCCAATATTCTTGTTGTTTGAGCATGTGAAGTTGATTATTAGCTATGTGTGTTTATGTAAATCTTCTGTCTCATATTTAAACACCAGACATGAGTCAGTTTATACATTCATCTCATCACTAGAGGGAGAGAAGAACAAACTGTGCTGTGAAACACACCATGATCTCTTCATCTTTAGTGTTGCTTCTGGCAGTAGTATCCTGTAAGTTTAGTCTACTTTTCTGTGTGATACATCATTTTGTTGCTAAAAACTTGTTAACAGTCTTCAAACTTCATGCTATTTTACTAACAGGTATTATTTCATTTGATACAGGTATTCATTCAGAAGAACTCACTCAGCCTGAGTCTCTGACTGTCCGTCCTGATGCCACTCTAACTATCAACTGTAAAGTCTCCTATTCAGTTACTAGTCATAATTCAGCCTGGATTCGTCAGCCTGCAGGAAAAGCTCTGGAGTGGATTGGAGTGATCTGGAGTAGTGGAGGCTTAGCCTACAAGGATTCCCTGAAAAGCAAGTTCAGCATCACCAGAGACACCTCCAGTAACACAATAACACTGCAGGGAAATAATATGCAAGCTCAAGACACAGCTGTGTATTATTGTGCCAAATATTATACACAGTGACAGACGCAAACAGCCTCCCTGTACAAAAACATCATTATCATCATCATTGTTACAAATTAAGAGTGTTTCTGATGGTTTTCCACAACAGTCTGATTTTATCAGATTTTAGGTTTTCAATAAAGACATTATAGACCTTAATTTAGCTGGTATAACAAAAATCCAATTAAAAAAAAAAAAAAAAAAAAAAACAAGCCTAATGATAAATTTGAGTAAATGCATTATTTATCAGCAAATATTTGCACCAAAGAAATGAAAAACTCAACAATTATCATCTTTTGCAGCACTTCACTTTGATATTTGATAAGTTGATGATAAGTTCTTTACAATTACATGTTTGATATGAAGTGGCAAATAACTTCTAAATAACCTTCGACTTAATGTAGCAGCCAGAAGCAAAATAAATAAAATGAATGAAAGTGTCATGATGACAACTGATATGATGAATTTATACAAACTGGATTGCACATTACAGTTATTGAAAAGGTCAAAGTAATTCATAAAACAACAAAAATTAGTGAACATCTGCAATTTATTTATATTCTTTTTTTGGAATTTTTTTTTTTATTTATTCTTATTCAAGTCTGTCAATTTATATTGTAGCATTCTTACACTCTAAAAAATGCTGGGTTGAAAATGGACAAACCCAGCAGTTGGGTTAATGTTTGCCCAACGTGCTGGCAGTTTTATTTAACTCAAATATTGTCTAAAAATTACTATATGGCTGGCTTGGAAATTAAAAATCAGACAAATAATTACTAGAGCCAACAATAATAATCAAAAGGTGAACATTTATTAAGAAGCAATTTCATAAATGTTATTGTTTAATTATTATTCATTCATTCAACTTATTGATACATGTTTATTTATTAAATATATTAATAAATGTTAATTTCCAATTTACGTTTAGTTCATTTTAAGCAAGCAATACAGTAATTTTTTAAAAATAGTTAAATAAAACTACCCAGCCGGTTGAGCAAACCAATTGCTGGGTTTGTCCATTTTCAGCCCATTTTTGGGTTGTTTTTAACCCAGCATTTTTAGAGTGTAATACAAATATAAATATCCCACAAATGCAGAAGGGATTCTGTTGGTAGAGACTCATCAACAGTGCCATTAGATCTTAATATAGTATTAGATTTTAAAGCTCCACCCAAATGTAAATGACATAATGTACAGTATTTCTACCAGCAGTATTCAGTGACATTGTAGCAGTTGGTCTTCCTGCATCATTTGAAATGGCAGACATTCCATTCTTATTTTTTCTCCTGATGTGTTTAACTAGTACGTTTCTCTATTTCACGTTATATTATTATTTAATTCTGCCTACAGAATTTATTAATGGGTGTACTGTAAATGATACTGTGGACCGGTCATTATAACTTTCACTTGTTTTAGGTGTTAATGGTCAGAGCCTGGAGTCCATCCCATCAAGTTCTGTTACCAAAAAGCCTGGAGAAAGTTTGAACCTTTAGAGGATCTGGATTTGGACAATATGGCATGCACTGGATCAGACAGCCAGCAGGGAAAGCATTGAACTGGATGGGGCTCATCTGGTATGATGCCAGTAAAACAGTGTATGCAAAAAGTGTTGAGGGACGAATAGAGATCACCAGAGATAATTCAAACAGCATGGTGTATCTGAAACTCTCCGGTCTGACAGCAGAGGATTCAGCTGTTTATTACTGTGCAAAACATACACAATGATGCAAAAAAAGCACTGGGCTGTACAAAAACATGTCAGGGGGGAAAATGGGCATGAAAAAACAAAAACAAACAGCAGATGACGCTGGAGCACAGTACAACTTTGATCCAAAGAAACAGACACACCTTCTGCTGAAGAATAAAATACATAAGCTACTGTACGTAAGCTTTATAAGTATATAAACTATTTAAATGCCCTTATTCCTGAGCTTCACATACTGTATATGCCCTGAATGATCTTCAGTGAACATAATGAAGACAACAAATTAATTAATTAATAATTAAATTTTAATAAATAATTAATCATGAATTAAAAATGTGTTTACTGTTGATATCACACACAATATTAAAATATAATTTCCTAATAGCACATCATTACTGCCAACATTGTCTTCTGAAAGAAATTTAAATAAAACAAAATCACATATAAAAAATATGTATACATATTTTTGGGGTTGCATCTGCAGAACTGTATGCAAATATTCTTTCACCTCCTCTTTGTTTGAGTATTAAGAGGAAAAGAAACAGCTTACTCTCTCACTCCTCAAACCATGGTCTCCTCATCTCTCTGGTTGTTTCTGCTGTTAGCAGCTGTCTCTCGTAAGTCTTCATAGTTTCTATATAAACCCTTAAAATTAAAATGACTTATATATGTTTATACAAAATATTTCCATGTATCTAACATGTCAGACCATATTTGTTTCTCCAGGTGTCCACTGTGTTGAACTGACCCAGACTGACTCTATGGTCTTAAGGCCTGGTCAGGTTTTGACACTGTCCTGTAAGATCTCTGGATATTCAGTGACTGACAGCAGCTACTGCACTGGCTTCATACGACAGGCTGCAGGAAAAGCTCTGGAATGGGTCGGAGAGATTTGTGGTAGCGGTAACACATATTACAGTGATAAACTGAAAAGTAGATATCAAGTTAGCAGAGACTCTTCCAGCAATACAGTGACTCTACAAGGACAGAATATGCAGACTGAGGACACAGCTGTGTATTACTGCGCCAGAGAGTCACAGTGACACAAACCACAAGCAGCTTTGTTCAAAAACGTCTTGAATGAAAAGAATAAGATAAAGTCCCCATATAGGAATATAACTTTTTTCTGACATTATGTATTTATTCATTTATTTTTTATATTGCACAAGTTTGAAACATCAGTGTTTTTCATCCAAACAAACATTAGAGAAATGAGCTGCAGACTTTTCTCTGTTGGTGTAACCATGATGTAACCTAAGACAGTCAAGTTGGTCCATTTAGATCAAATAATATTTTTTAACTTAAATGCAGCTAGTTCATTAGAAGCCACAATTGTTATTTATTTATATATTTATTTTGCTGTGTGCAGTCACAGTAAAGTTATTAATCTTTGATAAGAATTCTGCTGATATTACAATAGAGGGCACTGTCTGCCTTTGTGATTCTCAGTCCAGTAGAGATATTGTAGGATTAATGAAATGGCCTTTTTATTTATTTTTTTCTGGCTTCATTTTTAAGCAATGAAACATATTGCTAATTTTAAAACTTAAAATGTATTGCAATTCAGTGAACAGGAGATAAAAGCAAGTGTTTCTGATGTTGGTCCAACAGAAATGTACCAACCATAATAATAATAATAATAATAATAATAACAATAATAAAATAATACAAATAATATAAGAAAGACAAAATTTAAAAAAGCTTCATTCTTTCAAATCTGATTTTTCCCTCATTACATTTAAGTACTGCATGATTCATTGTGATACTGGAAATATTCAGTGAAAAAATACTTCCTTCATTTTAAATTTTGATAGTCTGAATCACTTACAGTCATAATAAACTGTTTACATTTTCTGCTAATGAACTTCAACCATATCAATAATAACTAAAAGTTCAGGACAGTGTGATGATGTCTCTTCATGTAATCCCAATATTCTTGTTGTTTGAGCATGTGAAGTTGATTATTAGCTCTGTGTGTTTATGTAAATCTTCTGTTGCATATTTAAACACCAGACATGAGTCAGTTTATACATTCATCTGATCACTAGAGGGAGAGAAGAACAAACTGTGCTGTGAAACACACCATGATCTCTTCATCTTTAGTGTTGCTTCTGGCAGTAGTATCCTGTAAGTTTAGTCTACTTTTCTGTGTGATACATCATTTTGTTGCTAAAAAGCTTGTTAACAGTCTTTAAACTTCATGCTATTTTACTAACAGGTGTTATTTCATTTGATACAGGTATTCATTCATATGAACTCACTCAGCCTGAGTCTCTGACTGTCCGTCCTGATGCCACTCTAACTATCAACTGTAAAGTCTCCTATTCAGTTACTGGCTCTGGTACAGCCTGGATTCGTCAGCCTGCAGGAAAAGCTCTGGAGTGGATTGGATTGATTGGCTATGATGGAAGCTTATACTACAAGGATTCCCTGAAAAGCAAGTTCAGCATCACCAGAGACACCTCCAGTAATACAATAACACTGCAGGGAAATAATATGCAAGCTCAAGACACAGCTGTGTATTATTGTGCCAGAGAATCACAGTGACAGACGCCAACAGCCTCCCTGTACAAAAACATCATCATATTCACATTAGGGTATTTATCATTTTGTCCTCAAACGTTCAAAACCAATATTCATAAAATGTTCATCATTCACAGCTGATATTCATCTGATGACATTAAAATTCCGTCCATCCATCAATAAAATCCATCACCTCTTGCATCTCTTTGCTTATGTTAGGTAATAAAGTCTGTTGGTCAGTAAAGTTCAGTTTTGAGCTTGTTTTGACTCAGTGTTACTGTTGTCTCAGAGCTGCGATTGGAGTTTTCAGCCACTGATTGAGCAGCATTAAGGGTCTCATCCACAGATCTGTGTCAGCCAATGAACTGAAGTGATTATTTTGTTTGTGTGTGGAGTAGAAACATAAAACACACAAAAACAGCTAACATTCTTTAGAACTTTTTAACATGTTCGTTCAACTTTGTTCATTTACATTGTAACATTCTTATTACATAATAGAAATGCAAAAGGGATTCTGTTGGTAGAGACTCATCAACAGTGCCATTAGATCTTAATATAGTATTAGATTTTAAAGCTCCACCCAAATGTAAATGACATAATGTACAGTATTTCTACCAGCAGTATTCAGTGACATTGTAGCAGTTGGTCTTCCTGCATCATTTGAAATGGCAGACATTCCATTCTTATTTTTTCTCCTGATGTGTTTAACTAGTACGTTTCTCTATTTCATGTTATATTATTATTTAATTCTGCCTACAGAATTTATTAATGGGTGTACTGTAAATGATACTGTGGACCGGTCATTATAACTTTCACTTGTTTTAGGTGTTAATGGTCAGAGCCTGGAGTCCATCCCATCAAGTTCTGTTACCAAAAAGCCTGGAGAAAGTTTGAACCTTTCCTGTAGAGGATCTGGATTTGATTTGAAAAAATACGGCATGAACTGGATCAGACAGCCAGCAGGGAAAGCATTGAACTGGATGGGGACTATTTGGAATGATGCGAGTAAAACAGTGTATGCAAAAAGTGTTGAGGGACGAATAGAGATCACCAGAGATAATTCAAACAGCATGGTGTATCTGAAACTCTCCGGTCTGACAGCAGAGGATTCAGCTGTTTATTACTGTGCAAGATATACACAATGATGCAAAAAAAAAAAAGCACTGGGCTGTACAAAAACATGTCAGGGAGGAAAATGGGCTGGAAAAAAAACAAAAACAAACAGCAGATGACGCTGGAGCACAGTACAACTTTGATCCAAAGAAACAGACACACCTTCTGCTGAAGAATAAAATACATAAGCTACTGTACGTAAGCTTTATAAGTATATAAACTATTTAAATGCCCTTATTCCTGAGCCTCACATAGTGTATATGCCCTTGTGGGATTACAAATTTAAGAATCTGTTTAAGATCTGCTGATCCTACATCCTGACATAACATCACATGAAATACTATGGTGAAGTACATTGTATTTAGCATTTTAAGGTAAAAAGGATGACTTTCTAAGAAAATCAAGTCAGGCAGCCCAGGTGTCTTTATGCACTTCCTGACCATTTGGCATGACAAGCTCAAGACACAGCTCTGCCTTTGTCTCTATGATAATGTAAAGGTATGGGCGATACTGTCAGACTGATTGGATTAGCACCTATGCATTTGAATGACACTGTTATGCTGATTAGATCATGGCTGGGGAAATGCTGGTAACAGGCTGATTCCTGCACTGCATTTGCATGCTTTGTTTAGATTGTCTCCACCTCTACTGTATGTATCCCTCCCCCTTGAATGTATATAAACTACAATGTACACTGCCTTAGTTGGACTTGGATGACTACAGCGACGCACAGCGCGTTTACCAATAAAGAGTAACTTCTGCTTGAAAGATATCCCAAAGTCTCCTGGTCTCTGCTTCGACGAGGAAAAAGTTTCCTACACCCTGAATGATCTTCAGTGAACATAATGAAGACAACAACAAATTAATTAATAATTAAATTTTAATAATTCATCATGAATTAAAAATGTGTTTACTGTTGATATCACATACAATATTAAAATATAATTTCCTAATAGCACATCATTACTGCCAACATTGTCTTCTGAAAGAAATTTAAATAAAACAAAATCACATATAAAAAATATGTATACATATTTTTGGGGTTGCATCTGCAGAACTGTATGCAAATATTCTTTCACCTCCTTTTTGTTTGAGTATTAAGATGGAAAGAAACAGCTTACTCTCTCACTTCTCAAACCATGGTCTCCTCATCTCTCTGGTTGTTTCTGCTGTTAGCAGCTGTCTCTCGTAAGTCTTCATAGTTTCTATATAAACCCTTAAAATAAAAATGACATATATGTTTATACAAAATATTTCCATGTATCTAACATGTCAGACCATATTTGTTTCTCCAGGTGTCCACTGTGTTGAACTGACCCAGACTGACTCTATGGTCTTAAGGCCTGGTCAGGTTTTGACACTGTCCTGTAAGATCTCTGGATATTCAGTGACTGACAGCAGCTACTGGACTCACTGGATACGACAGGCTGCAGGAAAAGCTCTGGAATGGGTTGGAGAGATATGTGGTGATGGTCGCACATATTACAGTGATAAACTGAAAAGTAGATATCAAGTTACCAGAGACTCTTCCAGCAATACAGTGACTCTACAAGGACAGAATATGCAGACTGAGGACACAGCTGTGTATTACTGCGCCAGAGTCACAGTGACACAAACCACAAGCAGCTTTGTTCAAAAATGTCTTGAATGAAAAGAATAAGATAAAGTCCCCATATAGGAATATAACTTTTTTCTGACATTATGTATTTATTTATTTATTTATTTTTTATATTGCACAAGTGTGAAACATCAGTGTTTTTCAGCCAAACAAACATTTGAGAAATGAGCTGCAGACTTTTCTCTGTTGGTGTAACCATGATGTAACCTAAGACAGTCAAATTGGTTCATTTAGATTAAATAATATTTTTGACTTAAATGCAGCTAGTTCATTAGAAGCCACAATTGCTATTTATTTAAATATTTATTTTGCTGTGTGCAGTCACAGTAAAGTTATTAATCTTTAATAAGAATTCTGCTGATATTACAATAGAGGGCACTGTCTGCCTTTGTGATTCTCAGATTCTCAATGAAACATATTGCTAATTTTAAAACTTAAAATGTATTGCAATTCAGTGAACAGGAGACAAAAGCAAGTGTTTCTGATGTTGGTCCAACAGAAATGTACCAACCATAATAATAATAATAATAATAATAATACAATATTACAAATAATATAAGCAAGACAAAATTAAAAAAAAAGCTTCATTCTTTGAAATCAGATTTTTCCCTCATTATATTTAACATCTGCATGATTCAGTGTGATACTGGAAATACTCAGTCAAAAATACTTCCTTCATTTTACTTTTTGATAGTCTGAATCACTTACATTCACAATAAACTGTTTACATTTTCTGCTAATGAACTTCAACCATATCAATAATAACTAAAAGTTCAGGACAGAGTGATGATGTCTCTTCATGTAATCCCAATATTCTTGTTGTTTGAGCATGTGAAGTTGATTATTAGCTCTGTGTGTTTATGTAAATCTTCTGTTGCATATTTAAACACCAGACATGAGTCAGTTTATACATTCATCTGATCACTAGAGGGAGAGAAGAACAAACTGTGCTGTGAAACACACCATGATCTCTTCATCTTTAGTGTTGCTTCTGGCAGTAGTATCCTGTAAGTTTAGTCTACTTTTCTGTGTGATACATCATTTTGTTGCTAAAACGCTTGTTAACCATCTTTAAACTTCATGCTATTTTACTAACAGGTATTATTTCATTTGATACAGGTATTCATTCAGAAGAACTCACTCAGCCTGAGTCTCTGACTGTCCGTCCTGATGCCACTCTAACTATCAACTGTAAAGTCTCCTATTCAGTTACTAGTTATGATACAGCCTGGATTCGTCAGCCTGCAGGAAAAGCTCTGGAGTGGATTGGATTGATTGGCTATAGTGGAAGCTTATACTACAAGGATTCACTGAAAAGCAAGTTCAGCATCACCAGAGACACCTCCAGTAACACAATAACACTGCAGGGAAATAATATGCAAGCTCAAGACACAGCTGTGTATTATTGTGCCAGAGAATCACAGTGACAGACGCCAACAGCCTCCCTGTACAAAAACATCATCATTGTACAAATTAGGGTATTCATCATGTTTTTCTTCAAAAGTTTTATAACAACAGATTTATAGAACAACAGATTTACAGATAAAGACCAGAGACATTATGATGTTATGGGAGCTATGAATAAAATAAAAATAAATGATAGAATTCACATTTTCTCATTTATTTGACTTATCCTATTATTTTAGTGAGTAGAATGAGTAAATTAGGGCTAAATCATTTTTAAATACTACACTAAAAAAACAAGAAACAAGGTGGTACGCGAGATGACTCTCTTCTCGTTCTGTTCGCACTATAGTTTAGGCTTATGCTAAATAGCAGGCTAACTAAACTAAATGGATATTTCTTTATCGTTTTTTTTTTTTTTTTTTTAAATAAACCCACAACTAAAGGAGAGGGGGCTCTAACTCTGACACTTCAGAGGCACAAAAGAGGCGGCTTCCTTAGGCAAGTTAGGCCAGTTTTTTTACACTCTGAGTATAGTAGTCATTTATTATACATTTTAAATGTAGAAGATATGATACATATCTTTTATGAAATGTAGAGTATATGTTAGATATATAGCCACCATAGACATTTAGAGGGACTCCCCAAAGTCTCCCCAAAAATTAGGTAGACCGGGTACAGTTGGTACACTTTTTGCTTTTTTCGTTACCACATCAAAACTAGGGACTGAAAAGAAGTGATTTTTCATATGACATTTCCTTTACTTGTCTACTAAAATATTAATAATTATTAACATCCATAACAAGTAGGTCATATTTGCCAAAATTAGCTCATAAACACAAGTGTTACCCATGTACCCATGTTGGGTACAGTTGAGACAGTACCCGGGTACAGTTGAGACACCCATCCGGAATGCTGTAAAGCTGCCTAACCAATTCACTGCAAATGTAAAATACCTTTAAAAATGAGAATTCAACAGTTTTTATTTCCATTCAGTATTTTATTTGATTATTTGTTTAGTTAAAAGTAGTTAATTTTTAAAACATTGAACAGTAATGGTAAACAGCGATACAATATTTAATTTCAGTTCATCATTTTAATATTAACAGTTGAAAAGTTGAGTAACAGTAAAAAACATTGAACAATTGCAAACAGCAATAATAAAACAGATGAAATCTATTAACTTGTGATTTTACATCGTACAACTAAACTGCATGTGCCGCAATAGGATTCTATAGTGCGGGTACATTAGATACATTGTGTCTCAACTGTACCCCGCTGACCACCTCGAACATTTCTCTAGATTTTACAATGACCTTACATGACACAAAGTCATGCAATATGTCAGTGTTTAGAGCACAGATTAAGGTTTACGAAAATGTAAGTTAACTTTAACAGTCATGTAAGGATGAGAAGCTATTCAATGTGGAAGGGACGTGGTGAAGTGAAAAAATTACCTTAGAAAAAAACTTTCGCCGATATCTTCGGACTGGAGAAGCGCATGTACTTCAAATTTCCCACAATCGAAGAGGGCGTTAGTATGCATGTGCGAAGCAAATATCACAGATCAGACTTGTTGCGTACTCAAGTTATTTAAGGTGTTTCAACTGTACCCCTGTACCAACTGTACCTGATCTACCCTATTTTATATTCTTGATGCTGCTCTGCTCCACTTCATTACGTGCAGCTCTGTTTGTTATTTGGATGACAAAAAGTTTTAAATGTTTTTAGGTTGTTCGGTCTCAATAGAGTGGTGCAGGTATAACGTCACTTTGTAGGCCAATCAGAAGTTAGCATCACACTGGTTCCCTCGACAAAAACCCAATGGGATTTTCCATAGGCTTTTGGATTATCGCAAAAAACAAGCTCTGTGATCAACAAAGGTTTATGATACTTACACGTTATGTCCATCAAGATAATTTTTACAGATGAACATGAAGTTTGAAGCCTAAATGCAGTCGCCAGAAGTAAAAAGCTAAAGGTAGGCTATAAACTACACCACGGTCGCTCGACTTCAACGTCACCATCACTAAGCTTCTGACAACTCTTTCGGTTTTTAGCTAAAAACATTTTCCCAGCACGTTTGAGTTAGAATAGTTTATAAGAGTACAATCATGACATTTATTATCCCCGACTGCCTGTGTAGTCCCATTTAGCCACTTGTTTGCAACCGCCATTTTCAAGACACATAACAGCTTAAAAAAAATTACAAGTGGGGTAATACTGATGCATTTTATGTCGTAGAATAAAAAATGAAACTGTCTTGAGCTTGCGTTCACCACAGATCTTATTTCAACCATTTAACCAAAATCCCATTAAAAAAAAACATTGAATTCGGGGCGATGGAACCGGAAGTGCTAAAATGCTAAAACTCACTTTCGCGTTTTGGCCTACAAAGTGATGTCATACCTGCTCGTCAATGTCAAAATGAGTGAGATAGCCAATCAAATAAAAGAAGGTGGGTCTTACAGAAGACGAGTGTGAATTCCAGCGTAACACTTTAGTTTTATCTCTGAAAGAGTGCGTGGAAAGTAGCAGCTAAACATTAATATTTAACTGTTTTACGAGAGGAATGCTGAACGACGGAGAGTAGCTAATATCCAGGGATGCAAGTGAAATTTAAAAAAAAAAAAATCACTGTTTTGAATGTAAAATATGGTATAATTTGACCTGCAGAGGCTCATGACTGATTTTACTGAATCAGAATCGCAGCGACATATAGGCTACTGTAAGCTTCTATCTGTCATCAAAAAACAAACAAACACGCTCATATAAATAACTAAACAATATTACACAAGCAAGAGGGCTGTTGTTATCAGCACAGCTGTGATTATTAATCAATTCAGAACAAAGTCACGATTGTGATATTGCTTTTTTATACAATAGTTTGATAAACATTAAGCTAATATTTAGAAACTTACGTTTTGTTTCACAGTATTGCCAGTTACTTTACCTATTTTCGCTGTATCAACGAAGATATTTCCAAACGAAGCCACAACAGAATTAAGCACCGCACCTCCGAGCAACACACAATAGTGGAGTTTACTTCCTGAATGAATCAGTGTTTTGAACGAATAGGTTGAATGAACGACTCAATGATTCATTGATTCACTCAGAAACACAGTCACTTGTCGCCACCTACTGGCGTAACGATTTACCCTGCAGAAAGAGTCACTGCTCTCCCCCACCACTAATGCAATCTAGTCCGTCTGGATCGAGGAAATACATGACAAAACGGAAATCAAAGAGCATATTTTCGTATAATTTTAATTAACATATAGTTAATTATTATGTATATTTCTCTTCAAAAACATGAAATTATTTCCACAGAATAAACAAACTGCTTTTAACAGATAAAGAGGTCATTAGCTCTGATGACAGTTGAATCCATTTGTTCACTGTAATTGACAATTCACAGACTTTTTGAAATATAGAGTAAAATATAGAACATTTGAACATACTGACATGTGCAGAACTGTATGCAAATATTCTTTCTTCTCCTCTTTATTTGATGATTAAGAGGAAAAGAAACAGCTTGCTCTCTCACTTCTCAAACCATGGTCTCCTCATCTCTCTGGCTGTTTCTGCTGTTAGCAACTGTCTTCATTGTTTCAATAGAAATACTTCATAATAAAAATTTCTTAAATATGGTTTTAAAAAATGTTTTAATTTCTCTAACATGTCAGGCTATATTTGTTTCTCCAGGTGTCCACTGTGTTGAACTGACCCAGACTGACTCTATGGTCTTAAGGCCTGGTCAGGTTTTGACACTGTCCTGTAAGATCTCTGGATATTCAGTGACTGACAGCAGCTACTGCACTGACTTCATACGACAGGCTGCAGGAAAAGCTCTGGAATGGGTTGGAGAGATATGTGGTGATGGTAGCACACATTACTGTAATAACCTGAAAGGTAGATTTCAAATTACCAGAGACACTTCCAGCAATAAACATCAGTGTTTTACAGCCAAACAAATATTTGAGAAATGAGTTGCAGACCTTTCTTTGCTGGTGTAACAACAAGGTTATGTTTCTTTCTTTTTCTTTTTCTGTGTGCAGTCACAGTAAAGTTATTCATCTTTAATGAGAATACTGCTGATATTACAATAGAGGGCACTGTCTGCCTTTGTGATGCCCAGTCCAGCAGATCAGAGATATTGTATAGAATTAATGTTTCTTGCTTCATTTTTAAAAGAAGAAACAAAAGAAAAGAACAACAAAATATGACAAAACATTTCAAAATCACAAGAAAACATCAAAAGATCTCGAGCAGGAGACCGTTCTAGAAAAATCAAATCCAAAAATGTAAGAATCTAACGTTTAACAGAAAGTGAATGAAGAGGTTTCCATCTCAACGCATTCACCTTTTTAGCAGCTGTGAGACCAGCTAGTACTGTGCGCTTATGCTGATTATTAATATTCAACATTGTTAGTTTAGCTTATTCAATAACAAGACAGGCACCATTACAGGTCCGTTGCTGAAACCAGATCAGGCAATCTGCATGCTAATTTTAAAACTTAAAATGTATTGCAATTCACTGAACAGGTGAGAAAAGCAAGTGTTTCTGATGATGGCCCAACAGAAACATACATTATTACTGCTGTTGTTGCTGTCATATGTAACATCAATAAAATAATAACACAAATAATTAATACATGCAATAAATAATACAAAATCTCTAAGACATATGTATAAACTTTAATAAGCATAAATGCTCTGATCAGGGTCAAAGAATACTTCATTTTACATTTTGATAGGTTGAATCACTTACAGTCACAATAAACTGTTTACATTTTCTGCTGATGAACTTCAACCATATCAATAATAACTAAAAGTTCAGGACAGTGTGATGATGTCTCTTCATGTAATCCCAATATTCTTGTTGTTTGAGCATGTGAAGTTGATTATTAGCTCTGTGTGTTTATGTAAATCTTCTGTTGCATATTTAAACACCAGACACAAGTCAGATTGTGGGCTGTTATCATTCAGAAAATTTTGTTCGGGATACATCACACCCACATATGGAGGGCAGGAGCTGAAGCTGGCCATAGAGGTCTGTACAGAAGACCTGACTGGTTCTTGTGGTCTTTGTTGAGGATCTGTGCCGATGGCTGTCGTATCAACAGTCTTCACAGGGGATTTGTCTCTAGGGCTCATCTAGTTGCATGGTCTCTGCTGACATTTAGGGCTGTCGTGGTTGTCATTAGGTGCAGGTCCACAAGTGTGGGTATTGAGACAGGCCCCAACCCGATCTCACGGCAATTCGTACGTATTTTACGAGGTGGCTAATTTGTACAAATTTGTACGACCTCACTCGTATGAATTTGTACCTTTTGTGCAAATTTGTATGTATTTTATGATTTGCCAAATTCATATGAATTCGTACAAATTGCCTACCCCAAACCCTGCCCCTAAACCTACCCGTGACTGGGGTTTATACAAATCATATGAATTCGTATGAGTGAGGACTTATGAATTTGTACGAATTAGCCACCTTGTAAAATACGTACAAATTGGTCGTGAGATAACGTTGCAGGCCCTCTAAGTAGGTACTTGTTTTGAATAAGTAATTAATTTACAATTGTTAAAAAAAAGTACATTCTGTGTGTATGATTATGTGCAGAATGAATGCAATCCAGACCTACTACATTTGCCATATTGTCTTTGTCATGTGACCTACCAGCGTGAGTTGGTCAATTCACTGGCATTCACAAATCCTCTCCCGTGGCTTCATGGGATAGTAAAGAGTCCACTGGATGTGCACATCAGAATTTTGTCAGAAGTAGTAAGTCATCCGGATACTTCTGGTCTACTTTTTATGAATACTGTCAATTTAGACAGACTACACTTTTCACATACTGTTTTTTAAACTATTATATAGGAGGGAAGTATGCAAAGGTCACGCTTTACTTCGTAAACTTTAGACACTCTACTATCTAACTTTGCAACTACATATCAACTAACTCTCATTAAAGCATTAGTAGACTGAAGTAGGCTGATAGTTTAGGGGTAGGTGTTAGGGTTAGTAGAATAAGCTGTCATGTAGTTGCAAAGTTACGTATAGTCAGTAGAATGTCTAAAGTGGACCATAAAGTGTTACCGTATGTGATTTCAGATACAGCAGCAGCGTTTCACTAAACATCGGAGAGAATCCTCATTGGCTGCTGTCTCTGTTAATACACTAGTAGCATAATGTTGTTTGGTGATGTGAAGAGCAAAAATTAGACTATGTGGATATTTATAATCAGCAGGTGTCATTAATAAGCATCTGCTTTCTTTTATTGCATGCATGTTCCTTTTTGTTTCTGTTCCATTAATGTGTGCTAATAGTTTTCATCAACTCACTCTTTTTGGTATGAAAAATTTGTGACAGATTTTCATTCTGCAACCTGATTGCTGCATGCTAAGTTTTGCTCTGAACTCTATGCAAATATTCCTCTTCCTCTTTATTTTAGTATTAAGATGGAAAGAAGCAGCTTACTCTCTCACTTCTCAAACCATGGTCTCTTCATCTCTCTTGTTGTTTCTGCTGCTAGCAGCTGTCTCTCGTAAGTCTTCATACTTTTTTTTTTTTTTTTTTTTTTTTAGAAATAATTCATAATATATATATATATATATTTTTTAAATATTTTTATACAAAATATTTCCATGTATCTAACATGTCAGACTATATTTATTTCTCCAGGTGTCCACTGTGTTGAACTGACCCAGACTGATTCTATGGTCTTAAGGCCTGGTCAGGTTTTGACACTGTCCTGTAAGATCTCTGGATATTCAGTGACTGACAGCAGCTACTGCACTGGCTTCATACGACAGGCTGCAGGAAAAGCTCTGGAATGGGTTGGATACATATGTAGTAGTAGCGGTAGCACATATTACAGTGATAAACTGAAAAGTAGATATCAAGTTAGCAGAGACACTTCCAGCAATACAGTGACTCTACAAGGACAGAATATGCAGACTGAGGACACAGCTGTGTATTACTGCGCCAGAGAGTCACAGTGACACAAACCACAAGCAGCTTTGTTCAAAAACATCTTGAATGAAAAGAATAAGAGAAAGTCCCCATATAGGAATACAAAAATAACTTTTTTTTTATTTTTTATATTATAACATCAGTTTTTCAGCCAAACAAATGTTTGAGAAATGAGCTGCAGACTTTTCTCTGTTGGTGTAACCCTGGTCTAACCTAAGACAGTCAAGTTGGTTCATTTAGATTAAATAACATTTTTGACTTAAATGCAACTAGTTCATAGAAGCCACATGAAAGACATTTCTAAAAATGTTCTTCCTGTCGTAACTTCTAATGAACTGGCTATTTCTTTCTTTCTTTCTTTTTTTTTTTTTTTTGCTGTGCAGTCACAGTAAAGTTATTCATCTTTAATGAGAATGCTGCTGATTTTACAGTAGAGGGCACTGTCTGCATTTGTGATTCTCAGTCCAGCAGATCAGAGATATTGTAGGATTAATGAAATGGCCTTGGTTAATTTTGGTTAATTTTTAAGCAATAAAACATATGGCTATTTTTAAAACTTACAAACACGTTTTATTATGTACAGCTAACGGGAGCTTCAGTAAGCACATGTTCGTCTCCAAAGTGGATTTACATGAATTCTAAACCATATACATCATAAAGTCACTTTCTAAATGTTTATTTAACATCTGACAGGAAAATATTCAATAAGTATTGCAGATGATGAGCACATCACAACATGAAATAGACATCTGTTGTCAACACTGCTTAAATTACATGAATGCAAGTAACGTAAAAAACAAATGCACAAGTAACTAGACATAAGTTATCTATTTTATTTGTCCGTTAGTACTGTTGATAAATTATCATTTGTATTGGATAAAAAGTGAGTTAACACATCATCAACTACCTCAACATGTAAATGTAGTATTGAGAATATAAATCTCAGAAGAAGCTTGAATCTTGTCTGGATGTTACAGGGTCAGATGATCACGTGTGTTTATCTGGTGGAGAGAGGCTGATGAAGGAATGCTGCCATCAAAGGCTTTGAGTGAGTACACTACAGAAATTAATAAAAAATCTATTTAAAAAAGGGAAAAAGAAACAAGCAGGGATTGAACAGCGTGAAGGCGAGTAAATAATGATTGTTGTTTGGGTGAACTAAGCCTATCTGCCCCCAAATAGAAAAAAAAAAGGATTTACAAAAATCACATTTACATTTATTTACAGTTATGCTTTTATCCAAAGTGACTTACATTGCTCTTATTACAAGGACCATCAGTGTGGAGTAACCTGGAGTAAAGTGTCTTGCTCAAGGACATTGACGGCTACTGAGATCAAACCAGCAACCTTCTGCTTACCAGTTCAGCGGTTTAGCCCGCCACACCACAAAAGTAATAATGCTGCATGTAATTGTAAAATATTAAATGAAATATGGCAAGAAACAGAATGCTGACATGAACTGTAAAACATTTTAATCTGTTTAAATGTATTACAGGTAGTCATGCTCATGGAGAGCACACAAATGTTTGGAGCAGACACAGAGGCAGCCAGATTGTCCCGCACATCTTCTCCCACTCTTGCTTCAAGGTTGTGGGGTTCAGGGGTCCATCATCATGATCTTCCTCATCCTCTGGATCAACCATGTCCCCATTGAGAAGAGCAGCAGTGAGGGACATTATGGATGGCAAAGACAGGCGAAGGTGTTCACGGTGGTCAGCTGCTTCATCAAAATAAAGCTGCAGAATTGGCACATCTGTGTTGAGATAAGTTTGAATAAAGCTTTGTTTCATGTGTTGCTGAATTGTATATGTATTTATTTATTGTGATGGTTAATTTTATTCATTCTTTTACTCATTTATGTTTGCTATTGTTGTCAGTAAATAAAATATAATTATTTTATTAATTCATGCATTAATTCATTGCTTGACTGCAAAAACATAATTTTTATTAAAAAAAAAAAAAGTAATATAATTAAGTATTGGTCAGCATTTTATTTAAGAGGTTTCCATCTCAACACGATCATACTTTTAGCAGCTGTGAGACCAGCTAGTACTGTACGCTTATGCTGATTATTAATATTCGACATTGTTAGTTTAGCTTATTCAATAACAAGACAGGCACCGTTACAGGTCCGTTGCTGAAACCAGATCAGACAATCTGCAATCAGTTTTTCTGATGATGGTCCAGCAGAAACATACATTATTACTGCTGTTGTTGCTGTCAGATGTAACATCAATAAAATAATAACACAAATATAATTAATATATGCAATAAATATTATAAAATCTCTGGTCTAAAGAAAAAAGAACAAGACATATTTATTGTATAACTTTATTTGGCATAAATGCTCTGATTCAATCGAAGAATACTTCATTTTACATTTTGAGTTTGAATCACTTACAGTCACAATAAACTGTGGTGCCTTAGTTACATTATAATTACTCAAATAAATACTGAGTACTATTAATTAACTACATGTACTTACTATAGAGTTACAGTTAGGGTTAGAGTTTGGTTTAGGGTTAGTTACTTGTAATTATGCATAATATACTGTTTGTACTATAGTAAGTACTTGTAGTAATGTGTAACTATGGCACTGTAAAATAAAGTGTTACATAAACTGTTTACATTTTCTGTTAATGAATGTCAACCATATTAATAATAACTGGCATCATCAAATTAAAAACTGAAAGTTCAGGACAGTGTGATGATGTCTCTTCATGTAATCCCAATATTCTTGTTGTTTGAGCATGTGAAGTTGATTATTAGCTCTGTGTGTTTATGTAAATCTTCTGTTGCATATTTAAACACCAGACATGAGTCAGTTTATACATTCATCTGATCACTAGAGGGAGAGAAGAACAAACTGTGCTGTGAAACACACCATGATCTCTTCATCTTTAGTGTTGCTTCTGGCAGTAGTATCCTGTAAGTTTAGTCTACTTTTCTGTGTGATACATCATTTTGTTGCTAAAACGCTTGTTAACCATCTTTAAACTTAATGCTATTTTACTAACAGGTATTATTTCATTTGATACAGGTATTCATTCATATGAACTCACTCAGCCTGAGTCTCTGACTGTCCGTCCTGATGCCACTCTAACTATCAACTGTAAAGTCTCCTATTCAGTTACTAGTGAACATACAGCCTGGATTCGTCAGCCTGCAGGAAAAGCTCTGGAGTGGATTGGAGTGATCTGGAGTAGTGGAAGCTTAGCCTACAAGGATTCCCTGAAAAGCAAGTTCAGCATCACCAGAGACACCTCCAGTAACACAATAACACTGCAGGGAAATAATATGCAAGCTCAAGACACAGCTGTGTATTATTGTGCCAGAGAATCACAGTGACAGACGCCAACAGCCTCCCTGTACAAAAACATCATCATCATCATCATCGTTACAAATTAAGAGTGTTTCTGATGGTTTTCCACAACAGTCTGATTTTCTCAGATTTTAGGTTTTCAATAAATACATTATAGACCTTAATTTAGCTGGTATAACAAAAATCCTATTAAAACAAAAACAAAACAAACAAACAAACAAACAAAAACAAGCCTAATGATAAATTTGAGGAAATGCATTATTTATCAGCAAATATTTGCACCAAAGTGTCATGAGCCAGGTTTGAGTGTGTCTGTGTTTTCGGGTCTTTTTTCCTTCCCTGCTCATCTTTGATTTGTTCCAGCTGGTCCTCGTTGCCGCTCGCGATCGCGCTTTCGCGCTCACACCTGTTCTGTGTGTCTGTGTTGATTGCGCTGCCTACTTCTCCCTGTTCTCTGTTCGTGTCTGTGTCGGATAATTGTTTGATGTTGGTGTGACGAGCGATCTGTTGCCCTTTGTGACGCTCTTTGTGTATGTGTTAGCAGTTTTGAGTCTGAGTCTCAGTCCCAGTCCCAGTTCCAGTCCCAGAGCCTCCATCTGTCCCTGCATTCTTGTCCTTTCTGCAGGCCTGGTTTCGTCCACTTACCAGCCTGGGTCTCCACCATCTGCCATCTGACACACTCCAGCAGGACCACTGTGTTACAGTTGATCTGGGACTTTTCGGGAAGTTAACAGTCAAATATCCTTAGTTCTCCAGCTGCAGCGTGTTAAAGTTCAACGCCTGGCAGACTGCTTCTGTTCTGTTTTGTTTTGAGACTCAATAAATACTGTGAACATTCTCTTTGCCTCTGGGTCTTCTGCAGTCACCTGACACAAAGAAATTAAAAATTCAACAATGATCATATTGCAACACTTGATATTAACTTGTACTTTGATATTTGCTTCAAGTTCTTCACAATTACATGTTTGATATGAAGTGGCAAATAACTTGTAAATAACCTTTGACTTAATGTAGTATCCAGAAGCAAAATAAATAAATAAAATGAATGAAAGTGTCATGATGACAACTGATATGATGAATTTAGCTATACAAACTGGATTGCACATTACAGTTATTGAAAAGGTCAAAGTAATTTATAAAAGAACAAAAACAAGTGAACATTTACATTTTTTTTTTTTTTTTGAACTTTTGAACATTCTTATTCAAGTCTGTCAATTTACATTGTAGCATTCTTACACTCTAAAAAAATGCTGGGTTAAAAACAACCCAAGCGGGGTTGAAAATGGACAAACCCAGCGGTTGGGTTAATGTTTGCCCAACGTGCTGGCAGTTTTATTTAACTCAAATATTGTCTAAAAATTACTATTTGGCTGGCTTAAAATGAACCAAAAAAAGGTTGGAAATTAAAAATCAGACAAATAATTACTAGAGGCAACAATAATAATCAAAAGGTGAATGTTTATTAATAAGTAATTTAATAAATATTTATTGTTTAATTATTATTAATTAAACTTATTGATACATGCATGTTTATTTATTAAATATATTAATAAATGTTCATTTCTAATGTACTTTGGGTTCATTTTAAGCAGGCAAAACAGTAATTTTTTAAAAATAGTTGAGTTAAATAAAACTACCCAGCAGGTTGAGCAAACCGCTGGGTTAAAACAAACCAATTGTTGGGTTTGTCCATTTTCAACCCACCTTGGGTTGTTTTTAGAGTGTAATACAAACATAAATATCCCACAAATGCAGAAGAGATTCTGTTGGTAGAGACTCATCAACAGTGCCATTAGATCTTAATATAGTATTAGATTTTAAAGCTCCACCCAAATGTAAATGACATAATGTACAGTATTTCTACCAGCAGTATTCAGTGACTTTGTAGCAGTTGGTCTTCCTGCATCATTTGAAATGGCAGACATTCCATTCTTATTTTTTCTCCTGATGTGTTTAACTAGTACGTTTCTCTATTTCATGTTATATTATTATTTAATTCTGCCTCCAGAATTTATTAATGGGTGTACTGTATATGATACTGTGGACCGGTCATTATAACTTTCAATTGTTTTAGGTGTTAATGGTCAGAGCCTGGAGTCCATCCCATCCTGTTACCAAAAAGCCTGGAGAAATTTTGAACCTTTCCTGTAAAGGATCTGGATTTGATTTTAAAAAATACGGCATGAACTGGATCAGACAGCCAGCAGGTAAAGCATTGAACTGGATGGGGACTATTTGGAATGATGCCAGTAAAACAGTGTATGCAAAAAGTGTTGAGGGACGAATAGAGATCACCAGAGATAATTCAAACAGCATGGTGTATCTGAAACTCTCC
Organism: Hypophthalmichthys molitrix; assembly: GCA_037950675.1. Classification (NCBI taxonomy): domain Eukaryota; kingdom Metazoa; phylum Chordata; class Actinopteri; order Cypriniformes; family Xenocyprididae; genus Hypophthalmichthys; species Hypophthalmichthys molitrix. Next base: position 28,528,119 of record CM075494.1, on the reverse strand, counting down.
GGTCTGACAGCAGAGGATTCAGCTGTTTATTACTGTGAAAAACATATAATGCATAATCTGTACAAAAACATGTCAGGGAGGAAAATGGAGGAAAAAAAAAAAAAAAATCCAGCAATGACACAGGAGAACAGTACAACTTTGATCCAAAGAAACAGACACACCTTCTGCTGAAGGATGAAATACATAAGCTATATAAGAATATAAACTTTTTAAATGCCCTTATCCCTAAGCCTGACATATATGCCCTGAATGATCTTGAGTATATATACTGAAAACAACAACAACCAAATTTTATCAAGAATGAATTTATCATTAATTAAAAATGTTTTCTATACACTGTCAGAAAAAAAGGTTTGGCGCTGTCACTGGGGCAGTATACCCTAAGGTACAAAAGTGAAAAGACACTAATATGTACTTTTAGGGTACTAATGTTTACCATTTAGGGGTAAGCAAGGTACAAATATGGTACAAAGGTACCTTTTCAATTTTGTCTGCCCCAGTGACAGTGCCGTACCTTTTTTTCTGAGAGTGTAGCCTACTGTACATATCACAGACAATATTAAAATATAATTTCCTAATAGCACAGCACATACATCATTACTGCCAACATTGTCTTCTGAAAGAAATGTAAATGAAACAGAAAAAAAGCCCATAATACAAAATCATTTATAAAAATATGTAGATACATATATTCTGGGTTGCATGTGCCGAACTGTATGCAAATATTCCTCTTCCTATTTATTTGAGTATTAAGAGGAAAAGAAGCAGCTTACTCTCTCACTTCTCAAACCATGGTCTCCTCATCTCTCTGGTTGTTTCTGCTGCTAGCAGCTGTCTCTCGTAAGTCTTCATAGTTTCTATAAAAACCCTTAAAGTTAAAATGACTGATATATGTTTATACAAAATATTTCCATGTATCTAACATGTCAGACTATATTTGTTTCTTCAGGTGTCCACTGTGTTGAACTGACCCAGACTGATTCTATGGTCTTAAGGCCTGGTCAGGTTTTGACACTGTCCTGTAAGATCTCTGGATATTCATTGACTGACAGCAGCTACTGCACTCACTGGATACGACAGGCTGCAGGAAAAGCTCTGGAATGGGTCGGAGAGATATGTGGTAGCGGTAACACATATTACAGTGATAAACTGAAAAGTAGATATCAAGTTAGCAGAGACACTTCCAGCAGCACAGTGACTCTACAAGGACAGAATATGCAGACTGAGGACACAGCTGTGTATTACTGTGCCAGAGAGTCACAGTGACACAGAGCAGTTACTGCCTTGTTCAAAAACAACATTGTCACTCACCACACAAATAGTTTCAGTTCCAGATTATATTCAATCATCAAAAAATGACAGTATATGTACCCTTTGAAATTTGTTAGTAAAAGTTAAAATAGAGATTTTTATTTTTAAATGTGCAGATATTTCATTCATATTTCTGTCTTCTCTACTTGCCACTCAAAGCTCAGTTCACTGACATAATCCTGCCTCCTGACAATGTGTTACAAGTGAATTCTTGGCACATTTTACAAGAGGGCGCACTGTTCTCACATGTAGTCAAATCATGGTAAATACAAAATGAGCCTCTGTAGAAGGATTCTCTAGATCTCTCATTCTACTTCTTACACGTTATTTCATGATAGTGAAGTCTCTTTTTATGAATTATAAATAGTGGCCAATAAGCAATCTTCCGACAGTCTGGAATAGATATAATTGCTGATACTGTCATCACTGAATTATTTATTTATTGATCCATTCTCATGAAGCTCATGACTATGAAAGCTTGATTAACCATTAACTTCTTTTTCCAGAGTAATGCTAATAATGCACGCTGATGTTTGTTTCTGTAAAGTACTAAATTGTGTGTTGTATTTCTGTCTATTTATGTCTGAGTATGTTAATAGATAGCTTAACAAAATGTGTTTTAGTAGTTTCCCATATACTTTATCAGGGTTTCTACAGGTTTCATCAAATCTAATTTAATGCTTTTTAATGCCAATTTTTAAACTTTTTAATGCCATATATATATATATATATATATATATATATATATATATATATATATATATATATATATATATATGTTGCTAAATGTCAACAGATGACATCATACGGCAATTAGAATATTCATTATGTCATTAAGTTGCATTCGCATTCTGCCAAGTGTCAGCCCTTTACATTTGTTTGCTTCTCTGCTGCTACCTCTTTGTGCTCACATAATGTATTTTAATACAGCCAAATTCCCAATAAAATTGTTTCATCTATATATTTTTGTGTTTTGTTGTCAGAAAATATGAAATGGTGACTGAAATGCGGCCCATTAAGACTACATACAGGGCTCGACATTAAGCCTTGTCATGTGCTTGTCCTTCGTACAAGTAAATCGGTTATTCACTTGTCTGAGTAAAACAGTTGCTTGTCTGGAAAAATAAGGATTTTTTTTTTTTTTTTTGGTATAAATATAAATTTATTCTGAAGCAATATCCTTTCAGAATATTCCATCTTTGACATATACAAATCTGCATATTTGTGATATTTACACTGAGGGCATTTTTTTTTTTTTTACCTTTACAAGGGGCAATTTCTCCCCACCCAATCCTGTATGATTCATGTAAAATGTATGATTCATCTTTTATTTTTAAATTCTTAAATTTGTTCAATAAATTCAATTAGAATAAGACACTAAGGGCTGTTACCAATCAAATTAAATCATTTACAATAATAAAAAAAAAAAATTACAACTGCATTAAATAATGTTATGGGATTGTTTTAAATATTTTTTGAAAATTCAAATAAAAAATGTCGGAGGGAAAGTGATACTTTTAAAAATGAAACTAAACCACCAGTAGGTGGCGGCAAGTAACCCTCTTAATAAGTGAGTCATTGAGTCATTAATTCAAACGATTAATTCAAATGGCTGATTCATACAAGAATGAAGCAGTTGTTTATGAATGAGTCATTGGCTGCGTCTCAATGTCATTCTATCCATCCTAAATAGCTTGTGACATTAGTAATATTCAATACTGTTTAGGGCGGATAGGGTGGATACATTGGGATGCAGGGATTGAATCTTTGACTCAACCGATTCGTTCAAAACGCTGAATCATTCAGTAGGCTAATGAAAACAAGGCTGCGCGAGCAACCTTGTAACCGCCAGTCCATACAGCCTATTATTATCCACTATCAATCGTTTTTTTTTTATTTTTTATTTTTTTTAATATTTAATCAGGCTCCTTGTCCGAGCAGGCAAGTAAAATAATCTTTCACTTGCCCCTTCAAAAAATCCACTTATCCCGGACTAATGGACAAGCGTTAGTGTCGAGCCCTGACATGTTATTATCCTGATTTGTAATCGAGACGTTGTCTGACAAAATCACCATACACATAAGATAAAGACAGTTGCTGTGATTGTGGCTATATGTAACGTAACATGTAAAATGATCACTGAGGTTAGAAGCAACATTATCTATTTTATTTGTTCTCTGACAGAGCGCACATCCTCAACTGAATGCGCTGCTCCTCTCACTCACTCACTGAACAGAACAGACACAGACAGAGGTGCACCTGCGGCAGGAAAGCAAGATCTCGCGCTCGTGCGGCAGTATTGGGGGTCTCGGAAGCTAGATAAGGTTTCAACAAGTCGCTATATTTGTCACAGTGCGCTTTCTTGGAAAAAAAGTCGCTAAGTTGGCAACACTGATGCAGCCTTCCATCTCCAGGTCCAGACAAAAACGGCGCTATCAAAAACGGCGTTACGGCAATTTTGCACCGGCCGGAGGCAATTACCAAACTGGTTCCGCGTGTGTATCACACCAATATGCATATTTTGTGACAGCAAATCAGTTATTAATTATGAGGGCTATATTCAAAATAAACTGGTAGTACTATTTTTCTTCAAAACTATCTAAAAAAATTGAATGCCTGTGGGAATCAAATTGAATGCTTTTAAATGCCATTTAAGGCCTTAATTTTCACTAAATTATTTTAATGCCCCGCGGATACCCTGTAGACATTTAATATATCTTAAGTGCTCATGTCAGGGCCAGTCTTCGACAGAGCAGTGGCCTCACAACCACTCCCATTCTGGGAGGAAGCCAACTCAGTCGATACAATTCTATTTTAAAAGCTGAAATGAGGGGTGGTCTCACCAGTGAATTTACAATAAGCAAAACCAACACACTCACATAAAGACTGAAACTGTACTTCCCAAATATCGTTCTAGCCAACCTACTGTCACGAATGTGGCTCCCACGCCTCCTCCTCCACACCACCGGAGGGAGCCGTCACCTGAATATTGACTGTTTCCCATTCGGACTACGTTACCCATAGGCCCTCATTCCTGGGACTGATTGCACACGCACCTGCACCCCATCACACTCACACTATTTAAGCCACCCTCACACGCACACACATCGTGAAGTCTTGATTTGCCCCGGTGATCATTTCTGAGCGTTTTCTTGTGGACTGTTACCCTGTTGCCGTTGGACTGTTTATTACCCTGTGATTCTCTGCTGCCTGCCCTGATCTCTGCCTGTGTACTGGACTGTGTTTGTTTGCCGCCTGCCCTGATCCTTGCCTGTGACTCGACCCTGTTTGTCTGCCGCCTGCCACGACCTTTGCTTGTCCCAGTTTATGCTTCTGCCTTTGCCCTGTTATTGTTGGTGACTGTATCAATAAAGCTGCAAATGGATCCCCACTCTGTTGACCCATCATTACACCTACAAAGGGAACTTCAGGGCCCTATACATTACTAGTTATTTAAAAAAATCTCTATTTTGTTATTTAGACTATTATATTATACTCAAATTTACAGTGAAGTACATTAAAAAGCTTCAACATTACACAGCACAAAGTGGCTACACATTTTACAGTTACAAACTAAAAATATGTTTCAATTAACCAGAGAGTCTTCCAGGAGTCTACAAGTGAAAGTGACTCTACAAGGGCAAAAATATAATAATGAATATCAGCATCTTGCTGTGCAAGAAACTACAAGCAGTTCTAAAACAAAAATTAAATTACAATAAAAAAAACTTCTATATATCATCTGTATGAATATAAAAATGCATATGAATCATATCCTAATCTGAGTAACATTTTCTGAGTTCACAAGTTTGCTTCATTATTACAGGCAAAAGCGAGGCCTTTAGACTTTCAGATGCAGGTCCAACAGAACCGTGATTACTGACCTACTGCTTTTGTTGCTTTTCAGTATTCCAATTTGTTATATCAACCCTTGAAAAAGAATTAAAGTAGATGGAGAAGAAAATTATATAATTATATATAAATGATATAATTACTCTCTAATGAGAGCAATAAATGATGTGAACCGTAACATAAATATTTTTTTTAGCATGTAGAGTTGGTTTAGTAGCTCTGTGTGTTTATGTAAATCTTCTGTTGCATATTTAAACACCAGACATGAGTCAGTTTATACATTCATCTGATCACTAGAGGGAGAGAAGAACAAACTGTGCTGTGAAACACACCATGATCTCTTCATCTTTAGTGTTGCTTCTGGCAGTAGTATCCTGTAAGTTTAGTCTACTTTTCTGTGCGATACATCATTTTGTTACTAAAAAGCTTGTCAACAGTCTTTAAACTTCATGCTATTTTACTAACATGGATTATTTCATTTGATACAGGTATTCATTCATATGAACTCACTCAGCCTGAGTCTCTGACTGTCCGTCCTGATGCCACTCTAACTATCAACTGTAAAGTCTCCTATTCAGTTACTAGTTATAGTACAGCCTGGATTCGTCAGCCTGCAGGAAAAGCTCTGGAGTGGATTGGAGTGATCTGGAGTGGTGGAGGCTTAGACTACAAGGATTCACTGAAAAGCAAGTTCAGCATCACCAGAGACACCTCCAGTAACACAATAACACTGCAGGGAAATAATATGCAAGCTCAAGACACAGCTGTGTATTATTGTGCCAAAGAATCACAGTGACAGACGCCAACAGCCTCCCTGTACAAAAACATCTTTATATTCACACATTAGGGTATTTATCATGTTTTGTCCTCAAAAGTTTTCACAACCAATAATCATTAAATGTTTATCATTCACAGCTGATATTCATTTGATGACATTAAAATTAATGTGCACTGAATCAGTTAAAAAACAACAAAGAAAACATAATAATTTAGTTATTATACTATAGTTAATAATAATATAATAATATAGTTAACAGAGTTTTCAGCCACTGATTGAGCAGCATTAAGGGTCTCATCCACAGATCTGTGTCAGCCAATGAACTGAAGTGCTTATTCTGTTTTTGTGTGGAGTAGAAACATAATTTTATGTTAATAGACAAAATTCAAAATGCAACTGTTTCAACAGCACAGATCTGTTTCTGTCAATGAACTCAAGCTCTACTTATTACTCTAAAATTAGAAAAAAAAAACGGTCTGTTTATGAAGATCTCAAACATTAACCATTAAAATGTAAATCTGGACCAAACATACGTCAGCCTTTCTTACCATCAGTTCTTTGATTTTAATATATGCAAATCACCTTCCTTCTTTAAATGTGTCAATCTTTGTGATCTGAACAGACATCTGAACTCTAGGAACAAAGTCTGTCTTTCTGGTTGAAACTTAAATACACCATGTTTAAGAAGTTTCTTATATTTGTAATTCTGGCAGTTTTACCACGTGAGTCACTGCATAGGATAATCATTAAGAGTGCAACAATGTAACATTATAACATCTTTCTAACATTTAATATTGTTTCTTTTTCCACAGGTATTGAATGTCAGACATTCACTCAGTCTGACACTGTGGTTAAAAAACCAGGAGAGTCTCATAAACTTACATGCACAATAACTGGATTTACATTCAGCAGTCTCTATCTCAGTTGGATCAGACAGAGTCCTGGAAAAGGACTGGAGTGGATTGCATACATCAGCACATCCAGTTCTCCCAGTCAGTCCAGGGAAGGTTCACAGTGTCCAGAGATGACTCCAGCAGTCAACTGTACCTGCAGATGAACAGCCTCAAGACTGAAGACACTGCTGTCTATTACTTTGCTGGAGAGTCACTGTGAATGAGTTCAGGGTCAAAGCAATACAAAAACCATTTACTCATTCACATATCGCATAGAAATATTCAATTATAAAGCTCATTCTAACATTTTAAGGTATAGTAATTAAAAAAATGGGCAATTTTAAATTTCACTGGTATCCAATACAGTCTTGCCCCTTTTGTGTTGGTAGAATTACTGTATGTTTATGCTGTGATTCACTACGTTCTGGTCTAGGCCATTATTTGACCAGCAGAGGCTCATGACTGCATTTTACTGAATCAGAATCACAGCGACATATAGGCTACTGTAAGTGTGGAGTTTACTTCCTGAATGAATCAGTGTTTTTGAACGAATAGGTTGAATGAATGACTCAATGATTCACTCATAAACACAGTCACTTGTCGCCACCTACTGGTGTAACGATTTACCCTGCAGAAAGAGTCACTGCTCTCCCCCACCACTAATGCAATCTAGTCCGTCTGGATCGAGGAAATACATGACAAAACGGAAATCAAACAGCATATTTTCGTATAATTTGAATTAACATATAGTTAATTAATATCTCTATTTCTCTTCCAAAACATGAAATAATTTCCACATAAACAAACTGCTTTTAACAAATAAAGAGGTCATTAGCTCTGATGACAGTTGAATCCATTTGTTCACTGTAAATGACAATTCACAGACTTTTTGAATGAGTACAATATAGAACATTTGAACATACTGACATGTGCAGAACTGTATGCAAATATTCTTTCTCCTCCTCTTTATTTGAGTATTAAGAGGAAAAGAAGCAGCTTACTCTCTCACTTCTCAAACCATGGTCTCCTCATCTCTCTGGCTGTTTCTGCTGTTAGCAGCTGTCTCTCGTAAGTCTCCATAGTTTCTACAGAAAACCTTAAAATAAAAATGACTGATATATGGTCATACAAAATGTTTTAATTTCTCTAACATGTCAGGTCATATTTGTTTCTCCAGGTGTCCACTGTGTTGAACTGACCCAGACTGATTCTATGGTCTTAAGGCCTGGTCAGGTTTTGACACTGTCCTGTAAGATCTCTGGATATTAGTGACTGACAGCAGCTACTGCACTGGCTTCATACGACAGGCTGCAGGAAAAGCTCTGGAATGGGTCGGAATGATATGTGGTAGTGGTAGCACATATTACAGTGATAAACTGAAAAGTAGATATCAAGTTAGCAGAGACTCTTCCAGCAGCACAGTGACTCTACAAGGACAGAATATGCAGACTGAGGACACAGCTGTGTATTACTGCGCCAGACAGTCACAGTGACACAGAGCAGTTACTGCCTTGTTCAAAAACAACACTGTCACTCACCACACAAATAGTTCAGTTCCAGATTATATTAAATGTTCAAAAAATGACAGTATATGATCTAACCTTTGAAATTTGTTAGTAAAAGTTAAAATAGAGATTTTTATTTTTAAATGCACAAATATACTATATTGCCAAAAGTATTGGGACACCCCTCCAAATCATTGAATTCAGGTGTTCCAATCACTTCCATGGCCACAGGTGTATAAAATCAAGCACCTAGGCATACAGACCACTTCTACAAACATTTGTGGAAGAATGGGTCGCTCTCAGGAGCTCAGTGAATTCAAGCGTGGTACTGTGATAGGTAGCCACCTGTGCAATAAGTCCATTCATGAAATTTCCTCACTACTAAATATTCCATGGTCAACTGTTAGTGGTATCATAACAAAGTGGAAGCAATTGGGAACAACAGCAACTCAGCCACAAAGTGGTAGCCCACGTAAAATCACAGAGCGGGGTCAGCGCATGCTGAGGCGCACAGTGTGCAGAAGTCGCCAACTTTCTGCAGAGTCAGTAGCTACAGAAAAGTGCACAATCCAAGTTCTGTCATGACAACTCTTGGAGTGTTTGACATGGTAATGGTATGACAATGTTGACATGTTTGGTCTTGGTGGAATAGATCTGCAACGCTGCTGCTGCTTTTATTGCTGCTGCTGCAGAGCAGGTATGGGACTTGCTACTGCCAATACATACAAGACACGCTGCTGTGAGCAAGTAAGAGATGCTGCTGCTGTACAATATAGCGTACATTAATTACCTGTCGCAGATCTATATAGGTGGAGCTGGCGAAGGTGGAGGGTTTCTGAAGCATGCCGCGCTGCTAAGGCAATGCTGCCAAAGTATTTTGAAGGTTGAGCACGCAAGCACATTAGCTATTGATACAGCAGGAAACAATTAGCTGTGCCCTATAGATAATGTTGTGATTATGAGCAGGTTGAGTTAAAGGACCTATTAGCCTGTGCCATCTAGAGTTTCATGACAGAACTTTGTATTTGTCCTAAACATGAGCATGTTTCAAACTCATTCATAAGGCTACAGCGTAAAATGATTTGAGTAATGTAAGTAAATTTCTCACTCAGTCTTGAAATGACTCACTCATAAATACAGTCACTGCCACTGCCTTTTGGAGTTCATGCAAAACTGTTATGTACATTTCTCATAAGCTGCATTGCATGTTTTAAATGTTCTAAATGTGTGATGTTAGTTTTCAGAAACTCACCCATTTGTGGTGTGAAACCCATTTGTGGACTTTATGACCTATTTTCATTCTGGATGGTGAAACTTTATGTCCTTTTTTAAGCTACAGCCACAAAGCTATACACAAGTAGGACTAGTAACACTATGACATGTTGGTCATCAGAAGAAGTCTAATTACATTCACTTCATCACCAAATCATGATCCGCTGGCAGCAGCTGCATCCTGTGAGCTTCACTGATGTTTTTTTAAAGCACTAAATTAAAGTCTTAACATAAAAAAAAAAAAATAACTAAGCATAACTAATAATAACAAATTCTTTTTATTATTATTGTCTCACCCGAAGTACGGTGCTTGTTACAGTAGAGTGTCCCCGTCACTGGGGCGTTAGGACACACAGACCACAGGGTGAGCACTCCTGCTGGCCTCACTAACACCTCTTCCAACAGCAACCTAGTTTTCCCAGGAGGTCTCCTATCCAGGTACTAACCAGGCTCAACCCTGCTTAGCTTCAGTGGGCAACTTGGGCTACAGGGTGATATGGCTGCTGCCATTCTTCCATTGTTGTTTTCAGGTGGTGTTTACTGTGTTGAGCTCACTCAACCTCCATCTATGGTTGTGAAACCTCAAGAATCATTTTCCATCTCCTGCAGGATTTCAGAATCAAGCTATTGCATTAACTGGATACGTCAACCCACTGGAAAAGGACTGGAATGGCTGGGATATCTTTGTAATGGTGGTGGCACTGAAACTAAAGACTCAGTTTCACCCAGGACACGTTAAAAAACAGTGTTTCTACAGGGAAATAATTTTCAGACTGAATATACAGCTGTGTATTAATGTGTAAGAGAAACAGTGATTAAACAAGACACGTACACAAACCTGAACACATTAATACATCCATCCATCCATCCATCCAATAATGCTTTAAAATATAAAAAACATTTAGTCAACATGTCAAAGATGTTTTTTGCTTTCTTTATTCGGGCCCATCATCATTCCACAGTTACCTTTTTTTTTTTGTATCAAATTTCTGTTTTTCATACACAAAGGTAACAAGCAATGACAGACTGGAGGAGGAGTTTATGCAAAACTGAGATGTATATTTCCAATAAGTTGCATTGTACCATTGGAGTGTGTCTGTGTTCACTGACTGTATGTGGATCCTGTAGAGGAGAATCAATCAGCAAAATTGACAAAAATAATCAATTCACTCCTGTTATTACTATTTTTACATGGTCTGTGACTCATTCCTAAATAATAATTTATGCATGTGTAATTTCAGCAAGATTTTGCTGACTTTTCAGTTTTTTTCCACTCTCTTTTCCACAGATATTCATTGTCAGACCTTCACTCAGTCTCAAGCTGTGGTAAAAAGACCTGGTGAATCTTTTCGGCTGGTCTGTACCGCCTCTGGATTTACTTTCAGCAGCTACAGGGCTGCTGTGGTGAGACAGGGTCACGGTAAAGGACTGGAATGGATTGCATACATCAGCACATCCAGTTCTCCGATCTACTATTCCCAGTCAGTCCAGGGAAGGTTCACAGTGTCCAGAGATGACTCCAGCAGTCAACTGTACCTGCAGATGAACAGCCTCAAGACTGAAGACACTGCTGTCTATTACTGTGCTAGAGAGTCACTGTGAATGAGTTCAGGGTCAAAGCAATACAAAAACCACTTCCTTTCCTGTTGACTTCACTTATGATCCAGATGTACTGTTGTATTACCAAGTGGTGGCGCTCTTGTCAAGCAGTTTTAGTTGCCTGTTTTGAGCATCACTTTTGTTTTCTTGACCAAGAAAAAGACTGTACAATTTTGAATAGTATGTGTGTTTTTTATGTTTTATGTGTGGATTTTTTTTTTTTTTTTAAATTGTTATACAAAGGGAGGCAAGGCACATTAGCAGATTTCTATGCAAAAGAAACCTCCTGAGGGCGATACAAGACCCTACTGCAAAATTACCCTGCTTCTACTTGCCACAATTCAATTCAATTCAATTCAAAATTTTATTTGTCACATACATGATTATATGGAGAGCATATGACCAGCAGTGAAATGTAAGTCAGGTCCGCTCCATGGACAATACAATTTTTAAAAAATACAAACACAATAAAGATAAAAAGGTAATAAATAAAAATATAAATTATAAAAATTACTATGTGCAAATGTCAATGTCAATATACTCAGTAAATTACTGATAATTAAGTTAAGTCATGTAGAATTTAGGAGCCTGATGGCCTGGGGGAAAAAGCTCCTCCTAAATCTCTCAGTTTTTGCCATCAGGCTACGGAAGCGCCTACAAGATGGCAACAAAATAAAAAAAGAGTTACTGTAGTACTCCTGAAAAGAAGTATAAGAAAATTAAGAGAGAGTCTGATGTGATGGCTTCTCGTCTCTTCATTTACTACGAATGAAACAATAATGCATATTACAACAGTTCAGCACATTACAATGGTCAACACATGTATGACATATTTGCATAGTAATGACTGGATATAAACATGAACAACTTCAAACATTTTCATATTCAGTATTTACTAGTGCCTAAGTGACACTCAAATCTCTTATTCTTTATAAGAAGATTAAGATATCTAGAATATACAGATAAGCACCAAAACAATTTTTATATATATATAACATCACTAGTATTTAACCTTTATCCAAATAACATGAAATTGATGTAAAAAAAAAAAATACATTTAAAACACGAACAATATTCTCAGTTCGTTCTGATGTATTACATTGAATAAGACATGAAATTCACTCAAATACATTGTCAAATGTAACACATAACACAGACATCACCGCGGATTAAACAACCACGTATGCAAGATGAAGGTAATTTATAACTCTAAAACAATATATATTATAGATTTGAATTATATTTCTATCTTAACCGTTCATCATATATGGCGGGCTTTCACGCTAATCACGGAGCACCTATGCTAATCGTGCTCAACCGCACTGAACTCACAACTTTTTCTAAAGTATAAAATAACAGCTTTAAAACACATACAACTTGTTCGTATTACATTAAACAGTGTTCATACTTAAACGGAAAGTGTGTTTTGTGCATTTTACTTTGCAGTTACCTGAAAAGAAGTATAAGAAAATTAAGAGAGAGTCTGATGTGATGGCTTCTCGTCTCTTCATTTACTACGAATGAAGCACATCACAGGCGCGCACCAAACTAGCGTGCGATGACGTCATGACGCAGATATGCCAAATAAATAAATAGTTAATTTACTAAATGCACCAAAGATACTTTCCTTCTCATAAACACAAATAATGAATTTAATACTATTTTACAATATTAGAAAAATACTATTAACCAGTTTTATATTAACTTTGGGAACTTAATCACCATATCACATTACCAGGGTGATTTGTGTCCTTAATGATTTTAACAGCTCTGCCTTTACAGCGTTTAAGGTAGATGTCCTGCAGAGAGGGGAAAGCAGACCCTGAAATGCGCTCAGCTAAGCGCACAACTCTCTGCAGGGCTTTACAGTCTTGACTGGAGCTGTTCCCATACCACACAGAGATACACTGAGTCAATACACTTTCTATGGCCCCTGAATAGAAAGTTTTCAGGATTGCTGGTGAGACCCTGAATTTTCTCAGCTGTCGCAGATGGTACAGTCTTTGCCTAGCTTTCTTAACCTGAGTTTGAATGTGGGTAGTCCAAGTCAGGTCCTCGGAGATGTTTACACCAAGGTACTTAAAACTGCTCACCCTCTCCACAGGGGTCCCACTGATCATAAGAGGAGTATAAGGCTGCTGCTGTCTCTTCCTGAAGTCCACAATTGAACAATTGAACAAAAGTACATAATTGAACAATATATTCATTTGGCATATTTTATTACCTCAAGATGAATCACAGTACCCGCTTAAGTGGTCTGTTATCAGTTATCAGTATCAGTTGTTGTCTTGGAATAACAGGCCGCTAGATGGCACGATTGGCAGAATTGAGTGTTGCAGGAAGCCGTGTAAAAATATAAATGAATGATGCATGGTTCTGCACTAAGCATGAAGTCTGTGAAAGGATTGCCAGTGCCAGGTAAATGTAAAGTAGACAATCCACTTCAAATGCCACCACTACCAAAACAACATGTTTACAACAGATGTGAGCGTGAAACGTGACAAAAGCAAATAGTAGCCATTATAATCAGTGATGCTGTCTACACTGGATGCGGCGCAGAGTGACATGACATGACAAATTCATGACAGTAAACTGATGACTCATTCTATTTCTGATGTACTTCAAGCTCAAGCTACTTCTGACACAAAAGACAAATGGATTTGCAAAGTTTGCTTTGATGTGTCCATCGTAGACAGCCTGAATCATGCTGCTCACGTCAACCAATGTGTGGCTTATCTTGCCTTCCCTAGTGAAAAAATAGTATACTTAAGCACAATTTATTCATATGTACGGGCAGGAATCAAACCCAGGTAGCTGTTGCACAAGAGCATGCAGCTTACCTGTTGCGCCACCACTCAGACATGGACTATGCAAAACTGGGGTTACTTTGTGTTCTCTCTATACTGTTACAAGTACAGCTATAAGCGAACAGACATTATTAAAGACAACTATTAATGACAGCACAAATTATATGGAATAAAAGACTGTGAATCGACGAGAAAAGTCTCAATATAGGCACAGTAAGTGGTGCGTGAAAATAAAGGTGAAATGGCCTGTAGCTATATAACATGAACAAGCATTAAACTTTAAGCTGTTGACGAAATAAAACCAGCAGACGCAACATTAAATATCAAGAATGTTTTACTTCCATTTAACTTGACATGATCTGTCATTAACGCAACATGAAGCAATTGTATAAATCGTCATAACATTCATTATTTTTGTGCACGCACTAAAACACAGGCAGTTCCGTTACTTGGTGGAAAAATGTGAACGTGCAGAACTGCTTGTGTTTCAGTGCGTGCAGATGGAATAAAATCATTTGTAACATTTCTCTGCCGATTCTCTGCGCGCTGTAACTCTCAATGCACCACAACTGCTCCTGACAAAAACGCAATGAAATGATTTGGAGGTTTGGCGGTCTCGCATTACGCTGTGAATTTAAATGTGACGTGTAGATTAAAATTATTTACTTTTCATGCAGTTAACGTTTCTGAATTTATTAACTTTTTGTGTCATTTTTGAAGACTGGTCAGGATTAGTTTAATAATTAATTTAGTAATTCATAATATTTTGACAGCCCAAAGGGCTGTAGTCCATATTTCAAAGTGCAATGGGCCATTAAAGTAGCATTAATGGGGAAAGTGTGTTACAGTAGGTGCTTTGGAATGCATTAGAAATACACTAAAGTAATAAAACTTCTGATCAGGTACGTGAATTTCTTTTACCATTCGCCTTTCATCAAACTGACTATATGTTGTTCCCTTTCGAAAGGGAACTCTACACTGCGTTTGAACGCATATGGGGAACGTCACCACGTGAACCGGTGTCTGAAAGCAATTATCAAATCTCACGAATCCTATTGGCCGGCGATAGCCTATGACGTCATGATAGACATGACCGGAAGTATAAAAGGAGCACCTAGAGAAGCAGTCAGTATCTTTTCGTCTTCAGGGACTGCTTTGTCTGATTGCAATTCTTCGAATCTGGTAAGAATAATTGGTAACACTTTAGAATACTGTTTCTTACTTACTGCAAAACTAATAAGTAATTCTTCATTAACACTTAAGTCACTACTGTTAACTACTAAGGAAGATGTGTTAACTAATCAGTATGTAATAGAATTTTATGATTTTGTTAAGTAACAGTTAGCTAATCAATAACTAATGAATTCTGTCATACCTCCTGAAGAACTACTATTAATTATCTACTAATTAAGGTTCAAGAAATATAACTATGAAGTAACTACTAATGAACAGAAAATGATTCATTTCATGATTCAATTCAAAATTACTTGAGTAAAATTACAACTACTTTGTACTACTTCGTGACAGTCCACCACTTATTATTATTATTATGGAAATTA
This sequence comes from Hypophthalmichthys molitrix, assembly GCA_037950675.1. Lineage (NCBI taxonomy): Eukaryota > Metazoa > Chordata > Actinopteri > Cypriniformes > Xenocyprididae > Hypophthalmichthys > Hypophthalmichthys molitrix. The sequence continues at coordinate 28,512,543 of CM075494.1, read as the reverse complement.
AATATGCATTTACTACCAGTCAAAAGTTTGGAATCTGTAAGATTTGTAATGTTTTTAAAAGAAGTTTCGTCTGCTCACCAAGGCTGCATTTATTTAATTAAAAATACAGTAAAAACAGTAATATTGCAAAATATTATTACAATTTAAAATAACTGTTTTCTGTTTGAATATATTTTATAAAGTAATTTATTCCTGTGATCAAAGCTGAATTTTCAGCATCATTACTCCAGTCTTCAGTGTCACATGATCCTTCAGAAATCATTCTAATATGATGATCTGCTGCTCAAGAAACATTTATGTTTCTACTGTTTTTACTGTATTTTTAATTTAAATAAATGCAGCCTTGGTGAGCAGATGAAACTTTTTTTAAAAACATTAAAGAATTTACCAATTCCAAACTTTTGACTGGTAGTGTATATGCTGCATAATGTACTGCACTCCCAAAAAGACTCATTACAACAAATTGCTCAGAAGTTTTTGCCTGTATGGTGATTAGCTACTTTGTGCGCATGTTCTGGTAAGAAATCAGCTTCGGAAAGGAACCCCACCCCCACTGCCTTGCCATAACTTACCACAGATATAAAATGTTTTATTTATTTATTTATTTACCCAAACACTGGGATGAGGCTGTTGAGTCATTTTTTGGGTTATTTTTTCAGTGATGGGTAGTTTTCGTGTTGTTATTGACCAATATATATATATTTGAGTCAGAATTATGTGGTAATTATTTATTAATTACTAATGGGTTCCTTAAATTTTCACTTTAGAATACTGTTCAAGTTCTAAGTAATTACTGCAGAATTATCTATTAATTCTTTATGAATTGCTAATGGGTTCCCTGTATTTTCACTTTCCCTCAGTCATTGCCTTACATACTGGAATTTAGTCAATGGAAATGTGATATGCTGAGGAAAACAGACACACGTACAGTACTGTATATGAAATATAAAAACTAATCTGAGGTAAGTGGGGTAGGGTTCCTTTCCGAAGTTGATTTCTTACAGAACATACTCACAAAACAATTATTTACCACACAGGCAAAAACCTCTATAAAATTTATTGTATTTATTAATAATGCATTTTCATAATACTACTACTGATAACATTAGTAAATAAGAAAGTGCCACAACTCAATGTACTTGTGTTTGACTGTTCATTAGTAGTTACTTCATAGTTATTTTTCTTGAACCTTAATTAGTAGATAATTAATAGTAGTTCTTCAGGCGGTACGACAGAATTCATTAGTTATTGATTAGCTAACTGTTACTTAACAAAATCATAAAATTCTATTACATACTGATTAGTTAACACATCTTCCTTAGTAGTTAACAGTAGTGACTTAAGTGTTATTGAAGAATTACCTATTAATTCTTCAGTAATTCCTTATTAGTTATGCAGTAAGAAACAGTATTCTAAAGTGTTACCGAATAATTGCTATGTCTAACAAACGTTTCAGGAAGTATGTGAATCCGTGTCCCAGGTTTCTGACACCTGATGACACACACAATCTGTGCGTTTTCTGTCTGGGAGAAGAGCATGCACAGACAGTGCTTGAGGGGACTGTCTGTATAAACTGTGAGCGTCTGCCTATGAAGACACTCCACTCTCGTCTGGCCCTCTTCTCGAGGGAAGAGGGGCCGGCATCTGTGCCTGGTGGTTCTAGTCCCGCACGTGCTGAGGCAGAGCGGTGGCTGAAATCATGGGGCTCTCAGGTGGAGCTTGCTGAGGATCTCAGGTGGAGCTTGATGAGGAGTTTGAGAGAGGTGTAAATCTCTCTCAACCCCCAGTGGCTGATGAGGGTGAGCTGCTGGATGATGATGATGTCCTCTCGTTGACATCATCAGATCCAGCAGCGAGTGCTCTTCTGGCTTTAAGCCCAAGAGAGCAGGAGATTGGGTTGAAGAGGAAGCAGGTGAGCCTGCTGAAACTTCAAAGCCTCCCTGCCCTGCGTATGCGGAGCTGCTCGAGGTTATGGAGTGCGCTTCTGGCAGGCTGCAGCTGCCTTGGGAGCGTGTTAAGAGAGGGGCCGCACGCAGACAGCTCTACGAGCGGTTCCTTTCTGGCCATAACCCAACAGCCCCCGTGAGCCTTCCATTCCTCCCTGATCTACATGTTGAGATCGAGAAGGCATGGAAGAACCCATACTCGGCTCGTATCCTTTGGCATCAGAGGGCTAATTTCGCTGATGTTGAGGGATTGAGCCAGCATGGGTATGTGTCGATGCCCCCTATTGAGGAGACGTTTGCAAACTATCTCGTCACAGGGTGGGCTCCGACACTGAAAGCTCCGGTCCTGCCTTCCAAGCCCCTTAAGATGACTTCTCTTTTGAATGGCAGGGCATACGCAGCAGCGGGTCAGGCTGGTGCTGCCTTCAACACCATGGCGGTGTTACAGGCTTACCAGGCTAATCTGCTGAAGGATCTGGATCAGGGGCAGGGTCTGTCCCCTGAGGCGGTAGAAGAGCTGCGCTCTCTGGGCCACTAAACAGACTGCTGCCTCGGTCAGAAGATCAATGGCAGCAATGGTGGCCACGGAGAGACATCTGTGGCTGAACATGGCCAACATCGGGGAGAAAGAAAAGGGCTTTCTCCTCGATGCGCCAGTTTCGCCCTCTGAACTTTTTGGTACCTCCGTCGAGGCGGTGATGGGAAAGTTCAGAGAGGTGAAGGTGCGCTCGGCAGCGTTTAAAACCTGCATAACGCTCAGATCTGATCCTGGGCCCAGACAGACAGGAGGTCCTGGTCCGTCCTGATTCGAGGATCGGAGACAGGGCCAGAAGTCCAGTGTGGCCTCTCGGGCACCTCCTCGGAGCAGGTCCCAGAGAAGGCGGGACTCCAGGAAGAAGAAGCAGGATCTGAGGGAGGTGATCAATCACAGACGCCAGCAGCGTCAGTGACTGATTTCCTCTCCATGAGGGTAGCTACATCTACCCTCTCCTCTCTTCTTCCACCTCCTGAGTAATGGTTTATTTGACCCAGGCACTTCTTACATTCAGGCTGAGGGCGGGCCCACAATGAATATTTTTTTGATGGCTCACCTTCTGACCTTCACTTTTTTTCCTGGGTGTGTAAAAAAGTAAGAGGATTTAGGGCCCTGAAGTTCCCATTAGGTTGATTATCTTTGTGTTGGTTATATGGCCACCTTTACAGCCACCATATGGTAGAGTAGCTTTTCTCCTCTGGTCATAGATAGAGTTTGTATTAGAGATTGGCACTCTTTTACTTCAGATAGATCTATGTTAAGCGTCGGACTTCGGGGCCGCCTGACATTGTTTGGCTTGGGTTGAGCATCGCTCCTCTGAGCTCTTGTTATTAGAGTTTTTCAGAGTTACCTCCTCTCTGTTGAGAGTTTTAGAGGCTGAGTTTAAGCCCAGGCAGATCTATGCTTTTGTGTGGCCAGATAAGCCCACAGTTATAGCTGGCCTAGGCTAGAACTAGGGTTTAGGTGATATACTGAAGCATTTCACCCTATTACTACCCCTGTCAGGAGAGTGTAGTTTCCTAGTTCTGGCCTCCTCTTATCAGAGTTGTCAGGCCAAGGCCCATTACCCCTTTGGTGTAGGTGCAAGATAGATAGCAGCTAAGGTAGCAGGCTATTGCTAGTCTCCATGGTGCTGTTGTCTCAGGTGGTAGGCCCCTTATCACTATGTGAATAAGAGAATGCTAATGTTGCTGAGGCCCCACTTTTTTAGAACTTTCATTCTATACTATGTTTAGTCTTTTCCCCTGAACCCCTTGAATTACTGTAATTACCCCTTACTGTAAGGGTAAAAAGTGTTTCTTACTAAGTACATTGCCTGTTTGAATGTGTAGATTTAAGATCAGGTTGAGTTAAGTTAGGTAACCTCACTTGATAGTTTGGTTGTCAGATTACGCTCCCTTAGAGCTTAGACACTGCCACTGGTTGACGCCCGTGTTTTTCTGAAGTAGTAGTAGTTTGAACTCCTCTTGCTTAGAGAGTAAAAAGTGTTTTACTAAGTACATTGCCTGTTGGAATGTGCTGAATTTGAATTAAGCTCAGGTTGAGTTAAATAGTTAACCTCACTGGAGAGTTTGGTTATCATATATGGCTCCCTTAGAGCTTAGACGCTGCCACAAGCTGATGCCACGTGTCTTTCTGGAGTAGTAGGCCCTCTTTTGGGCCTCCTTTAGAGCATGATGGCATAAGTCTGTACTCCTCTTGCTTAAAGAGTAAAAAGTGTTTTTACTGAGTACACTGGTTCATGTGGTGATGTTCCCCATTTGCGTTCAAACGCAGTGTCTCGTTCCCTGTTCTCAGGGAACCATGGTTACATACGTAACCTAAACGTTTTCTTTATTTGTCATAATTACAAAAATTTACTTTGTAACTACTTTCTATATGTATGTATATTTGCTTTGCAACCATGCAAAATTGTGAAAAGTGCTATAGAAATAAATTTGAATTGAATTAAACAATAACCTACCTGATATTCAAAGTGTGAGCAATTTATTGAAAAGGTAAAGGTCATAATTATAAAACTTACTTCATGATTATTTTTTGCAACTCAAAATACATTTCCTATAAACTTTTATCCATACTATTTTATACTAAACAAGTAGATCTCAAATACAGTTAATTGAATTTACATACATTTAATCATAAATTACTGAAGTAGTAGGCTACTTAAATATTTAACAAATTAAATCATTTTATTTGCAAATTGCTCATTGTTACATTTGAGCTGTAGGCAAAAGTTGGGTTTGACAATTCTGCCCTTACAGCCAGTTAGTAGAAACAAACTAGATGTTTCAGTTCATACCTCACGTTTTCTTTGGTTTGCACAAAAAGAAAGTCTCATTTAAAAAATTATATAGCATCATCTAAAAATAATTTCATCATTCTCAGATATGAAATACATGGTGAGACTTGTGTCTTTAGCTACAATGAGTTTCTAGACCCAGTGTCCTTCTGACAAATCTGCCATAACTGCAACACAGATTTCCAATAATGTGCACTAACAACTCCAGTTGTTAAGCAAAAGTATAGCTAAACCGATTGTTGGTGAGTGTGATGTCATTCGCTTTATAGCGTGTTCGAAACATACATCAATCATTGCGGTCTATATGTGTCAGCTTCTGGTTCAACCAATAGTAGGACATTGAGGCAGGCCAATGGGGGTCAAGGTTTAGCGTCAGCAGTTACAGTGTTTCCAAATCATTTCAGGAAGAATGTGTTTATGAGATAAAATGCACATGAACATCAGCACAACTCATAATTATGCATTTAGGTAAATCTGGATTTTCTTAAGTGTTTCCGAGTTAGGTGCGTGATGGTGAGATTTCATGTCAGAGGCAATGGATGCAGAGTCTGCCCAAGTAAAAAACCTACCAAAATGTGTTTAAAATAGGCCTACATTCCTTTCACACTAACCACAAGCCCATTAATATACAGTAGTCAACATTTGAAGTGGATCAAAAAGTTAATCAAAGTTGTCCTAAGAACTAAATTGTCCTAAGAAGACGGTTTTGATCCACTTCAAATGTTGACTACTATATTTACTGACATACCTACATAAATATTTTAATTAAACTTTATTTGGAGTTCTTCTTTATTGCACAATGCATATTTCTTAATATTAAGCCTACAATGTGTTTAATATCCCTATTAGTAGTATGATCACTGTATAATTTGAATGCAAGGTATATAAAGTGTATCCAAAGTATACTTGCAATAGTTCCACTTTAGCACAATCAAATATACTTAAGTATATCTTTAATGTAATGTAAATTCACTACTTGCTCTCTAAAAAGAGGAGTATCTGCTTTATGGATCAGTAGGAGTAATAAAGCTGCATTGACTTCAAATCATGATCCTCTCATCAGCTCTACTCCTGCTGGCAGCAGCTTCATCCTGTGAGCTTCACTGATGTTTATTTAAACTCTAAGGGAATGAAATAAGCTTCATAACTGTTAAAAGAAGTTTTGAGGCATAATTAATAACACACTTTTACATTGTTGTTTTCAGGAAGTATTTACTGTGTTGAGCTCACTCAACCTCCATATGGTTGTGAAACCTCAAGAATCATTTTCCATCTCCTGCAGGATTTCAGTATCAAGCTATTGCATTCACTGGATACGTCAACCTACTGGAAAAGGACTGGAATGGCTGGGATATCTTTGCAGTGGTGGTGGCACTGAAACTAAAGACTCGGTAACAAGTTCAAGTTCAGTTTCACCCAGGACACATCCAAAAACACAGTGTTTCTACAGGGAAATCATTTTCAGACTGAAGATACCGCTGTGTATTACTGTGCAAGAGACAGTGACTAAACAAGACACAACTCTGTACAAAAACCTGAGAGCCCACCCATCCATCCATCCATCCATCCAACCTGAAATAGAAATATAAGATATCCATAGTCATTTAACATTAATGCAACATGTTTTGAAACATTAATGCTCCAAATCTGATTTTTTTTTTTTTTTTTTTGCTTACTTTCTGCTTACTTTATCTACTACCAATATGCTCTTTCTGTCATGGAACGAAGGTAGACGGATGCAGATTTATAATAGTAAACAGGGTTTAATTCAACAAGCAGGCAGATACGTAACAGTGTGCTCACACACAAACAGCTGTAATGATTGGGATAGTGTCCATGGTGACAGATTGTGGCGGGAAACTAGACAAAGGAAGCACTAGTGACTGAAGGTAACAAACTAAAAGTCCATGAAAAAGAAACTAACCGAACAGAACCGTGACACTTTCATTATCCATTATGGTCTTCTTTTATTTGTTTTTACAAATTTCTGTTTTTCATACACATAGGTACAAACAAGCATTGACAGACTGGAGGAGGAGTTTATGCAAAACTGTGCTGTATATTTCTGTGTGTCTGTGTTCACTGACTGTATGTGGATCCTGTAGAGGAGAATCAATCAGCAATGACAACAATGATCAGTTCACTCCTGTTATTACTATTTTTACATGGTTTGTAACTCATTCCTAAATAATAATTTATTAATGCATATATAATTTCAGCAAGTTTACATCTTTCTGACTTTTTAATCTTTTTTCCTCTCTCTTCCACAGATATTCATTGTCAGACCTTCACTCAGTCTCAAGCTGTGGTAAAAAGACCTGGTGAATCTTTTCGGCTGGTCTGTACCGCCTCTGGATTTACTTTCAGCAGCTACAGGGCAGCTGTGGTGAGACAGGGTCACGGTAAAGGACTGGAATGGATAGCATACATCAGCACATCCAGTTCTCCTATAAGCTATTCCCAGTCAGTCCAGGGAAGGTTCACAGTGTCCAGAGATGACTCCAGCAGTCAACTGTACCTGCAGATGAACAGCCTCAAGACTGAAGACACTGCTGTCTATTACTGTGCTAGAGAGTCACTGTGAATGAGTTCAGAGTCAAAGCAATACAAAAACTACTTCCTTTCCTGTTGACTTCACTTATGATCCAGATGTACTTTTGTATTACCAAGAGGTGGTGATCTTGTCAAGCAGTCTTAGTTGACTGTTTTGAGCATCACTCACTAAACCTTTGTTTTCTTGACCAAGAAAGAGACTGTACAATTTTGAAGTCTGAAGAAACAACACAAATAATTCTTTATACAGCAGCAGCCTTAGAGTAGCTTCATCATAAAAGTCTGTTCTAGACTTTATGTGTCACACGTACAGTATGCTCTGTTTCTGTTTAGATACTGTTCCCATTTCCCATTTTCGTTTATGACACGGTTTTCAACTAAAAACAGAATTTTTTTATGCGTTTTGGCCATTCATTTACTTGACAATGGCATTTTAAGCGCCTGAAAAGGCAGACTTTTGAAAACGCGTTTGAAAGTGCAAGTTTTTGAAAATGATACAGTCATTGTCTCTGTGTAAACGACAAAAACGTGAACTTGTGAAAACGGTGACGTCAAGTGCATGCATATTACGTGTTCAGTCTACAGGCGCATAGTTTTCTTTACAAAGTGACATCGCCAACTGCAGTTTTGACAACGTTGCCACCTATATGCGAAAAACGCATAGGAACAATTTTCTGTATTGTAAGACTTGATTTTCCTGCTAAGACAAAAGTTGAGATCAAGCACCCTGCAATAAAGCAATAATCTCATCTGAGGAAAAGATCTCAAACAAATAGGACACCAACTCTCTTCCTTTCCCTTTAATTCAAGTCACTAAAAGTTCTTCAAGAATGCATATTCTATGTATGATGTATCTTGTGTATCTCACTTTCATGTTTGGTATCATTTTAAATGTCTCAGTGCGATTGGTAAAATGGTCTCAATTTCACAGCAGTCACTTGTATTGTGAGAAAGATTGAAAGCTCAGGAGAATTCTGTCCTTCTTTTGGGTGGTGTCTCTTCAAGATCTAATAACCTTCTTCTCTCCCCCGAAACCAGGTGTCAGTGTAGTAAATATTTACAATCCTTTTGTTCTGGTCTGGGTATTTAAGGGAAAGTGCAAAGGAGCCATGTGGGATCTTCTGTAGCCAGAAACCCCCATGCAGTGATGGGTGAATACCTGAAGACACACACACCACTGTGTGATGCATTTCTTACTCTTAGAGTCATCTTTGAGCAATTGATGTTATGTATTTATTATTTCTGAATTGGCTTCTAATTGTCTAACTATGTAATTGGCATGATACATTTTTACCTGACAAATAAAATGTTATATTTGATTTACTCTGGATTCTTCTGAAATCATTATGACCATAAAGGCTCAATGAAAGGAGCATGTTGCACATCATGTGAGACCTTTTGATTTCTGTCTATCACTGACTTTGCAAGTTGCAGTATCGCGACTAAGAAAACTGTTTTTGTATGAAAAGCATGTGGTGGTTCGACTCAAATGCATTAGTAAACTCTGCACCCTCTGACTAAGTATCAGAAACTGACGAATTAGTGTTGTGAGAAGTACATAATCGGCCAATATAACTTCCTGTGCGATATTGGGTCCATAATGAACGAATAATTGAAAGTACGGGATATCCCGAATAATCAAATACCTAAATTAATACATAACCAATAGTTATGACTAATTCCTAATTAGAAATATGATCTAAGAGTAATAATCATTTGAAATTGGAGTCAGATTAAGCGCGCAGCTAAAGTAAAATTTAAACTAAATTCTAAAAATTAAGTTAACTTCACAGGGGCGCTGAAAAGACATACATGCATTATACCTTCGCCCAGGCCGTCGGAATCTGTTTTTGGGCTGACGGGTGGTTCCTTACAGTATGTTTTTATGACGCTGGTTTTTATACGAATCACCTCAGTTCCGATTTGAAATTTTGTCCGCTGAGTGGCGCTAAAAGTGTAGTGCTCCATTATTTTTTAAAATAACGTACCACCAACACCATACCTAAACCTACCCGATAGTGTTAACAAAAGCAAATGTGACATAACAAGCATACGTAATCGTGCTGTTTTAGCTTGTTTTGATCTCTCATCTTTGAGCTCTTTTACCATGACTCATTTTCCCTTAGGTTCGTACCCAAGGCTTCCTCATCCTAAAGGCTGATTTATACTTCTGCGTCTAGTGTACGCCGTAGGCTGTGTGTACCACGCGTAGGCCTACGACGTAGCCTGACGTGCATCTTTTCAAAAATGTAAAAACGCGACAATTCTACGCAGACTGCAAGCGCTGTGATTGGTCTGCTAGAACCCCTCCCTCCCTCAGGTAAAAAAACTGGTACGGAGCAATTGGAGAAGAGCGAGCGTTTTCAACTTCCATAGGAATGAAAAAATGCTCTGTTTCAGGGGACATGCAGTCATACTGCAACAAATGTCGTTACCTATTTGCTGCTTCTCTGCCGCTTCTAGTTGTAAGCTTTTCTGACAACGGATATGACAAGCTGCTTCTTCTTCAGCTTTTTTCTTGATAATCAACATTACCGTGGACACTACCTACTAGTGGTCTGCATGCACGTCGATGCGGACAACGACGCAGAAGCATAAATGAAAACGTCTGAGGTTACGTATGTAACCATGGTTCCCTGAGAAACAGGGAACGAGACTCTGTGTTTGAAACGCTATGTGGAACGTCACATGTGAGCCGATGTCTGAAAGCCAAGTATCAAAAACTCCAATCCTATTGGCCGGTGACAGCCTATGACGTCATATGGTGCGACCTGGAAGTATATAAGGAGCGTCTGGAGAAACAGTATCTTATCGTCTTGAGGGACTGTTCAGCAGGCAGGCAGCCCGAAGCATGGCATGGAAACGCAGAGTCTCGTTCCGTTTCTCAGGGAACCATGGTTACATACGTAATCTGAGACGTTCCCTTTCGAAAGGGAACTCGCTCTGCATTTGAAACGCTATGGGGAACGATATACCCACGCCGCCATGCTTAAGGAGAGTGTATCAAGCAGTTATATATAGAGACAAATATCAAATATCAAGCAGTTTCGAAGGAAACGCCAGCAACTCACCCTCGGGTCACACAAGGCTGTCAGTGACAGCATTCCCTACGGCCAACAGCCCAAGCTGAGCCTCAAAGAGGCCTTCCGTAGAAAGCCTACCAAGGCCGCTCAAGACTTCTGGGACCAAATTTTCAGAGGAAAAGTGGTCCCTTAAAGGGAATGTGGCCAGGGAACCGAAAGGAGCCCCGGCCAGTAACTAGAGGGGAACGAAGTCACCCCCAATGCCACCAAGGAGGCCGACCTGGTCTGATGAAGGACAAACTTAGTCTTGAGGTTAAGGAGGTTAAATTATCACCTGGGGCCCTCACCAACCAAAAGTGTACTCAGTAAAACACTTGTAACTCTCTCTTCGAGAGGAGTACAATATTACATACACCAGTATGTTCAAAAGGTGGCCCAGAGGGCCTAATACCTGTAAAACATACGGCGTTAGTCTAGTGGCCATTAGGGTTCTAGGAGCAAAAAATAGAACCAACCTCAATACTAGGTAGCTATTTAGCTCAACTAGACTTAAAACCCAAACTCAAGGAAGCAGATGTAGAAAAACCAAACCTCAGTAAAGTTTTACCACAAAACTCACCCTGAGAGGTCAGCCACTCAGTAACGTACTCAGTAAAAGCACCTTTTACTCTCAAAGTGAGAGGAGTACACAACTGAACTCCAACGCGCTACACAGGAGGCCCAGAGGGCCTACCCTTGCAAACACATGGCATCAGCTAGTGGCGACCATGACCATACCAGCCAGCAGGCCATGCACTCAGTAAAAAACCACATATCATTCTAAAACAGAAGAAGTGCATACTCCACTACCATACTCTACGAGAGGCCTGACCAAGGGTCTACACTTAGCAGAGGTGGGGCATGGCCAATGGTGGTAATGAACCAAATTCACAAGCATCGTGCCAACATTTCAGCTAAAAAGGAGGCCTTATGGGGCCTTCGAGTTCAGCAACACGTGGCGTTCATCTAGTTTGAACTTATAAACACAAAACTGTGCCAACATGTAAACTAAAAAGGAGGCCTAGCAGGGCCTACCACTTTAGTCACACGTGGCGTCAGCCAGTGAATTACATAACACAAAACTGTGCCAACATGTAAACTAAAAAGGAGGCCTATTAGGGCCTACCACTTTAGTGACACATGGCGCCAGCTAGTGATAATAAGGGGACTAAGCTCAAAGGGAACCAGCTCTAACCCAGCAAACGTTGTGGGAGGCTAACACAACAGGCTAGTGGCAATCATAACCACACCAGCCAACAGGCCATGCACTCAGTAAAAGCACCTTTTACTCTTTAAAGCAAGAGGAGTGCACACTCCGCCACCACACTCTACAAGAGGCCTGACCTAGGGCCTACTCTTAGAATCGGTCGTGGCCAATGGCAGGGATGGTAACCACACAACCTGAGCTAAGGTCTACACATTCCAACAGGCAATGTACCCTAATTAAAGTGACTACAGGGAACCAATAAATGCCAACGTGGTCTAAGGGAGGCCTACCAAGGCCTACTACCTCAAACAGACACGAGCATAAACCTGTGGCAGTGTAAAATTATGTGAGCAAACTCATGATCATATAACAGCAGCACTTGAAAAACACAAGCTGCTAAACTAGAAGGAGGCTAAAACCATTAGAGCCTACAACTCCAAAGTTATATGCAATATAGCTGTTGTAAAGATCACCAAAGGGAGCTAATAGAAACCAGACTGCGAAAGCTGTTCTAACACTACCCTGAGTATGCAATCCAACAGGTGATGCACTCAGTGACACACAATAAACCCTAACTGGGGAGTATAATAGTCACCACACTCTCAAATTTAAAAAATATATATATATTTTTTTGCTCAGGATCAGTTTAATAATTAATTTAATAATTCATAATATTTTGACAGCCCAAAGGGCTGCAGTCCATATTTCAAAGTGCAAATAAGGGCCATTAAAGTAGCATTAATGGGAAAAGTATATTACAGTAGGTGCATTGAAGTGCATTAGGAATACACAAATGTAATAAAACTTCTGATCAGGTACGTGAATTTCTTTCACCATTTCAAACTGACTATATGTTGTTTTCTTTATTTGTCATAATTACAAATATTTACTTGTAACTACTGTAATGTAACTACTTTCTATATGTATGTATATCTGTTTGCAACCATGCAAAATTGTGCTATTGAATTAAATTAAACAATAGCCTACCTGATATTCAAAGTGTGAGCAAATTATTAAAAAAGGTAAAGGTCATAATTATAAAACTTACTTATAATTATTTTTTTGCAACTCAAAACACATTTCCTGTAAACTTTTATCTAGGCCAATACTATTTTTTATACTAAACAAGTAGAACTTAAATACTGTTCATTGAATTGGACATTTAATCATAACAGGTCAACATAGGATTCAACAAAAATAAATTACTGAAGTACTTTAAAAATGTAACAAATGAAATCATTTTATTTGCAAATATCTCATGGTTATGTCTGAGCTGTAGGCAAAAGTTGGGTTTGAAAATTCTGCCCTTACAGCCAATTAGCAGAAACAAACTAGGTGTTTCAGTTCATACCTCATGTTTTCTGTGGATGGCACAAAAAAAAAAAGTCTCATCTAAAAAATTATATAGCATCATCTAAAAATAATTTGATCATTCTCGGATTTGAAATGCATGGTGAGACTTGTGTCTTTAGCTACAATGACTTTCTAGACTGACAAATGTGCCAAAATCTGCAACACAGATTCCCAATAGTGTGCACTCCAGCGATATTTAAAATAGGCCTTCATTTCACATTCATTTCACACTAACTACAAACCCATTAATATACAGTTGTCAGTATTTGAAGTGGATGAAAAAAGTTCATCAAAGTTGTCCTTAGAAGAAGGTTTTAGGACAACTTTGATGAAAGGTTTTGATCCGCTTCAAATGCTGACTATTTACAGACATACTGACATAAATATTTTAATTAAACTTTATTTGCAGTTCTTCTTTATTGCACAATGCACATGTCACGGAGTCACAGCCAACACCCACCAACACCTACACATGGTCACCGGATCACCACGCTCCACCCACTCGCTCACAGTCTCCCGAGTACTGATGACCTGCACCGCTTCATCAAGGACTCCATAAAGACTCTATCCGCTACTCACCTGAGTTCCCGTATCTCCACTCCTGTCGTCATCCGTCTCCTGTTCTCTGTTCCTTGTCCATTCCTCCTGCAAAGACAAACTCTGTCCTCATTCAGCTAAGTGACTGTTCAGAAAGTACTTGATCCATTACTCACCTGCTTCCATCATTTGCCTGTGTTCATGCCTCTGTCTAATAAATATACATCTGTGTTCACTCACCTCTCTGCCTCCGTCTGTGTCCTGACAGCACAATGCATATTTCTAAATATTAAGCCTAAAATGTGTTCAATATCACTATTAGTAAGGATAGTACGATCACTGTATAATTTGAATGCAAGGTATATATACTTGTACTAAAGTATACTTGCAATAGTTCCACTTTAGCATAATCAAATATACTTAAGTATATCTTTAGCTGGACCTCAACACAAAAATACTTGTTCCAGTTTAGCAGACTTTAAGTATACCAATTTAGTATACTAAAAGTACAATTGCAGGGTATTTATATTAAGTACATGCAAATGCAATTGTAGTAGGCTACACTTAGCATTAAATAAATGTATTTCAAATAGATTTTAGTATATTTATTTTTCACTAGGGTTGTATGGCTTAATATAACGTAAATTATGTCTCTTACTGAAATATGTAGTAGAAAACCCATGAAAGATTTACGTTATTTAAAAAATCCATCACATATTTGGACAATGGGCGGCGCCATTATGTTTGCGTTCTATGTCGATGACGTCAAATGGTTGCACTCGGTCAGCTACTTGCATTGCTATTTTTACCGCAACACAACTCGGAATATAATATACAATGCCACATTGTGCAGCTTTTGGTTGTAATTTTCAGTCGATGAGCCACAAGAGAAGCGATGTAAGTCTTTACTGCTTTACTAGCGATAAAAGAATGGGAAGTTGTGCAGAATGTGGACGAATAAAACTTCCTAAAGATCCGCGTCTTTGTTCTCACTTTAGCCCTGATGACTTTGAGGCTTTTATTAGACCACAGCTGAAAGAGCTTACAGTTGCCGATGGATATAAGTGTATGCTTTAACCAAATGCCGCACCCGTCATGGAGACTGTCGAGGGCAGCATAACACATCTGGATTGAGACAGACTCGCGTGCGCCGTGATGCACGAGATAACTGATCACATAAACAGTAGTTTAAATAACCACAGAGACATTGCACAGCTTCGATGTTTTCATCCTCACTAATTTTGCGCTCTGGCTCAAATTGAAAAGGCTGATCGTGTTTTAAAAGGAACCCCGCGGATATTAAGACCTGTAGCCTATACCGTTGCACCAAAGTCACGTCACCGAAAGCAACAATATGAGCTGCATGTTATTAATCATCAGCTAATTTCAAAATCAAGACCGCAATCGGAGAGAGCACGGAAACAGCACTGGTAAGATCATTTAGTCTCATTACTTTTAATGAAGATGATTGTGTTTTGAGCGTCTGCGACTTTAAGTTTGATTTGCGGCAGTTTGCGCGTCTTGCTGAAGAGACTCAGCTGCTCATCTGCGGTGATGCGTGCTGCAGTAGCGCTTTCATATCTGGCTATAACATTATTTAACCTATAACACGCTCTCACACCTTTATTTTTTAGTATTTTTGAGAGGAGTTAAATTTACATATGTGGTTTCAACAACCAGATGCATTAGACCTGTTCAGTTTTGACTGGAATGTGTCCCAGACCACCTCCTGACGTGGTTTGAGTGATCGGATTCATTTCCGTTTCGAACGCGTTTCGGAGGGCATTTAGACCTGGTCTTTTCATGATCGGATAGCTATCAGAGAAAACGTATTAAATGACCAATTGTAAACAGGCCCAAAAACACGGTTCTTTAGGAAGTTTTATTCGTCGACATTCTGCGCAACTTCCCATTCTTTTCTCCTCTTATCGCTAGTAAAGCAGTAAAGACTTACATCGCTTCTCTTGTGGCTCATCGACTGAAAATTACAACCAAAAGCTGCACAATGGCATCGTATATTATATTCCGAGTTGTGTTGCGGTAAAAATAGCAAAGTAGCTGACAGAGTACAACCATTTGGCGTCATCGACATAGAATGCAAACAAAATGGCGCCGCCCATTGTCCAAATACGTTATGAATTTTTTTAAATAACGTAAATCTTTCATGGGTTTTCTGCTACATATTTCAGTAAGAGACATCATTTACATTATATTAAGCCATACAAGTCTTAACACCAGGGGTTTGCTTTAAAAAATTTCACCTAAATCTTATTTCTTTAGTGCTGCATTGAGATCTGTAAATTGTTCATGTGCTGAATAATGAAAGATGACCTTTATATAATTAGATTTATCATCTTTATTGTCATTTTTAATAAAATAGGTGTCAAAAACAAACTTTAAGTTTAAACTTAAAGATATTTATTTATTTTAATGGCTCATTTATAATAAGTAAAAGAGACTGTTGTCATTGGCAATGCTGTAATTTTTATTTAGGGACATTTTCATTTTAGGGTTGTCATTTTAATTTAATTAGTTCACTAAAAAGCATTGATGCAAATCTCCTTCCGTATGTAAACAGGAGCATACAGACACAATAAAGAGCTTTTCAAGTTCTGCAGTGGAGAGAGTCTCAGGTCCCATCTACAGACAGACAGAATCATGTGCTTTATTTTATTGGTGATGATTTTATCTACTGTGCTCAGTGAGTATCAGCATCAACACTATATAACACTGTTTTATTAATGTGTTTTGTAGCTGCTAGTACTTTAAAATACAGTCAGACCAAGTTAATTTTGAGAGGTACTTTGGTGACCATGTGCATAACTCATTTCAGTCAATGACAATGTTTTTGAATGGATGTTCCCAGGTGGTAATTGCATTGAGTTGAATCAGCCTGCTCTAATGTTGGTAAAACCTGGGGAATAATTTTCCATCGGCTGCAAGATTACGGGATATTCAGGATCAGGAGGTGGCTGTACCAACTGGATACGACAGGCAACTGGAAAAGCGCTGGAATGGATTGGCTGGTTCTGTAGTTCTGGTAATACAGGCACCAGCGACACAATGAAGAATAAGATCAGCTTCACAGCTGAAACTTCCAGCAACACAGTTTTCTTACGAGGTCAAAACTTTCAGACTGAGGACACAGCTGTATATTATTGTGCACGAAAGCACAGTGCCACAAATTGTCTGGGGACCTGTGCAATAATTCTTGTGTTCTCTCAATACCAGACTGTTTGTAAATACACAAACTTAATGTAAGAAAAGTTTCTTGAAAATTTCATTTATCCGTTATTTACATTTTATAATATGACTTTCTTCCGGAGCTGTGCGACTCCTGCATCATTTATTTGCTTCTACAGCTTTTTTGGAATCTTGGTATATTAATTGTTTTTTTTACATCAGACATTTTGCACAATTTAATCAGTCAAGCAATAAATGAGTATTTAGTCATCAGTGCTGACAGAATTCTAAGTTTTCTACAAACCCAGTAAACTTCATAAAGTCTTCATTCTTTTCTCACTCTTCAATTTTTTGTTCACTGGATGCTTCATCATACACTGGGTTCGCACAAAGTGTTCAGGCACTTCACATATAACAACCTTTTCACCATCATTTTATGGATTACATTTTAGTGAATTACTTTTGTTTAAATTTTTAATTTTAATTACATTTTATGAATTAAACACCTCATAAACATACTTTATCACTAGAAAAACATTTAAATAATCTCCTTATATAGAACCTTTCATCAGCTCTACTCCTGCTGGCAGCAGCTTCATCCTGTGAGCTTCACTGATGTTTGTTTAAATTCTAAAGCAATAAAATGGGCTTCATAACTGTTACCAGAAGTTTGGAGACATAATAAATTGAATTCTTTTATTGTTGCTTTCAGGTGGTGTTTAGCTCACTCAACTCCTGGAATGGCTGGGATATTTTTGCAGTGATGGTACAAAACAAGATCAGTTTCACCCAGGACACGTTTCTACAAGGAAAGAATTTTCAGACTGAAGACACTGCTGTATATTGCCAGATACACACAGTGACTAAACAAGACACAGTTCTGTACAAAAACCTGAACTGATACTTAATTGATACTTAATCTGATTAGATGATTAGTTAATTGCATTTGATAGATTTTACTTTCAATAAAACATTTGCAATGGGTTTGTAAAAGGTGTTTTTAAAGCATGTGAATCATTTTGCGAAGAAATTGTTTCAGTTGATTCAAAGCTTAGTTTCTCCTATCACTACCCATCCATCCATCCATCCATCCAAAAGTGCTTTAAAATATAATTTGGCCAAAATCATTTAACATTTATGAAATATGTTCTGAAACATTTATGCAACAAATCTGTTTTTTGCTTACTTTATCTAGTACCATTATGCTTTTTCATGATGCATTATGGTCGTCTTTTATTTATTTGTTTGTTTGTTTTCACACATTTCTGTTTTTCATACACATAGGTACAAACAAGCATTGTCAGACTGGAGGAGGAGTTTATGCAAAACTGTGCTGTATATTTCTGTGTGTCTGTGTTCACTGACTGTATGTGGATCCTGTAGAGGAGAATCAATCAGCAATGACAACAATGATCAGTTCACTCCTGTTATTACTATTTTTACATGGTCTGTAACTCATTCCTAAATAATAATTTATGAATGCATATATAATTTCAGCAAGTTTACATCTTTCTGATTTTTTAATCTTTTTTCCTCTCTCTTCCACAGATATTCATTGTCAGACCTTCACTCAGTCTCAAGCTGTGGTAAAAAGACCTGGTGAATCTTTTCGGCTGGTCTGTACCGCCTCTGGATTTACTTTCAGCAGCAACTGGGCAGCTGTGGTGAGACAGAGTCACGGTAAAGGACTGGAATGGGTTGCAACTATCGGCACATCCAGTTCTCAGATCTACTACTCCCAGTCAGTCCAGGGAAGGTTCACAGTGTCCAGAGATGACTCCAGCAGTCAACTGTACCTGCAGATGAACAGCCTCAAGACTGAAGACACTGCTGTCTATTACTGTGCTAGAGAGTCACTGTGAATGAGTTCAGAGTCAAAGCAATACAAAAACTACTTTCTTTCCTGTTGACTTCACTTATGATCCAGATGTACTTTTGTATTACCAAGAGGTGGCGCTCTTGTCAAGCAGTCTTAGTTGCCTGTTTTGAGCATCACTCAATGAACTTTTGTTTTATGGTTAAGCTACTCTGAGACTGCTGATTTAATGTATTAAGCAATGTAAGAATATATAATGTACTTCATACATTATTCAAATATTACTTTATTAAACTTGCCATTTTTAACTACAGTAGATTTATTTTACCACCACTTTCATCAGACACCTGACAGACAACTTTAGGCCTTAACAAAACTTTAAAACAAATAGGCCTAGACATTAAAAAAAATGTCTTGAAGCGCTAAACTGCATCTTATTAGTTTTCTTCATCTGTTTATGTGGTCACAGATGTTGTCCTCTTTTGTGGAAAGCAATTATTATCTACCAAAAATAATGACCAACCACAATATATTAGAAAACCAAAGAGCTGTACATGCAGATTCACTACTTGCTCTCTATACAAAAGAGGAGTATCTGCTTTATGGATCAGTAGGAGTAATAAAGCTTCGTTGACTTCAAATCCTGATCCTCTCATCAGCTCTACTCCTGCTGGCAGCAGCTTCATCCTGTGAGCTTCACTGATGTTTATTTAAACTCTAAGGGAATAAAAATAAGCTGTTATATAACTGTTAACAGAAGTTTTGAGGCATAATTAATAACACTGTTGTTTTCAGGTGGTGTTTACTGTGTTGAGCTCACTCAACCTCCATCTATGGTTGTGAAACCTCAAGAATCGTTTTCCACCTTGTGCAGGATTTCAGAATCAAGCTATTGCATTTCAGTCAGGACCACTTAAGTCAAAAAATTACCAGAGACAAACTTTTTAGTCAATTTTTTATTGGCATATTTTGCTGAAGTTACATTTGGCGGTATGGCTCTGTTCTAAATTCCCCGTCCTTTTCATGAGCTCCATGAAAGCTAAGACCGGGAACAGCAGCAGCTTCTGGGGGCAACCTCCCATTTTTTAACTGGGAGAGCAGCACAAAATCCCCCTATTGAGAACAGAGCATGCATCAATGACAACAGAATGACACTGATTAAGTTAAACACAAGTTTAAGGAGAAGCTGGCGGAGGAGGTGGGTTGCAAGCAGCGTGCAGTGGAAGCAGCCAAGCAAGCAGAGAGACGGAAGCTGCGTTTAAGTAATGCGCCTTATTTGAGAGTTGCCAATTGAGTCCATAGAAATCAGATCAGCTGATATGGGTGGGGTTGGAATTTGCGAATCAGCTGATAGCGGAGCTTGACTACGGGGCCTGCCTGAACTAGAATGCTTGATTAACTGGATACGTCAACCCACTGGAAAAGCACTGGAATGGCTGGGATATCTTTGTAATGGTGGTGGCAATGATACAAACAATACATTTTTAAATGTATTGTTTGTATTTTCTTTGGATAAAATTTGTCAGTAGTAGCAAGATATTTACACTATAAATATGAATAAACGTGTATCTTGCTTCTCTTTGAGACTTTATTTTATGAATCAAGAATACAATGTCAGGCAACTAAATTTGCATCACTGTTAATAATTATCATACAAACTATTGACGGATACATTTTACGTCAATGCAAATCTCCACCCTTCTCTCATGTAAACAGGAGCACACAGACATAATAAAGGCTCTTAGT
Organism: Hypophthalmichthys molitrix; assembly: GCA_037950675.1. NCBI lineage: Eukaryota > Metazoa > Chordata > Actinopteri > Cypriniformes > Xenocyprididae > Hypophthalmichthys > Hypophthalmichthys molitrix. The sequence goes on along the minus strand of CM075494.1, from coordinate 28,492,306 downwards.
GTTTTACAGAGCCACAGTGCAGTGAAAATACAACCAGAATCATGGACTGCATTTCCATACTGCTGGTTTTGGCAACTGCACCCTGTGAGTATCTTCAGCTCAACACAAAAAACTAATAAATCAAGTTCAATTTGTATTACTGAAAATGCTTTAATGATTGTAGGTCTTTTCTGTATTGAGCTGAATCAGCCTCCTGTCATGGTAGTAAAACCAGGAGAAACATTTACCATCGCCTGTAAGATCACTGGATATTCAGCTTCAGGCGGTGGCTACACAAACTGGATCAGACATTCAAGTGGAAAACCGATGGAATGGATTGGCTGGTTCTTCACTTCCAGTAGCAATGGTGTCAAAGATTCACTGAAAAATAAGATCAGTTTCTCATCTGAATCCTCCAGCAACGCAGTCATTTTAACAGGACAAAACTTCAACACTGAAGACACAGCTGTGTATTATTGTGCTCGCCATACACTGTGCCACAAACTGCCACAGGACCTGCACAAGAACCTCTCTCTTTATTTTCAATAAAAAGGTTTATTTGTTGACATAATATTAGATCTTTCAGACTTTTAGTATAGCTTATGAAAAAATACCAAAGTTTGTACACTCAAAAAAATGATACATTGGATTTACTTAACTTTTTGATGTCAACAGGTTCCACGTAACTGGGTTATGTTACATTTAATTAACATTATTTATTTCAGTTAACTTAAGTTTATTACATAAGGTTAATTAAATGCCATTTAGTTGAATCAGGTTAACATTCTTAATTTGTCCAAAACTATTAAGTTCACTTATCCTAAAATTAATATCAAACAAAAAATAAGTAATCCAGATTAAGTGATTAATTTATTTAGTGAATGCATTCAATATAAATTTTTTTACAACTTTTACAAAAGTTACTCTGTAAAGACTTTAATTGTTAAACGTTAACAAGAAGACGGTTTTGTTACATCCATGACATGCCCAGAATAGTTTTTTATTTATTTATTTATTTTTTTATTAAAACAACTTTAATTGTTGTTAGCAGGTCCTAAACCGAAGCACATTATTATGCAAAATTCAGTTTTTAAGATGTTTTAACACAGATGTGTGCCCACAATGTGTATAAACAACCAGCCTATAATGGTAAAAATCCACCCAATACTTTTTTTTATAATCCCCATTTATCATTTTCAATGTCTCAGAACATGTTGTTTGATATTTTCCCCTACTCCTACATAAGAGTAAGGAAGCCCCGCCCATGACTGGTGACGATCTGTCCTTGAAGCTCCGCCCTCTGAGCAGCAGCTCATTTGCATTTAAAGGGACCCACACTAAAACGGCGCATTTTTGCTCAACACCAAAAAGTGGCAAGTTTAACATGCTATAAAAAAATTCTCTGTGGGGTATTTTGAGCTAAAACTTCACATACACTCTCTGGGGGCATAACACATTAACAAGTCTCCCAATTTTATCATCTTGATAAAAAAGATGCATAAAATAACATTTTATTTCAACATTTACTTTCCCTATCCAGCCATGTGCAAAGCATGATGGCAAGGGGAAATCCTGTGTTGGATAAACTTAATTTACTTAAGTAAATTGAACAAACATCAAATGTTATTTTTGGCTTACTTAATTGAAACACGTTCTTTCAAAATGAAAATATTGAGTTGAGCCAAAACACAACTGTTTCAAGTCAGTTTAACACAATGCAGTTGTTTGAATGAGAGACCTAATGCAATGTGTTAAATGAAAATGATTTTTTAAATAAACTGAACATACCATAAAATCATTTTTTGAGTGTATGCCAAAGATAGATAGATCTATCCTGTTAACTGTCTTTAAACTTCATGCTATTTTACTAACAGGTGATGCATGTATTCATTCATATGAACAGACATCTGAACTCTAGGAACAAAGTCTGTCTTTATGGTTTAAACTTAAATGCACCATGTTTAAAAAGTTTCTTATATTTGTAATTTTTGCAGTTTTACCATGTGTGTCAGATCTGGTTCTGTGTTTTGTTCTCTGTGGGACTTTTATGTTGATGTTTTTCTCAGTTCCTATGGTTTCTCTGTTCATTCCTGTGGCCATGGTTGTAGTTTTCCTGGTTGATTAGTCTTCTCCAGCTCTGTCCCCTTATCTTGTTAAGCTTGTTTACCCCTGTGTATAAATAGCCATTGTGTTTCTCTGGTTCTCTGTCAGTCATTGTAAATGTATATGCAGGTGTTTGCTATTCCTTGTGGTCCTTGTTTTCCTGGTGTTATTTTGTTCCAGCTTTATGTTCATTTTTGTTTGTTTCATTGAAACTCCTCTGCATTTGGATCCTCACCTCTGCCTGCTGACTTTGATTCGTCCGTTCCCTGACAATGTGAGTCACTGCATAGGATAATCATTAAGAGTGCAACAATGTAACATTATAACATCTGTATAACATTAAATATTGTTTCTTTTTCCACAGGTATTGGATGTCAGATATTCACTCAGTCTCAGTCCTTTTGTGTTGGTAGAATTATGCTTATGCTGCGATTCACTACTTTTTGGTCTAGGCCATTATTTGACCAGCAGAGGCTCATGATGCATTTTACTGAATCAGAATCAGAGCGAAATATAGGCTACTGTAAGCTTCCCTCTGTCATCAAAAAACAAACAAACACGCTCATATAAATACTAACTAAACAATATTACACAAGCAAGAGGGCTGTTGTTTTCATTAGTAATCACAGATGTGCTTTTTATTCAATAGTTTGATAAACATTACACCTACTGGCGTAACGATTTACCCTGCAGAAAGACTCACTGCTCTCTCCCACCACTAATGCAATCTAGTCCGTCTGGATCGAGAAAATACATGACAAAACGGAAATCAAACAGCATATTTTCGTATAATTTGAATTAACATATAGTTAATAATTATCTCTATTTCTCTTCCAAAAACATGAAATAATTTCCACATAAACAAACTGCTTTTAACAGATAAAGAGGTCATTAGCTCTGATGACAGCTGAATCCATTTGTTCACTGTAATTGACAATTCACAGACTTGAGAACTTTTTTGAATGAATAAAATATAGAACATTTGAACATACTGACATGTGCAGAACTGTATGCAAATATTCTTTCTCTTCCTCTTTATTTGATGATTAAGAGGAAAAGAAGCAGCTTACTCTCTCACTTCGCAAACCATGGTCTCCTCATCTCTCTGGTTGTTTCTGCTGTTAGCAGCTGTCTCTCGTAAGTCTTCATAGTTTATATGGAAACCCTTAAAATAAAAAAAAGTGACTTATATATGTTTATACAAAATATTTCCATGTATCTAACATGTCAGGCTATATTTGTTTCTCCAGGTGTCCACTGTGTTGAACTGACCCAGACTGACTCTATGGTCTTAAGGCCTGGTCAGGTTTTGACACTGTCCTGTAAGATCTCTGGATATTCAGTGACTGACAGCAGCTACTGCACTTATTGGATACGACAGGCTGCAGGAAAAGCTCTGGAATGGGTTGGAGGAATATGTGGTGATGGTAACACATATTACAGTGATAAACTGAAAAGTAGATATCAAGCTACCAGAGACACTTCCAGCAGCACAGTGACTCTACAAGGACAGAATATGCAGACTGAGGACACAGCTGTGTATTACTGCGCCAGACAGTCACAGTGACACAGAGCAGTTACTGCCTTGTTCAAAAACATCATTATCACTCACCACACAAATAGTTTCAGTTCCAGATTACATTCTATCATCAAAAAATTACATTATATGTTCTAACCTTTGAAATTTCTTAGTAAAAGTTAAAAGAGATTTTTATTTTTAAATGCGTAAATATTTCATTCATATTTCTGTCTTCTCTACTTGCCACCCAAAGCTCAGTTCACTGACATAATCCTGCCTCCTGACAATGTGTTACAAGTGAATTCTTGGCACATTTTACAAGAGGGCGCACTGTTCTCACATGTAGTCAAATCATGGTAAATACAAAATGAGCCTCAGTAGAAGGATTCTCTAGATCTCTCATTCTACTTCTAACACGTTATTTCATGATAGTGAAGTCTCTTTTTATGAATTATAAATAGTGGCCAATAAGCAATCTTCAGACAGTCTGGAATAGATATAATTGCTGATACTGTCATCACTGAATTATTTATTTATTGATCCATTCTCATGAAGCTCACGACTATGAAAGCTTGATTAACCATTAACTTCTTTTTCAAGAGTAATGCTAATAATGCACGCTTGATGTTTGTTTCTGTAAAGTACTAAAGTGTGTGTTGTATTTCTGTTTCTGAGAGCAGCTTTTCTACTTGCTGAACACAGCACGACTTAAGAAAATATTTATTGCCTGTACAGTGACTAAATTTAAGGCATCCATTGTATATTACAGGATACCCCTTGAAGTAAACTGAATCTGAAAGGCCTTAGATATCAGCATAGAATAAAGACCAGAATACAAAAAAGGCTACATTTACTAAAAAGTAAAAAAGAAAAGAAAAAAGAAAAAAAGGAAAAGAAATGTGTGTATATCTATCTCTTAGCAAGGTCATTTTTAGCAACATGTATCACTTTAAATAATATTAATGATTACTAATATCGAAACAACAGAGATATATGGAAAAAATCACATTTACTGATGCGTTGCCCCTCAGGAAACACCTGTGTTTGGTTATTGCCTCTAAGAAAATAAGTGAATTTGCATGTATAGTTTCATAAGACTTGTTTAAACTCTATAACTATAAAGCATATAAGAAACTACTAAAATACATTATGTTAAAGTAGCTATCTATTAACATACTCAAACATAAATGAAAGACAGTACAATCAAGAAACGGTTATTTGAAGTCTTCTCAGCAAATTATATCAGAATCAAATTAAGTGACCCTGATGATTGTAAAATAATTTTAGAAAAGATCATACTTTTTTTCTTTGAAACACTGCTAATCAAACTAAACTGATTGTGATGTTTCAATAAAACTGAAGATGATTAATTACACCTCATTTTTATTTCTTCCTGCAGCCTTTCCATCTCCCTCCACTGTATGAGTTTCTCAGAGATACTGTGATACCCATTGTTGTGCCATTCATCCACGACCATTACCTCATGTTGCAGCATGATAAAGCACGGCCCCATGTTGCAAGGATCTTTGCTCAATTCCTGGAAGCTGAAAACATCCCAGTTCTTGCATGTCACCCACTGAGCATGTTTGGGATGCTCTGGATCGGCGTATACGACAGCGCGTTCCAGTTCCTGCCAATATCCAGCAACTTTGAATAGCCATTGAAGAGGAGTGGACCAACATTCCACAGGCCACAAACAACAACCTGATCAACTCTATGCGAAGGAGATGTGTTGCACTGCATGAGGCAAATGGTGGTCACACCAGATACTGACTGGTTTTCAGACCCCCCCAATATAGTAAAACTGCACATTTTAGAGTGGCCTTTTATTGTGGCCAGCCTAAGGCACACCTGTGCAATAATCATGTTGTCTAATCAGCATCTTGATATGCCACACCTGTGAGGTGGATGGATTATCTCGGCAAAGGAGAAGTGCTCACTAACACAGATTTAGACAGATTTGTGAGCAATATTTGAGAGAAATAGGCCTTTTGTGTACATAAAAAAAGTCTTTAATCTTTGAGTTAAGCTCATGAAAAATGGGGGCAAAAACAAAAGTGTTTATAATTTTGTTCAGTGTATGTTGCTTTTAGGTTGATAAGAGTTGTATCCACTGCTTTCTGACCTACGATCATAAGAATTCCGGGGTTTTGATTTTTGCCATTCAATGTTGTCAAAAGATAATTGAGCACAGAGCAGCACATGTGGTCTTTTCCTTTAAATTTCACCCTCACATAGATGACTTTAGGTTCCTGGAAAGGATTTGAGGGCTGGAACTGTTGTATAAATATATACAGTACATGATAATTAATTCTTCAAAGACTTTAAAATGAGAACATGCTGTATACAGACTCAAATTGTTAGACTAAGTTCATATTGAGTCTTAATAGCTTTCAAATATAGATTAAAACCAAAGTACAATAAATTGCCTATAGAGGCCAGTTGTGCATGTACAATATCAGACAACTTATCTAATCAAAATTTTCTGAGTAAGCAGGAAAAAAAAGAAAGAAAACATGATCAGTGAATAGAAATGTTTCACCCAAATCTAATGACAAATATGATTAAATCAAATCAGTTTAAAGGTGCTCTATGTAAGTTTTTGACTGTACTAAAGCATAAAAATACCATAATATGTTTGCAGATATTTATTAAAAATGCTCAGTTCACATATTCGTTTCTCTAAAAACCATTGCTGCAGCCAGTTATTTTGCTTTGAAATTTGCGTTCCGTGTCGGAATTTCTGTTTTTGTTTCGGTCTGCGCAAGATCACATGTTGCCAATTTACCCAATAGTATTTCGCCACCCCAGGTTGCCAGTTGGAGGAAAACACATGCAGCGAATTGCAGCCATCGAAGTCAGCAAACAAACTGGGTCAGAGACCACAGATTCCACCCGACCTAAAAAGCATTGTTGTTTACATCTTGCACAACTGAATTGTTGCATGCAAAACTTCCATCTGCTCTTTGATCCTCTCATCAGCTGTTCTACTGCTGGCAGCAGCTGCATCCTGTGAGCTTCACTGATGGTTTACTTAAAGCACTAAATTAAAAAAACATAAAAAATGTTTTGAAGCATAACTAATAATAACACATTCTTCCATTGTTGTTTTCAGGTGGTGTTTACTGTGTTGAGCTCACTCAACCTCCATCTATGGTTGTGAAACCTCAAGAATCATTTTCCATCTCCTGCAGGATTTCAGTATCAAGCTATTACATTTACTGGATACGTCAACCTACTGGAAAAGCACTGGAATGGCTGGGATATCTTTGCAGTAGTGGTAGCGGTAAATTAAAGACTCAGTTTCACCCAGGACAAGTCCAAAAACACAGTGTTTCTACAGGGAAAGAATTTTCAGACTGAAGACACTGCTGTATATTACTGTGCAAGAGACACAAAGAGTAAACAAGACACATTTCACATCAAGACAAACCTGAACACATCCATCCATACATCCATCCATGCAATAATGCTTTAAAATATAATATATATATTTACAAATGTCTGTTTTTCATACACATAGGTACAAACAAGCATTGACAGACTGGAGGAGGAGTTTATGCAAAACTGTGCTGTATATTTCTGTGTGTCTGTGTTCACTGACTGTATGTGGATCCTGTAGAGGAGAATCAATCAGCAATGACAACAATGATCAGTTCACTCCTGTTATTACTATTTTTACACGGTTTGTTAATTTCTAAATAATAACAATAATATATGTAGAAATAGTTTTAGAAAGCCTATTACAACAGGTACATTTTTTTTTATAGTTTTACATCTTTACATTTAGACTTTTATATATATTTTTTTAATCTCTCTTCCACAGATATTCATTGTCAGACCTTCACTCAGTCTCAAGCTGTGGTAAAAAGACCTGGTGAATCTTTTCGGCTGGTCTGTACCGCCTCTGGATTTACTTTCAGCAGCAGCTATGTTGCGGTGGTGAGACAGGCTCCCAGTAAAGGACTGGAATGGATAGCATATATTGGCACATCCAGTTCTCCTATAAGCTATTCCCAGTCAGTCCAGGGAAGGTTCACAGTGTCCAGAGATGACTCCAACAGTCAACTGTACCTGCAGATGAACAGCCTCAAGACTGAAGACACTGCTGTCTATTACTGTGCTAGAGAGTCACTGTGAATGAGCTCAGGGTCAAAGCAATACAAAAACTATTTTCTTTCCTGTTGACTTCACTTATGATCCAGATGTACTTTTGTATTACCAAGAGGTGGCACTCTTGTCAAGCAGTCTTAGTTGCCTGTTTTGAGCATCACTCAGTGAACTTTTGTTTTCTTGACCAAGAAACAGTCTGTACAATTTTGACAAGTATGGATGTTTTTATGTTTTATGTGTGGAATTTTGTTTGTTTGTTTGTTTTTTGTAAAATTGTTATAAAAGGGGGGAGCAGCAAGGCTAAAGGTAGTGTCTGACCCCACTACAAAATGATCCCACTTATTATGCTTCTACTTGTCACATAAGTACATCATTTAACACAATATATTAATTTGGCATATTTTTATTACCTCAAGATGACTCACAGTACCCACGTGAGTGGTCTGTTATCAGTTGAAGCAGTTGTTGTCTTGGAATAACAGGCCACTAGGTGGCACGATTGAAGATTTAGAGAGTTTTGCAGAAACAGGGAGAATATGGTGTGAGAGGTGTGTGACTCACGACTGCGGGAGGAAGGGGAGTAGCTGCAACGTCTTTGGCAGTAGAAGTCATCATTTGGGCGTGCTTTATCGTTTTCTGAATGGCAATGGTTGTGTCGTGGAGGACAGCAGTCATCATGAGGGTGTTGTCATCGACCTCTCTGTGTACGTTGAGAAGAACAGCAGCAGTCCTGGCGGTAATGATGATCGTCCCAATCAGGCTGGCGATGGCGTGCTGTGATGTCCTAGTCTACGGCTGCGCAGGTCTGATGTGGAGAGTGCATGGAAGACGTCACCTCATCCTGAATGCTGGAAATCCGCTGCGAGAGCTGGTCCATGCGTTCATCAGTTCGTCGCAGGTGAGACTGATGTAAAGCGTGTAGGTCGGTTCGGAGTTCAGCGATGGCTGATGCTAGTTCATAGATTTGAGCTGGTGTCACTATGTTAGTCGATGGCAGGGGATTCACAGTCACAGGCATAACAGCTGAAGGGCTAGCAACACTAATGGCTAACTGAGCACGTTCACATTGACTGGCCACTTTCAAAGCATTGTCCAAAGTCACAGCCCAATGCTCATGAATTTTCAGTTAAAGTGATGGATCTAAGCCGGTCACAAATCTGCGAAAAATTTAACAATTACGGGCTGCTGCATCATATTGAGGAAACGCTTCAGTCACTAGATTTGTAAGTTCAGCAGCATAGACTTCAAGAGGTTCTTGTGGCTTACGAGGACGAGCATTCAAAAAGCCAACAACTTCCCTGTGCAAAGGATCATGGGGGCCTGAAGTGTCCATCAGTTGTACCCTTCAAAATCCTTCATTCCAAAGGGCCCTTTGAAGTGGCCAGTTTTGAGCACTTCGGTTTGGAACTACCCTTCAATATGGCGACCATGATTATTTTCACTCCGAAGTGCTCTTCGGAGGGCAATATATCCCGTTTGGAATGCACCGCAATATTTAAACAGATAAAAAAGACCTAAAAATAATTCAACCTGTGGCCACAGGGTGGTGACATATCACTATGGAAACCGTGAGGTCCAACACCCTATAAAGCCTAAAAAGACCGCATCTTACACAGGGAACATTGATCTATAAACAAATACTTTAGTATTTAAAATTAAAAAGACCTAATCACAGTTCCACCTACGGCGACCTTTTCTATCTCTAGTATGCAGGGGAGAAATGGAAGGCTCACTAGAACTGTAGGATTATGGCCAGAGAGAAACCGATCGTCATTCTTTTTGAATGACGATCGGTTTCTAGGTTTCGCGGTCTCTCTCCTAACTTTTCCTAAGATTACCGTTTCCATGGCAGCGCGTTCCATAAACTCCAACAGCTCAGCATACACAGGACAGGGTGGCTGAGAGGATTAGTCATTTACTCACCCTCTGTCATCTCCTGCTCGGCTGGAAGAGCACTCGCAGATGCAGATGTAGATGCAGATGACAACGCATTCTCTCTCCCAGCAACTCACTCTCACAACCCACCGAATCGCATGAGCGGTCACATCCCTCTCAAACTGTTCGGCGAGCTCCATCTGAACGCTCCATGATCTGAGCCTCCGCTCCGCCTCAGCGTGAGTGGGACCAAAACCACCAGGCCCAAATGCTGAACTCTCTTCCCTCGAGAAGAGACCCAGACAAGAATGTAGCGTTCTTAAAGGAAAACGCACAGGCAGCTCTTCCCTTCAGACAAAGAACGCACAACTTATGTGTGTCATCTGGTGTCAGATAACGAGGACACGGATCTAATAAACACACCTAATAAACCTTCTAGTTTCTCTGTGCGTTTCATAATTGCCACGATAGTGTTTCACACATAACAGTCAATGAAGACGAAAAGAGGATGACATGTTATCTGGGCGCCCCTTATATACTTTCGGGTCACATGGTTATGACATCATGGGCTGTCGCCGGTCGATATCATATTGCCAAGATTGGATATGTGTTTCAGACACCGGTTCGTGTGGAGCCGGTTCCCCTAGCGCTCTGACACAGCGCAAGTTCCCTTTCAAAAGGGAAGCTTTGTTTCTCTCATCACTACCTATCCATCCATCTATATATCCATGTAACATGTGAGCAGTAATGAGGCAGAGAGCAAAAATCCAGAAGCAAGCACAAGTTTATTACAGAAACACAAACGCAGAATAAACCAAACCAAATACAAAAGTATAATCCACACAGAGAAGGCAGGAAAGCAACAATAGGAACACATAAAGGATCAATGACCAACAAATAACAGCTGAAGCACAGAGGTTTCAATAGACAGGTTAACAAGGGGCTGACTAGGGACAGGTGTTGGTGATTAGTAGTCATGGGAACTAATGATGGTAACTATGGCGACAAACAAGGCAGATAAGACAACAAGGGAAACAGGAACCAAACACAGGAAGGGAGCACAGAAACAATAGGAACTGAGAATACATTTCAAACATAAATGTCCTTACAAAACACAAAAGACAAAACCATCCATCCAAAATTGCTTTAAAATATAATCTAGCCAGAATCATTTAACATTTATGAAATATGTTCTGAAACATTTATGCAACAAATCTGTTTTTTTCTTACTTTATCTAGTACCATTATGCTTTTTAATGATGCACTATGGTCTTCCTTTATTTATTTATTTTATTTGTTTTTACAAATTTCTGTTTTTCATACACATAGGTACAAACAAGCATTGTCAGACTGGAGGAGGAGTTTATGCAAAACTGTGCTGTATATTTCTGTGTGTCTGTGTTCACTGACTGTATGTGGATCCTGTAGAGGAGAATCAATCAGCAATGACAACAATGATCAGTTCACTCCTGTTATTACTATTTTTACACGGTTTGTTAATTTCATCATTATAACAATAATATATGTATAAATAATTTTAGAAAGCAAATTACAACAGGTATTTTTATTTTTTTATTTATAGTTTTACATCTTTACATTTAGACTTTTATGTCTTTTTTTCCTCTTTCTTTCACAGATATTCATTGTCAGACCTTCACTCAGTCTCAAGCTGTGGTAAAAAGACCTGGTGAATCTTTTCGGCTGGTCTGTACCGCCTCTGGATTTACTTTCAGCAGCTACTGGGCAGGTGTGGTGAGACAGGGTCACGGTAAAGGACTGGAATGGGTTGCAACTATCGGCACATCCAGTTCTCCTATAAGCTATTCCCAGTCAGTCCAGGGAAGGTTCACAGTGTCCAGAGATGACTCCAGCAGTCAACTGTACCTGCAGATGAACAGCCTCAAGACTGAAGACACTGCTGTCTATTACTGTGCTAGAGAGTCACTGTGAATGAGCTCAGGGTCAAAGCAATACAAAAACCACTTCCTTTCCTGTTGACTCCACTTATGATCAAGATGTACTGTTGTATTACCAAGAGGTGGTGCTCTTGTCAAGTAGTCTTAGTTGCATGTTTTCAGCATCACTCAATGAACTTTTGTTTTGGTTAAGCTACTCTGAGACTGCTGATTTAATGTATTAAGCAATGTAAGAATATATAATGTACTTATATAAGCTAAATATAATCTCTGAAGAACATTTTTTAACTACAGTAGATTTATTTTACCAACCCTTTCATCAGACACCTGACAGACAAGTTTAGGCCTTAACAAAACTTTAAAACAAATAGGCCTAGACGTGTCCTCTTTTGTAGAAAGCAATTATTATCTACCAAAAATAATGACCAACCACAATATATTAGAAAACCAAAGAGCTGTACATGCAGATTCACTACTTGCTCTCTATACAAAAGAGGAGTATCTGCTTTATGGATCAGTAGGAGTAATAAAGCTTCGTTGACTTCAAATCCTGATCCTCTCATCAGCTCTACTCCTGCTGGCAGCAGCTTCATCCTGTGAGCTTCACTGATGTTTATTTAAACTCTAAGGGAATGAAATAAGCTTCATAACTGTTAACAGAAGTTTTGAGGCATAATTAATAACACATTCTTCCATTGTTGTTTTCAGGTGGTGTTTACTGTGTTGAGCTCACTCAACCTCCATCTATGGTTATGAAACCTCAAGAATCATTTTCCATCTCCTGCAGGATTTCAGAATCAAGCTATTGCATTAACTGGATACGTCAACCTACTGGAAAAGCACTGGAATGGCTGGGATATCTTTGTAATGGTGGTAGCAGTAATATAAAAAACTCAGTGAAAAACAAGATCAGTTTCACCCAGGACACGTCCAAAAACACAGTGTTTCTACAGGGAAAGAATTTTCAGACTAAAGACACTGCTGTATATTACTGTGCAAGAGACACAGTGACTAAACAAGACACAATTCACATCAAGACAAACCTGAACACATCCATCCATCCATACATCCATCCATGCAATAATGCTTTAAAATATAATATATATATTTACAAATTTCTGTTTTTCATACACAAAGGTAACAAGCATTGTCAGACTGGAGGAGGAGTTTATGCAAAACTGTGCTGTATATTTCTGTGTGTCTGTGTTCACTGACTGTATGTGGATCCTGTAGAGGAGAATCAATCAGCAATGACAACAATGATCAGTTCACTCCTGTTATTACTATTTTTACACGGTTTGTTAATTTCATCATTATAACAATAATATATGTATAAATAATTTTAGAAAGCAAATTACAACAGGTATTTTTATTTTTTTATTTATAGTTTTACATCTTTACATTTAGACTTTTATGTCTTTTTTTCCTCTTTCTTTCACAGATATTCATTGTCAGACCTTCACTCAGTCTCAAGCTGTGGTAAAAAGACCTGGTGAATCTTTTCGGCTGGTCTGTACCGCCTCTGGATTTACTTTCAGCAGCTACGCGGCTGCTGTGGTGAGACAGGGTCACGGTAAAGGACTGGAATGGATTGCATATATTGGTACATCCAGTTCTCCTATAAGCTATTCCCAGTCAGTCCAGGGAAGGTTCACAGTGTCCAGAGATGACTCCAGCAGTCAACTGTACCTGCAGATGAACAGCCTCAAGACTGAAGACACTGCTGTCTATTACTGTGCTGGAGAGTCACTGTGAATGAGTTCAGGGTCAAAGCAATACAAAAACCCAGCGCAGCCGGCCCTGTTTTGAGCATCACTCACTAAACTTTTGTTTTCCTTTGTTCATTGTAAACGTTTACATGGATTATCATCATGAGACCCATTGAAAAAAAAAGTTTTGTAAATTTAATTTTTTACATCATTACATTGTTTGGAGTAAAAGAAACAAATGGTGAAAAAAAAAAATCTATTTTTTATTATTATTTTATGATATGCCATATGTATACAATGTTTTTATTTTTTATTTATTTATTTATTTGTTTTAAATATTAAAGTTTTGTATTTAGTATACCAGTCACTTTTTAGGTTCCAGGCTATTTTTTTTCTATGACTTGTCCTCTGTAAAACAGATATGAGAAAAATGCTGGAAAAAGATGTCTAATAAATGTTTATATTTTGCATTTTGTATAGTGCCTGCATTTAATAGGCATTTAATGCAAATCAGGGTTTTCAGGACTTTAACAGCAAACTTCCACCTGAACCAAACTATGCACAAAGATTTGTACAAAGAATCTCGACTATGAAAGATATTAGAGATGTCACAGTGTCACTCAGTTTGGACTTTGTTTTCCTCTCTGCGCTATTTCCCACCACTAGTTTGTCGTCATGGACATTAGTTTTAGCTGTGCACTAATCAATCATCTCGTTATCCTCCCACTATGTAAGTTAAGTTCTGTTTGTGTCTCATGGTTGGGTGTCATCTATGTTATGTGTGTAAAGCTCTCGTTTGGATTTACCTTTGGATTTATTAACGACTCCGTTCTCTCTTCATCATCGTGTTCATGTCTGATCATCTACACAGTGTGTGATAAGAAAATAATTTGATATAGCTACTATTTTATTTTGCACAATATGTATGTAAACATGGCCAAAAATGGGTTTTCCCATATACAATGTATATTTATTGCCTCTAATTTGTTTATTAATGTGTTGAATATTTGGGCAATGTGTAATGAAAAAAGAAGTAGCTATAATAATGAGAGTAATAACTTTGCAACATTTATCATCATAACATCATAATATCTAATATTTCATAGAAATATTGAAATGGAATTTCTTCCCTATTATTATGTCTCCCTAAAATGGCTGATAAGAGTGCTGAATGTCAATGTCAGTCATATTGAATAAACAAGGAGAGGGAGTTGTTATGGTGAAACCTCCAAACATTTGATTTCTCTGAAAAGCCCTGAATGTGCTCTTTACAGTATATCCAGACTTAAAACACAGTGGCTTATGGACTCAAAGTAATTTTCTAAAATATGTCCTCTACAGAGGAAAAGCTCCATTGATGGGGGATATTGTAGCTCCTGTGTTTTCCTACGTGTTTCTGTTGGATTTATAAAATACAATCAGTCCAGGTTAATTTTGAGAGGTTTGGTGACAATGTGCATAACTCATTTCAGTCAATGTTTTTAAATGGATGTTCCCAGGTGGTAATTGCATTGAGTTGAATCAGCCTGCTCTAATGTTGGTAAAACCTGGGGAATCATTTTCCATTGAATGACAGGATATTCAGCATCAGGAGGTGGCTGTACCAACTGGATACGACAGGCAACTGGAAAAGCCCTGGAATGGATTGGCTGGTTCTGTAGTTCTGGTGATACAGGCACCAGCGACACAATGAAGAATAAGATCAGCTTCACAGCTGAAACTTCCAGCAACACAGTTTTCTTACGAGGTCAAAACTTTCAGACTGAGGACACAGCTGTATATTATTGTGCACAAATACACAGTGCCACAAATTGTCTGGGGACCTGTGCAATAATTCTTGTGTTCTCTCCATACCAGACTGTTTGTAAATACACAAACTTAATGTAAGAAAGGTTTCTTGAATATTTCATTTATCCGTTATTTTAATTTTATAATATGACTTCAGGTGCTCTGCGACTCCTGCATCATTTGCTTATTTGCTTTTGAATCTTGGTATATTAATTGTTTTTGTATTAGACGTTTTACACAATGTAATCAATCAAGCAATAAATTAGTATTTAGTAGTGCTGTCAATCGATTAAAAAATTAACTCGATTAATCACACATTTTTTTCTGTATGTAATAATCTCAAAGTTAATCTCCAAATTAAAACAACATTAAGAAACAACATAAAGACAGTATATTTTAAATACTTGTTTAATGGTATCTTTTTTTATGAATGAAGGCCAGTGTCACTGATACTAATACAGCTACTGATGTCTCTCTGAAAATAATTTCCCCCAAATTTTAAGCATGAATTATAGCCATTCAACATTAGTGTAACTGAAAGCTATCTTTTTTTTTTTTTTTTTTTTTTTTTACATTTATTAGGCTTCAAAAATATAACAACTTTTAATTTAAGTGAACTTAGAACAATCCTCACATAAACCCATAATAAATGTCATATTTACCTGTGCCTTTCCTACCTGTCTAACAAATAGGAAATATACAGAAATTGAATAAAGTTACCAAACAGACTGCACTGCATAATTTATAGCCTAAATTAAATATGGATTAATCATTATTAAAGCTACAAAAGTTCTTTAGTCAAGAGCAGTGAGTAATTTTCTCTGTTACATTTGTTCTTTCATTATCTTCGATGACTTTGGTTGCTGTCACTTTAAGAGCTGCCGCTGCTGCACATGACGCAGATCTAACACGCATCCCACTTTCTCACTACTCTTTACTTTCGTTTAAAACTTTATTTAACTCATTCAAGGCTGCTCTTATGAGGATTCTCAACAAAACGGACATTTTTGGCATTATTGTGTGTTTGTGTTATTGTTCGTTCAAGCTTGACAGAGAACTCGATTCTGGCGCGCCGTCCATTCTTTCTGTGCATCCTGTGTGTGACAGGACATACACAGACAGCGCGTTCTCTTTTTCTCTTTTGGCGTGCTTAAATGGTTTAAAAGCATTTGCATGAATAAGAGTGTGATCATATTGTAATGCGAGACAAAGGATGACAGAAAAAAACGGATGCTGCGTTAAATACTTTTAACACATTAAACTGGAAAAAATTTATCCATGCGTTAATGCGTTAACGTTGACAGCACTATTTTATTCGTCAGAGCTAACAGAACTGCAGGTGTAGATTCTCAGAACCCAGAGCCCATTCTTAGAACCCAGTAAACTTCATAAAGTCTAAATTCTTTTCACACTCCTCAATTTTTTGATCACTGGATGCTTCATACACTCAAGGGTTCAGGCGTTTCACATATAACAACATTAGGCTACTTTTGTTTTAATTCATTTTTAATTTTAATTAAATTTTATGAATTAAACACCTCATTAACATACTTTATCACTAGAAAAAATCTCCTTATATAGAACCTTTTTGTTCTAGTTCTCACTAGATACAAAATACTAAATTTAGGACATGCAACTTCATGTGAAACGTGAAATTCTTGAGGAACTTGAGGATTTTGCAGTTCTCCCTAAAATGTTTGATGAATCTTTCTAACTACACTTATTTCACCAATACTTTCATTAGACACTGGTATCAGATGAACCCAACAGACAAGTTAAATTATATGTTTATTAAACATTCTTAGATGTTAACAAAATGCCTTAAAGTGCTTATAATGTGCCTATCCAATGTGTTTTCTTCATCTATTTGGTCACATATGTTGTCCTTTATTTGTACACTCTTAAAGAAATCCATAGAAATAGGGCAGAATGTTGTATTAATTTGATGGAATTTTCCATATTTATTTATTTATTTTTACAGGTGTTTTACCTGTATTTTGAATTTTTGTATTAGCGAATTTTCAAAACAAAACACATGAATAAAGGCTTTATAAGACTTTACTGGAAGCCCAGACTAAAAAAAAATATGTTTTTAATTTAGATTTAAAACTATTAATGTTTTCAGCACATCTTATGTTCTCTGGAAGGTTGTTTCAGAAGCAAGGAGCATAACAGCTAGAAGCAGCATCACCAATTTTTTTAGTTCTACTGTGAGTACAGTTAGAAGAAAAGAATCGGAGGATTTAAGAGTCCATCTAGGCTCATATACTGTAAGCATTTTTGAAAGATAGTTTGGAGTAATCCGTGCAATGCCTTATAAACTAATAAAAGATTTTTAAAATTGATACGAAAACTAACAGGGAACCAGTGTAATGACTTTAATACTGGTGTAAAGTGGTCTCTCTTTATAGCTTTTGTCAATATTCGAGCAGCAGTATTTTGGATTAATTGTAGTTGGTTAATTGTATTCTTTGGTAGACCAGTAAGAAGGGCATTACAATACTCAAGCTGGCTAGTTGTAAATGGATGCATTCATTTTTCTATGTTGCTCAGAGAGAGAGAAATGGTCTGCACATGTAGGTGGAAAGAGGAGTTCATGCAAAACTTACTTTTTTTTTTTCTTCTTCTTAAGCTGCAATTGTAACATGTCTGTATTTGCTGACAGCACAGATCCAATTACTGAGGAGGAGAATCAATTGACAATGACAATATTAATTCACTCACTGCTAATATTATTTTCACATGATCAGTAAATAATGCAATACATCAGTGGGATTACATTTCATTTACTATTGTCTGCTTTAGATTCTGGAAATGTTTCAGTGTCTTCATCTAGTCCACAGATACTCCACAGATATTCATTGTCAGACCTTCACTCAGTCTCAAGCTGTGGTAAAAAGAACTGGTGAATCTTTTCGGCTGGTCTGTACCGCCTCTGATTTTTCATTCAGCCGCGGTGCTGCAGCTGTTGTGAGAGAAATCCCTGGAAAAGGACCGGAGTGGATTGCATTCATCCATGTATCTCAAATCTTCTATTCCCAGTCAGTCCAGGGAAGGTTCACAGTGTCCAGAGATGACTCCAGAGGTCAGCTGTACCTACAGATGAACAGTCTTACTGCTGTGTATTATTTTGCTATAGCACAGTGAATGAGTTCAGGGTCAAAGCAATACAAAAACCACTTCCTCAGTCCTGTAAATTGCTGATGCTGGAAAACTCAAATTTGAAACAATTGGTTCTGGTTCTCGAAACTGATTGGTCAAGCAGATCGAAAGTGCTGATATACAGACCATGATCACTGAGGCTTTTCACCATTTGTATCACCCTGCTTGTTTGCGTGTGAGTCTGTGCATTAGTGCTGCAGATTTTTCTGACTCTTTCTGCAGGTTATATTGTTACACCAGTAGGTGGTGACAAGTGACTGTCTTCATGAGTGAGTGACTGATTCATTCAAAAACTGATGCACACAATGGTTCTGTTATGATGTTGACAGAGCAAAAACAAAGTAACTGGCAATATCTTGTCTAAACTGTAAGTTACTCAGTATTAACTTATTTATTGAACTGCTGTATACAAGTAAAAATAAACAAACAAAAAAAATTAAAGTAAAATACGTTTTTCCTATATCAGCATGGCTGAGATCAGGCCTATCTTTGGCCTTTTTATACAGTTCTGCTTAAATATAATGTTGTACCTAATATTTTATTGTTCTATGTAGTTCAATTGAAAAACAGGGAAGACAGTTTTCATGGAAAATTGTGCATTTTATTGCAAATGTGCATTTTATTTATTAAATACCAAGTATTACACTTAATTTGTTTGTTTAATACGTTTCATAGTCTTCAATACCTTATCATTAGTCGTGCTCCTGCTGTCATTACCAAGGTGGCTGTTTTGGTATATGCATTTATTTGCCACTATTTTTAATCTTAATCTTACAGATGTATTTCTTTAACAATGTTATGCTAAAAATTGCAGTAAAAGTGCAGCATTTAAGGGGAAAATATTACTAAATTTAATCTATGTTACTAAATAAAAACATGCGTGGTTTATGTCTTGAACAACCAATAAAAATCTCTAAATAAGTACCAAACAATTCAAAGGTTTATCTGTATTTTAAGAATACATTAATCACATCTAGCATCTAAATCATTAAATGCTAAAAGCAGTTATGTTTTACATTCAAGACAACTGGATGACTTTATGCAAATTCTCCATCTGCTCAATGTACTAAAGTGAAGTGTGTCTGGGGGTCAGAAGGAGAAATTCACATCATCTTAAATCATGATCCTCTCATCAGCTCTACTCCTGCTGGCAGCAGCTTCATCCTGTGAGCTTCACTGATGGCTTATTTAAACTCCAAAGCAAATAAATAAGACATTTAATAACATTATTTCATTGTTTTGTTTTTTGTTTTTCCTCAGGTGGTGTTTACTGTGTTGAGCTCACTCAACCTCCATCTATGGTTGTGAAACCACAAGAATCATTTTCCATCTCCTGCAGGATTTCAGAATCAAGCTATTGCATTAACTGGATACGTCAACCTACTGGAAAAGCACTGGAATGGCTGGGATATCTTTGTAATGGTGGTAGCACTGAAACTAAAGACTCAGTAAAAAACAAGATCAGTTTCACCCAGGACACGTCCAAAAACACAGTGTTTCTACAAGGAAAGAATTTTCAGACTGAAGACACAGCTGTGTATTACTGTGCCAGATACACACTGTGACTAAAGAAGACACATCTCTGTACAAAAACAAAATACACAGCAGCTTAAATGGTTAATTAATTCAAAATATTATTTAACATGACTATACCAACACAACTCATTTTTATGGTTAATATCAGGTGTACAAATAATTCTTTAAGAAGTAACAACTGTAAATATATACAGGTGCTGGTCATATAATTAGAATATCATCAAAAAGTTGATTTATTTCACTAATTCCATTCAAAAAGTGAAACTTGTATATTATATTCATTCATTACACACAGACTGATATATTTCAAATGTTTATTTCTTTTAATTTTGATGATTATAACTGACAACTAAGGAAAATCCCAAATTCAGTATCTCAGAAAATTAGAATATTACTTAAGACCAATACAAAGAAAGGATTTTTAGAAATCTTGGCCAACTGAAAAGTATGAACATGAAAAGTATGAGCATGTACAGCACTCAATACTTAGTTGGGGCTCCTTTTGCCTGAATTACTGCAGCAATGCGGCGTGGCATGGAGTCGATCAGTCTGTGGCACTGCTCAGGTGTTATAGGAGTCCAGGTTGCTCTGATAGTGGCCTTCAGCTCTTCTGCAGTGTTGGGTCTGACATATCGCATCTTCCTCTTCACAATACCCCATAGATTTTCTATGAGGTTAAGGTCAGGCGAGTTTGCTGGCCAATTAAGAACAGGGATACCATGGTCCTTAAACCAGGTACTGGTAGCTTTGGCACTGTGTGCAGGTGCCAAGTCCTGTTGGAAAATGAAATCTGCATCTTCATAAAGTTGGTCAGCAGTGGGGAGCATGAAGTGCTCTAAAACTCCCTGGTATACGGCTGCGTTGACCTTGGACCTCAGAAAACACAGTGGACCAACACCAGCAGATGACATGGCACCCCAAACCATCACTGACTGTGGAAACTTTACACTGGACCTCAAGCAACGAGGATTGTGTGCCTCTCCTCTCTTCCTCCAGACTCTGGGACCCTGATTTCCAAAGGAAATGCAAAATTTACTTTCATCAGAGAACATAACTTTGGACCACTCAGCAGCAGTCCAGTCCTTTTTGTCTTTAGTCCAGGCGAGACGCTTCTGACGCTGTCTGTTGTTCAAGAGTGGCTTGACACAAGGAATGCGACAGCTGAAACCCATGTCTTGCATACGTCTGTGCGTAGTGGTTCTTGAAGCACTGACTCCAGCTGCAGTCCGCTCTTTGTGAATCTCCCCCACATTTTTGAATGGGTTTTGTTTCACAATCCTTTCCAGGGTGCGGTTATCCCTATTGCTTGTACACTTTTTTCTACCACATCTTTTCCTTCCCTTCGCCTCTCTATTAATGTGCTTGGACACAGAGCTCTGTGAACAGCCAGCCTCTTTTGCAATGACTTTTTGTGTCTTGCCCTCCTTGTGCAAGGTGTCAATGGTCGTCTTTTGGACAACTGTCAAGTCAGCAGTCTTCCCCATGATTGTGTAGCCTACAGAACTAGACTGAGACCATTTAAAGGCCTTTGCAGGTGTTTTGAGTTAATTAGCTGATTAGAGTGTGGCACCAGGTGTCTTCAATATTGAACCTTTTCACAATATTCTAATTTTCTGAGATACTGAATTTGGGATTTTCCTTAGTTGTCAGTTATAATCATCAAAATTAAAAGAAATAAACATTTGAAATATATCAGTCTGTGTGTAATGAATGAATATAATATACAAGTTTCACTTTTTGAATGGAATTAGTGAAATAAATCAACTTTTTGATGATATTCTAATTATATGACCAGCACCTGTATATTTTTAAAGTGTACTATATACACTGATCTTGCAAATTATGCAATAGATATATGCAATACATAAATATGTTTACGGCTTACTGTCCTGTTGACCGCACCTCCTCATGACTCTTACAAAAGATCCTTTGTTTTACACGACTCACAAAACCTCTTCTTAAATGTTCATGTTTCTCCATAACTTACTTCCTCTGTTGCTACAAACAATACATTTTTAAAGGCTAATATGTGCATTAGATGTTTTCTTTGGATAAAATTTGTCAGTAGTAGCAAGATATTTGCACTATAAATATGAATAAACATATGTATCTTGCTTCTCTTTGAGACTTTATTTTATGAATCAAGAATACAATGTCAGGCAACTAAATTTGCATCATTGTTAACAATTATCATACAAACTATTGACGGATACATTTTACGTCAATGCAAATCTCCACCCTTCTCTCATGTAAACAGGAGCACACAGACATAATAAAGGCTCTTAGTGTTTTACAGAGCCACAGTGCAGTGAAAATACAACCAGAATCATGGACTGCATTTCCATACTGCTGGTTTTGGCAACTGCACCCTGTGAGTATCTTCAGCTCAACACACGCACACACAAAATAAATAAATAAAATTAAATTTGTATTACTGAAAATGCTTTAATGATTGTAGGTCTTTTCTGTATTGAGCTGAATCAGCCTCCTGTCATGGTAGTAAAACCAGGAGAAACATTTACCATCGCCTGTAAGATCACTGGATATTCAGCTTCAGGCGGTGGCTACACACACTGGATCAGACATTCAAGTGGAAAACCGATGGAATGGATTGGCTGGTTCTACAGTTCCAGTAGCAGTGTTGTCAAAGATTCACTGAAAAATAAGATCAGTTTCTCATCTGAATCCTCCAGCAACGCAGTCATTTTAACAGGACAAAACTTCAACACTGAAGACACAGCTGTGTATTATTGTGCCAGAGAATCACAGTGACAGACACAAACAGCCTCCCTGTACAAAAACACATCATTGTACAAATTAGGGTATTCATCATGTTTTTTTTTTTTTTTTTTTTTTTTTTTTTAAAGATTTATAACAACAGATTTACATATAAAGTATTATGTTTCTATGAAAGTCAATAAAATGAATAATCTCTTCTATATGTCTCATAATATTGGCTTTGCTTTCTTTAAGATTGCCTAAGCCAGACTCGAAAGAAAGTTTATATGATTTTTATGTCTTTGTTTTGACCCTGTGTTAGAGTTTTTAGCCACTGTTTACAGCACAGATCTGTGTCTGTCAATGAACTGAAGCGCTTTAATCTGTGAGTCTTACAACAGTATTGGCCAAACACCAATAGATGGCAGTAATGCATCACTTGAATTGATATTGTCTTATATTTTATTTTTTCAACATTGTTTTTTAGTGGTTTTAAACTTTCAAGGTTGTGTTATTTAAAAGAATGTAGACACACTTTTCTTGTTATTTCATATTTTTTACCTGAATTTCATATTATAATGTGTCAATCTTTGTGATCTGAACAGACATCTGAACTCTAGGAACTCAAAGTCTGTCTTTCTGGTTTAAACTTAAAATACACCATGTTTAAGAAGTTTCTTATATTTGTAATTCTGGCAGTTTTACCACGTGAGTCACTGCATAGGATAATCATTAAGAGTGCAACAATGTAACATTATAACATCTTTCTAACATTTAATATTGTTTCTTTTTCCACAGGTATTGAATGTCAGACATTCACTCCTCAGTCCTTTTGTGTTGGTAGAATTATGTCTGTCATCAGAAAAAACAAACACGCTCATATAAATACTAACTAAACAATATTACACAAGCAAGAGGGCTGATTAGTAATAACAGATGTGCTTTTTATTCAATAGTTTGATAAACATTAAGTTAAATTGAATAACTTACATTTTAGATACAAAATTGCCAGTTACTTTGCCTATTTTCGCTGTATCAATAAAGATATTTCCAAATGAAGCCACAACAGAATTAAGCACCTCCGAGCAACACACAATAGTGGAGTTTACTTCCTGAATGAATCAGTGTTTTTGAACGAATATTTTAGTATAATTTGAATGAACATATAGTTAATTATTATTTCTATTTCTATTCCAAAAACATGAAATAATTTCCACATAAACAAACTGCTTTTAAAAGATAAAGAGGTCATTAGCTCTGATGACAGATGAATCCATTTGTTCACTGTAAATGACAATTCAGACTTAAAAAAACTTTTTTGAATGAATAAAATATAGAACATTTGAACATACTGACATGTGCAGAACTGTATGCAAATAATCATTCTCCTCCTCTTTATTTGATGATTAAGAGGAAAAGAAGCAGCTTGCTCTCTCACTTCTCAAACCATGGTCTCCTCATCTCTCTGGTTGTTTCTGCTGTTAGCAGCTGTCTCTCGTAAGTCTCTATAGTTTCTATACAAACCCTTAAAATAAAAAAAAAAATAAAAAATGACATATATGTTTATACAAAATATTTCCATGTATCTAACATGTCAGGCCATATTTGTTTCTCCAGGTGTCCACTGTGTTGAACTGACCCAGACTGATTCTATGGTCTTAAGGCCTGGTCAGGTTTTGACACTGTCCTGTAAGATCTCTGGATATTCAGTGACTGACAGCAGCTACTGCACTCACTGGATACGACAGGCTGCAGGAAAAGCTCTGGAATGGGTTGGATACATATGTGGTAGTGGTAGCACACATTACAGTGATAAACTGAAAAGTAGATTTCAAGTTAGCAGAGACTCTTCCAGCAATACAGTGACTCTACAAGGACAGAATATGCAGACTGAGGACACAGCTGTGTATTACTGCGCCAGAGAGTCACAGTGACACAAACCACAAGCAGCTTTGTTCAAAAACATCTTGAATTAAAGCTGCAAGCAGCAATGAAAGGGCCCTTTCACCTGGGGCCGCTGCCACCCGGAGGCCTTAAGAAAACAGTGAACAGTGGGCAGCATGCATTTAAGCGTGTAAATACAGGAGAATTATGGCAAAGTCATTTCGACGTGCCACACTTCCTGCTGCTAACAGGTGGCGCTTTGACTATTACTAAATATTGCCATGTAGATGTCTTCAGGCCAGGTCTACAATGTGAAGTTTGGACATTGTGTGCCTGAGTTACAACAACTTCCTGTTTCATGGCGTTAATTGGCGCATATTTTAGCACATATTTTTAGCCAAGTGTTGCATGATTTAATATGTTTCTAGCATGTTTGGTACTTCATGGCATTTTTAAATGTGTTCCTGGGAGTGAATTACAGTGTAAAGCATGCCATTTTCTGTTGCCCACAGGTGGCGTTTTGACTGTAACTGAATATTCCCATGTAGTTGTCTTCAGGCCAGGACTCTAATAAAACATGTGAAGTTTTGGGCAGATCGAACATTGCATCCCCGAGTTACAACAACTTCCTGTTTCATGGCGAAACATCGAATTTTGTCAGGTCGCCACGGACACGCCCTTCAGTGAAAGTCAGTGAAACTTGAGATCTTCGCAATTTAATGTCGCAAAGGCCTTTAGATTAGACTGAACAAATATGATGTTGATCTGATTAAAGCTCTAGGAGGAGTTTGTTAAAGTACAACGTCTGGAAATGGCAAAAACTGCAAAAATTTTGCAGAGAAAATTCACAATATATCTCTTCCTGTTGGGTTTTCAGATTTTGCACCCAGGGACTTTTTTGTAGGTACTGGGCTGTTACTAGGGCTGTGAATCTCTGGGTATACAGCGAATTGATTCGATTCACGATTCATAGGTGTTCGATTTGATTCAAGAACAATTTTTGCAAATTCAGAACGATTCGATTCAAAACAATTCACATTAAAATTTGATGCGATTCGATTAATTTGATTAGATTCTGCATTTTTATATGCAATCACAGGATTATTGAAATGCTTCTCCCAGTGTGTCTTAGTCAGGGTGCGAATTACACAGCGGCCTTCAGGAGGTCAGAGAGTAAGGGCAAAAAACAACCTTTTGTCCACTGTCAATGTTAGTTCATGTTAGTCCTTAATGATGCTACATAACTTTATTTTAATAGACTAAAAATTGGCATTTGTAGAAATTTACGTTAAAAATTTCATCAAAATAAAAGTATTGTTAGTTCATGTTAACTAGGATAGTGTTAATGGCTACACAACCTTATTAAAGTGTTCCAGGTACATTAAATATACAATTCTACATGGAGAGACTAGGCCTACCAAAGAATATCATGCACTTTCCCAACTAATCCTAAACTAACTTTTCTTCATGGAATAGTTATAAAATCCCTCTTTGTTCTCTTTATACGGAACATTTTCCTTACGATGATTCTAAAAGAAAACGCGCTGGGTTGCTATAGTAACGAACGCAACTTTAATACACATCGATTGATAGATAAACCGAGCGCTCTTATTTCAGTGTTGTTAATGTTGTAGTTACTTCAGCAGGTTCATTCGTACATTCAGTTTAACATGAAGTTAAATTTAATTTATCATTCATTGGAACTGTTCAGACACTTAAGATATGTGTTTGGTCCGTCCATGCAATAAACGCGCCCTTGAATAAGCAGGGTTTTACTTCAACTGTTCAGGTAATGTCAATGGAATGACCCATTTCCATAAAACTTGAGTATTGTATCTTATAGAAAATAACTGGCATTTCCACGCAATGAAAGAGTTTTATTTTAACAGTAGCCTAGTAACCACTCAGTGACTTGGCAGCTTTATCAATGGCTTGAGCGGTTTTACTCAGGACTATTGCTGTCTCGATAGAGAGCTGTCATCCGCTCGTGTGAATAGCAGTGGCCGTCCTGAGGAGAGCTCAAACGTGGGCTGCTCAAAATGAGTCGATGAGAGAGCTACGGACTCAAAAACAAGCTCAATCCAGTGAAAGTCGGTAAAGAGTGCAGCGCGTATCTGTGAAGGGGAGCTGTGGGGGCTCGAGTGACACGCACAACGTCTCCATCAATTTGCGCATGTAGTAATTTAATGTCTACATATATTAAAGCACTGAATCGCTATCGAATAGCGATTATTAAGATTCTTAGCATTTGATATCGATTATTGATTCACGATTCAAAAAACATGTTTTAAGATAGATGCATATGCATTGTCAGGATTTGTAATCGATGCATCGAGAAAATGAGTGAATCGTTACATGTAGCTGTTACATGTGTCTACTGAATTTCATAGTTCTATGTGAAACGTAGCACGAAGGGCGCTTAATTGAAATTTTGTAGGTGGCGCTATCGAGCCGTTTTGCCACACCTAATTCTGAAACCTGTACCAGACATACATTTTCACCACTTCTAATGCATGTGCAAAATTTCATGACTTTTCGAGCATGTTTAGGCCCTCAAAAATGCAATTCATTTTGGAGAAGAATAATAATTGACCGAGCAATTACAATAGGGTGCTCACACCATTAGTGCTCGGGCCCTAATGAAAAGAGCAAGAGAAGGTCCCCCATAGGAATACAAAAATAACTTTTCAAACATTTTTTTCTGAATGCCATTATTTATTTATTTTTTATATTGCACAAGTTTGTAACATTCGTGTTTTACATCCAAACAAACGTTTGAGAAATGAGCTGCAGACCTTTTTTGTGGTTGTTGTTGGTGGTGTAACCCAGGGGTGTCCAATCCTGCTCCTGAAGGCCACTGTCCTGCAAAGTTTAGCTCCAATAAAACAGTGTGCAAAAAGTGTTGAGGGATGAATAGAGATCACCAGAGATAATTCAAACAACATGGTGAATCTGAAACTCTCTGGTCTGACAACAGAGGATTCAGCTGTTTATTAATGTGCAAGACATACACAATGATGCATAAAAGCACTGGGCTATACAAAAACATTTCAGGGAGGAATATGGGGAAATGATGCTGGAGCACATACAACTTTGATCCAAAGAAACAGATGCACCTTCTGCTGAAGGATAGAATACATAAGCTATATATGTCAGGGTCCTGACCTGACAGTCTTTTCTGTGTTGACATATGTTTCTTTGATTGTCTTATGTCTGAGCACATGACTCTCTTTGTTTGTGTTGGCCATGTGCTCCTCTGGCCCCGCCTCCTTGTTTCCTGTTGCCACACCCCCTTGATTAGTACTTGTCTAGTCCTCATTTGCTTGATTGTGTTCACCTGATCCTCATGTGCTCTGCTCCTCTTATCCTTTTCCCTCATGTTTTTGCTACTTTGTTGCATCTGTTGTGAGCGTTCTTTGTGTGTGAAGATCTTTCAGTGCTACATTTAGTATTCCCTGTTCAGCCCAAGCTTTGCATTTGTTTTCTTTGAAATAATTTCTGTTTTTCTCCTTTGTTCATGTTTTTTTTTATTCTAGTCTTGTTCAAGTCTTTTTGCTCTAGTTCTCTCTACTCTTAATTTTGGTTTTGTATTTTGATTTAGATTTTATTGCTTATTTCTTTTCTCTCTAGTTCTCTGCAAGGTAGCAGTCTTGTTATATTTCCTTTTTTTATTTTAATTTTTTACTTTGCTAGTTCCAGTATTAGTGTAGTTCTTTATTTTGTTTCTCATTTGCCTGATTTGTTTTGCAGTTGTCTCTTGTTTCGCGTGTTTTGTCATGGCGTGTGTGTCTTGTATTGGTTCCTGACTGCTCCCTGATGTGATATAAGACAGTTTAATGTTGTTATAAGTAATATGTTGCTTATCCAGTAGGTGGCGACCAAGTGCTTGAGAAGAGTTTAGTTGCAGCGTTAAAAGAAATTGAAGCAACACAGTGTTTTGATGAGTAGTCACATTTAGCTTGTGTATTCAGCCAAAGCTCAGATGTTAATAAAGCACAAACGTTAAAGAAACAATGTCGCTTTATTGAAACACCACATGGAGAAGTGGAGCGCCGTTAACACCATGGCAAAGTTTCAGCCGCCGGACAGTTTTGATTTTGGTCATCCCAAACGATGGCCTGAATGGGTCCAGAGATTTTGCCGCTACAGGATAGCTACCAAACTGGACAAAGAAGAGGCTGAAGTTCAGGTCTGTACGCTGCTTTATTCGATGGGAAAAGAAGCTGAACATGTGTATCAGACATTTACGTTTGGGGAGGAAGAAAGAGAGGACTATGATATTGTAATCAGGAAGCTCGATGACTACTTTGTACCGAAAGTTAACGTTATTCACGAGCGTGCACGATTCCACATGAGGGCTCAAAAGCCAGGTGAAATGGCTGAGGAATATATCTGTAGCCTCCATGAGCTAGCGAACAGATGTGACTTCGGTGCTGCCAAAGACGAAAATATTCGCGACAGACTCGTGATTGGGATTCTGGATAGAAACCTGTCAGAAAAGCTTCAGTTAATGCCCGACTTGACTCTCAGAAATGCTGTAGAGCTCGTGAGGCAGTCGGAACAAGTCCTTGAACACGTTAATGAACAGGCTGCAAGCGTTAGTGCTCAAATCAGCGAGGTGCTAGGAATGATTCATTACCTGGGCAGGTATGTTCCTCATCTCTCTGAGGTTATTCGACCTCTCAACGAGCTGTTGAAGCGAGATGCATTATGGTACTGGGGATCTGTGCAAGAGGAGGCCTTTGAAAATGTAAAGCACCTAATCACAGAAGCTCCTGTACTAGCATTCTATGATGTCACAAAGCCCACAGTCGTCAGCGCAGATGCAAGCAGCTACGGTCTGGGGGGCGTTTTGCTGCAGGATCATGACGGACAGGGTGTTGACCGACGCTGAAAAAAGGTACGCCCAGATCGAAAAGGAGTGCCTGGCGGCTGTGTGGTCCTATGAAAAATTCTCACACTACCTGTATGGATTGGAAAGTTTCATCCTGTAAACCCACCATAAACCACTGATTCCATTGATCAATGCCAAGGATCTTATATCCTGTTGCACAATATGTACCCGGCAAACAACTGGTGGTCGCTGATACGCTTTCACGACACCCTCAGTCAACCATCTCTTCAGTGGTCTCAGAATTAGTGCAAGAAGTGGAAGCTTATGAGAATGCAGTGAGTGATGCATGGCCAATCTCTCCCACAAAGCTGGAATCTGTGAGAAGAGAGACGGAGATGGTCAGGCAGTACGTGACCGATGGCTGGCCCAGGTATGCTGCTAATGTACCACAAGCCATAAAATCATACTACAGTGCACGCCATCACTTGTCAATTTTTCAGGACCTTGTGCTTTATGATGACAGAATCGTAATAATCCCCAAAATATGAGGTCCGGAATACTACAAAGACTGCACGGTGGTCACCAATGCATCGTGAAATGTAGAGAGAGAGCCAGATGTAGTGTGTGGTGGCCGGGCTTAAGTAAGGAAATCAAGCAGTTAGTTAACAGCTGCAAGGACTGTCTGGAATCAAGACCTACCCAGAAGAAGAAGCCACTTCTAACCATTCCACTGCCTGACTGTCCATAGGAGAGAATCGGTGCTGATATCTGTGAAGTGAATAAGCAGCATTACTTAGTAGTCTTGGACTATTTTTCAAGATACATTGACATAGCTCATCTTCAGGACATGTCAGGTGAAACAACACATGCTTGCTTAAAGAACATGTTTGCACGATGGGGCTCTCCCAATGTTCTCTTTACCGATAATGGACCACAGTTTAGTGGAAGTGCTTTCAAAGACTTTGCGAGAGACTATGATTTTCAGCACATTACGTCAAGCCCTTATTATGCCCAGTCGAATGGAGAGGCCGAGAGGGCAGTACAAACAGCTAAAAAGATTCTGAAACAGTCTGACCCATTTACAGCTTTTGATGAGCTACAGAGCCACACCCCTTCAAGCTACAGGAGTAATGCCCGCACAGCTCGTGATGGGTAGACAAATAAGAACTACAGTTCCCACATTAAAGTCGCACCTGAAACCTGAATGGCCTGATCTTCGGCAAGTGAGAAAGGCTGATCAAAAAGCAAAAAGGAGCTATAGAAAGTATTACAACAAAAGAAACAGTTTCAGAACATTACCAGAGATTCCTCCTGGAACTTATGTTGCAGTCAAGCTGGATGTTGAAAGAGGGTGGATAAGATCCGGCACTATTCTCGGTCGTACCTTATCCAATCTGAAACTGGAGTACTCAGACGAAATCGACGACACCTAATGCCCACAGTCGGTAACAATGAACCAGGATATACTTCAGTTCAACAGACACACCCATAGGAAAGAAAAATCAAAAGTGAGATCTCTTTACCATCTCAAATGTTTCTCCTAGACATAAATGAGGTTACTTCAACATCAAATGGAGACTTTTGCTTGAGTCTCCTGCTTCTCACACTTGTCTCCTGAGACAAAAACTCTAACACTCTCACAATGGTCTCCTTTAAAGTTTTAGAAGAAATCTCAACAAAATCACACACAATGTGCTCATATTTTTCTCCTTGGCTAGAGACTTTGGACCACTCATATTTGTCTCCTGTAAAGATTCAGAAGATATCTCAACAACATCACACACTATGCTTATATTTTTCTCCTTAGATAGAGATTTTGGTAGTCTCACATTTGGCTCCTCTAAAGTTTAAAAGAGACCTCAACAACATCACACACTGTGCTCATATTTTTCTCTTTGGCTAGAGACTTTGGATCACTCATATTTGTCTCCTGTAAAGATTCAGAAGAGATCTCAACAACATCACACACGGTGCTCAGATTTTTCTCCTTAGCTAGAGACTCTGGATCACTCATATTTGTCTCCTGTAAAGATTCAGAAGAGATCTCAACAACATCACACACTATGCTCATATTTTTCTCCTTAGATAGAGACTTTGGTGGTCTCACATTTGGCTCCTCTAAAGTTTAAAAGAGATCTCAACAACATCACACATTGTGCTCAGACTTTTCTCCTCAGCTAGAGACTCAGGATCACTCATATTTGTCTCATCTAAAGATTCAGAAGAGATCTCAACAACATCACACAATGTGCTCAGATTTTTCTCCTTAGCTAGAGACTCTGGATCACTCATATTTGTCTCCTCTAAAGTTTAAAAGAGATCTCAACAACATCACACACTGTGCTCAGACTTTTCTCCTCAGCTAGACACTGGATCTCTCACACTTGTCTTTTCTGAAGTTTCAAAAGAGATCTTAATAACATCACACACTGTGCTCAGACTTTTCCCTTAGCTAAAGTCTTAATAAAGACACATTTGTCTCCTCTAAATTTTAAAAGTGATCTCAACAACTTTACAATGTGTATACCAAGTTAAATGTCTCAATGTGAACTCAAACATTTCTATCATATACTATGAATTAATAATCAAATTAGTCAAGGATTGGGTCATAAGCCATTTAATGTGCCTTTCAGCAAAGAAACTGCATGGATGTCTTTCCTGTAGCAATTTTTCTGATAACTTCATCTGGTACATTACTATTTTAAGAAAGTCCTACTTTCTTATTGTATCTACAATTAAGAGTAACGTTAACCTCATTTCTGCATAATTTCACTTTTAATATAGGCTTAAATGCTGACATTATGGACTTTTTTTTTTTTAACTTTATTGGTGCACAATTTGTAAAGTTGTTGAGATCTCATCTAAACTTTAAGAGGAGACAAATGTGAGAGGTCCAGTGTCTTTAGCTAAGGAGAAAAGTCTGAACACAGTGTACGATGTTACTGAGGTCTCTTCTAAAACTTTAGAGAAGACAAGTGTTAGACTGTTGGAGTCTTTAGTTTAGTAGAAAAATCTGAGCACCGTGTGTGATGTTGTTGAGATCTCTTCTAAAACTTTAAGAGGAGACACGTCACATCCACACGCCACATGAACTGTCAGTTTGTTTGTTTTTCTTCTGTCACGTGTTTCTTTGAGTTTCCCGCCACAATCTGTTTCCATGGACATTAATCATCATCATCACAGCTGTTAGTCATTTGAGTTCATTAGTATGTGTATTTCAGTTCAGTTCTGTCAGTGTGTCTTTGTCGGGTCTCGTTTGTATGAAGGAATGTGTTGGCGTATGTTCTGCTCTGGATTCGGTGTTTCTCCCTGTAGATTATCAAGTAAAGACTTATTTAACTTTACTCTTCCTCGTCGTGTGTTTGATACACCACCATTATGTAACAACACATGTGAGAGCTCCCGAGTCTCTAGCTGAGGAGAAAAGTCTGAGCACAGTGTGTGATGTTATTGGTCTTTTTTAAAAGTTTTAGAAGAGATCTCATTGTGAGAGTGTTGAGATTTTGTCTCAGGAGACAAGTGTGAGAAACAGGAGACTCAAGCAAAAGTCTCCATTTGATGTTAATTTAACCTCATTTATGTCTAGCAGAAACATTTGAGATGTTAAAGTTTCTCCCCTTTGGGTAGATTCTATCTCATTCATGCACACCATTTCAATCAAGCACAATACAAGCATTCTCATATTTGAAGTTTAGTGTGTTTTGTTGCACAATTACTTAACAGAGGAAAACATGGCCTATATTTGCATGCATGCAAAATGGGTTGTACAAGACAAACTTTACAATGTTAAATGAAGAAGAAAAAAAAAAGTTTATGCAACAACCATGAGGCACTGGTACACTATTAAATTTGTTAAAAAAAAAGAAAGAGTCTAAACATCTCACACTTGTCTAATCCCTTAGGAATTAGACAAGAGTTTGGAATATGCGCTGCATATACAATGCTGAGCATTGAAGATAAATTTAAATGAGTATCCCTTTATATTCATATTCTGAAATGTATAATGCTATTTAAATAATAGTTTCAGTATTTACAATATTAGTAAAAATTTAAAATTTAACATGTGTCTCCTAAAATAAAATTGAAGACATTTGGGGCTGGTTGCAAAAACTTCTTAGAATAGTCTTAAAAGTTGGTCATCTAATTTATTATTATTATTATTATTATTATTATTTTACTTCAAGCCTGGTAATAACATTTTAAAGTCAGTTGCATAAAAGGTATATCTGTTTAATTTGAATCAGGAAAGTAAGACTGGCTGCCCTTTGGTTAACTGCTACTTAGTCAAACTAGTTCTTAAGTTAATATGCAACTATGCTAAGTTTATGCAGCTGGCACCAAAAGACAAAGCTGATACCTAAATGAGACATGTAAGAGAATAATCAGCTCTTAGTATCCCGAGCTTAGTAAAAGCTCTGTCAGAACCATAGCCTTGTGGACAGCACATCAACATTGAGACACAGCAGCTCCTCAGACAGCACGAGTTCAAATCCCAGCTAAAGGTACTTTCCTGCTCCTGTTCCCTTCTCACCTCTCCCATTGTGTACTCTCTCTCATCCTACTGTCCTGTCCATTAAAGGTAAAAAACAAACAAAACAATGTCATCCAAAAAAAAAAAAAAAAAACTGAAAATATTTTTTACAATAAAGAGATTTCTTGTTTCTCATTTTGGACTCCTTTCTCTCAGAACTTTCTCATGTCTCAGTTGTGTCTACTGTTATTTTTCTTAAGGCATTTTAGGAGAAACATCTGAGACAGTGTTGATACTAAAATGAGAGATATTTGAGAATCACAACTAAGTCGCATGAGCTTAGAAAGAGCAACCTCTGAGCAATAAAATATTCCTATAATGGAGTCTTGAAAGAGACTACAGAAAGACAATAAAGAGATGTTCTATTTTCTTCCACCACATTCTCAGTTTTAACTCCTTTTCTCTCAGATATTTCTCATGTCTCATTTGTGTCTATTCTTATTTCTCCTAAGGAATTTTAGGAGAAACATCTGAACAATTTTGATACTAAAATGAGAGATATATGAGAATCACTTGTTATCCTGAGGTCAGAAAGAGCAACATCTGAGCAATAAAATGTTTCTCTGATGGAGCCTTAAAAAGAGATAACAGAGCAATAATAAAGAGATCTCCCATGTCTCTCACACCACATTCTCAGTTTTGACTTTTTTTTCTCAGATATCTCTCATGTCTCATTTCTGTCTACTCTTATTTCTCCTAAGGAATTTTATGAGACACATCTGAAACTCTGTTGATACTAAAATGAGGGATATATGAGAATCACAACTAAGTCTCATGAGCTTAGGAAAAGCAACCACTGAGCAATACATTTTTTCTTATGGGCAGGGGCCAAAGGAAACTCATGGTCAGGATCAACTTGTGGCTTCTATGTCTGATAACGCCTCAGACATTCCAGTGCAGGTTGAACAACCAGGAACTGGTCTATCTGAATCTGATTCCAGTCACACAACAATCCTTTCACCGAAAAGGGGGAAAATAAGGTCTGGAAAACAAGGTCTGGACGAATTGTCACAACTCCACAGAGATACAAGGATTTTGTTGACATTGTTAGTGAAAAGAAAATGTTGTTTCTAACTACAGTAATTTTATGGTTCAACGTTACATAGGTTAAGTAACTCATAAGGAAGGCTGATGTGATATAAAACAGTTTAATGTTGTTATAAGTAATATGTTTCTTATCCATTAGGTGGCGACAAAGTGCTTGAGAAGAGTTTAGTTGCAGAATTGAAAGAAATTGAAGCAACACAGTCTGCGAGTGTTTTGATGAGTAGTCACATTTAGCTCGTGTGTTCAGCCAAAGCTCAGATGTTAATAAAGCACACACGTTAAAGAAACAATTTCGCTTTATTGAAACACCACACCTGAGATTCCCTGCCTCCTGGTTCCTTCTGCCTGGCAGCTAGACCGGTTTATAGTCTGTGTGCAGCAAATATCAGATCTCTGCATCATTGTGCCTTGCCCTGTCTTCACCACTACCATCTGTCTGGCCCAGTCACGTCCTCAGCAGTTCTTCGACCTGTTGGGTCCGTGTACTTTTGTGTCCATTCTTTTTTCGTTTTTTAACCATGTCAAGAAAAACAAAAAACGAACGGTTGTTGTATCTTTAAATGCTATGGTAAATACCAAAATTTAAATTAAAACCGAATACACAAATTTCATGTACACAAAATAAATATTGACTTCTTTTCAGATTTTGGTTTATTACGTTTTGCATCTTTATAAACCAAAGTTAAAAAAGGACAGATTAAAGAAAGTCGAAGAAATGTCAATTTACAAGTTTTCTTTTGTAAAATTGTTGTTTCTCCCACACTTTTGAGAGCCATGTCTCTGAAACATGATAATACTTGACTTGATTTTCACCCCATTCTCACTCACGAGGGGTCCGATACTGCCGCAATGCTATACTGGCGGCAAACGCGTCCAGCGAAGCGGGACATTCTAAGCGCTTAACATGAAAAATAAGCGCTTAATGTACTAGTGATCTTGGAGGAGCAAATTCACTACACCACACAATTCACTTACCTTATAAGCAGCCCACTATGAACACAATAACACGTTAAGCATTTTCCTACAAAATAAAAATACAGTTATGAAGAAAACGCTAATGCATTAAGACACTGATATTAAATGACCAATAAAGATACGCAGACAAGCAGGTCAGGCCGAACATGAAGGCAATGCGCTTTCAACGTTCAGCGTTTTCCACTTATAGAAAACTGTTAGAAACGCTTAACATAAAAATATTGTCCTTCCACTTTGTTTAGGTTGCCGTTGTCTTAGCCTTATGTTGTTGATGACAAGAAAATGTGCGAGAAAATAGTTTCTTCCTGGTTGTTGTTTTAGTAGGATTAAGCCACTTAAAGCGTGTCCCAGCGACGCGGCCGTAACGCATTGCTTTCAATGAGAATTGAGAAATATTTAATGTCAAACTTCCACTGAGGCAAAGGCTATGGGAATTTTGTCTTCATGAAAATTACATATTGGGGTATAATTTTGTCATCACAGCATGTGTTGGTATATCAATTTGAACAGCATAGCATAGCCTTTAAAGTGACTCCTAATCCCAAACAATTTCTCAATATAAAACAATATAAAACACTGAACAGAGCCAGACGAAAAAGTGACAGTAATTTAGATGTCGTTTTGGCCTTTATTCATATAAAACAGAGTAAAAAGCAAAATGACGGGTTTGAGACCACAAGCATAAACTCGATAATGTTAGAGCGCTAGAGGCTACAAGGTTTAGAAATGTCATGTTTAGGTTAAAATATAAATGTAAAGGCGCTAGAGGGCGCTTTGGCGTCTGTGTGTATGACGCAAAACAGGAAATTAAATTTAGCATTTTTACATATTAAAAAACAAGTTGTATATCATTTATATTATTTTTAACAAAATAATAATCTTGCATAAGGAAAATTAGCTTGTATCTGCTAATTCTATTCATCAGTGTTAAAATAAAAACAAAGAAACCGCATTTTCCATATTTCATTTCTGGTTTAAAAAAGGAAAAAAGAATGGACGCAAAAGTACACGGACCCTGTTGACTTCCAGAGCTGGTTCCAACAGTCACCCTTAGCTGTCCTGTCATTGTTTATTGTCGGCCCTTCTGTTTGGACTGTTCCTGCCTCACCCTTTCTTGTGCTGTGCTTTAATAAACATCACACCCCACTCATTCTTCGTCTGGGTCCTCCCTTTCAGAACCCTTGACAGAATACACTTTATAGTACATCCATCATTACTGCCAACATTGTCTTCTGAAAGAAATGTGAAAAAAGAGCCCATAATACAAATTCAAAATATGTAGATACTGTAGGCTGCATATGCAGAACTGTATGCAAATATTCCTCTTCCTCCTTTTTCTTTGAGTATTAAGATGAAAAGAAACAGCTTGCTCTCACACTTCTCAAACCATGGTCTCCTCATCTCTCTGGTTGTTTCTGCTGCTAGCAGCTGTCTCTCGTAAGTCTCCATAGTTTTTACAGAAATAATTCATAATAAAAATTACCTATTTATGGTTATAGTAAATTTTTCCATGTATCTAACACATCTGTCCATATTTGTTTCTCCAGGTGTCCACTGTGTTGAACTGACCCAGACTGATTCTATGGTCTTAAGGCCTGGTCAGGTTTTGACACTGTCCTGTAAGATCTCTGGATATTCATTGACTGACAGCAGCTACTGCACTGGCTTCATACGACAGGCTGCAGGAAAAGCTCTGGAATGGGTCGGAGAGATTTGTAGTAGTGGTAGCACATATTACAGTGATAAATTAAAAAGTAGATATCAAGTTAGCAGAGACACTTCCAGCAGCACAGTGACTCTACAAGGACAGAATATGCAGACTGAGGACACAGCTGTGTATTACTGCGCCAGACAGTCACAGTGACACAGAGCAGTTACTGCCTTGTTCAAAAACAACATTGTCACTCACCACACAAATAGTTCAGTTCCAGATTATATTCAGTCTTCAAAAAATGACAGTATATGTTCTAAACTTTGAAATTTGTTAGTAAAAGTTAAAATAGAGATTTTTATTTTTAAATGTGCAGATATTTCATTCATATTTCTGTCTTCTCTACTTGCCACTTAAAGCTCAGTTCACTGACATAATCCTGCCTCCTGACAATGTGTTACAAGTGAATTCTTGGCACATTTTACAAGAGGGCGCACTGTTCTCACATGTAGTCAAATCATGGTAAATACAAAATGAGTCTCTGTAGAAGGATTCTCTAGATCTCTCATTCTACTTCTAACACGTTATTTCATGATAGCGAAGTCTCTTTTTATGAATTATAAATAGTGGCCAATAAGCAATCTTCCGACAGTCTAGAATAGATATAATTGCTGATACTGTCATCACTGAATTATTTATTTATTGATCCATTCTCATGAAGCTCATGACTATGAAAGCTTGATTAACCATTAACTTCTTTTTCAAGAGTAATGCTAATAATGCACGCTTGATGTTTGTTTCTGTAAAGTACTAAAGTGTGTGTTGTATTTCTGTTTCTGAGAGCAGAATTTCTAATACTGAACACAGCACGACTTAAGAAAATATTTATTGCCTTTACAGTGACCAAATTTAAGGCATTCAGTGTTTATTCCAGGATACCCCTTGAAGTAAACTGAATCTGAAAGGCCTTAGATATCAGCATAGAATAAAGACCAGAAAACAAAAAAGGTTACATTTACTAAAAAGTAAAAAAAAAAAAAAAAAAAAAAAAAAAAAAAAAGGGGGGGGGGGGATAAATGTGTGGTCATATCTATCTCTTAGCAAGGTACTTTTTAGCAACATGTATCACTTTAAATAATATGAATAATTACTAATATCGAAACAACAGAGACATATGGAGAAAAAAATCACTTACTGATGCGTTGCCCCTCAGGAAACACCTGTGTTTGGTTATTGCCTCTATGAAAATAAGTGAATTTGCATGTATAGTTTCATAAGACTTGTTTAAACTCTATAACTATAAAGCATATAAGAAACTACTAAAATACATTATGTTAAAGTAGCTATCTATTAACATACTCAAACATAAATGAAAGACAGTACAATCAAGAAATGGTTATTTGAAGTCTTCACAGCAAATTATATCAGAATCAAATTAAGTGACCCTGATGATTGTAAAATAATTTTAGAAAAGATCATACTTTTTTTATTGAAATAATAAAAAAAAACTAAATTTATTGTGATGATTCAATAAAACTGAAGATGATTAATTACACCTCATTTGTATTTCTTCCTTCAGCCTTTCCATCTCCCTCCACTGTATGAGTTTCTCTGAGGGTTTCTATTTATGTTCCTTTAGGTTGATAAGAGTTGTATCAACTGCTTTCTGACCTACGATCATAAGATTTTTGTGGTTTTGATTTTTGCCATTCAATACTGTCAAAAGATATTTCAGAGGAAAAAGAAGTGCCAAAATTATGAGACACTACTGAGGGATGCCCAGAAAACTTATGGAAGGTTCCAAGACCCATGAAGACTAAGAAGATGGTTAGAGCAATGATTGTCACAATCACGGCTGTTGTGTTGGTCCTACATGCACGCCGGCTGTACTTCTGAGCTTCCACGCTGTCTCCCTCATTCATCTTGCTTCTCGCCTTAAAAAATATAGAGGAAAACTTAACTGAGTAAATCTGAGTATAGACTAACATGTTGTTCCAAACACATGCTTGCACTTATCTTTAACGAACATATCAAAGCAGCGAGACCCAGACACGACACAATCAGTTATAAAACATGATGTTGAACACAGAGCAGCACATGTGGTCTTTTCCTTTAAATTTCACCTTCACAAAGATGACTTTAGGTGAAACCCCCCCATTATCTGACTCTGAGAAGTTATTCATTTCAACTGTCACAGTTTCTCTGGCAGAATCTTGTAAGGGAATCTCGTATATGTTTTGATGCTCCATCCTGTTCACAAAAATGAATCAATAAGTCGATCATAAACTTCTGCGTCCTTCTATTGCTTGTGTTCATGTGTTCTCTTCTATTTCATGCGTTCTCTTGTGTTGCTCTAAATGTGTGGTGTTAGTTTCCATTAACCCCCACCTTTGTGGTGTGAAAACCTTGTGACCTTTTTTCATTCTGGATGGTAAAACTTTGTGTCCTTTTAGCTACAACCACAAAGCCATACACAAGTAGGACTGGTAACACTGTGGTCATGATCTGAGTTTATTCCACAAACATATCCATTTCTGTGGTAGAATTCAACTCAGTAATTACAGGGTAAGTGCAGGTTCACAACATACTGCAAACAACTGTAATTTTTTCTGCCTAAAGAACAGCTGATACCCAAACTATGAAGATGGTGTGTTTGTGTGTTATAAAAACTTACATTAATGCTCCAATAATGTGATTTAGACCTCAAATCATGAAGGACACAGAGTGAGATGCTGCAAGAAAATTGTACAATTCAAGTTGTCCTAAACATGAAACATGAGAAAAAATAATTCATAAGGCTACAGCGTAAAGCGTCTTTCCCTCCTGTCAGATGCATGTTATTTAATGCATTTAAGACTGGTTTTCCTCAGTGTAACATACTGTACATCTTACGGTTATGTCAAATTGACCAAAATGATTTGAGAAATGTAAGTAAATTTCTTACTCAGTCTTGAGTAAATGACTTACTCATTAATGCAGTCACTTATATGTCACCACCTACTGGTGTAAAAATGTAACTTGGAGAAAGTTCTTCAAACACATAGGTACAAACAAGCAGTGACAAACTGGAGTTCATGCAAAACTGTTATGTACATTTCCCATAAGCTACATTGCATGTTTTAAATGTTCTAAATGTGTGATGTTAGTTTCCAGAAACTCACCCATTTGTGGACTTTATGACTTATTTTCATTCTGGATGGTAAAACTTGATGTCATTTTTTAAGCTAGAGCCACAAAGCTATACACAAGTAGGACTGGTAACACAATGACATGATTTTATATGTGCAAAAGCGTGCATTATAGCATAACAGGTTCCACAAAGTTACCTACACTATATTGCCAAAAGTATTGGGACACCCCTCCAAATCATTGAATTCAGGTGTTCCAATCACTTCCATAGCCACAGGTGTATAAAATCAAGCACCTAGGCATAAAGACTGCTTCTACAAACATTTGTGAAAGAATGGGTCGCTCTCAGGAGCTCAGTGAATTCAAGTATGGGACCATGCATTGCATAACAAGCATTGTCAGACTGGAGGAGGAGTTTATGCAAAACTGTGCTGTATATTTCTGTGTGTCTGTGTTCACTGACTGTATGTGGATCCTGTAGAGGAGAATCAATCAGCAATGACAACAATGATCAGTTCACTCCTGTTATTACTATTTTTACATGGTCTGTAACTCATTCCTAAATAATAATTTGTGCATATATATATATATATATATATATATATATATATATATATATATATATATATATATAATGCATATATAATTTTAGAAATTTTACATCTTTCTGACTTGAGTATTTTTCCTCTCTCTTCCACAGATATTCATTGTCAGACCTTCACTCAGTCTCAAGCTGTGGTAAAAAGACCTGGTGAATCTTTTCGGCTGGTCTGTACCGCCTCTGGATTTACTTTCAGCAGCTACGTGGCTGCTGTGGTGAGACAGAGTCACGGTAAAGGACTGGAATGGATTGCATACATCAGCACATCCAGTTCTCCGATCTACTATTCCCAGTCAGTCCAGGGAAGGTTCACAGTGTCCAGAGATGACTCCAGCAGTCAACTGTACCTGCAGATGAACAGCCTCAAGACTGAAGACACTGCTGTCTATTACTGTGCTAGAGAGTCACTGTGAATGAGTTCAGAGTCAAAGCAATACAAAAACCACTTCCTTTCCTGTTGACTTCACTTATGATCAAGATGTACTGTGGCGCTCTTGTCATTTTGAGCATCACTCGCTAAACATTTGTTTTCTTGACCAAGAAAAAGACTTGTCTTGGAATAACAGGCCGCTAGATGGCACGATTGAAGAATCAGAATTAAGTATAAAAATATAAATGAATGATGCATGGTTCTGCACTAAGCATGAAGTCTGTGAAAGGATTGCCAGTGCCAGGTAAATGTAAAGCAGACAATCTACTTCAAATGCCAAAACTAACAAAACAACATGTTTACACCAGATGCAAGCAGCGAAACACAACAAAAGCCAACTGAAGCCATTAAAATCAGT
Organism: Hypophthalmichthys molitrix; assembly: GCA_037950675.1. Taxonomy (NCBI): domain Eukaryota; kingdom Metazoa; phylum Chordata; class Actinopteri; order Cypriniformes; family Xenocyprididae; genus Hypophthalmichthys; species Hypophthalmichthys molitrix. Next base: position 28,450,448 of record CM075494.1, on the reverse strand, counting down.
GATGCTGTCTACACTGGATGCGGCGCAGAGCGACATGACACGACAAATTCATGACAGTAAACTGATGACTCATTCTATTTCTGATGTACTTTAAGCTCAAGCTACTTCTGACACAAAAGACAAATGGATTTGCAGTTTGCTTTGAAGTGTCCATTGTAGACAGCCTGAATCAAGCTGCTTGCGTCAACCAATGCGTTCGGTTTAGACACCTTGTTTTAAAGACAAGAAAATATGACAAGGCATAGGCTTATCTTGCCTTTGGTTTCAACTGTACAACGGTGGGACAGTATAAAGCCAAAGATGTCTTTATATGAGTGCATGTAGGTGTGTGTGTTTATATGGTCACAGATGTTGTCCTCTTTTTTGGAAAGCAATTATACCAAATAAATGACCAATCGCAACATCTTGGACAACCGAAGAGCTGTATATGCAAATTCTCTACTAGCTCTCTATACAAAAGAGGAGTATCTGCTTTGTGGATCAGTAGGAGTAATAAAGCTGCATTGACTTCAAATCCTGATCCTCTCATCAGCTCTACTCCTGCTGGCAGCAGCTTCATCCTGTGAGCTTCACTGATGTTTATTTAAACTCTAAGGGAATGAAATAAGCTTCATAACTGTTAACAGAAGTTTTGAGGCATAATTAATAACACATTCTTCCATTGTTGTTTTCAGGTGGTGTTTACTGTGTTGAGCTCACTCAACCTCCATCTATGGTTGTGAAACCACAAGAATCATTTTCCATCTCCTGCAGGATTTCAAAATCAAGCTATTGCATTCACTGGATACGTCAACCTACTGGAAAAGCACTGGAATGGCTGGGATATCTTTGCAGTGGTGGTAGCAGTAATATTAAAGACTCCATAAAAAACAAGATCAGTTTCACCCAGGACACGTCCAAAAACACAGTGTTTCTACAGGGAAAGAATTTCCAGACTGAAGATACAGCTGTGTATTACTGTGCAAGAGACACAGTAAACAAAACACATCTCTGTACAAAAACCTGAAAACATTAATACATACCATCCACCCCCCCAAAAAAAAAGCTTTAACATTTTATGGACTGTTTCCTTTGTCGCCATGCCTGTAGGCACTCCTAGACACAGGTTTTTCTATACAAAAACCTGAACACATCCATCCATCCATCAATTCATCCATCCATCCATCCTGATAAAAAAATATCAGATAGCCATAGTCATTTAACATGTATGAAACATGTTCTAAAAAATGTATGTAATTTTTTTTTATCTAGTACCATTATGCTCTTTCATTATGCATTTTGGTCTTCTTTTATTTGTTACATATTGCTGTTTTTCATACACAAAGGTAACAAGCATTGACAGGAGGAGTTTATGCAAAACTGTGCTGTATATTTCTGTGTGTCTGTGTTCACTGACTGTATGTGGATCCTGTAGAGGAGAATCAATCAGCAATGACAACAATGATCAGTTCACTCCTGTTATTACTATTTTTACATGGTTTGTTAATTTCAACATTATAACAATAATATATGTATAAATAATTATAGAAAGCCCATTACAACATATAGTTTTAAATCCTTGTGACTTTTCAGTTTTTTTTCTCTCTTTTCCACAGATATTCATTGTCAGACCTTCACTCAGTCTCAAGCTGTGGTAAAAAGACCTGGTGAATCTTTTCGGCTGGTCTGTACCGCCTCTGGATTTACTTTCAGCAGCTACTATGCTGCTGTGGTGAGACAGGGTCACAGTAAAGGACTGGAATGGATTGCAACTATCGGCACATCCAGTTCTCCTATAAGATATTCCCAGTCAGTCCAGGGAAGGTTCACAGTGTCCAGAGATGACTCCAGCAGTCAACTGTACCTGCAGATGAACAGCCTCAAGACTGAAGACACTGCTGTCTATTACTGTGCTAGAGAGTCACTGTGAATGAGTTCAGGGTCAAAGCAATACAAAAACTACTTCCTTTCCTGTTGACTTCACTTATGGTCCAGATGTACTTTTGTATTTACAAGCGGAGGCGCTCTTGTCAAGTAGTCTTAGTTGCCTGTTTTGAGCATCACTAAGTAAACTTTAGTTTTTAAGACACCGTCTCAAGTTAAAGGAATTTCAACTTTTACACGCAGCGCCGCTCATCAATGTCACTTCCAAAACAGTAGCCCAATCAGAAGAACTCAGAGGCGGGGCAAGCGTTGAGCTTCTGTTTACAGTAGCAAGTTGGCATGACAGCTGGTTTATTTGACGGCAACATGGCGGAGGAGGCGCTCATTATTATCTTATTTTCTTTTTTTCCATGTCAATACTTGTATTTATCGTTATTGCATCACGTCTCAAAACCGCGTCTCGAGACCCTCGCGTTCTATGCTGCGCTTTTTAAAAAACCATTCCTGAGCTCTGCTTCTCGTGTTTTTAGACGCAAAGATGCATTTTGTGTGAATGTTCCCTTAGAGTAGACAATATTCACAGTTGTTTTGTAAATCAGTTATATCACCATTGGGGAAGAAAAAAACGTAGCCTATACAAATTAAAAAATAAATCAATAAATAAATAAATAGAAGAAGAGGATTGCAGAGTGTATTATTGTTAAACTTCCAAAAGTCTCAAGAGAGGTCCCCATGTGGCTTCAAATCTTTTTTTTGTGAGCCAAGCTCACCAAAAACGTAAGTTTTCCAATTGAGGAGTATTACCTTTTTGGCTGTAATTAAGCCTACCATTAGAGCGTGCTGATGAGTATGAGGGATAGTATCCATTACATTAGAACAGCCAAAAATCGCCAGATTATGGTCAGGTTGAATGTTAATTCTATATGCGCTTGAAAACAATTAAAAAATATTAGACCAAAAATCATACAGAATAGGGCAAAACCAAAATAAATGTGCCAATGTCCCCTCTGCCATCTTGCACCTATCACACTGAGAAGAAATGGAGGGAAATATTTTGTTCAATCTAGTTTTGGAGTAATGAATGCGATGCATAACTTTGAACTGGATTAATTTATATCTCGAATTTACAGAACAGCTCTTTATTCTCGACAGGCCTTCTTCCCAGATCTCATCAGACATTTCATTGTTCACTTCAGCAGACCAGGCTATTTTAAGGTGTTTGGTGCATATAGGTGTTGTAAAAGCATGAACAAAATGAGATGCCAAATGTCTAGTTTCAGGATTAGAAGATAAAAGTTCATGAATAATATGGTTTTCGGGTTTATTTATAAACTGTGGAATATTTTTTTTACATATTTTCTAATTTGCAAATAACGGAAGAAGTGAGACTGTGGGAGTACAAATGTATTTTTAAGTTGCAAAAAGGACGCAAATTGATCTTCTATATAGAGCTCTCCTATACAGCATAATCCTTTTTTCCTCCATCCTGAAAAAGCTCCATCAATCTGAGAAGGCTCAAACGAAGGATTGCAAGATATTGGTGTATTGATTGAGACTTTTGGTAGTTAATTTTGATCTGATCAAAATCTTCAAAGAATTTCTCAACACAAAATTACTGCTGCCTAATTTACAGATAGATTTACACTTTCTAAAAAGTAAAGTTGGGAGAGAAGACTCTGGCACTGACATAGCCTCTGCACGAACCCATAGAGGAGAAGTCTCAGGTAGCATGTCATCCAGAATACCCCTTTGCCAGAAAGTGAGAGCCCTGGCATTTGCTGCCCAATAATAATGCTTAAAATTGGGAAGGCCAAGGCCTCCACAATCAGTAGGTTTTAGCAAGTGGGCTTTTGCTATGCGAGGTGTTTTATAGTTCCATACAAATGAAAGAATAACTGAATCAAGTTGCTTAAAAAGGTTGCAGGCAAATAAATAGGGAGATTTTGAAAAAGATATAGAAACTCAGGAAGAGTAACCATCTTTATCACATTCACACGGCCAATTAGTGATAAAGGGAGCAGTTTCCAGCTTTCAATGCTTAATTAAAGTTTATTAATCATGTCTAAAAAATTTAATTTAAACAAATGTTTAGGGTTCTTTGGAATTTTCAGACCGAGATATGTAAAGTGATCATCCACTATTTTAAATGGTATACTGCTCAAAAAGGTATCACTTAAGTTATTCGTTAGGGGCATAAATTCACTTTTACTCCAATTTATTGAGTATCCTGAAAGTTTACTAAAAGTGTCAATGTAATCTAAAATTTTAGGGACAGAAACCACAGGATCTGTGACACACAGCAAAAGATCATCTGCATATAGACTTATCAGACTTTCAGCATTGCCCAATGAAATACCATGGATATGTGGGTGGGTTCTAATTCCTACAGCTAATGGCTCGCGTGCAATGTTGAAAAGTAGAGGTGATAAAGGATCACCTTGTCGTACGCCCCGGTTCAGTTCAAAAGAGCTGGATCTAATACCATTGGTCAAAACAGATGAGGACGGACGGAAGTAAACAATTTTGATCCAGTTGATAAATTTGTTGCCAAATCCAAACTGTTTCAATACCTCAAACATATATGGCCACTCAATCTGATCGAAGGCTTTTTGGGCATCTAGTGAAATGAAATGAAAATTTAAGAGGGCAATGGGTCTATAATTGGCTGGATCTGTCTCAGGTTTTCCTTTTTTCAGAACTACACAAATATTTGCTTCATACAAAGAATCGGGAAGTTTTTTCCTTTGAATTGAATCCTGTAGCATTCTCAGCATATAAGGGGCCAGCCTCTTACTAAAAGCTTTAAAAAATTCACAACCAAACCCATCCGGGCCTGCAGCTTTCCCAGATGGAAAAGCATGAATTGCCTTTAATAAATCTTCAATTGAGAGTTTAGATTCTAGGTCAGACCTAGAGGATTCACTAAGTTTTGGAAGACTTGATTTAGAAAAAAAAAAAATCATAATTATGGTCCGAATCTGTAATTTTAGAAGTATATAATTCAGAATAAAATTCCCTGAAACATTGATTTATCTCATTAGGATTAGTTATTAAAATGCCCGTTTTTGATTTAATCATGTGAATTGCCTTCTTAGCTTGTTCTCCCCTCAATTGCCTTGCAAGCATCCCCTATCTCAAAATTCTTCTGCTTGAGTTTGAGGAGAAGGTTACTTATTTGGCCATTTAGGATAGAATTATACTCATACTTTAATTTTAAGATTTTATTATAATCAGACTTTAAGAGTGACACTCTATATGCTTGTTCGAGTACTGGCAATGTTTCCTCTATTTTCCGAAGCCTACTATTCAAAGCCCGTTTTGCGACAAAGTCGCATTACGACTTTAAAAGTATCCCACAAAATTGAATCTGAAACCTCTCCATTGTCGTTAGTCGCAAAAAACATTTTTTTCCTTCGGCCATTTTTCCAGTTAAATATGAAATAAAAGTTGAATCTTTGATTAGCATTGGGTTGAAACGCCAACAGTAATTTCGTTTTGGCAAAACACTTTCAATTTGGAACGTAACTGGGCTATGATCAGATATTAATATATTATGATATTTAGTATTACTAATATTGGAAACCAATTCAGATGTTACCAAAAAGTAGTCAATTATGTATGATTAAGTATGATTTGTGAACATGAGAATAAAAGGAATAATCTCTATCTGTCGGATGCTGAAGCCTCCAAATGTCAACCATATTTCTAGATTTGATTAAGTTGTTAAGTGTTTGTATGGAGGTAATTGTAGGTGGTGGTTTTGACGATAGTCTATCCATATAAGGATCTAAGTAACAGTTGAAATCTCCACCTACTATTACTGTACAAAATTCCCTATTCTGTCACTAGAGGGCAGCACAATACTGTTCATTATGCTGTAGGAATTCCCTTATCACGCATGCGCGAGTTATACTTGTTCAGACTTGTTCAGACAGCAGCGTGCAGTAGCGAGTTATACTGAGTTTCTTGGCTTCCTTTATTTCTTGAAAATCTGCTTTTCCTTGTGTGGTATTGCTGTGCGTTGATAACTCCAAACCACATTGATGTGCATATCCACACAATAAATATTAAAATCAACCACGTTCACTCTGGAATAGCTGCAGTTCTTTCTGACCGAAGAATTAGGCCAGTGGTGTCCCAACCATTTAACAGCACGCAGAATATCTCACAAGTTGGTCCTTCGAGCCGGATCGGGACATCAGATGCGCTATGGCTACATCCAGAGATTACTATGAGGGAGAACAAGTGCCAGATCCTCGTCCAAGTCGTACCCGGCGGGTGCCCACCTACTTGGAGGATTATGTGCTTGATTATCCACCTCCACGGCATGGTCATCCTTCACCAGCAGATGGCGTTCAAGGTATTTCTCATGTAAGCCAGGACCCTCATAGGGGCTATACTACTCCTGCTCCCAGGGACAGAGATTTTGAAAGTGCAAAGCTGCATCACTTGGAGGCCCGGTGGAAAGAGTTAAGCAGTGAGATGAGAGAACTTCAAATCAGAATGGACAGTGCTAGACAGGCATCCTTTCCATCTAGATCTCCTGTTTATGGACATTACCAGAGTCTTTCTCACCTTGAACTGAGTAACACTGCATTAGAGCCACCTGTGACTGTAACCTCATCCCCACATTATGAGGAATCACACTATCACGAGCCCCCTCTGCAGCAGCAGTCACAACCAAGCATGCAGCCACCCAATTTAGCTCGTGTATCTTCCCTGCCAGGGCCACAGCCACAGAGGCCATTTGCTGAACTGCGACGGTCAGATTCATGGCCTCCCACAACTGCTCAGCCTGTTCAGCCTGCCTATCCTCCGGTACAGCCACAACATCAGCAGTCTCCAGTTCAGCCTGCACCAGCCCGCATGCAGCCACTGCATCAATCAGCTGCGTTACAGCCTGTGCATTCTTATGTTCAACCCCAACGTCAACCAGTTGCTGTACAATCTGCGCCAGCCTTACTGCAGCCACAGTACCCACAGATGGTGCCAGCTCCAGTTCAGCCTGTGCCAGCGCAACCAGCGATGCATCCCCAACACCCTTATCTACCTTCTCTGCCTCCACCTCCTTGGCCTGGACCACAACCACAGACTTATTATCCTATTAACTCTGTGACGCCTGGACTGATAGAAATGGCCATTGCTTCATCCTATGGTATACCCAAACCAAAGCTGGCAGTCTTCTCCTCAGGGAAAGAGAGTGATTTCCTTATGCTCAAGAAAGGACTGGACAGCATCCTTGGCCCACACAGACATTTAACTGAAGACTATAAATATCAAGTGCTCTTGGATCATCTACATCTTCCCGCTGCTTACCAGGTTGCTAAGAGGTATGTCAACAGCTCATTTCCTTACACCAGTGCTATGCAGGCTCTCGAACAGAGATACGGTCAACCCAGACAGTTAATTCAGAGCGAGCTGGGAGCTATCCTCAATGCACCAGCTATTCGACCAGGTGATGCACAAGGATTTGAGGACTTTGCGGCAGCTGTTAACACACTGGTGGGCATGTTGAACACAATGGATGGTCCCTCTAGATATGAACTGCAGTGTGGCTCTCACGTTGACACTCTACTGACCAAACTGCCTGTCAGCTATAGAGACTCATTCATAGAATACTGTCTCAACCAGCACATTATTGTGAGCGGTAGTTCCAGGACCTACACATTGCCAGAATTTGCAGAGTGGTTGGAAAGAAAGTCTCGGGCCATTCAGATATCGCGACGTGTAACAGGTCCAGTGCATACAGAACCCTTTAGGCGAGAGCAGAAACCTGTTTCTCATCACAGAGCCAAGGCTGCCACAATTCTCACAGGCAGTGAACAACCTAAAGCCATCAATTTGCCCTCCAGCTCCCTCACAGTCACTAAAATGGCAGCTACAGCTAAAAAGCGGGATCGCTTTAAGCCCTTCTGTCCATACTGCAACAACCATGAACACTACCTCAATGCATGTTCAGTTTTTTGCAAGTTGCACCACACTCAAAGAGGAAGCTGGATTAAAGAGCACAATAAATGCTGGAGGTGTGGACGAGGTCACAAACAAGACAGCTGCACGCTCAAGAAACTTGCTCTACCTGTGGAGGACACCACCTACCTGTTCTACATGAAGTTGCAGTTACTGCGGAAAACCAAAGCATACTCACATTGAGCACAACTTCTCAGGTTTACTTGGATCAGGTCAGTCATTCAGGCAGAGTGATGCTGAAAGTTGTCCCAGTAAGACTTTGCAGTGGTAAAAGGTTCCTGGACACCCATGCAGTGTTGGACGATGGGTCTGAAAGAACGATCATCTTGCCAGCAGCAGTCAAACATCTGGGCTTGAAAGGATCTGAGGAAACTTTGACTCTTCGGACGATAAGACACAAACTTGTTCAGCTAAGAGGAACCACAGTCTCCTTCGAGGTATCTGCTCGGTCACACCTAAATGTAAAACACCAGATTCAGAACGCTTTCACAGCCGCAGATCTCAATCTTGCTGAGCAGTCTTGTCCTGCGGACGCACTGAAGAGGAGATATGGACACCTCAGGGCAATTCCATTGCCAGTATTCAATAAAGTGCAGCCTTTGCTACTCATAGGATCAGATTATCCACAGCTGATCACACCAAACTGCCCAATACGTATGGGTCCGCTTGGTAGCCCTATAGTGGTACACACACTTCTTGGCTGGACAGTTCAAGGGCCAACAACCTTTCTCCAGCAACCCTCAAATGTAAGCTCATGCCTCCACACGACATTCCTTTCTCCTACGCAAGAGTTACGTCAATATGTTGAGCGGTTGTGGCAGCTTGACATACTGCCACCAAGAAATGAGAAAGAAATAGTCCGCTCCAGACAAGATAAAGCTGCACTTGCGATGTTGGAGGAGAAAACTGTACGTGTTAGAGTTGATGGTACAACCCGCAATGCTAACCCACTACTTCATAAGCGAGACAGGGCTAAACTCCAGGCACCACCCACTGCTGTCATGGCTCTTTTAAGAGCTACAGAACGTCGCCTCACTAGTAATCCTGACCTGGCCAACGTGTATAACAAAGAGATACACAAACTTCAGGAGGCTGGTTACGCAGTACGAATAACTAACCCAGAAGCAGCCCATTCCAGTGACTCATGGTACGTTCCTCACCACATTGTACTACACAATGACAAAGCCTGTGTGGTCTTTAATTGCTCTTTCACCTATAAGCAAATGAACCTAAATGATAATCTACTACCTGGTCCCACTCTTGGTCCACCACTGTTGGGAGTCTTACTCAGGTTCAGAGAGCATGTTGTTGCCATAAGTGGAGACATACGAGCCATGTTTCACCAGATCAGACTGCTACCTGAAGACCAGCCACTGCTCCGCTTTCTCTGGAGAGACATGGAAAGAGATCGCACCCCAGACATCTATGAATGGCGAGTGTTACCATTTGGGACAACTTGTAGTCCATGCTGCGCTACATATGCCCTCCAGAGACATGTCAGAGACAACAGCGTGGGCAATGAAGATGTAGTTGAGTCTGTCCAGCAGTCTTTCTATGTGGACAATTGCTTACAGTCCCTTCAATCTCAGCATCACGCTAAGCAACTTATCAACAAAATGAGAGCATTATTAGCGGCTGGTGGCTTTGACATAAGGCAGTGGGCTAGTAATGTTCCTGATGTGATTGCGCATCTACCCGCTGAAGCGAAATCAGTGGGCTGTGAGCGGTGGCTTTCTGCAAATAAAACTGACCCGCAAGAGTCGACCCTCGGCCTAGTGTGGCACTGTTCCAAGGACACTTTAGGCTATAAGCACAGGCCTGTGACAACAATTGGGGAAAGCTCAATGAGAAATGTCTATCGCATCCTGGCAAGCCAGTATGACCCACTCGGATACATCATCCCTTTTACCACCAGGGCCAAAATTATGGTACAAACACTATGGAAGAGGGTTGGAGGTTGGGATGAACCACTGCCAGCTGACCTCTTCTCAGGATGGCATGCTTGGGAAGAAGAGCTTCCTAATTTACAGAGAATAATACTGCCTAGGTGTTACACACCAGCATGCAACAACACCTCTTCCATTATCGATATGCATGTCTTCTGTGATGCCTCGGAGAAGGCATATGGCTCTGTAGCTTATTTACGGGTGGAAACAGGTGATGATATCCAAGTTGCATTCATCATGGCAAGGTCAAAGGTGGCACCCAAAAAGCAACTCTCCATGCCACGCCTTGAACTCTGTGCAGCATTGTCTGGAGCTCAGCTTGCCAAAACACTTAACTCTGAACTTACACTTAACATCAGACAGACAATCATGTGGTCAGACTCAACAACCGTATTACATTGGATACAGTCTGAGTCGTGCAATTACAAAGTGTTCATGGGCACGCGAGTCGCGGAGATCCAAGACCTTGTGGGACATGATAATTGGAGATACGTGGACTCTGATAACAATCCCGCTGACGATATCACCCGGGGTAAGACCCTCATAGATCTGTCCCAGCCTTGCAGATGGAATCAAGGTCCAGCATTTCTACGCCAATCTCCAGACCACTGGCCAATCCACCCTTCAGTGCCAATTGAAGATTCAGAAGAACTCCGTAAATCGTCATTTTGTGGTAACGTCTCAGTCAGTCACACCTCTTTACCTAATATAGATGATTGCAAATCTTGGGACGACCTCATCATGACCACATATCAGTCTATGCATGGGGCGGCAGCCCCCCCTTTGTCTGCCACAGAACGCATAGAGACTGAAACTGCTGTACTCAGGCGTGCACAGAATGAATGTTTCCCTGATGAAGTGCACACCCTTAAAGCCAGTAAACCTGTGCATTCAAGTGGCCGATTAAAGTCTCTTGCTCCAGTATTAGACCCTGATCTTGGTCTGATTAGAGTTGGTGGTAGATTACGCAAAGCTGCAATCTTACCAGAGGATGCACTTCACCCTATTGTACTGGCACCAGAACACCCCATAACGAAGCTGTTGATTCAAGACTTTGATAACCGCCTAATGCACGCAGGTCCTGAAAGAGTATTTGCAGAGTTAAGACGAACTTACTGGGTTATCAGAGGCCGTCAAGCTATCAAAAAGCACCAGAGACAATGCACGGAATGTAGGAAATGGCGTGGCAAGCCCGTTGTACCAAAAATGGCAGACCTGCCAGCTTCCCGACTGAGGATTAACCAGCCTCCATTCTGGTCGACAGGGGTGGACTGTTTTGGCCCCTACATGGTCAAAATCGGCAGACGGCAGGAAAAGAGATGGGGCATAATATTTAAATGTCTCACTACAAGATGCGTACATCTCGACTTGTTATGTAGCATGGATGCAGATTCCTTTTTATTAGCCCTTAGACGCTTCATAGCAAGGAGAGGAAAGCCCTTTGAGCTCATCTGCGACAGAGGCACCAACTTCAGGGGGGGAGAGCGTGAGCTTTATGAAGCCTTTGCCGAAATGGAACCATCCCTTCAAGAGCAACTAGCAAAACAAAAGATTGCCTTTCAATTCAATCCACCTCATGCACCGCATTTCGGTGGAGCATGGGAGAGGGAAATTAAATCTGTTAAGTCTTCACTCCAAGTTGTTCTAAAGGATCACACTGTCCCAGAGGAGGTCCTTATTACAGTGTTGACTGAAGTGGAAGGCATCCTAAATTCAAAACCACTGGGGTACGTGTCCTCTGATATAGCGGATCCAGACCCTATTACCCCAAATTTGTTGCTTATGGGGCGGCGGGACGTTTCCCTACCCCAGGCTGTGTATGGGCCCAGTAATCTACTTGGACGGCGTCGCTACAGACACAGTCAAGTGATTGCCAATCACTTCTGGACTCAGTTCCTCAGAAACTACCTACCCAGTCTTCAGCTTCGACAGAAATGGCAGGACATCACATCAAACCTAGCAGCCGATCAGGTTGTATTGATTGTGGACTCTCAACTTCCCAGAGCCCAGTGGCCAGTCGGTAAGGTAACCAGAGTCCTACCAAGCGACGACGGCGCCATAAGAGCTGCAGAAGTGGACATCAAGGGCAATACATATGTTCGCCCTGTTGCTAAACTTATTGTGTTACCCGAAATGCCTAAAGATTAGCTAGTAGCAACAGTAGTAGAGCTGGGACATTTTGTGAAATTACAAATTTCCTGTGTAAATTTGTGGGGCGGCTGTACAAAATTCCCTATTCTGTCACTAGAGGGCAGCACAATACTGTTCATTATGCTGTAGGAATTCCCTTATCACGCATGCGCGAGTTATACTTGTTCAGACTTGTTCAGACAGCAGCGTGCAGTAGCGAGTTATACTGAGTTTCTTGGCTTCCTTTATTTCTTGAAAATCTGCTTTTCCTTGTGTGGTATTGCTGTGCGTTGATAACTCCAAACCACATTGATGTGCATATCCACACAATAAATATTAAAATCAACCACGTTCACTCTGGAATAGCTGCAGTTCTTTCTGACCGAAGAATTAGGCCAGTGGTGTCCCAACCATTTAACAGCACGCAGAATATCTCACAATTACATTTGAAGAGTTTACATCAGGAATTACACTAAAGATTTTGCGAAAAAATTCAGAGTCATCAAAATTGGGGCCATATATATTGAGCAAAGTTATTGGGAGAGAATTAATATGCCCAGATAACATTATATATCTACCCTGAGGATCAGCAACCATGGATGAAAGTCGAAAAAGAATAGCTACACCTCTAGCTTTGGCATTGAATGGGGCCTGGTAAACCTGAGATATCCAGTTGGTCCTGAGTCGGCATTGATGAGTTACACTAAGGTGGGTTTCCTGGAGAAATATTATATCAACCTTAAGTGATTTCAAATGTGCAAACACTCTACTTCTTTTAATTACATGGCCAAGCCCTCTTACATTCCAAGAAGCCAATGTGATAGCTTCTCCCTCAATGTTAGTCATCAAACTCTACAGCAATTAAAGATTGGGACATCACAAAGACAAAAGACATGTGGAACTCTTTAGAACTTAGAACAAAATCGACCCACCCCCTCCCACATCTGGCTTCCCCGAAATGAAGCACTATGTCCCCAATTCGACCCGAGAACACTACTCGCATGTAAGTAGTAAGAGGATCCATCACCAGTCACTTCGATCGCGGCGATCCCGCTCGACTCCACTTCCAAGTTACAAACATTTCAAAGTCTAGAACTATTAACAGTAGCTCCGTCCATAAAGATACAGTTTGTAAACACTCTTAATGAAAACAAAAACTCTAGCGTATCAACAGGCAGTATAAAGTATTTTAAGAGTGATACCGCATATGTCTCTACTCCTGCCTCAGCCTGGTCTCCACAAATTCGCAGCCTCTGCAGTCAATGAAGGTCTTGAACTGTCCGTTGTGCTGAACACGGAGACGCGCAGGAAAGCGGAGACTGCGTGTCACCTTTAGTTCTCTCAGCTCGCGCATCACGTCGCTGAACGCCCTTCGCTGTTCCATCACTTCTGCAGTGTAGTCCGACAAGATATAAACCTTGTGTCCGTTGTTTTCTAGGGTGCGATCTCGTCGAAGTCGAAGAATTAATTCCTTTTCTTGAAAGAAATGCACTCGTGCAATAATGATGCGGGGCCTCTCCCCATCTGATGGCCTTGGCTTGAGTGCACGGTGAGCATGGTCAATGACCAGCGGCCCTTGAAAGTGAGTCTCCCTCAGTAGTTTTGGAATCAACGCTGCAACAAACTCGGTCGGTCTCCCTTTCTCCTCTGCCCCAGGGATACCAATTATTTTTATTTTGTTGCGTCGTGATCGCCCTTCGCTCTAAGAGCTTTATTGGTCTTCTGCAAATCAGTCAAAGCCGCTTCGAGAGAGCATAAACGGCCCTCGTGGTCCCGCGTTTGACATTCAACAGTGTCCACTCACTCCGCAAAATCCCGTGCCAATGTCTGTAGAGACCTAAAGTCTTCCTCGAACTCGTCAAATCTTTCATTTATGGTTGCAAGAATCCTGTTTGATATCTTTTCCCACTTTTGCTGATTTTAAAGGCATTTTCGCGCATCAAGGTGCTGACCAATTGAGAGATACAAACTAAGTAGAAGTTCACAACACATGTATATGAAATAATAATAAAGACAGCGTCTAATTTCACTCATTTAAAAACTTGGTGTGGAGAAGCTTGATGAAACACGTCTACTCCATTTTTTCAACTACTTACACACAAAATCGTTACTTGTCACACAATTTTTAAAACCTGACACTCAAACACCAGAACCACACACCAAATCTGCAAAACCATACACTAATTCTTGGCCTTCAACTCGGTTTTCAATTTCATAAAACACTTTTTGCAAAACACAACACACAATTCTGTGAACAGGAAGTAGGAAGTAGCTATGTTGATTTCCTTTTTTTCAAACACAATCATTGTTTCTGTCCAACTACACATGGTTGATGTATTTATTTTGTTTGTGTAATATTGTACCTACTCACAACCACAAATGCTTACAGTAAAAAAAAAAAAAAAAAAATCTTGCTTTAGTGTTTACTGTGAATTTTTCAACATCTCTCGGCCAAATACTTTCAGTCTTGTACATAAATGTACGTAGGAGCTCATGAAAGAAGAGCTTTAGGTTTTGAATAACTGTGTGTATATGATATATCAAAAAATAGATTATTATGGCAAAGGTGTTTGCAACGTAAGACAAATGTTTGCTTTTGAGATGTGTTTGTGATATTTTGAATGCAGTGCTTCATTTTGCTAGAGATGTGAGGCATTTTGCATTTTGTGTGTGCAATTGTTGGATTTGTGTGTAAAATTTTGAAAAAAAAAAGAGGCAAAGTTTTGAAAATGTGTGTAAGCAGTTGAAAAAAAACTGTAATATTATCATCTTTAATATATATATATATATATATATTAAAGAAAAGCAGTTGAAAAAACTAATATTATCATCTTTTATATATATATATATATATATATATAAATCATAAATCTTTAAATATCAAAATTTGTTCCTGTCAGAATTGGGATTCGGTGTAATAAAGGTAATTGTGTGACCCACTTTTGATATGCTTGAGAGTATTTGTACCACTAACTCTATAACATTTTTGGTTACACTTTAGTATAGGGATCACATATAAACTATTAACTACAAGTTTTCCCTCAATAAACTCCTAATTTACTGCTTATTAATAGTTAGTAAGGTAGTTGTTAAGTTTAGGTATTGGGCAGGAATAAGAATGTAGAATAAGGTCGTGCAAAATAAGTCATTAATATGTGTTTAATAATTACTAATAAAAAGCCAATATTCTATTAATAAACATGCTACTAAGCAACTAAAAGACCCTAAAATAAAGTGTTACCACATTTTTAATCTATCTTTATAAATTCCTCTGCACTTGTTTATTGGCAAGAAGATTTGCACATGCAAGTGGAAGGAGGAGTTCATGCAAAACTGATGTTTTTTTTTTTTTTTTGTTTTTCTTTTCCTTCTTAAACTGCATTTGTAACATGTCTGTATTTGCTGACAGCACAGATACAATTACTGAGGAGGAGAATCAATTGACAATGACAATATTAATTCACTCACTGCTAATATTATTTTCACATGGTCAGTAAATAATGCAATACATCAGTGGGATTACATTTCATTTACTATTGTCTGCTTTAGATTCTGGAAATGTTTCAGTGTCTTCATTTTGTTTCTGTTCCACCGATATTCATTGTCAGACCTTCACTCAGTCTCAGGCTGTGGTAAAAAGACCTGGTGAATCTTTTCGGCTGGTCTGTACCGCCTCTGATTTTTCATTCAGCCGCGGTGCTGCAACTGTTGTGAGAGAAATCCCTGGAAAAGGACTGGAGTGGATTGCATTCATCCATGTATCCAGTTCTCAAATCTTCTATTCCCAGTCAGTCCAGGGAAGGTTCACAGTGTCCAGAGATGACTCCAGAGGTCAGCTGTACCTACAGATGAACAGCCTTACTGCTGTTTATTATTGTGCTATAGCACAGTGAATGAATTCAGGGTCAAAGCAATACAAAAACCACTTCCTCACTCCCGTATATTGCTGATGCTGGAAAACTCAAATCTAGTGTTTATGAAACAATCGGTTCTGGTTCTCAAACTGATTGGTCAAGCAGACAGAAAGTGCTGATATACAGACCATGATCACTGAGGCTTTTCACCATTTGTATCACCCTGCTTGTTTGCGTGTGAGTCTGTGCATTAGTGCTGCAGATTTTTCTGACTCTTTCTGCAGGTTATATTGTTACACCAGTAGGTGGCGACAAGTGACTGTCTTCATGATTGAGTGACTGATTCATTCAAAAACTGATTCCCTCTGCAACAAAACAGCTGCTTTGAGACATGCACACAATGGTTCTGCTATGGTGCTGACTATATTTGGTAACACTTTAGAATACTGATCCTTAATTAATAAATAACTACACAGGAACTAATGAGTAATGCATTATTAACACTCTAGTAACTACTATTAACTAACAAGAAACTCTGATTAATGAATTAGTAAGTAATAGTGCTCAGTTGAAGGAGGTAGTTCACTATTAGCTAATTAGTAACTACTGTTTTTTTCATACCTCCCAGAGAACTACTAAGAACTACTATATATGGGTTCTTAATTAAAATGAATGATGCATAATGTATAATTAATTCTAAAGTGAAGATCATGGTAACCCACTAGTAATAACTGAAGTATTACCAAATCCTTTAGAAGGAATTACTAATTATTTAGATCAGTATTCTAAAGTGAGAAACATGATAACTCTCTAGTAACTACTGGAGTCATTGTAAACTTTTGAGATTTTTGTACAGTTTTGTACAATAATTCCTTCTGATGTATTTGGTAACACTTAAGCAATTACTTGTGGGTTACCATGATCTTCACTTTAGAATACTGATCCAAATAAGTAGAAGTTCCTTTAGAAGGATGAAGTAACTCTTGAGTTATTACTATCCAATACTTTACAAAAATCTCAAAGGTTTACAATGACTCCAGTAGTTTCTAGAGAATTATCTATTCTATTCACTTTAGAATACTGATCCAAATAATTAGTAATTCCTTCTGAAGGAATTGGTAATACATCAGTTATTACTAGTGGGTTACCATGACCTTTAGTTTAGAATTAATTATACATTATGCATCATTCATGTTAATTATGAACCTATATATAGTAGTTCTTAGTAGTTCTCTGGGAGGTATGAAAAAAACAGTAGTTACTGATTAGCTAATAGTGAACTACCTCCTTCAACTGAGCACTATTACATACTAATTCATTAATCAGTTTCTTGTTAGTTAATAGTAGTTACTAGAGTGTTAATAATGCATTACTCATTTGTTCCTGTGTAGTTATTCATTAATGAAGGATCAGTATTCTAAAGTGTTACCCTATATTTTCTCTAAACTGTAAGTTACTCAGTATTAACTTGTTTATTGAACTGCTGTATACAAGTAAAAACAAACAAAAAATGAGAGTAAAATATGTTTTTCCTATAATATCAGCATGGCTGAGATTAGGCCTAATATGTGCATTAGATGTTTTCTTTGGATAAAATTTGTCAGTAGTTGCAAGATATTTGCACCATAAATATGAGTAAACATGTGTATCTTGCTTCTCTTTGAGACTTTATTTTATAAATCAAGAATACAATGTCAGGCAACTAAATTTGTATATAATTTGAAATAATTATCATACAAACTATTGACAGAAACATTTTACATCAATGCAAATCTCCACCCTTCTCTCATGTAAACAGGAGCACACAGACATAATAAAGGCTCTTAGTGTTTTACAGAGCCACAGTGCAGTGAAAATACAACCAGAATCATGGACTGCATTTCCATACTGCTGGTTTTGGCAACTGCACCCTGTGAGTATCTTCAGCTAAACACAAAAAACTAATAAATGTAATTCAATTTGTATTACTGAAAATGCTTCAATGATTGTAGGTCTTTTCTGTATTGAGCTGAATCAGCCTCCTGTCATGGTAGTAAAACCAGGAGAAACATTTACCATCGCCTGTAAGATCACTGGATATTCAGCTTCAGGCGGTGGCTACACAAACTGGATCAGACATTCAAGTGGAAAACCGATGGAATGGATTGGCTGGTTCTACACTTCCAGTAGCAATGGTGTCAAAGATTCACTGAAAAATAAGATCAGTTTCTCATCTGAATCCTCCAGCAACGCAGTCATTTTAACAGGACAAAACTTCAACACTGAAGACACAGCTGTGTATTATTGTGCCAAAGAATCACAGTGACAGACGCAAACAGCCTCCCTGTACAAAAACATCATCATTGTACAAATTAGGATATTCATCATGTTTTTTTTTTTCTCCAAAAGATTTATAAAAACAGATTTACATATAAAGTATTATGTTTCTATGGAAGTCAATAAAATCAATAATCTCTTCTATCTGTCGCATGATATTGGCTTTGCTTTCTTTAAGATTGCCTAAGCCAGACTCGAAAGAAAGTTTAAATGATTTTTATGTCTTTGTTTTGACCCTGTGTTAGAGTTTTTAGCCACTGTTTACAGCACAGATCTGTGTCTGTCAATGAACTGAAGCACTTTAATCTGAGTCTTACAACAGTATTGGCCAAACACCAATAGATGGCAGTAATGCATCACTTGAATTGATATTGCTTTATATTTTATTTTTCATCATTGTTTTTTAGTGGTTTTAAACTTTCAAGGTTGTGTTATTTAAAAAAAAAATGTAGACATATTTGTCTTGTTATTTCATTTTTTTTTTTTTATCTGAATTTCATATTAGAATGTGTCAATCTTTGTGATCTGAACAGACATTTGAACTCTACAAACAAAGTCTGTCTTTCTGGTTGAAACTTAAATACACCATGTTTAAAACGTTTCTTATATTTGTAACTCTGGCAGTTTTACCACGTGAGTCACTGCATAGGATAATCATTAAGGAGTGCAAAAATGTAACATTATAACATCTTTATAACATTTAATATTGTTTCTTTTTCCACAGGTATTGAATGTCAGACATTCACTCAGTCTCAGTCCTTTTGTGTTGGTAGAATTATGCTTATGCTGAGATACACTACGTTCTGGTCTAGGCCATTATTTGACCTGCAGAGGCTCATGATGCATTTTACTGAATAAGAATCACAGCGACATATAGGATACTGTAAGCTTCCCAAAAAACAAACGCTCATATAAATACTAACTAAACAATAATACACAAGCAAGAGGGCTGTTGTTATCAGTACAACTATTATTAGTAATCACAGATGTGCTTATTATTCAATAGTTTGATAAACATTAAGTTTAATTGAATAACTTACATTTTAGATACAAAATTGCCAGTTACTTTGCCTATTTTCGCTGTATCAACGAAGATATTTCCAAACGAAGCCACAACAGAATTAAGCACCGCACCTCCGAGCAACACACAATAGTGGAGTTTACTTCCTGAATGAATCAGTGTTTTTGAACGAATAGGTTGAATGAACGACTCAATGATTCACTCATAAACACAGTCACCTACTGGCGTAACGATTTACCCTGCAGAAAGAGTCACTGCTCTCCCCCACCACTAATGCAAACTAGTCCGTCTGGATCGAGGAAATACATGACAAAACGGAAATCAAACAACATATTTTCATATAATTTGAATTAACATATAGTTAATTATTATCTATATTTCTCTTCCAAAAACATGAAATTATTTCCACGGAATAAACAAACTGCTTTTAACAGATAAAGAGGTCATTAGCTGTGATGACAGTTGAATCCATTTGTTCACTGTAATTGACAATTCACAGACTTGAAAAAACTTTTTTGAATGAATAAAATATAGAACATTTGAACATACTGACATGTGCAGAACTGTATGCAAATATTCTTTCTCCTCCTCTTTATTTGATGATTAAGAGGAAAAGAAGCAGCTTACTCTCTCACTTCTCAAACCATGGTCTCCTCATCTCTCTGGTTGTTTCTGCTGTTAGCAGCTGTCTCTCGTAAGTCTTCATAGTTTCTATAGAAACCCCTAAAAAAAAAAAAAGACTTATATATGTTTATACAAAATATTTCCATGTATCTAACATGTCAGACCATATTTGTTTCTCCAGGTGTCCACTGTGTTGAACTGACCCAGACTGATTCTATGGTCTTAAGGCCTGGTCAGGTTTTGACACTGTCCTGTAAGATCTCTGGATATTCAGTGACTGACAGCAGCTACTGCACTAACTGGGTACGACAGGCTGCAGGAAAAGCTCTGGAATGGGTTGGAAGAATATGTGGTAGCGGTAACACATATTACAGTGATAAATTAAAAAGTAGATTTCAAGTTACCAGAGACTCTTCCAGCAATACAGTGACTCTACAAGGACAGAATATGCAGACTGAGGACACAGCTGTGTATTACTGCGCCAGAGAGTCACAGTGTCACAAACCACAAGCAGCTTTGTTCAAAAACATCTTGAATTAAAGCTGCAAGCAGCGATGAAAGGGCCCTTTCACCTGGGGCCGCTGCCACCTGGAGACCTTAAGAAAACAGTGAACAGTGGGCAGCATGCATTTAAGCGTGTAAATACAGGACAATTATGGCAAAGTCATTTCGACGTGCCACACTTCCTGCTGCTAACAGGTGGCGCTTTGACTATTACTAAATATTGCCTTGTAGATGTCTTCAGGTCAGGTCTACAATGTGAAGTTTGGACATTGTGTGCCTGAGTTACAACAACTTCCTGTTTCGTGGCGTTAATCGCATATTTTAGCACTTAGCCAAGTGTTGCATGATTTAACATGTTTCTAGCATGTTTGGTACTTCATGGCATTTTTAAATGTGTTCCTGGGAGTGAATTACAGTGTAAAGCATGCCATTTTCTGTTGCCCACAGGTGGCGTTTTGACTGTAACTGAATATTGCCATGTAGTTGTCTTCAGGCCAGGACTCTAATAAAACATGTGAAATTTGGGGCAGATCGAACATTGCATCCCTGAGATACAATAGCTTCCTGTTTCATGGCGAAACATCAAATTTTGTCAGGTCGCCACGTGGTGAATGATGTTGATCTGATTAAAGCTCTAGGAGGAGTTCGTTAAAGTACAATGTCTAGAAATGGCAAAAACTCTAGACAATTCACATTAAAATTCGATGCAATTCGATTAATTCGATTCGATTCTGCATTTTTATATGCAATCACAGGATTATTGAAATGCTTCCCCCAGTGTGTCTTAGTCAGGGTGCGAATTACACAGCGGCCTTCAGGAGGTCAGAGAGTAAGGGCAAAAAACAACCTTTTGTACATTGTTAATGTTAGTTCATGTTAGTTCTTAATGATGCTACATAACTTTATTTTAATAGACTAAAAATTGGCATTTGCAGAAATTTACATTAAAAATTTACATCAAAATTTTAAAAGGCTTTAAAAGTATTGTTAGTTCATGTTAACTAGGATAGTGTTAATGGCTACACAACCTTATTAAAGTGTTCCAGGTACTACATTAAATATATAATTCTACATGGAGAGACTAGGCCTACCAAAGTATTTCATGCACTTTCCCAACTAATCCTAAACTAACTTTTTTTCACGGAATAGTTATAAAATCCCTCTTTGTTCTCTTTATACGGAACATTTTCCTTACGATGATTCTGAAAGAAAACGCGCTGGGTGTCTACTGTTGCTATAGTAACGAACGCAACTTTAATGCACATCGATTCATAGATAAACCGCGCGCTCTTATTTCAGTGTTGTTAATGTTGTAGTTACTTCAGCAGGTTCATTCGTACATTCAGTTTAACAACATGAAGTTAAATTTAATTTATCATTCATTGGAACTGTTCAGACACTTACGATATGTGTTTGGTCCGTCCATGCAATAAACGCGCCCTTGAATAAGCGGGGTTTTACTTCAACTGTTCAGGTAATGTCAATGGAATGACCCATTTCCATAAAACTTGAGTATTGTATCTTATAGAAAATAACAGTGACAATTCCACGCAATGAAAGAGTTTTATTTTAACAGTAGCCTAGTAACCACTCAATGACTTGGCAGCTTTATCAATGGCTTGAGCGGTTTTACTCAGGACTATTGCTGTCTCGATAGAGAGCTGTCATCCGCTCGTGTGAATAGCAGTGGCCGTCCTGAGGAGAGCTCAAACGTGGGCTGCTCAAAATGAGTCGATGAGAGAGCTACGGACTCAAAAACAAGCTCAATCCAGTGAAAGGCGGTAAAGAGTGCAGCGCGTATCTGTGAAGGGGAGCTGTGGGGGCTTGAGTGACACGCACAACGTCTCCATCAATTTGCGCATGTAGTAATTTAATGTCTACATATATTAAAGCACTGAATTGCTATCGAATAGAGATTAATCCGATTCTTAGCATTTTACATCTATTATCGGCCGACATTAACGATTCACGATTCAAAAAACATGTTTCAAGATCGATGCATATGCATTGTCAGGATTTGTAATCGATGCATCGAGAAAATGAGTGAATCGTTACATGTAGCTGTTACATGTGTCTACTGAATTTCATAGTTGTATGTGAAACATAGCGCAAAGGAGGATTAATTGAAATTTTGTAGGTGGCGCTATCGAGCCATTTTGCCACACCTAATTCTGAAACCTGTACCAGACGTACATTTTCACCACTTCTGACGTGTGCAAAGTTTCATGACTTTTCGAGCATGTTTAGGCCCTCAAAAATGCAATTCATTTTGGAGAAGAAGAATAATTGACCGAGCAATTACTATAGGGTCCTCTGGTCCCGCCTCCTTGTTTCCTTTTGCCACGCCCCCTTGATTAGTATTTGTCTAGTCCTCATTTGCTTGATTGTGTTCACCTGATCCTCATGTGCTCTGCTCCTCTTATCCTTTTCCCTCATGTTTTTGCTGGTTTGTTGCATCTGTTGTGAGCGTTCTTTGTGTGTGAAGATCTTTCAGTGCTACATTTAGTATTCCCTGTTCAGCCCAAGCTTTGCATTTGTTTTCTTTGAAATAATTTCTGTTTTTCCCCTTTGTTCATGTTTTTTTTATTTTAGTCTTGTTCAAGTCTTTTTGCTCTAGTTCTCTCTACTCTTAATTTTGGTTTTGTATTTTGATTTAGATTTTATTGCTTATTTCTTTTCTCTCTAGTTCTCTGCAAGGTAGCAGTCTTGTTATATTTCTTTTGTTTATTTTTATTTTTTTACTTTGCTAGTTCCAGTATTAGTGTAGTTCTTTATTTTGTTTCTCATTTGCCTGATTTGTTTTGCTGTTGTCTCTTGTTTCGTCATGGCGTGTGTGTCTTGTATTGGTTTCTGACTGCTCCCTGATGTGATATAAAACAGTTTAATGTTGTTATAAGTAATATGTTCCTTATCCATTAGGTGGCGACCAAGTGCTTGAGAAGAGTTTAGTTGCAGTGTTAAAAGAAATTGAAGCAACACAGTGTTTTGATGAGTAGTCACATTTAGCTTGTGTATTCAGCCAAAGCTCAGATGTTAATAAAGCACACATGTTAAAGAAACAATGTCGCTTTATTGAAACACCACATGGAGAAGTGGAGCACCGTTAACACCATGGCAAAGTTTCAGCCGCCGGACAGTTTTGATTTTGGTTATCCCAAACGATGGCCTGAATGGCGCCAGAGATTTTGCCGCTATAGGATAGCTACCAAGGATAGCTCTTCCGGACAAAGAAGAGGCTGAAGTTCAGGTCTGTACGCTGCTTTATTCGATGGGAAAAAAAGCTGAACATGTGTATCAGACATTTACGTTCGGGGAGGAAGAAAGAGAGGACTATGATACTGTAATCAGGAAGCTCGATGACTACTTTGTACCTAAAGTTAACGAGCGTGCATGATTCCACATGAGGGCTCAAAAGCCAGGTGAAATGGCCAAGAAATATATCCGTAGCCTCCACGAACTAGCGAACACATGTGCCTTCGGTGCTGCCAAAGACGAAAATATTCGCGACAGACTCATGATTGGGATTCTGGACAGAAAGCTGTCAGAAAAGCTTCAGTTAATGCCCGACTTGACTCTCAGAAACGCTGTAGAGCTCGTGAGGCAGTCGGAACAAGTCCGTGGACACGTTAATGAACAGGCTGCAAGCGTTAGTGCTCAAATCAGCGAGGTGGCTGGCGCCAAGAAAAAAAAAAAACATTATAGCGAGAGAGTCAAACAGCACCGTGGCTCGAAATGAAATCAGACGGAGCATGTAATTGAGTGGAAATGCAAAAGATGCAGAAAAAATCATGGAAAAGGGGAAATTTGTCCAGCAAAAAGTGCTGAGTGCCGCAAATGCAGGAAAAAAGGTCATTTTGCTGCAGTTTGTAGAACCCGAGAAATCCATGATGTAGCAAACCACAAGAGGGCAACAACGTTACGCATTTCCTGGGTGAGTTAACTCACAATGTTGACAAAGTGGAGCATGGATGGTCACACTCCCAACTCATGGCACAAACATAGACTTTAAAATTGATACAGGAGCGGACATAAGTGTCATTTCTGATAAAACCTTCTCTGTTTTGAAGTACAAGCCACAACTTAACAAAATTAACGTGAAATTTGAGAGCCCAGGGGGTACATTGCACTGCAGAGAACAGTTCAGAGCTATGACTACCTTTAAAGATAAGCAGTATAGTTTTGAAGCATTTGTGGTGACTGGTCCCCATGTAAACAATCTCCTTGGTCAAGATACAGCAAGTGCAATGGGTGTAGTTAAGATGCTGGAAGAGCTTCAACCCATTTCCTTTTCTGAACTGGGACTAGTAAAGACAAAACCCATTAAAATCTGCCTGAAAGAGGATGCTGTACCATACAGTGTGCACACTGCAAGACGGGTGTCCGTGCCCTTGCTTTCAAAGGTCAAGACTGAGCTAGAGATAATTGTACCATTATCTCTAGCTCAGTCTTGACCTTTGAAAGGTGTCATTGTCATTGTGGTGTCATTGAGGAGATCACTAAGCCTACTGAGTGGTGTGCCCCTATGGTGGCCGTTCCGAAAAAGACAGGGCAAATTAGAATTTGTGTTGATCTAAAACAACTAAATAAAGCTGTAAAAAGAGAGAAATTTGTGCTGCCAACAGTTGATGACATCCTTCCTAGACTAGTAAGTTTTTTCACTTCTCAATGCAGCTAGTGGCTTCTGGCAGCTGCCACTGGATATGGACTGTGCTAAACTAACAACGTTCATCACTCCTTTTGGAAGATACTTTTTCCGCAGGCTACCGTTCGGGATCACCAGCGCACCCGAAATCTTCCAACGGGAAATGTTGACAATCCTCAAAGACCTGGAAGGAGTTTTCATGGACAATATCTTAGTATTTAGCAACACTACAGAGGAACACGAGCAGCGACTGCAGAGGGCTCTGGAAGCCATTGATCGGGCGGGTCTAAAGCTGAACAAGGAAAAGTGCCTGTTACGGCAGAGCTAGCTCAGGTATTTTGGCTGTGTCTGGGCGTATGCCTAGGACATGTCCCAGACATGTCCCAGGCATACGCCCAGACACAGCCAAAATCGAAGCTATCACACATCTTGAAAAGCCAAAGAACATCTCAGCACTAAGGAGAATGCTAGGAATGATTCATTACCTGGGCGGGTATGTTCCTCATCTCTCTGAGGTTATTCGACCTCTCAACGAGCTGTTGAAGCGAGATGCATTATGGTACTGGGGATCTGTGCAAGAGGAGGCCTTTGAAAATGTAAAGCACCTAATCACAGAAGCTCCTGTACTAGCATTCTATGATGTCACAAAGCCCACAGTCGTCAGCGCAGATGCAAGCAGCTACGGTCTGGGGGGCGTTTTGCTGCAAGTCCATGACGGACAGCTGAAACCAGTGGCCTACTGTTACAGGGTGTTGACCGACGCTGAAAAAAGGTACGCCCAGATCGAAAAGGAGTGCTGGCGGCTGTGTGGTCCTATGACAAATTCTCACAGTACCTGTATGGATTGGAAAGTTTCATCCTGCAAACCGACCATAAACCACTGATTCCATTGATCAATGCCAAGGATCTTGATTCAGTTCCCTTGAGATGTCAAAGGCTGTTACTGTGGATGATGTGTTATAATCCTGTTGCACAATATGTACCCGGCAAACAACTGGTGGTCGCTGATACGCTTTCACGACACCCTCAGTCAACCATCTCTTCAGTGGTCTCAGAATTAGTGCAAGAAGTAGAAGCTTATGAGAATGCAGTGAGTGATGCATGGCCAATCTCTCCCACAAAGCTGGAATCTGTGAGAAGAGAGACGGAGATGGATTTCGAGCTACAAATGGTCAGGCAGTATGTGACCGATGGCTGGCCCAGGTATGCTGCTAATGTCCCACAAGCCATAAAATCATACTACAGTGCACACCATCACTTGTCAATTTTTCAGGACCTTGTGCTTTATGATGACAGAATCATAATAATCCCCAAAATATGAGGTCCGAAATACTACAAAGACTGCACGGTGGTCACCAATGCATCGTGAAATGTAGAGAGAGAGCCAGATGTAGTGTGTGGTGGCCGGGCTTAAGTAAGGAAATCTAGCAGTTAGTTAACAGCTGCAAGGACTGTCTGGAATCAAGACCTACCCAGAAGAAGGAGCCACTTCTAACCATTCCACTGCCTGACTGTCCATAGGAGAGAATCGGTGCTGATATCTGTGAAGTGAATAAGCAGCATTACTTAGTAGTCTTGGACTATTTTTCAAGATACATTGACATAGCTCATCTTCAGGACATGTCAGGTGAAACAACACATGCTTGCTTAAAGAACATGTTTGCACGATGGGGCTCTCCCAATGTTCTCTTTACCGATAATGGACCACAGTTTAGTGGAAGTGCTTTTAAAGACTTTGCGAGAGACTGTGATTTTCAGCACATTACGTTGAGCCCTTATTATGCCCAGTCGAATGGAGAAGCTGAGAGGGCAGTACAAACAACTAAAAAGATTCTGAAACAGTCTGACCCATTTACAGCTTTTGATGAGCTACAGAGCCACACCCCTTCAAGCTACAGGAGTAATGCCCGCACAGCTCGTGATGGGTAGACAAATAAGAACTACTGTTCCCACATTAAAGTCGCACCTGAAACCTGAATGGCCTGATCTTCGGCAAGTGAGAAAGGCTGATCAAAAAGCAAAAAGGAGCTACAGAAAGTATTACAACAAAAGAAACAGTTTCAGAACATTACCAGAGATTCCTCCTGGAACTTATGTTGCAGTCATGCTGGATGTTGAAAGAGGGTGGATAAGATCCGGCACTATTCTCGGTCGTACCTTATCCAATCTGAAACTGGAGTACTCAGACGAAATCGACGACACCTAATGCCCACAGTCGGTAACAATGAACCAGGATATACTTCAGTTCAACAGACACACCCATAGGAAAGAAAAATCAAAAGTGAGATCTCTTTACCATCTCAAATGTTTCTCCTAGACATAAATGAGGTTACTTCAACATCAAATGGGGACTTTTGCTTGAGTCTCCTGCTTCTCACACTTGTCTCCTGAGACAAAACCTCTAACACTCTCACAATGGTCTCCTTTAAAGTTTTAGAAGAAATCTCAACAAAATGACACACTGTGCTCATATTTTTCTCCTTGGCTAGAGACTTTGGATCACTCATATTTGTCTCCTCTAAAGACTGAAAAGAGATCTCAATAACATCACACATGGTGCTCATATTTTTCTCCTTAGATAGAAACACTCGAACACTCATATTTGTCTCCTGTAAAGATTCAGAAGAGATCTCAACAACATCACACACTATGCTCATATTTTTCTCCTTAGATAGAGACTTTGGTGGTCTCACATTTGTCTCCTCTAAAGTTTAAAAGAGATCTCAATAACATCACACACTGTGCTCAGATTTTTCTCCTTGGCTAGAGACTTTGGATCACTCATATTTGTCTCCTGTAAAGATTCAGAAGAGATCTCAACAACATCACACATGGTGCTCATATTTGCCTCCTTAGATAGAGACTCTGGATCACTCATATTTGTTTCCTCTAAAGATTAAGAAAAGATCTCAACAACATCACAGACGGTGCTCAGATTTTTCTCCTTAGAGACTCTGGATCACTCATATTTGTCTCCTGTAAAGATTCAGAAGATATCTCAACAACATCACACACTATGCTCATATTTTTTTCCTTAGAGACTTTGGTGGTCTCACATTTGGCTCCTCTAAAGTTTAAAAGAGATTTCAACAACATCACACATAGTGCTCAGATTTTTCTCCTTAGATAGAGACTTTGGTGGTCTCACATTTGGCTCCTCTAAAGTTTAAAAGAGATCTCAACAACATCACACATTGTGCTCAGACTTTTCTCCTCAGCTAGAGACTCAGGATCACTCATATTTGTCTCATCTAAAGATTCAGAAGAGATCTCAACAACATCACACAATGTGCTCAGATTTTTCTCCTTAGCTAGAGACTCTGGATCACTCATATTTGTCTCCTCTAAAGTTTAAAAGAGATCTCAACAACATCACACATTGTGCTCAGACTTTTCTCCTTAGCTAAAGACTTAATAAAGACACAATTGTCTCCTCTAAATTTTAAAAGTGATCTCAACAACTTTACAATGTGTATACCAAGTTAAATGTCTCAATGTGAACTCAAACATTTCTATCATATACTATGAATTAATAATCAAATTAGTCAAGGATTGGGTCATAAGCCATTTAATATGCCTTTCAGCAAAGAAACTGCATGGATGTCTTTCCTGTAGCAATTTTTCTGATAACTTCATCTGGTACATTACTATTTTAAGAAAGTACTACTTTCTTATTGTATCTACAATTAAGAGTAACGTTAACCTCATTTCTGCATAATTTCACTTTTAATATAGGCTTAAATGCTGAAATTATGGACTTTTTTTTTTTTTAACTTTATTGGTGCACAAATTGTAAAGTTGTTGAGATCTCAACTAAACTTTAAGAGGAGACAAATGTGAGAGGTCCAGTGTCTTTAGCTAAGGAGAAAAGTCTGAGCACAGTGTACGATGTTACTGAGGTCTCTTCTAAAACTTTAGAGAAGACAAGTGTTAGACTGTTGGAGTCTTTAGTTTAGTAGAAAAAAATCTGAGCACCGTGTGTGATGTTGTTGAGATCTCTTCTAAAACTTTAAGAGGACACACATGTCACA
Organism: Hypophthalmichthys molitrix; assembly: GCA_037950675.1. NCBI lineage: Eukaryota > Metazoa > Chordata > Actinopteri > Cypriniformes > Xenocyprididae > Hypophthalmichthys > Hypophthalmichthys molitrix. The sequence goes on along the minus strand of CM075494.1, from coordinate 28,421,550 downwards.
TCCACACGCCACATGAACTGTCAATTTGTTTGTTTTTCTTCTGTCACATGTTTCTTTATTTGAGTCTCCCGCCACAGTCTGTTTCCATGGACATTAATCATCATCATCACAGCTGTTAGTCATTTGAGTTCATTAGTATGTGTATTTCAGTTCAGTTCTGTCAGTGTCTTTGTCGGGTCTCGTTTGTATGAAGGAATGTGTTGGTGTATGTTCTGCTCTGGATTCGGTGTTTCTCCCTGTAGATTATCAAGTAAAGACTTATTTAACTTTACTCTTCCTCGTCGTGTGTTTGATACACCACCATTACATAACAACACATGTGAGAGCTCCCGAGTCTCTAGCTGAGGAGAAAAGTCTGAGCACAGTGTGTGATGTTATTGGTCTTTTTTAAAAGTTTTAGAAGAGATCTCATTGTGAGAGTGTTGAGATTTTGTCTCAGGAGACAAGTGTGAGAAGCAGGAGACTCAAGCAAAAGTCTCCATTTGATGTTAATTTAACCTCATTTATGTCTAGCAGAAACATTTGAGATGTTAAAGTTTTTTTTTCTCCCCTTTGGGTAGATTCTATCTCATTCATGCACACCATTTCAATCAAGCACAATACAAGCATTCTCATATTTGAAGTTCAGTGTGTTTTGTTGCACAATTACTTAACAGAGGAAAACATGGCCTATATTTGCATGCATGCAAAATGGGTTGTACAAGACAAACTTTACAATGTTAAATGAAGAAGAAAAAAAAAGTTTATGCAACAACCATGAGGCACTGGTACACTATTAAATTTGTTAAAAAGAAAGAGTCTAAACATCTCACACTTGTCTAATCCCTTGTTTGGAATATTCAGTATTTCAGTATTTACAATATTAGTAAAAATTTAAAATTTAACATGTGTCTCCTAAAATAAAATTGAAGACATCTGGGGCTGGTTGCAAAAACTTCTTAGAATAGTCTTAAAAATTAGTCATCTAATTTTTTATTATTATTATTATTATTATTATTTTTTTACTTCAAGCCTGGTAATAACATTTTAAAGTCAGTTGCATAAAAGATATATCTGTTTAATTTGAATCAGGAAAGTAAGACTGGCTGCCCTTTGGTTAACTGCTACTTAGTCAAACTAGTTCTTAAGTTAATATGCAACTATGCTAAGTTTATGCAGCTGGCACCAAAAGACAAAGCTGATACCTAAATGAGACATGTAAGAGAATAATCAGCTCTTAGTATCCCGAGCTTCGTAAAAGCTCTGTCAGAACCATAGCCTTGTGGATAGCACATCAACATTGAGACACAGCAGCTCCTCAGACAGCACAAGTTCAAATCCCAGCTAAAGGTACTTTCCTGCTCCTGTTCCCTTCTCACCTCTCCCATTGTGTACTCTCTCTCATCCTACTGTCCTGTCCATTAAAGGTAAAAAACAAACAAAACAATGTCATCAAAAAAAAAAAAAAAAAAAAAAAAAACGGAAAATATTTTTACAATAAAAAGTGTCTATTCTTATTTCTCCTAAGGAATTTTAGGAGAAACATCTGAACAATTTTGATACTAAAATGAGAGATATATGAGAATCACTTGTTATCCTGAGGTCAGAAAGAGCAACATCTGAGCAATAAAATGTTTCTCTGATGGAGCCTTAAAAAGAGATAACAGAGCAATAATAAAGAGATCTCCCATGTCTCTCACACCACATTCTCAGTTTTGACTTTTTTTTCTCAGATATCTCTCATGTCTCATTTCTGTCTACTCTTATTTCTCCTAAGGAATTTTATGAGACACATCTGAAACTCTGTTGATACTAAAATGAGGGATATTTGAGAATCACAACTAAGTCTCATGAGCTTAGGAAAAGCAACCACTGAGCAATACATTTTTTCTTATGGGCAGGGGCCAAAGGAAACTCATGGTCAGGATCAACTTGTGGCTTCTATGTCTGATAACGCCTCAGACATTCCAGTGCAGGTTGAACAACCAGGAACTGGTCTATCTGAATCTGATTCCAGTCACACAACAATCCTTTCACCGAAAAGGGTGAAAACAAGGTCTGGAAAACAAGGTCTGGACGAATTGTCACAACTCCACAGAGATACAAGGATTTTGTTGACATTGTTAGTGAAAAAAAAAATTTGTTTCTAACTACAGTAATTTTATGGTTCAACGTTACATAGGTTAAGTAACTCATAAGGAAGGGTGATGTGATATAAAACAGTTTAATGTTGTTATAAGTAATATGTTTCTTATCCATTAGGTGGCGACAAAGTGCTTGAGAAGAGTTTAGTTGCAGAGTTAAAAGAAATTGAAGCAACACAGTCTGCGAGTGTTTTGATGAGTAGTCACATTTAGCTCGTGTGTTCAGCCAAAGCTCAGATGTTAATAAAGCACACACGTTACAGAAACAATGTCGCTTTATTGAAACACCACACCTGAGATTCCCTGCCTCCTGGTTCCTTCTGCCTGGCAGCTAGACCGGTTTATAGTCTGTGTGCAGCAAGTATCAGATCTCTGCATCATTGTACCTTGCCCTGTCTTTGTAACGGCCACCTAAATTATGTTGAATACTGTTCATGACGTTAATGTTGATGTGCCTTTAAGATAACTTCTTCTATGGCGTACGTTGTAGTGTGCACGCTGTTCTCATGTGAGCGCGCACTCACAGAGTTGAGAGAGAATGCTCGTGTGACGAGAGGGATGACTGCTCTACTGCTGACTGATGTTCCAGTGTAATAATGTTACTTTTCCACTTTGATTTGTAGCGTTTATCAGAGTGCTTTCTTTTCCTGTTTATTCTCACTCTTTTACATGTATGTGAAGAGTGTGCTTATTGTGCGAACCATCTATAAAGACTCGTGGGACTACCAGTTCTTCGACCTGTTGGGTCCGTGTACTTTTGCGTCCATTTCTTTTTCGTTTTTTAACCACGTCAAGAAAAACAACTGTTGTTGTATTTTTAAATGCTATGGTAAATACCAAAATTTAGATTAAAACCGAATACACAAATTTCATGTACACAAAATAAATATTGACTTCTTTTCAGATTTTTATTACGTTTTGCATCTTTATAAACCAAAGTTAAAAAAGGACAGATTAAAGAAAGTCGAAGAAATGTCAATTTACAAGTTTTCTTTTGTAAATGTGTTGTTTCTCCCACACTTTTGAGAGCCATGTCTCTGAAACATGATAGTACTTGACTTGATTTTCACCCCATTCTCACTCACGAGGGGTCCGATACTGCCGCAATGCTATACTGGCGGCAAACGCGTCCAGCGAAGCGGGACATTCTAAGCGCTTAACATGAAAAATAAGCGCTTAATGTACTAGTGATCTTGGAGGAGCAAATTCACTACACCACACAATTCACTTACCTTATAAGCAGCCCACTATCAACACAATAACACATTAAGCATTTTCCTACAAAATAAAATACATTAAGACACTGATATTAAATGACCAATAAAGATATGCAGACAAGCAGGTCAGGCCGAATATGAAGGCAATGCGCTTTCAACGTTCAGCGTTTTCCACTTATAGAAAACTGTTAGAAACGCTTAACATAAAATATTGTCCTTCCACTTTGTTTACGTTGCCGTTGTCTTAGCCTTATGTTGTTGATGACAATAAAATGTGCGAGAAAATAGTTTCTTCCTGGTTGTTGTTTTAGTAGGATTAAGCCACTTAAAGCGTGTCGCAGCGATGCGGCCATAACGCATTGCTTTCAATGAGAATTTTTCATGTCAATCCTCCACTGAGGCAAAGGGTATGGGAATTTTGTCTTCATGAAAATTACATATTGGGGTATAATTTTGTCATCACAACATGTGTTGGTATGTTTTCAATTTGAACAGCATAACATAACCTATAAAGTGACTCCTAATCCCAAACAATTTCTCAATATAAAACAATATAAAACACTGAACAGAGCCAGACGAAAAAGTGACAGTAATTTAGATGTCGTTTTGGCCTTTATTCATATAAAACAGAGTAAAAAGCAAAATGACGGGTTTGAGACCACAAGCATAAACTCGATAATGTTAGAGCGCTAGAGGCTACAAGGTTTAGAAATGTCATGTTTAGATTAAAATATAAATGTAAAGGCGCTAGAGGGCGCTTTGGCGTCTGTGTGTATGACGCAAAACAGGAAATTAAATTTAGCATTTTTACATATTAAAAAACAAGTTGTATATCATTTATATTATTTTTAACAAAATAATAATCTTGCACAAGGAAAATTAGCTTGTATCTGCTAACTCTATTCATCAGTGTTAAAATAAAAAACAAAGAAACCGCATTTTCCATATTTCATTTCTGGTTTAAAAAAGGAAAAAAGAATGGACGCAAAAGTACACGGACCCTGTTGACTTCCAGAGCTGGTTCCAACAGTCACCCTTAGCTGTCCTGTCATTGTTTATTGTCGGCCCTTCTGTTTGGACTGTTCCTGCCTCACCCTTTCTTGTGCTGTGCTTTAATAAACATCACACCCCACTCATTCTTCGTCTGGGTCCTCCCTTTCAGAACCCTTGACAGAATACACTTTATAGTACATCCATCATTACTGCCAACATTGTCTTCTGAAAGAAATGTGAAAAAAGAGCCCATAATAAAAAAAAAAAAAAAATATGTAGATACTCTGGGTTGCATATGCAGAAGTGTATGCAAATATTCCTTTTCCTCCTTTTTCTTTGAGTATTAAGATGAAAAGAAACAGCTTGCTCTCACACTTCTCAAACCATGGTCTCCTCATCTCTCTGGTTGTTTCTGCTGCTAGCAGCTGTCTCTCGTAAGTCTCCATAGTTTTTACAGAAATAATTCATAATAAAAATTACCTATTTATGGTTATAGTAAATATTTCCATGTATCTAACACATCTGTCCATATTTGTTTCTCCAGGTGTCCACTGTGTTGGACTGACCCAGACTGATTCTATGGTCTTAAGGCCTGGTCAGGTTTTGACACTGTCCTGTAAGATCTCTGGATATTCATTGACTGACAACTACTACTGCACTGGCTTCATACGACAGGCTGCAGGAAAAGCTCTGGAATGGGTTGGAATTATATGTGGTGATGGTAACACATATTACAGTGATAAATTAAAAAGTAGATATCAAGTTAGCAGAGACACTTCCAGCAGCACAGTGACTCTACAAGGACAGAATATGCAGACTGAGGACACAGCTGTGTATTACTGCGCCAGAGTCACAGTGACACAGAGCAGTTACTGCCTTGTTCAAAAACAACATTGTCACTCACCACACAAATAGTTTCAGTTCCAGATTATATTCAATCATCAAAAAATGACAGTATATGTTCTGACCTTTGAAATTTGTTAGTAAAAGTTAAAATAGAGATTTTTATTTTTAAATGTGCAGATATTTCATTCATATTTCTGTCTTCTCTACTTGCCACTCAAAGCTCAGTTCACTGACATAATCCTGCCTCCTGACAATGTGTTACAAGTGAATTCTTGGCACATTTTACAAGAGGGCGCACTGTTCTCACATGTAGTCAAATCATGGTAAATACAAAATGAGTCTCAGTAAAAGGATTCTCTAGATCTCTCATTCTACTTCTAACATGTTATTTCATGATAGTGAAGTCTCTTTTTATGAATTATAAATAGTGGCCAATAAGCAATCTTCCGACAGTCTAGAATAGATATAATTGCTGATACTGTCATCACTGAATTATTTATTTATTGATCCATTCTCATGAAGCTCATGACTATGAAAGCTTGATTAACCATTAACCTCGTTTTCCAGAGTAATGCTAATAATGCACGCTTGATGTTTGTTTCTGTAAAGTACTAAAGTGTGTGTTGTATTTCTGTTTCTGAGAGCAGCTTTTCTACTTGCTGAACACAGCACGACTTATGAAAATATTTATTGCCTGTACAGTGACCAAATTTAAGGCATTCAGTGTTTATTCCAGGATACCCCTTGAAGTAAACTGAATCTGAAAGGCCTTAGATATCAGCATAGAATAAAGACCAGAAAACAAAAAAGGTTACATTTACTAAAAAGTAAAAAAAAAAAAGAAAAAAAAAAAAAAAAAAGGGGGAAATAAATGTGTGGTCATATCTATCTCTCTTAGCAAGGTAATTTTTAGCAACATTTATCACTAATATTAATAATTACTAATATCGAAACAACAGAGATATATGGAAAAAATCACATTTACTGATGCGTTGCCCCTCAGGAAACACCTGTGTTTGGTTTCTCCTCTAAGAAAATAAGTGAATTTGCATGTATAGTTTCATAAGACTTGTTTAAACTCTATAACTATAAAGCATATAAGAAACTACTAAAATACATTATGTTAAAGTAGCTATCTATTAACATACTCAAACATAAATGAAAGACAGTACAATCAAGAAATGGTTATTTGAAGTCTTCACAGCAAATTATATCAGAATCAAATTAAATGACCCTGATGATTGTAAAATAATTTTAGAAAAGATCATACTTTTTTTAATTGAAATAATAAAAAAAAAAACTAAATTGATTGTGATGTTTCAATAAAACTGAAGATGATTAATTACACCTCATTTGTATTTCTTCCTTCAGCCTTTCCATCTCCCTCCACTGTATGAGTTTCTCTGAGGGTTTCTATTTATGTTCTTTAGGTTGATAAGAGTTGTATCAACTGCTTTCTGACCTATGATCATAAGATTTTTGTGGTTTTGATTTTTGACATTCATTATTGTCAAAAGATATTTCAGAGGAAAAAGAAGTGCCAAAATTATGAGACACTGCTGACGGATGCCTAGATAAATTATGGAAGGTTCCAAGACCCATGAAGACTAAGAAGATGGTTAGAGCAATGATTGTCACAATCACGGCTGTTGTGTTGGTCCTACATGCACGCCGGCTGTACTTCTGAGCTTCCACGCTGTCTCCCTCATTCATCTTGCTTCTCCCCTTAAAAAAAATAGAGGAAAACTTAACTGAGTAAATCTGAGTATAGACTAACATGTTGTTCCAAACACATGCTTGCACTTATCTTTAACGAACATATCAAAGCAGCGAGACCCAGACACGACACAAGCAGTTATAAAACATGATGTTGAACACAGAGTAGCACATGTGGTCTTTTCCTTTAAATTTCACCCTCACAAAGATGACTTTAGGTGAAACCCCCCCATTATCTGACTCTGAGAAGTTATTCATTTCAACTGTCACAGTTTCTCTGGCAGAATCTTGTAAGGGAATCTCGTATATGTTTTGATGCTCCATCCTGTTCACAAAAATGAATCAATGAGTCGATCATAAACTTCTGCGTCGTTCTATTGCTTGTGTTCATGTGTTCTCTTCTATTTCATGCGTTCTCTCGTGTTGCTCTAAATGTGTGATGCTTGTTTCCATTAACCCCCACCTTTGTGGTGTGAAAACCTTGTGACCTTTTTTCATTCTGGATGGTAAAACTTTGTGTCCTTTTAGCTACAACCACAAAGCCATACACAAGTAGGACTGGTAACACTGTGGTCATGATCTGAGTTTATTCCACAAACATATCCATTTCAACTCAGTAATTACAGGGTAAGTGCAGGTTCACAACATACGGCAAACAACTGTAATTGTTTCTGCCTAAAGAATACCCAAACTATGAAGATGGTGTGTTTGTGTGTTATAAAAACTTACATTAATGCTCCAATAATGTGATTTAGACCTCAAATCATGAAGGACACAGAGTGAGATGCTGCAAGAAAATTGTACAATTCAAGTTGTCCTAAACATGAAACATGAGAAAAAATAATTCATAAGGCTACAGCGTAAAGCGTCTTTCCCTCCTGTCAGATGCATGTTATTTAATGCATTTAAGACTGGTTTTCCTCAGTGCAACGTACTGTACATCTTACGGTTATGTCAAATTGACCAAAATGATTTCAGTAATGTAAGTAAATTTCTTACTCAGTCTTGAGTAAATGACTTACTCATTAATGCAGTCACTTATATGTCACCACCTACTGGTGTAAAAATGTAACTTGGAGAAAGTTCTTCAAACACATAGGTACAAACAAGCAGTGACAAACTGGAGTTCATTGTGTGATGTTAGTTTCCAGAAACTCACCCATTTGTGGTGTGAAACCCATTTGTGGACTTTATGACCTATTTTCATTCTGGATGGTAAAACTTGATGTCATTTTTTTAAGCTACAGCCACAAAGCTATACACAAGTAGGACTGGTAACACAATGACATGATTTTATATGTGCAAAAGCGTGCATTATAGCATAACAGGTTCCACAAAGTTACCTACACTATATTGCCAAAAGTATTGTGACACCCCTCCAAATCATTGAATTCAGGTGTTCCAATCACTTCCATAGCCACAGGTGTATAAAATCAAGCACCTAGGCATAAAGACCGCTTCTACAAACATTTGTGAAAGAATGGGTCGCTCTCAGGAGCTCAGTGAATTCAAGTATGGGACCATGATAGTGCAATAAGTCCATTTGTGAAATTTCCTACTAAATATTCCACGGTCAACTGATAGTGGTATCTGTGACGAGCAGGGCGGGAGGCGTGAGGGAACGGCGCGAGCCCAGTGACGCGAGTGATAACGAGCATCAGCTGCGAGGCGCACCGGACTCGAGTCTCTCACGGAGGAGCTCTGGAAGCATAAAAGGAGGAGCGACGACAGTGAAGGACGAGAGAGGACCAGGCCTGGATTTACTTTGTTTTATTATGTTTGTGTTTATGTTATTACTTTTGTTTTGTTCTTTGCTTATTTTATACATTAAAGTTTGTTTAAACGTTCGCCGGTTCCCGCCTCCTTCTTCCCGTACATACGAACTACGTTACAGTATCATAACAAAGTGGAAGCAATTGGGAACAACAGCAACTCAGCCACGAAGTGGTAGGCCACGTAAAATCACAGAGCGGGGTCAGCACATGCTGAGGCGCACAGTGCGGAGAAGTTGCCAACTTTCTGCAGAGTCAGTAGCTACAGACCTCCAAATTTCGTGTGGCCTTCAGATTAGCTCAAGAACAGTGCGTAGAGAGCTTCATGGAATGGGTTTCCATGGCTGAGCATCTGCATCCAAGCCTTACATCACCAAGTGCAATGCAAAGCGTTGGATGCAGTGGTGTAAAGCAGGACTCTAGAGCAGTGGAGACGTGTTCTCTGGAGTGACGAATCACGCTTCTCTGTCTGGCAATCCGATGGACGAGTCTGGGTTTGGCAGTTGCCAGGAGAACGGTACTTGCCTGACTGCATTGTGCCAAGTGTAATGTTTGGTGGAGGGGGGATTATGGTGTGGGGTTGTTTTTCAGGGGTTGGGCTTGGCCCCATAGTTCCAGCGAAAGGAACTCTTAATGCTTCAGCATACCAAGACATTTTGGACAATGTCATGCTCCCAACTTTGTGGGAACAGTTTGGGGATGGCCCCTTGTTCCAACATGACTGTGCACCAGTGCACAAAGCAAGGTCCATAAACACATGGATGAGCGAGTTTGGTGTGGAGGAACTTGACTGGCCTGCACAGAGTCCTGACCCTAAACCCGATAGAGCACCTTTGGGATGAATTAGAGTGGAGACTGCAAGCCAGGACTTCTCGCCAACATCACTGCCTGACCTCACAAATGTGCTTCTAGAAGAATGGTCAAAAATTCCCATAAACACACTCCTAAACCTTGTAGAAAGCCTTCCCAGAAGAGTTGAATCTGTTAAAGTTTGGAACAGAAAATAGTGTTTTTCATCTTGCCACTTTCTTGGTAAAGAAAACACCTTTTTTACTCAAATTAATCAAAATGGATTTATAGCATTTTGGAACCAAACTCTTCAAATATAGATTAAAACCAAAATACAATGAATTGCCTATAGAGGCCAGTAACCAGCTGTAAGTGCATGTACAATATCAGACAACTTATCTAATCAAATGTTCAGAGTAAGCAGGAAAAAAGAAAACATTTATATAAATGAATATAAATGTTTCATCCAAATCTAATGACAAAAATGATGAAATCAAATCAGTTTAATGAGAAAAGCATTGTTGTTTACATCTTGCACAACTGAATGGCTGTATGCAAATCTTCCATCTACTTTTTGTACAAAAGTAGAGTGTGTGTGTCTGTTGGTCATTAGGAGAAGTCAAATTACATTCTTTAACCAAATCATGATCCTCTCATCAGCTCTTCTACTGCTGGCAGCAGCTGCATCCTGTGAGCTTCACTGATGTTTTACTTAAAGCACTAAATTAAACTATTACAGTTTTTCTCGATTGCTTAAACACATTTCTTGAAACTATGCCTCATATTCTCAAAACAGTAAACACAAATCCATAACGTCGCACCCAATTCCCCAAACATCCTATTTTCAGGTCAAAATGAAGCTCTACACTCAAAACCATTCACTCTTGCTGAAAAACCAAACTTTGCCCTCAGACATCACACACAAGCCCTCAAAAACACACACACTACAACATTATCTTACACACTGGTGAGATTAATTCAAAACAACATTTCCAAAACTGGTAAGTTATATTGCTTGTGGTTCCCCCCCTCAAAAACCTTTTCACATAATGAACACAAAAGATACAACCAATGTATACATTGCACATTTTTATTCATTCATAACACAGTAAAAAAAAAAAAAAAAAAAAATGTAATAAAAATAAAAATGATTCCGCCTCAGCAGCTCTTTGGTCTGGATCAGGCCAGAGAACCTCATCCACATCACAATTGGCCCTAGCCGGGCAGCGGGGGTAAAATCCTCTACATGGCTGCCTGATACACCCCTGGCACGCATATGTCTAGGCAGGCTTCTTCCATGGCCTAGAGGAGGAGAACACGGATATAAGTCATACACTTTCCACTGCCATGCTGAAAAAAACTCCTCTATCGAGTTTAGAACTGAAACTCTATCTGTATGTGAGGCAATTTGATGCATTTCTTTATAACAGTAGCATAGTGCAACAATGTATGTTGCAAAAGTTACTGTACAGAGCAGTCTTACTGTAAGTACACCTACCTGTTTTCCTCCCTGAAGGTTCTGATGATGGAGTTGAAGGTGAAGCAACTCAAATTTGGCTGTACTCTTTGCCCAGCCTCCCTCATATAATGGACAAGGACAAGCTCAACTAAAGTGGCTCGAATCTCATCTGAGACTGATTGTCTCCTTGCCCTTCCCCTTCCTTGTTCTCATCCTCCTTCTCCACCTCCTCCTCTTCCTCCTCCTCCACCTGCTTCATTTCTCTCTGGATCCATTGTTCCAAAACTCAATGAACTGATTCGGGGCCTTTTATCTATCCATTGAAGGATCTGATTGATGTGTGTTCAATTCTGACTCTTAGTGTTTTCACCCGGGGAATTGTGTGCTAATTGAGCTCAAGCTGTGCTGACTTGAATGAACAGTATTGAATGCTAGTGCTTTCTAAATGACCACATGGTGTACACAATAAGAAATGAAGGGATTTGTGTGTAGAGTTCTGCAGTGACAGCTCAACAAATCTGTCTCATATGTCAAAACAGGGGAGTAGTGTTAAGAGTTTAGGGAATTGGGTGTGCTTTTTGATAAATGGCATTATGGTTTTGAAATTTTAGTTCAAAAGCCTGGTTATAGTGCTTTAGCAATCGAGAAAAACTGTAACATAAAAAAATGCTTTGAAGCATAACTAATAATAACATATTATTCCATTGTTGTTTTCAGGTGTTTACTGTGTTGAGCTCACTCAACCTCCATCTATGGTTGTGAAACATCAAGAATCATTTTCCATCTCCTGCAGGATTTCAGAATCAAGCTATTGTATTTACTGGATACATCAACCCACTGAAAAAGCACTGGAATGGCTGGGATATCTTTGTAATGGTGGCAGCAGTAATATTGAAGACAAAAAACAAGACGTTCAAAAACACAGTTTTTCTACAGGGAAAGAATTTTTAGACTGAAGACACAACTGTATATTACTGTGCCAGATACACACTGTGACTAAAGTTCTGTACAAAAACCTGAACACATCAATCCATCCATCAATTCAATAATGCTTTAAAATATAATATATATATTTACAAATTTCTGTTTTTCATACACAAAGGTAACAAGCATTGTCAGAGTGGAGGAGGAGTTTATGCAAAACTGTGCTGTATATTTCTGTGTGTCTGTGTTCACTGACTGTATGTGGATCCTGTAGAGGAGAATCAATCAGCAATGACAACAATGATCAGTTCACTCCTGTTATTACTATTTTTACATGGTCTGTAACTCATTCCTAAATAATAATTTATGCATATATATATATATATATATATATATATATATATATATATATATATATATATATATATATATATTATATAATGCATATATAATTTTAGAAATTTTACATCTTTCTGACTTGAGTATTTTTCCTCTCTCTTCCACAGATATTCATTGTCAGACCTTCACTCAGTCTCAAGCTGTGGTAAAAAGACCTGGTGAATCTTTTCGGCTGGTCTGTACCGCCTCTGGATTTACTTTCAGCAGCTATGCGCCTGCTGTGGTGAGACAGAGTCACGGTAAAGGACTGGAATGGATTGCAACTATCGGCACCCTCGGTTATCCAATCTACTATTCCCAGTCAGTCCAGGGAAGGTTCACAGTGTCCAGAGATGACTCCAGCAGTCAACTGTACCTGCAGATGAACAGCCTCAAGACTGAAGACACTGCTGTCTATTACTGTGCTAGAGAGTCACTGTGAATGAGTTCAGGGTCAAAGCAATACAAAAACTATTTCCTTTCCTGTTGACTTCACTTATGTTCCAGATGTCATTATATCATTTTGAGCATCACTCGCTAAACATTTGTTTTCTTGACCAAGAAAAAGACTCTACAATTTTGAAAAGTATGTGTGTATTTTTATGTTTTATGTTTTGTTTTTTTTGTTTTGTTTTTTGTTTTTTGTTATAATTGTTATAAAAAGGGAGGCACAGCAAGTCTAAGGTATGTTAACAGATTTCTATGCAAAAGAAACCTCTTCAGGGTGATACAAGTCCTCACTGTGAAATTATCCTGCTTATCATGCTTGTACTTGCCACATAAGTACATAATTTAACAATATATTAAGTTGGCATATTTTATTACCTCAAGATGAATCACAGTACCTGCTTGAGTGGTCTGTTATCAGTTGAAGCAGTTGTTGTCTTGGAATAACAGGCCGCTAGATGGCACGATTGAAGAATCAGAATTAAGTGTTGCAGGAAGCCGTGTAAAAATATTAATGAATGATGCATGGTTCTGCACTAAGCATGAAGTCTGTGAAAGGATTGCCAGTGCCAGGTAAATGTAAAGCAGACAATCTACTTCAAATGCCAAAACTAACAAAACAACATGTTTACACCAGATGCAAGCAGCGAAACACAACAAAAGCCAACTGAAGCCATTAAAATCAGTGATGCTGTCTACACTGGATGCGGCGCAGAGCGACATGACACGACAAATTCACGACAGTAAACTGATGACTCGTTCTATTTCTGATGTACTTTAAGCTCAAGCTACTTCTGACACAAAAGACAAATGGATTTGCAGTTTGCTTTGAAGTGTCCATTGTAGACAGCCTGAATCACACTGCTTGCGTCAACCAATGCGTTCGGTGTAGACACCGTGTTTTAAAGACAAGAAAATATGACGAGGCATAGGCTTATCTTGTCTTTGGTTTCAACTGTACAACGGTGGGACAGTATAAAGCCAAAGATGTCTTTATATGAGTGCATGTAGGTGTGTGTGTTTATATGGTCACAGATGTTGTCCTCTTTTTTGGAAAGCAATTATACCAAATAAATGACCAATCGCAACATCTTGGAAAACCGAAGAGCTGTATATGCAAATTCTCTACTAGCTCTCAATATAAAAGAGGAGTATCTGCTTTGTGGATCAGTAGGAGTAATAAAGCTGTACTGACTTCAAATCCTGATCCTCTCATCAGCTCTACTCCTGCTGGCAGCAGCTTCATCCTGTGAGCTTCACTGATGTTTATTTAAACTCTAAGGGAATGAAATAAGCTTCATAACTGTTAACAGAAGTTTTGAGGCATAATTAATAACACATTCTTCCATTGTTGTTTTCAGGTGGTGTTTACTGTGTTGAGCTCACTCAACCTCCATCTATGGTTATGAAACCTCAAGAATCATTTTCCATCTCCTGCAGGATTTCAGAATCAAGCTATTGCATTCACTGGATACGTCAACCTACTGGAAAAGCACTGGAATGGCTGGGATATTTTTGCAGTGGTGGTAGCAGTAATATTAAAGACTCCATAAAAAACAAGATCAGTTTCACCCAGGACACGTCCAAAAACACAGTGTTTCTACAGGGAAAGAATTTCCAGACTGAAGATACAGCTGTGTATTACTGTGCAAGAGACACAGTGACTAAACAAAACACATCTCTGTACAAAAACCTGAAAACATTAATACATACCACCCCCCCACCCCCCTTTGTCGCCATGCCTGTAGGCACTCCTAGACACAGGTTTTTCTATACAAAAACCTGAACATATCCATCCATCCATCAATTCATCCATCCATCCATCCTGATAAAAAAATATCAGATAGCCATAGTCATTTAACATGTATGAAACATGTTCTAAAAAATGTATGTAAGTTTTTTTTTTTTTTTTTTTTGCTTACTTTCTGCTTACTTTATCTAGTACCATTATGCTCTTTCATTGTGCATTTTGGTCTTCTTTTATTTGTTTGTACATATTGCTGTTTTTCACACACAAAGGTAACAAGCATTGACAGGAGGAGTTTATGCAAAACTGTGCTGTATATTTCTGTGTGTCTGTGTTCACTGACTGTATGTGGATCCTGTAGAGGAGAATCAATCAGCAATGACAACAATGATCAGTTCACTCCTGTTATTACTATTTTTACATGGTTTGTTAATTTCAACATTATAACAATAATATATGTATAAATAATTATAGAAATCCCACTACAACATATAGTTTTAAATCCTTGTGACTTTTCAGTTTTTTTTCACTCTTTTCCACAGATATTCATTGTCAGACCTTCACTCAGTCTCAAGCTGTGGTAAAAAGACCTGGTGAATCTGTTTGGCTGGTCTGTACCGCCTCTGGATTTATTTTCAGCAGCTCCTGGCCAGCTGTGGTGAGACAGGGTCACGGTAAAGGACTGGAATGGGTTGCAACTATCGGCACATCCAGTTCTCCTATAAGCTATTCCCAGTCAGTCCAGGGAAGGTTCACAGTGTCCAGAGATGACTCCAGCAGTCAACTGTACCTGCAGATGAACAGCCTCAAGACTGAAGACACTGCTATCTATTACTGTGCTGGAGAGTCACTGTGAATGAGTTCAGAGTCAAAGCAATACAAAAACCTCTTCCTTTCCTGCTTACTTCACTTATGATCAAGATGTACTGTTGTATTACCAAGAGGTGGCGGTCTTGTCAAGCAGTCTTTGTTGCATGTTTTGAGCATCACTCAATGAACTTTTGTTTTATGGTTAAGCTACTCTGAGACTGCTGATTTAATGTATTAACCAATGTGAGAATATATAATGTACTTCATACATTACTCAAACTTTAATATTAAACGTGCCTGTCAGGAATGTGATGAAAGTATTGGTTAAATAATTCTCCTGTAGTCTACAGGATTAGCTAAATATAATCTCTGAAGAACATTTTTTAACTACAGTGGATTTATTTTTCAAACACTTTCATCAGACACCTGACAGACAAGTTTAGTCCGTAACAAAACTTTAAAACAAACAAACAAACAAACAAACAAACAAACAGTTATAGACATTAAAAAATGTCTTGAGGTGCTATATTGCATCTTTCCAGTTTTCTTCATCTGTTTATGTGGTCACAGATGTTGTCCTCTTTTGTGGAAAGCAATTATTATCTACCAAATTAATGACCAATCGCAACATCTTGGACAACCGAAGAGCTGTACATGCAAATTCACTACTTGCTCTCTGTACAAAAGAGGAGTATCTGCTTTGTGGATCAATAGGAGTAATAAAGCTGCATTGACTTCAAATCATGATCCTCTCATCAGCTCTACTCCTGCTGGCAGCAGCTTCATCCTGTGAGCTTCACTGATGTTTATTTAAACTCTAAGGGAATGAAATAAGCTTCATAACTGTTAACAGAAGTTTTGAGGCATAATTAATAACACATTCTTCCATTGTTGTTTTCAGGTGGTGTTTACTGTGTTGAGCTCACTCAACCTCCATCTATGGTTGTGAAACCTCAAGAATCATTTTCCATCTCCTGCAGGATTTCAGAATCAAGCTATTGCATTCACTGGATACGTCAACCTACTGGAAAAGCACTGGAATGGCTGGGATATCTTTGCAGTGGTGGTAGCAGTAATATTAAAGACTCCATAAAAAACAAGATCAGTTTCACCCAGGACACGTCGAAAAACACAGTGTTTCTACAGGGAAAGAATTTTCAGGCTGAAGATACAGCTGTGTATTACTGTGCAAGAGACACAGTGACTAAACAAGACACAGTTCTGTTCAAAAACCTGAAAACATTAATACATCCATCCATCCATCCATTTTTTTTTTTTTTTTTTTTTTTTTATGTTTAATTGTCTATTTGTGTTGTTTGTATTGTGTAATGGTGACAAATGAGTTTCCCCTTACAGGGATTAATAAAGTTTTCTAATAAAGTAATCTAATAAAATCTAGTAATCTAGTTTTCTAATAAAGTAATCTTTCTTAATAAAGTAATCTAATCTAATCCATCCATCCATCCTGATATAAAAATATCAGAGAGCCATAGTCATTTAACATTTATGAAACATGTTCTGAAACATTTATGCAACAAATATTTGGCTTACTTTATCTAGTACTCTTATGCTCTTTCATTATGCATTATGGTCATCTTTTATTTGTTTTTACAAATTTCTGTTTTTCATACACATAGGTATAATCAAGCATTGACAGACTGGAGGAGGAGTTTATGCAAAAGTGTGCTGTATATTTCTGTGTGTCTGTGTTCACTGACTGTATGTGGATCCTGTAGAGGAGAATCAATCAGCAATGACAACAATGATCAGTTCACTCCTGTTATTACTATTTTTACATGGTTTGTTAATTTCTAAATAATATCAATAATATATGTATAATTAATTTTAGAAAGCCCATTACAACAGGTGATATCTCTCTTTCACAGATATTCATTGTCAGACCTTCACTCAGTCTCAAGCTGTGGTAAAAAGACCTGGTGAATCTTTTCGGCTGGTCTGTACCGCCTCTGGATATTCATTCAGCAGCTACTGGGCAGGTGTGGTGAGACAGAGTCACGGTAAAGGACTGGAATGGGTTGCAACTATCGGCACATCCAGTTCTCCGATCTACTACTCCCAGTCAATCCAGGGAAGGTTCACAGTGTCCAGAGATGACTCCAGCAGTCAACTGTACCTGCAGATGAACAGCCTCAAGACTGAAGACACTGCTGTCTATTACTGTGCTAAAGAGTCACTGTGAATGAGTTCAGGGTCAAAGCAATACAAAAACTACTTCCTTTCCTGTTGACTTCACTTCTGCTCCAGATGTAGCCTACTTTTGTATTTACAAGCGGTGGCGCTCTTGTCAAGTAGTCTTAGTTGCCTGTTTTGAGCATCACTAAGTAAACTTTAGTTCCCTTTCGATACTTCACTCGTACTGCGTATGGGAAAGGTCTCCTTTTTCCCCGTTACTGAAGCCTTTTTCAATAACGCAGTGTAACTGCATCGTCATTGGTTCACTCATGTAAAGTTGTTGAAGCAATGACGGCGCGGCATAGCTGCGCGACCTATGGCAACAAAGCGCGCGAAGAAGCCCGCCAAAAAGGGCGGGGCTTACGGCTATATAAGCAGGCATTTCGCCACAGGATTTCAGTTCTCTCTCCTTCAGCGACGACACGCATCTCCTCGCTGATCTCCGAGCTGAAGCCTTCGCCGCCTGGAACGAGCTCTCGCCGCCGTCGAAGAAGCTCCCGCAGCGGATTGAGCTGAGCTCGCCGGACGAACAGCGCTGGCGCCCTCGTAGACTGCCGCCTCGTGCGCCACTCTCGAGACGCCCGCTTCCTGCTTCCGGCCGTCCCTCAGCACGTCTCCTGCCGCCATCCGGCGCGTCTATTAGAGCGTTTTCTTCGCGGTTTTTTCGCCGCTCTAAAAGAGCTTTTCCTCGCGGCTCTCGCCGCTCTAAAAGAGCTTTCAGCGGCCCTCGCCGCTCTAAAAGAGCACCCCAAACGCCGTTTTTACGGTGGCGGCGTTGTTACAAATGCCACGCCACTCTTGTGGCACATGCAGAGCCCCTCTGCATGACAACGACGGGCACGATGAATGCGTCGGCTGCCTGGGCAAATCCCACGCAGACGCCGCGCTCACCGGGACCTCATGCTCTCACTGCGAGAGCATGAGTCTAGCCTCTCTGCGCTCGCGGATCGCTTTCTTCTCTGAAGGCGGTCCCGCCGCTCGCGCCCTCCCGTCTTCTTCCTCCCGCGAGCCGGCGAGGAAGAGACAGCGGGGTAAAGCGGATCAGCGCCCGGAGTTGTGCGAGCTCATGTCAGCTCAGCCCCCGCGTGCCTCGCCCTCTCCCTCTAGAGAGCAGTCCCCCGTCTTGTTCTCCCGCACTGAGCTGCGTCCCTCTGCTGATGTGAGCGACCACGTCTCATTCGGCGGATCAGACGAAGAGCCGCTTGATGACTCCATGTCTCTCGCGGCCTCCGAGACGGAAGGATGGGCCGGTGACTCGGAGAACCCCGCCCACCTACCCTCGCTGGAGCCCATTGACTGCAAGCCGGGTATGGACGCCGAACTTTTCCGCGTCCTCTCCAAAGCAGTAGAGGAACTGGACCTCGAATGGGCCCCGCCAGAAGAGCCATCGCGAAGCAGGCTTGACGAGTGGTTCCTGCCGGGTCGTCGTCAGACCCCTTGTCAACGCTCCGCCCCGTTTTTCCCAGAGGTGCACGACGAGCTGACAAAGTCGTGGCGCGCCCACTATTCTGCCCGCCTACGCACTACGCACCAATCAGCTCTCACCACTGTGGATGGCGCCGAAGAGAAGGGCTACGAGCACCTACCACCCCTGGATGAAGCAGTGGCGGCTCACCTCTGTCCACCCGCGGCTGTGGGCTGGAAGACGAAGAGGGCCCTTCCATCCAAGCCCTGCAGGACCACCTCTGCCCTGGCTGGCAGAGCCTACTCGTCCACAGGCCAGGCTGCCTCAGCGCTGCACACCATGGCTATCTTCCAGGTGTTTCAAGCTAAGCTTCTCCGCTCTCTGGACAAGTCCGGCATTGATGCACCTGCCTCAGCAGAGCAAGCCTGCACCCTCTACCTCTCAAGCAGCGCCTCCCAAGGAACAGCACCAGCGTTCACGCCCCGCAAAGCGCTCCTCCTTCCCGAGACGTCAGGGACCACAGCCTAAGATTTCGCTGGACCCGACGCCTCCTAAGTCTTCCTGATCTTCCAGGAAGGAAGAGGATGGGGCAAAGTCTCGCCGAAGCCGGACCACCCCAAAAGCTCCCTCATTCAATCTCCCCTCCGCCCCGTTTAGTTCCAGGCGTGGGAGATATGTTCAGTGTTGCGCTAACTGTGCCCAAAAAATTTGTGTCCATGCAAAACGCCGTTCTCATGGCGAACACTATAAATATTTTACCTCCTCAAAGAAAGAGCAAACTTCCTCTTCCACTCTCTCCGGTGTACGGGCCCCCGACCGGCGGTCCGTCATCCGACGTCATTCAACCCCTTGTCACGCGGACCGAGGCCTGGCAGGCCATCCCTGGGGTGTCAAGTTGGGTCCTGGGGACCATAAGTCGGGGCTACTCGCTTCAGTTTGCCCGAAGGCCCCCGCGCTTCAGCGGGGTGCTTCAGACTTCAGTAAACTCGGACGACGTTCATGTCCTCCGAGCCGAAGTCATGACTCTACTGAGGAAAGGAGCTATAGAAATAGTCTCCCCCTCAGAAAGCGAGTCGGGATTCTACAGCCGTTATTTCCTGGTCCCCAAGAAAGATGGCGGTCTCAGACCCATCTTAGATCTCAGACTCTTGAAACTCTCCCTCATGAGACGGAAGTTCAAGATGTTAACGCTGAAGCAGATCCTCGCACAGATTTGCCCCGAGGACTGGTTCTGCTCTCTGGACCTGAAAGATGCTTACTTTCACATCCAGATAGTCCCCCATCACAGGCGATTCTTGAGATTCGCATTCGAGGGTGTGGCTTACCAATATACAGTCCTTCCCTTCGGGCTGTCTCTGGCTCCTCGCACTTTTACCAAGTGCATGAACGCGGCGCTTTCCCCACTGAGACAGATGGGAATCCGGGTTCTGAATTACCTCGACGACTGGCTCATTCTGGCCTAGTCGCGAGCCGAGCTGGAACATCACAGATCCGTGCTCCTCAGCCACCTGGAATGCCTGGGACTCAGGGTCAACTTTGCCAAGAGCTCACTGTTTCCCAGCCAACGTATCACGTTCCTGGGGGCAGTTTTCGACTCAGTCCATATGGCGGCAGTAGTCTCGCCAGAGCGCGCCCTGGCCATTCAGCAGCTCGCGGCTTCGATCAGGAACAAAGCCTACCTACCTCTGAAGTTCTTCCAGAGGATGCTAGGGCTGATGGCTTCCGCCTCCCCGGTTTTGCAGCTCGGCCTCCTTCGAATGCGGCCTCTACAATACTGGTTAAAGTTTCGGGTCCCTCCTCACGCCTGGCGGCATGGCCGCCTGCGTCTCAGGGTCAATCAGGCCTGTTTAGCAGCTCTGAAACCTTGGACGAACCCTGTATGGTTCAGTCATGGAGTACCCCTACAGGCGGTGTCCAGAAGGATGGTGCTCTCGACGGATGCATCCAACACGGGTTGGGGCGCTCTTTGCGAGGGCAGACCGGCCTTCGGCTCGTGGTCTCGCGAGGAAAGCCATCTGCACATCAACTGCCTCGAGATGCTGGCAGTGATCTGAGCCCTTTGGGCGTTTCAGACACACCTGACGGGACGCCACGTCCTAGTCCAGTCGGACAGCATGACAGTGGTGTCATACTTAAATCACCAGGGCGGTCTTTCGTCCAGCCGCTTATGCGCACTGGCAAAGCGTCTTCTGGAGTGGGCATTACCGAGGTTACAGTCGCTCAAAGCGACTCACATACCCGGGAGAACAAATTTGGGAGCAGATATGCTATCTCGGAGCAACGTCCCCTCAGACGAGTGGATGCTCCACCCTCAGACGGTTCTCACGATCTGGGAGCTCTTCGGGAGGGCAGAGATAGACCTCTTCACCTCAGAAGACAACTCTCACTGCCCAATTTATTTCTCAAAGGAGGAAGATGCTCTGGCCCACGCCTGGCCCTGCACCCTTCTTTACGCCTTTCCCCCGATCGCCCTGATCCCTCAGGTCATCAGGCGGCTCAGGGAAGACAAACACAGAGTCCTCCTAGTGGCCCCGCTCTGGAGAAGCCAAGTCTGGTCCTCAAAGCTGTTCAAGCTTTCCAAGGAAGCCCCGTGGCCGATCCCCCTGAGACAGGATCTCCTCTCTCAGGAGAACGGAACGATCTGGCATCCCCAGCCAGAACTCTGGGCTCTGCACCTCTGGTCCCTCAATGGGAGCCTGAAAACCTCCCAGGGGATGTACTAAATACCATTTCTCAGGCAAGAGCCCTGTCCACGAGACACCTCTATGCCCAGAAATGGTCGGTCTTTGTTGACTGGTGCTCTGCGCGCAACATAGACCCCGTGGAGTGTGACGTATCACCGATACTGTCTTTCCTCCAGGAGCGTTTAGATATGGGTCGCACCCCTTCAACGCTCAATGTTTACGTAGCAGCCATTGCAGCGTTTCACGCTCCTATCGCTGGCCAGTCAGTGGGACGAAACAGCCTTGTAACGCGTTTCTTGAGAGGTTCTAGGTGATTGAATCCACCTCGACCTCTCACCGTTCCCACCTGGGACCTCTCCTTGGTCCTCAGAGCTCTCAAAGGACCCCCCTTTGAGCCACTGCGTTCAGCTGACCTCAGGCGCCTGACGCTTAAAACCGTTCTGCTGCTTGCACTAGCATCGGTCAAGCGTGTTGGCGACTTGCAGGCCCTCTCTGTGAGCCCTGCATGCCTTGAGTTCGGGCCTAATGACTCCAAAGTCGTTCTGAAACCTAGGCATGGCTACGTTCCTAAGGTGCTCTCGACTCCATTCAGAGCACAGATCATTTCCCTCTCAGCGCTTCCTCCCTCGTCGGACGAGAGAGCTGGAATTACTCTGCCCTGTCAGGGCATTGAGGACCTATGTCGAGCGATCACAGCCTTTCCGGCAAACCGATCAGCTCTTTATCTGCTTTGGCGGCCGCACCAAGGGGTCTTCGGTCTCAAAGCAAAGTCTTTCGCGTTGGATAGTCGACGCTATTGCTCTTTGCTACTCCTCTTTGGGCCTGAACTGCCCCATAGGAGTTAGAGCTCACTCCACTAGAGGAATGGCTTCCTCTTGGGCATGGTCCAGTGGGGTTTCGATTAAAGACATCTGTGAGGCGGCCGGCTGGTCCTCACCGTCCACTTTTGTCAGATTTTATAACTTGGATATCCCGACTTTACAAGCTCGGGTCCTCTCGGTATGACTCAGCGGCCTCTATCGAGCTCCGCCTCATGCCACTTCGGGAGTTAGCTCCCCCTTTTGCAAGTGTAACACTTGGGTTCGACGGCTCCGGCCTTCTTTTTATCGCTGGTTCCCTCGCGGTGTCCATGACAAGCTCAGTCGTTCCCTGCCGTGGCACGGCGCGGTTGAATTCGTTCCCCATACGCAGTACGATTGAAGTATCGAAAGGGAACGTACTCGGTTACTAACGTAACCTCGGTTCCCTGAGATACGGAACGAGTACTGCGTTATATGCCGTGCCACGAGGCTGCGGCTTCAGTGTCGTCGCTTCAGTCGTATGACCTGAAATCCTATGGCGAAATGCCTGCTTATATAGCCGTAAGCCCCGCCCTTTTTGGCGGGCTTCTTCGCGTGCTTTGTCGCCATAGGTCGCGCAGCTATGCCGCGCCGTCATTGGTTCAACAACTTTACATGGGTGAACCAATGACGATGCAGTTACACTGCGTTATTGAAAAAGGCTTCAGTAACGGGGAAAAAGGAGACCTTTCCCATACGCAGTACGAGTGAAGTATCGAAAGGGAACCGAGGTTACGTTAGTAACCGAGTACGTTTTCTTGACCAAGAAAGAGACTGTACAATTTTGAAATTCTGAAGAAACAACACAAATAATTATTTATACAGCAGCAACCTTATTAGGGGCCGTTCAGACAGAACGCTTTTTTCTATTCCAATGCGCTACTTTCCCATTGTTTTTCTATGTAAACATGCGCTTGACGTACGTGCATGACCGTTACACTCCTGTCTCGCGTCTTTTGCAGCGCCTTGCACATGAGCACCGCGTTTTTAAGACACCGTCTCAAGTTAAAGGAATTTCAACTTTTACACGCAGTGCCGCTCATCAATGTCACTTCCAAAACAGTAGACCAATCAGAAGAACTCAGAGGCGGGGCAAGCGTTGAGCTTCTGTTTACAGTAGCAAGTTGGCATGACAGCTGGTTTATTTGACGGCAACATGGCGGAGGAGGCGCTCATTATTATCTTATTTTCTTTTTTTCCATGTCAATACTTGTATCTATCGTTATTGCATCACGTCTCAAAACCGCGTCTCGAGACCCTCGCGTTCTATGCTGCGCTTTTTAAAAAAACCATTCCTGAGCTCTGCTTCTCGTGTTTTTAGACACAAAGATGCATTTTGTGTGAATGTTCCCTTAGAGTAGCTTCATCATAAAATCTATTCTAGACTTTGTGTGTCACACATGTACAGTGTTCTCTGTTTCTGTTTAGATTCTGTGTTCTTCTTTCTTTAGGGGCCGTTTACATAACACTGTTTTCAACTAAAAAGAGATTTTTTTAATTTTTTTATTTAGGGACATTTTCATTTTAGGGTTGTCATTTTAATTTAATGAGTTCACTAAAAAGCATTGATGCAAATCTGCTTCCATATGTAAACAGGACACAATAAAGAGCTTTTCAAGTCCTGCAGTGAAAGTCTCAGGTCCCGAGAGACTACAGACAGACAGAATCATGTGCTTTATTTTATTGGTGATGATTTTATCTACTGTGCTCAGTGAGTATCAGCATCAACACTATATAACACTGTTTTATTAATGTGTTTTGTAGCTGCTAGTAAAATACAGTCAGTCCATGTTAATTTTGAGAGGTTTGGTGACAATGTGCATAACTTATTTCAGTCAATGACAATGTTTTTTAAATGGATGTTCCCAGGTGGTAATTGCATTGAGTTGAATCAGCCTGCTCTAATGTTGGTAAAACCTGGGGAATCATTTTCCTTCGGCTGCAAGATTACGGGATATTCAGCATCAGGAGGTGGCTGTACCAACTGGATACGACAGGCAACTGGAAAAGCACTGGAATGGATTGGCTGGTTCTGTAGTTCTGGTGATACAGGCACCAGCGACACAATGAAGAATAAGATCAGCTTTACAGCTGAAACTTCATCACAGAAAACTGTCTGCATTTTTTGAATTTCAAAAATTATTTTTAATATTTTATTTAGAGTTTTGAAGTTATATTAACAAACACAAAGGTATAAAACAATAACCAACATAAGACAACAAGGACACACATTTACACAAAATAAAGGGAAAAAACAAAAACAAACAAACAAAAAAAACATCTGGATTGCCTCAGTCAGCAAATATATACAAAATAATTATTGAGAATAAACTTAACTGACAATATTCACAGTTGTTTTGTAAATCAGTTATATCACCATTGGGGAAGAAAAAAACGTATACAAATTAAAAAATAAATCAATAAATAAATAAATAGAAGAAGAGGATTGCAGAGTGTATTATTGTTAAACTTCCAAAAGTCTCAAGAGAGGTCCCTATGTGGCTTCAAATCTTTTTTTTGTGAGCCAAGCTCACCAAAAACGTAACTGTTCCATTTGGATGATATAAAGCTTGTGAAGTTTTCCAATTGAGGAGTATTACCTTTTTGGCTGTAATTAAGCCTACCATTAGAGCGTGCTGATGAGTATGAGGGATAGTATCCATTACATTAGAACAGCCAAAAATCGCCAGATTGTGGTCAGGTTGAATGTTAATTCTATATGCGCTTGAAAACAATTAAAAAATATTAGACCAAAAATCATACAGAATAGGGCAAAACCAAAATAAATGTGCCAATGTCCCCTCTGCCATCTTGCATCTATCACACTGAGAAGAAATGGAGGGAAATATTTTGTTCAATCTAGTTTTGGAGTAATGAATGCGATGCATAACTTTGAACTGGATTAATTTATATCTCGAATTTACAGAACAGCTCTTTATTCTCGACAGGCCTTCTTCCCAGATCTCATCAGACATTTCATTGTTCACTTCAGCAGACCAGGCTGTTTTAAGGTGTTTGGTGCATATAGGTGTTGTAAAAGCATGAACAAAATGAGATGCCAAATGTCTAGTTTCAGGATTAGAAGATAAAAGTTCATGAATAATATGGTTTTCGGGTTTATTTATAAACTGTGGAATATTTTTTTTTACATATTTTCTAATTTGCAAATAACGGAAGAAGTGAGACTGTGGGAGTACAAATGTATTTTTAAGTTGCAGGACGCAAACTGATCTTCTATATAGAGCTCTCCTATACAGCATAAACCTTTTTTCCTCCATCCTGAAAAAGCTCCATCAATCTGAGAAGGCTCAAATGAAGGATTGCAAGATATTGGTGTATTGATTGAGACTTTTGGTAGTTTATAAAATTTTTTGATCTGATTCAAAATCTTCAAAGAATTTCTCAACACAAAATTACTGCTTACTGTAAATCTGTAATTTACAGATAGATTTACACTTTCTAAAAAGTAAACTTGGGAGAGAAGACTCTGGCACTGACATAGCCTCTGCACGAACCCATAGAGGAGAAGTCTCAGGTAGCATGTCATCCAGAATACCCCTTTGCCAGAAAGTGAGAGCCCTGGCATTTGCTGCCCAATAATAATGCTTAAAATTGGGAAGGCCAAGGCCTCCACAATCAGTAGGTTTTAGCAAGTGGGCTTTTGCTATGCGAGGTGTTTTATAGTTCCATACAAATGAAAGAATAACTGAATCAAGTTGCTTAAAAAGGTTGCAGGCAAATAAATAGGGAGATTTTGAAAAAGATATAGAAACTCAGGAAGAGTAACCATCTTTATCACATTCACACGGCCAATTAGTGATAAAGGGAACAGTTTCCAGCTTCCAATGCTTAATTTAAGTTTATTAATCATGTCTAAAAAATTTAATTTAAACAAATGATTAGGGTTCTTTGGAATTTTCAGACCGAGATATGTAAAGTTGTTAAGTGTTTGTATGGAGGTAATTGTAGGTGGTGGTTTTGACGATAGTCTATCCATATAAGGATCTAAGTAACAGTTGAAATCTCCACCTACTATTACATTTGAAGAGTTTGCATCAGGAATTACACTAAAGATTTTGCGAAAAAATTCAGAGTCATCAAAATTGGGGCCATATATATTGAGCAAAGTTATTGGGAGAGAATTAATATGCCCAGATAACATTATATATCTACCCTGAGGATCAGCAACCATGGATGAAAGTCGAAAAATAATAGCTACACCTCTAGCTTTGGCATTGAATGGGGCCTGGTAAACCTGAGATATCCAGTTGGTCCTGAGTCGGCATTGATGAGTTACACTAAGGTGGGTTTCCTGGAGAAATATTATATCAACCTTAAGTGATTTCAAATGTGCAAACACTCTACTTCTTTTAATTACATGGCCAAGCCCTCTTACATTCCAAGAAGCCAATGTGATAGCTTCTCCCTCAATGTTAGTCATCAAACTCTACAGCAATTAAAGATTGGGACATCACAAAGACAAAAGACATGTGGAACTCTTTAGAACTTAGAACAAAATCGACCCACCCCCTCCCACATCTGGCTTCCCCGAAATGAAGCACTATGTCCCCAATTCGACCCGAGAACACTACTCGCATGTAAGTAGTAAGAGGATCCATCACCAGTCACTTCGATCGCGGCGATCCCGCTCGACTCCACTTCCAAGTTACAAACATTTCAAAGTCTAGAACTATTAACAGTAGCTCCGTCCATAAAGATACAGTTTGTAAACACTCTTAATGAAAACAAAAACTCTAACGTATCAACAGGCAGTATAAAGTATTTTAAGAGTGATACCGCATATGTCTCTACTCCTGCCTCAGCCTGGTCTCCACAAATTTTGCAGCCTCTGCAGTCAATGAAGGTCTTGAACTGTCCGTTGTGCTGAACACGGAGACGCGCAGGAAAGCGGAGACTGCGTGTCACCTTTAGTTCTCTCAGCTCGCGCATCACGTCGCTGAACGCCCTTCGCTGTTCCATCACTTCTGCAGTGTAGTCCGAAAAGATATAAACCTTGTGTCCGTTGTTTTCTAGGGTGCGATCTCGTCGAAGTCAAAGAATTAATTCCTTTTCTTGAAAGAAATGCACTCGTGCAATAATGATGCGGGGCCTCTCCCCATCTGATGGCCTTGGCTTGAGTGCACGGTGAGCATGGTCAATGACCAGCGGCCCTTGAAAGTGAGTCTCCCTCAGTAGTTTTGGAATCAACGCTGCAACAAACTCGGTCGGTCTCCCTTTCTCCTCTGCCCCAGGGATACCAATTATTTTTATATTGTTGCGTCTTGATCTCCCTTCGCTCTAAGAGCTTTATTGGTCTTCTGCAAATCAGTCAAAGCCGCTTCGAGAGAGCATAAACGGCCCTCGTGGTCCCGCGTTTGACATTCAACAGTGTCCACTCACTCCGCAAAATCCTGTGCCGATGTCTGTAGAGACCTAAAGTCTTCCTCGAACTCGTCAAATCTTTCATTTATGGTTGCAAGAATCCTGTTTGATATCTTTTCCCACTTTTGCCGATTTTAAAGGCATTTTCGCGCATCAAGGTGCTGACCAATTGAGAGATACAAACTAAGTAGAAGTTCACAACACATGTATATGAAATAATAATAAAGACAGCGTCTAATTTCACTCATTTAAAAACTTGGTGTGGAGAAGCTTGATGAAACACGTCTACTCCATTTTTTCAACTACTTACACACAAAATCGTTACTTGTCACACAATTTTTAAAACCTGACACTCAAACACCAGAACCACACACCAAATCTGCAAAACCATACACTAATACTTGGCCTTCAACTCGGTTTTCAATTTCATAAAACACTTTTTGCAAAACACAACACACAATTCTGTGAACAGGAAGTAGGAAGTAGCTATGTTGATTTCCTTTTTTTCAAACACAATCATTGCTTCTGTCCAACTACACATGGTTGATGTATTTATTTTGTTTGTGTAATATTGTACCTACTCACAACCACAAATGCTTACAGTAAAAAAAAAAAAAAAAATCTTGCTTTAGTGTTTACGGTGAATTTTTCAACATCTCTTGGCCAAATACTTTCAGTCTTGTACATAAATGTACGTAGGAGCTCATGAAAGAAGAGCTTTAGGTTTTGAATAACTGTGTGTATATGATATATCAAAAAATTGATTATTATGGCAAAGGTGTTTGCAACGTAAGACAAATGTTTGCTTTTGAGATGTGTTTGTGATATTTTGAATGCAGTGCTTCATTTTGCAAGAGATGTGAGGCATTTTGCATTTTGTGTGTGCAATTGTTGGATTTGTGTGTAAAATTTTGAAAAAAAAAAGAGGCAAAGTTTTGAAAATGTGTGTATGCAGTTCAAAAAAAATAAATCTTTAAATATCAAAATTTGTTCCTGTCAGAATTGGGATTCGGTGTAATAAAGGTAATTGTGTGACCCACTTTTGATATGCTTGTGTTACAAACGTTGCTGTGTAGGAATACACATGACGAGGAACAGAGATCAAGGAGTAATACTTTACTAGGCAATCCAATAGAAGATACAGGAACAGAGGTTTACACACACAACATTAACACGTAAGATAACCGACAACACTGGAGAGTAAAGTGACTGTTTATAAAGGGAGTCCAAATGAGTGATAATGATGATGATTGCCTTCAGGTGCGGGTGATGGTGATAACGTGCAGGTGCAGGGCAGAGGGAATGCTGGGAAGTGTAGTGCAGGAACCGGTGACTGTAACAGCTTGAGAGTATTTGTACCACTAACTCTATAACATTTTTGGTAACACTTTAGTATAGGGAACACATATAAACTATTAACTACGGGTTTTCCCTCAATAAACTCCTAATTTACTGCTTATTAATAGTTAGTAAGGTAGTTGTTAAGTTTAGGTATTGGGCAGGAATAAGAATGTAGAATAAGGTCGTGCAAAATAAGTCATTAATATGTGTTTAATAATTACTAATAAATAGCCAATATTCTATTAATAAACATGCTACTAAGCAACTAAAAGACCCTAAAATAAAGTGTTACCACATTTTTAATCTATCTTTATAAATTCCTCTGCACTTGTTTATTGGCAAGAAGATTTGCACATGCAAGTGCAAGGAGGAGTTCATGCAAAACTGATGTTTTTTTTCTTAAACTGCAATTGTAACATGTCTGTATTTGCTGACAGCACAGATCCAATTACTGAGGAGGAGAATCAATTGACAATGACAATATTAATTCACTCACTCTTGCTAATATTATTTTCACATGGTCAGTAAATAATGCCATACATCAGTGGGATTACATTTCATTTACTATTGTCTGCTTTAGATTCTGGAAATGTTTCAGTGTCTTCATTTTGTTTCTGTTCCACAGATATTCATTGTCAGACCTTCACTCAGTCTCAAGCTGTGGTAAAAAGACCTGGTGAATCTTTTCGGCTGGTCTGTACCGCCTCTGATTTTTCATTCAGCCGCGGTGCTGCAGCTGTTCTGAGAGAAATCCCTGGAAAAGGACTGGAGTGGATTGCATTCATCCATGTATCCAGTTCTCAAATTTTCTATTCCCAGTAAGTCCAGGGAAGGTTCACAGTGTCCAGAGATGACTCCAGAGGTCAGCTGTACCTACAGATGAACAGCCTTACTGCTGTTTATTATTGTGCTATAGCACAGTGAATGAGTTCAGGGTCAAAGCAATACAAAAACCATTTCCTCACTCCCATATATTGCTAATGCTGGAAAACTCAAATCTAGTGTTTATGAAACAATTGGTTCTGGTTCTCAAACTGATTGGTCAAGCAGACAGAAAGTGCTGATATACAGACCATGATCACTGAGGCTTTTCACCATTTGTATCACCCTGCTTGTTTGCGTGTGAGTCTGTGCATTAGTGCTGCAGATTTTTCTGACTCTTTCTGCAGGTTATATTGTTACACCAGTAGGTGGCAACAAGTGACTGTCTTCATGAGTGAGTGACTGATTCATTCAAAAACTGATTCCCTCAGCATCAAAACAGCTGCTTTGAGACATGCACACAATGGTTCTGCTATGGTGCTGACTATATTTGGTAACACTTTAGAATACTGATCATTAATGAATGAATAACTACACTGGAACAAATGAGTAATGCATTATTAACACTCTAGTAACTATTATTAACTAACAAGAAACTGATTAATGAATTAGTAAGTAATAGTGCTCAGTTGAAGGAGGTAGTTCACTATTAGCTAATCAGTAACTACTGTTTTTTTCATACCTCCCAGAGAACTACTAAGAACTACTATATATGTGTTCTTAATTAAAATGAATGATGAATAATGTATAATTAATTCTAAAGTGAAGATCATGGTAACCGACTAGTACTAACTGAAGTATTACCAAATCCTTCAGAAGGAATTACTAATAATTTGGATCAGTATTCTAAAGTGAGAAACATGATAACTCTCTAGAAACTACTGGAGTCATTGTAAACTTTTGAGATTTTTGTACAGTTTTGTACAATAATTCCTCCTGATGTATTTGGTAACACTTAAGCAATTACTAGTGGGTTACCATGATCTTCACTTTAGAATACTGATCCAAATAAGTAGAAGTTCCTTTAGAAGGATGTAGTAACTCTTGAGTTATTACTATCCAATACTTTACAAAAATCTCAAAATTTTACAATGACTCCAGTAGTTTCTAGAGAGTTATCATGTTTTTCACTTTAGAATACTGATCCAAATAATTAGTAATTCCTTCTGAAGGATTTGGTAATACTTCAGTTATTACTAGTGGGTTACCATGACCTTTACTTTAGAATTAATTATACATTATGCATCATTCATGTTAATTATGAACCTGTATATAGTAGTTCTTAGTAGTTCTCTGGGAGGTATGAAAAAAACAGTAGTTACTGATTAGCTAATAGTGAACTACCTCCTTCAACTGAGCACTATTACATACTAATTCATTAATCAGAGTTTCTTGTTAGTTAATAGTAGTTACTAGAGTGTTAATAATGCATTACTCATTTGTTCCTGTGTAGTTATTCATTAATGAAGGATCAGTATTCTAAAGTGTTACCCTATATTTTCTCTAAACTGTAAGTTACTCAGTATTAACTTATTTATTGAACTGCTGTATACAAGTAAAAACAAACAAAAAATGAAAGTAAAATATGTTTTTCCTATAATATCAGCATGGCTGAGATTAGGCCTAATATGTGCATTAGATGTTTTCTTTGGATCAAATTTGTCAGTAGTTGCAAGATATTTGCACTATAAATATGAGTAAACATGTGTATCTTGCTTCTCTTTGAGACTTTATTTTATAAATCAAGAATACAATGTCAGGCAACTAAATTTGCATATAATTTGCAATAATTATCATACAAACTATTGACAGAAACATTTTACATCAATGCAAATCTCCACCCTTCTCTCATGTAAACAGGAGCACACAGACATAATAAAGGCTCTTAGTGTTTTACAGAGCCACAGTGCAGTGAAAATACAACCAGAATCATGGACTGCATTTCCATACTGCTGGTTTTGGCAACTGCACCCTGTGAGTATCTTCAGCTCAACACAAAAAACTAATAAATCAAGTTCAATTTGTATTACTGAAAATGCTTTAATGATTGTAGGTCTTTTCTGTATTGAGCTGAATCAGCCTCCTGTCATGGTAGTAAAACCAGGAGAAAAATTTACCATCGCCTGTAAGATCACTGGATATTCAGCTTCAGGCGGTGACTACACAAACTGGATCAGACATTCAAGTGGAAAACCGATGGAATGGATTGGCTGGTTCTACACTTCCAGTAGCAATGGTGTCAAAGATTCACTGAAAAATAAGATCAGTTTCTCATCTGAATCCTCCAGCAACGTAGTCATTTTAACAGGACAAAACTTCAACACTGAAGACACAGCTGTGTATTATTGTGCTCGTGATACACTGTGCCACAAACTGCCACAGGACCTGCACAAGAACCTGTCTCTTCAATGAAGACATTTTCAATAAAAAGGTTTTATTTGTTTACATAATATTAGACCCTTCAGACTTTTAGTATAAATAGACAGACAGACAAATACTTTGCACATGTAGGTCAGGTGATGTACACTGTTGTCCTTTGAATTTACAGGTAATTAATGGCAAAAAAGTTGCCAATACTTTACTGTTAATTTTATAGTTCTTTGCCGTAATCTACATTCCAGTATGTTGCTGTAAATATACCATGCCATGCACTCAATTAAAACTCATCAACTAATTTCATTTGCAAAAATCGACTGCCTTAAATTGTCTGACTGTCATTTAAATTCAACTTATATTTATAACTATATGAGCATTTTATTCACTTATTTCATTTGAGTCCACTAAAAAAAAGACATAACCAAATTCATTAAAACTAGAAACATCAAGTCAGCTTAAATCTCTTGCAGATAACTGCTAACTAATAACAGCACATGTGCAATTAGAATCAGCTAAAATATTGTCACTGCATCAGCAACTACACAGTTACTGTCTTTAAATAAAGCAACACGCAGCATAACATCAGTGTTTCTGGATCATCACTGACTAAAGCACAGGCTCTACTCTTCTGCACAATGGTGACACACAAAACTCAGACAACAGAAACCCTTTAAATCCCAACAAACTTTAAACACCAACATCTAGTGCAAAAACACATAAAAAAACAAAAAACAAACAAAAAAAAAACACTTTAATTCAACATTTACTCTGATCAGTTATTGAGTTGTATTAACTTTCACTAATACTTCAGTGAAATTAACTTGTTTCATTTAATAAATTTGACTGTTACATTTTACAGTACATTGCTGTTCCCTTTCGATACTTCACTCGTACTGCGTATGGGGAAGGTCTCCTTTTCCCCGTTACTGAAGCCTTTTTCAATAACGCAGTGTAACTGCATCGTCATTGGTTCACTCATGGAAAGTTGTTGAACCAATGACGGCGCGGCATAGCTGCGCAACCTATGGCGACAAAGCGCGCGAAGAAGCCCGCCAAAAAGGGCGGGGCTTATGGCTATATAAGCAGGCATTTCGCCATAGGATTTCAGTTCTCTCTCCTTCAGCGACGACATCGCATCTCCTCGCTGATCTCCGAGCTGAAGCCTTCGCCGCCTGGAACGAGCTCTCGCTTGAGCTGAGCTCGCTGGACGACGCCGGCGCCCTCGTAAACTGCCGCCTCGAGCGCCGTTCTCAAGACACCCGCTTCCCGCTTCCGGCCGTCCTTCAGCACGTCTCCTGCCGCCATCCGGCGCGCCTATTAGAGCGTCTTTCTTCGCGTTTTTTCGCCGCTCTAAAGAGCTTTTCCCCCGCGGCTCTCGCCGCTCTAAAAGAGCTTCCAGCGGCCCTCGCCGCTCTAAAAGAGTACCCCAAACGCCGTTATCACGGCGCCGGTGTTGTTGCAAATGCCGCGCCACTCTTGTGGCACATGCAGAGCCCCTCTGCATGACAACGACGGGCACGATGAGTGCGTCAGCTGCCTGGGCAAGTCCCACGCGGACGCCGCGCTCACCGGGACCTCATGCTCTCACTGCGAGAGCATGAGTCTAGCCTCTCTGCGCTCGCGGATCGCCTTCACTG
Source organism: Hypophthalmichthys molitrix (assembly GCA_037950675.1). Classification (NCBI taxonomy): domain Eukaryota; kingdom Metazoa; phylum Chordata; class Actinopteri; order Cypriniformes; family Xenocyprididae; genus Hypophthalmichthys; species Hypophthalmichthys molitrix. The sequence continues at coordinate 28,387,650 of CM075494.1, read as the reverse complement.
AGGGCAGTCTCGCCGCTCGCGCCCTCCTGTCTTCTTCCTCCCGCGAGCCGGCGAGGAAGAGACAGCGGGGTAAAGCGGTTCAGCGCCCGGAGTTGTGCGAGCTCACGACGGCTCAGCCCCCGCGTGCCTCGCCCTCTCCCTCTAGAGAGCAGTCCCCCGTCTTGTTCTCCCGCCCTGACCTGCGTCCCTCTGCAGAGGCGAGCGACCTCGTCTGATTCGGCGGATCGGACGAAGAGCCGCTTGATGACTCTATGTCTCTAAGGTGCTCTCGACTCCTTTCAGAGCACAGATCATTTCCCTCTCAGCGCTTCCTCCCTCGTCGGACGAGCGAGAGCTGGAATTACTCTGCCCTGTCAGGGCATTGAGGATCTATGTCGAGCGATCACAGCCTTTCCGGCAATCTGATCAGCTCTTTATCTGCTTTGGCGGCCGCACCAAGGGGTCTTCGGTCTCAAAGCAACGTCTTTCGCATTGGATAGTCGACGCCATTGCTCTCTGCTACTCCTCTTTGGGCCTGAACTGCCCCATAGGAGTTAGAGCTCACTCCACTAGAGGAATGGCTTCCTCTTGGGCTTGGTCCAGTGGGGTTTCCATTAAAGACATCTGTGAGGCGGCCGGCTGGTCCTCGCCGTCCACTTTTGTCAGATTTTACAACTTGGATATCCCGACCTTGCAAGCTCGGGTCCTCTCGGTATGACTCAGCGGCCTCTATCGAGCTCCGCCTCATGCCACTTCGGGAGTTAGCTCCCCCTTTTGCAAGTGTAACACTTGGGTTCGACGGCTCCGGCCCTCTCACTTGTCCGCTGGTTCCCTCGCGGTGTCTATGACAAGCTCAGTCGTTCCCTGCCGTGGCACGGCGCGGTTGAATTCGTTCCCCATACGCAGTACGAGTGAAGTATCGAAAGGGAACATACTCGGTTACTAACGTAACCTTGGTTCCCTGAGATACGGAACGAGTACTGCGTTTCATGCCGTGCCACGAGGCTGCGGCTTCAGTGTCGTCGCTTCAGTCGTATGACCTGAAATCCTATGGCGAAATGCCTACTTATATAGCCGTAAGCCCCGCCCTTTTTGGCGGGCTTCTTCGCGCGCTTTGTCGCCATAGGTTGCGCAGCTATGCCGCGCCGTCATTGGTTCAACAACTTTCCATGAGTGAACCAATGACGATGCAGTTACACTGCGTTATTGAAAAAGGCTTCAGTAACGGGGAAAAGGAGACCTTCCCCATACGCAATACTCGTTCCGTATCTCAGGGAACCGAGGTTACGTTAGTAACCGAGTACGTTTTTTCATGATTTTACAGAAAACTAAATTATTGTTTTTCTACAGTTTGTTGCTGTAAAATTAATTTACAGTTTATTACTGTAGAAAAGTGTTTTGCTATGCGTGTTTATTCATCTTACACCTTTAACCCTTTAAACACCACAACAAAACCCCTAATGTTTAATGAACACTTATGTGTCCACACTACAGAGTGTTAGAGTAACACTGAAGCAGTGTTGAAGTTAATGAGATAATTCAGTGATTAATTAAGTGATGATTGAGAATTAGTGACAAACACCTGCTGTTAACAAGCAGAATCACTGAAGGAAAATAAACAAGAACGGAAAAAAGCCAATCAGAAACACAAGAACTACAACTGACTTCCAGCCACAGCCTTAGATGAAATCAACTGAAGATAAAAGAAGACATTAAATCGCTCAATATCTCAGCCGAGGAGGGTTAAACAACAAAAATAATATTACCAACTTCACTTATTACTAACCAGATTGACTTTATTTCTGTCAGACGTCTACAGAAGTTCTTATTGAGAACTAACAAAGCTTCAGCTGTTGTTGTTTCGTTTGACGTTACCATGATGGAGGTCAGTGCTCGCTTTAGTTGTGCTCTTGACACTTGACTTGTAACGTTAGTTTCTCTTTGATTGCTGTAAATGTTTTTTTTTTTTTTTAAACACGTGTTTGTTATGGCATGAAAAAACTAAGAGAAAATATAATAGTTTGTTGTTGGTTATGTTTTGATTATGACATGATCATTATGTAACTCTTAATTCACTGAACTTATCCAGGGTGTAATCCATTATCAGAAATGTGTTTTTTTTTTTTTTTTTAAATTTACTTTTAGATTACACTGTGACACTACACCAAAGGATGAAGCAGTGCTGAGCAATCAGTTAAGAATTTTTAAACTCATCATTTACAAAAAAAAATGTTTAATCGATGGCATCACTTAGATTCACACAGACATCAAGAATCATCATATGAATCTCAACAACGGCGACAATCAACAAAAACGATAAACAGATCAGCTCTGAACATCATAAAACACACTACTAAAAGTCAACACAAAAACAACAGCAAAAATAAAGGCAAACAGTAAGAATTAAAGAAAATAACCAGGCAATTCAGCTGCATAATTTATTCATGCCTCAATGCATGCTGGGAGTCATGGATGATTTTAGTACTATGCTGGTACCCAGCATGCATTGTGGCATGAAGCTTTTGATTGTCACCATTGTTGTGATTCATACGCCAATTCTTGATGTCTGTGTGACTTTCAGTAGTTCAAAATGTTTTGAGCACAAACTGTATTCCTATGTCCTCCTATGTCTGCAGATTGCCCGCCCAGCCTCCCTCTCCCACCTCCTCTATTTGACCAGCCTATTTCTACTCCTCTGGTTCCTGTCGGCCCCTCATCTCCTCCTCAGCCGTCTCTTCGCTGTGCTGCGGATTCACTGCGGGGCTTCCAGTCTCCAGCATGGCCTTGGCGTGAGGATCCCGTCTTCACCTCCAGCCACAGAAACCCAGACTCCACCTGGGTCCTTTGATCCGTCAGTTTCGCCTTGGCTCATCGCGCCCTCAGCTCCACTGTGGCACGTCATCCCACCTGCTCCACCAGGCTTCCTCGTCTCACCGGCTGCGCCTTGATCAGGCATCACCCTGGTTCCACCTCGGGATTTCTGGCTTCGGTGTCACCCAGGCTCCGTGTCTCTTCGGCTCCGTCTGGTTCTCCACCGCGGCTGGCAGCGTCGCAGGAGAAAGCACCCCTGGCTCCTTCCACCAAGTCTCCTCCATGGCTCCTCCCTCCTGCGCCACCGCCGAGTAACATCTTGCTGACTGTGGCTTGGGTCATCATCTGGCTCCCTCTGCTCCTGGCAGTTCCCTGGCTCCTCCCACCCTCCACTCCCCCTTGGACTGCTTTTGTTCCTCTGCCCTTCGTCCTCCTCCAGAGCCCCCCCTCAGTTGGACTCTATACGGCGCAAGGCCGCGCCTTCCCGGGATGGGGGCGATATGTTACATGTGTTATGCTTCTGTTTCCCGTGACCTAGTTTTGCCCAGTCTGTTTGATTAGTTTATTTCATCCACCTGTGTCTAGTTTATTATCTCATCTGTTCCCTGTGTTCTCCTTCATTCCTTGTCCATTCTCGTTTGATGTAAGTCACTTTTATGTTTGACTACGTTTAAGTTTGATGTGTATATTGTGCTACCTGCTTGTTCTAGTGGTTAAATCCTACTCCTTGTATTCTCCGTCGTCCTTGTGCCTTTTGATATACACGTCATGTAACAATTACTCTGATACCATCTTTCTCTCTAACTCTCTCTCTCTTATCCTTAAAAAAAGTTTTGAAGTCAGTTTAAAAACAGCAGTCTCTAAATTTTAACAGTTTTCTGGAATTCTTCTTAATGATGGAGCTCTCAACAGATGAATAAAAACTAATAACACCCATAAGACACATTAAAATCAGATTGTTTCACATTAAAGGAATAATTCACCAAAAATATAACCAAAAAGCAAAACATTGTGTCATTAGTTTTAAATTTATAGAACAATAAAATGCAGGTTCTTTCCAAACCTTTTTCGTAATGACTACATTAATGATACATTTAATGCTATTTATTTTGCCATTTTGGAGATGTATTATTTTTATTTTCTTTGTAAGGAAAAAGCAGCCACCTTTTCTGTTCAACAGAAGACAGTAAGTCATACGGGTCGACATGAGAGTGAGTAAATGATGACAAAATGTTCATTTTTTGGTGAACTATCCCTTTAATATTCAATACTCAATGCAAATTCTCCAGTATTTATATAGTATTTATATACTGTATATTTCTAGTGCTCCCACGAAGTAGAGAAGAAGAACCACTCATAAAATGAACATTTCAATAAAGCTTGTTATTCTGTTGCTTGGTGATGTTTTAATATTAAAAAAAGCTAATAGGTCTCTAGAGTCTGTCTTAACAAAATAACACTGCAGAGGCTAAAGACACAGCTGTAGTAATAGGACTCTTTATCACTGTTTACCTGTTTGAAGAAACTCAGAAGTTACACGCACCTGCCAACTGTAACATAATAAAAAAAGTTATATTAAGAGTTGGTACTATTGTCCCTGAAACGAACCTCAATGGACTCAAGCTCCACAGACTCCACAGTTTTTGTTAAATCAGGATTTCAATGCAAATGATCTGATGTCCGTTCCATATTTAAACAACTACACTGTTGAGTGGAGGACTCATCACCAGTTCAGCCTTGATATAAATCATGTTCACTTCATATCTCTTGCTGTTGCTGGCCGCAGTGTCTGGTAAATATATTTATAGGACAAAATAAACTCTTTTCTTAGTGTAAATAAATACATGATCCTGATTATTTGTACATTTTATGTTTATCCACAGGTATTGACTCTCAGGTTGTGCTCACACAGTCTGAACAGTCAGTAGTTGTGACTCCAGGTGGTTCCTACAAACTGACCTGTGCCTGCAGTGGATTCACTGTTAGTAGTGCTTACATGCATTGGATCCGTCAGGCGCCTGGAAAAGGACTTGAATGGATTATTTATTATTATTCAGATTCTAATAAGAGCTCAGCTCAGTCAGTGCAGGGCAGGTTCACAGCATCTAAGGACAGCTCTAATTTCTATCTGCACATGAATCAGCTGAAGACTGAAGACACTGCGGTGTATTACTGTGCAAGACAGACACTGTGGAAACACTAATACAGACAGCTGTTCAAAAACTCAGGTGGGCATGGTTGAGTTACACAAACTGAAAAAGGGAAGAGCCTCTGAAGTGAAATAGGCCAGTCTACAGTGTTTTGAAAGTACATACATTAAATACAAAAACCTGTTATTAAAATATTCCTTATTTCAAATCATATTTGCTCAACTCAGTAAATCTATACTGACTAGTCAGTTTCCCACAGTATGTCTCAGTATGAAGCAGATCTGTTCAGTCTAAAGCATAAATGTTCCTATATTAATTGTGGACTGGATTCTTTTTTCTAATAATCCTTCTGCCACAAAACTTCACTACCTCTACTAATACATGCATTGTCAAGATGGAGCTTATTTTAACAAAACAAACAAACAAACAAACAAATAACAAGTAATTATCAAAATAATTCAAATATTAAACTTAATATGCACCATGATGCAACAAGTGCACCTGTAACTCCAGAATCCTTTAAATACAACATTATAGCTGTAAATCCAGAAGGCAGATACATGTGGAATCACAACCAACTCTTAAAACTAACTCCTTATGCACACAACTGACACACTAATACCTGTTATACTAATCCGGAAAGGAGAGGAAACAACAACAATATACTAAAAACAAATATTCACTCTAAACTGGAAATTAGTTTAGAAATTAGACATCTAAAAAAATGACCCATCAATGAGGTGCTGGTGAATTTCCAAGAACAATTGATCTTTCCACCGTAGATTGTTAACACCAACCACAGGCCAGACTCTGATCTGATTGCATCTCAGAAACATTGACACAATATAAAATAACACACCATGAATAAATTACAGAACAAAGGTGTACACTGATGAAGTAACATATCCTTTATCACTCTTTCTTATCCTTAAACAAGTTAAAAACAGCAGTCTCTAAATCTCAGCAGTTGTCTAGAATTCTTCTGATGGAGATCTCAACAGATGAACACTAATAACCCCCATAAGATACATTAAAATCAGATCATTTCACATTAAAGGAATAATTCACCAAAAATATAACCAAAAAGCAAAACATTGTGTCATTAGTTTTAACTTTATAGAACAATAAAATGCAGTCTCTTTCCAAATCTATATAATTTTTTTTTTTTTTTTTTTTGTAATGACTACATTAATGATAAATCTAAAGTTATTTATTTTCTTATTTTGGAGACGTTTTTATTTTCTTTGTATAGAAAAAGCAGCCACCTTTTCTGTTCAACAGAAGACAGTAAGTCATACGGGTCGACATGAGAGTGAGTAAATGATGACAAAATGTTCATTTTTTGGTGAACTATCCCTTTAATATTCACCCTGTACACATTTGCTGGAACTGTACCAATATGCAAATTCTCCAGTATTTATATACCCAGCCCATCCTTGGCTCTGTTTATTTCTTGTGCTCCCACGAAGGAGAGAAGAAGAACCACTCATAAAATCATGTTTTATCCGCCTGTACTCCTGATGATGTCTGTCATGCCTTCTGAGTACAATTCTTTAATGTTTTTTGAGCAGTATTAAACTGTTCACCATTGATACAACCATAATAACCAACAGGTTTCAAAATGAACATATTTTCATGCTTAATTTGCAGATGTGTGCAGCACTGTAGAACACAACCAACCAAGCTCACTTTCAGTAAAACCTGGAGAATCTTTTACCATTTCCTGTAAAGTATCAGGTTATGTTCTCAGTGATGGCTCCAAGGCACCTTCCTGGATTAGACAAGCTCAGGGGAAGATCCTCGAGTTCATTGGCATGATCCATGCTGGTGGAAGCACAGACTACAAGGATTCACTGAAAAATAAGTTCACCATCTCCAGAGACACATCTACAAGCACAGTATATCTTAAAGGACAAAATCTGCAATTTGAGGACACGGCTGTGTATTACTGTGTTCGGTATACAGGCACTGTGATGAATACCAGTTTAAAGCTTGTGCAAAAAAACATGTGCATTAAATACTCTAATGAATCTGTCTATTTACTATTGAAAACAAACTGTGGAAAGAATTGTTTTAATTATTTAAGCAAAATCATTTATTTATATTTATAAATTATATATTATAAATAATACACATCAGATACACATCAAACAACTAAATAAATAAATATTAGAGTTCAATATACAAAGATTTGAGTTCATTACTTTCTATGCCTTGTATGGATCCATAAAATGCATATATCTGATCCAGTAATATGATGCCCCTATTTAAATACAATACACCCCTAACTGAATATTTAAGTGGATTATGCAAATTCATCTTCCTCTTGAACCTTCATAATCAGTTCTCTATCAGTGTGCAGCTCAATAATTCAGACAACAATATGGAGCGTAAAGTTTTGGGATTTACAGTACTGTTACTGGCTTCTCAATGTATGATTCCAGTCTTTACTGCTCAGAATATAATGGTTTATTTTTATCTGCATTTACACATATTTATCATGTTTTATTTTGCAGATTGTTGGTGTCAGACACTGACTGAGTCTGAAGCTGTAGTCATCAAACCTGGAGAATCCCATAAACTGACATGTACTGCCTCTGGTTTGGACTTTGATAATAAATGGATGGCTTGGTTCAGACAGAAGTCTGGAAAAGAACTGGAATGGCTGGCATTGATTAGATATGATAGCCAGTATATGTATTACTCCCAGTCTGTCCAAGTACGGTTCACCATCTCCAGAGACAACAGTAGGAAGCAGGTGTATCTGCAGATGAACAGCCTGAAGAATGAAGACACTGCTGTATATTATTGTGCCCGAGAGACACAGTGACTGAAATGACTGCAGCGCTGTGCACAAAAACTGACATTTCAATAAAGCTTATGAACATTTCAATAAAGCTTGTTATTCTGTTGCTTGGTCATGTTTTTAACATTAAAAAAGCTAATAGGTCTCTAGAGTCTGTCTTAACAAAATAACATTGCAGAGGCTAAAGACACAGCTGTAGTAACAGCCTTTACTAAAACACAGTCCTGTACCCACTCTCACCAGAACAAGTCACTGTTGATCTGTTTGAAAAACACTCAGAAGGTACACGCACCTGCAAACTGTAACAAAATTAAAAAAAAAAAAAAAAAAAGTTATATCAAGAGGTGGTACTATTGTTCCTGAAATGAACCTCAATGGACTCAAGCTCCACAGACTCCACAGTTTTTGTTAATTCAGGATTTCAATGCAAATGATCTGATGTCCATTCCATATTTAAACAACTACACTGTTGAGTGGAGGACTCATCACCAGTTCAGCCTTGACAATAATCATGTTCACTTCACATCTCTTGCTGTTGTTGGTCGCAGTGTCTGGTAACTATATTTATAGAACAAAATAAACTCTTTTCTTAGTGTAAATAAATACATAATCCTGATTATTTGTACATTTTATGTTTATCCACAGGTATTGACTCTCAGGTTGTGCTCACACAGTCTGAACAGTCAGTAGTTGTGACTCCAGGTGGTTCCTACAAACTGACCTGTGCCTGCAGTGGATTCACTGTTAGTAGCTATAGCATGTATTGGATCCGTCAGGCACCTGGAAAAGGACTTGAATGGATTATTTATTATTATTCAGATTCTGATAAGAGCTCAGCTCAGTCAGTGCAGGGCAGGTTCACAGCATCTAAGGACAGCTCTAATTTCTATCTGCACATGAATCAGCTGAAGACTGAAGACACTGCGGTGTATTACTGTGCAGCAGAGACACTGTGGAAACACTAATACAGACAGCTGTTCAAAAACTCATCATGAGAAATGTGGAAATGTGGCATGGTTGAATTTCACAAGGTGAAAAAGGGGAAGAGCATCTGAAGTGAAATAGGCCAGTCTACAGTGTTTTGAATGTACACACATTAAATCCAAAAACCTGTTATTGAAATTATTCCTTATTTAGAATCATACTTGCTGTCTGTTCAATCTAAAGCATACATTTTTTTATATTAATAGTGGACTGGATTCTTTTTTCTAATAATCCTTCTGCCACAAAACTACCTCTACTACTACATGGATATTGTAAACATGAAGCTTATTTTAACAAAACAAACAAAAAAACAAACCATAAACAGAAAAAACTAAGAAAATAATTAAAATATTAAACTTAATATGTACCATGATGCAGCAAGTGCACCTGTAACTCCAGCAACCTTTATCCTGATAAGCTGTACGTCCTAGAAGGCAGATACATGTGGAACCACAACCAGCTAAATATACTAAAAACAAATATTCACTCTAAACTGGAAATTAGTTTAGAAATTAGACATCTAAAAAATGACCCATCAATGAGGTGCTGGTGAATTTCCAAGAACAATTGATCTTTCCACCGTAGATTGTTAACGCCAACCACAGGCCAGACTCTGATCTGATTGCATCTCAGAAACATTGACACAATATAAAATAACACACCATGAATAAATTACAGAACAAAGGTGTACACTGATGAAGTAACATATCCTTTATCACTCTTTCTTATCCTTAAACAAGTTAAAAACAGCAGTCTCTAAATCTCAGCAGTTGTCTAGAATTCTTCTGATGGAGATTTCAACAGATGAACACTAATAACCCCCATAAGATGCATTAAAATCAGATCATTTCATATTAAAGGAATAATTCACCAAAAATATAACCAAAAAGCAAGACATTGTGTCAATAGTTCTAACTTCACAGAACAATAAAATGCAGCCTCTTTCCAAACCTATATAATTTTTTTTTTTTTTGTAATGATTACATTAATGATAAATTTAATGCTATTTATTTTGTCATTTTGGAGACGCTTTTATTTTCTTTGTATAGAAAAAGCAGCCACCTTTTCTGTTCAACAGAAGACAGTAAGTCATACGGGTCGACATGAGATGAGTAAATGATGACAAAATGTTAATTTTTTGGTAAACTATCCCTTTAATATTCACCCTGTACACATTTGCTGGAACTGTACCAATATGCAAATTCTCCAGTATTTATATACCCAGCCCATCCTTGGCTCTGTTTATTTCTTGTGCTCCCACGAAGGAGAGAAGAAGAACCACTCATAAAATCATGTTTTATCCGCCTGTACTCCTGATGATGTCTGTCATGCCTTCTGAGTACAATTCTTTAATGTTTTTTGAGCAGTATTAAACTGTTCACCATTGATACAACCATAATAACCAACAGGTTTCAAAATGAACATATTTTCATGCTTAATTTGCAGATGTGTGCAGCACTGTAGAACACAACCAACCAAGCTCACTTTCAGTAAAACCTGGAGAATCTTTTACCATTTCCTGTAAAGTATCAGGTTATGTTCTCAGTGATGGCTCCAAGGCACCTTCCTGGATTAGACAAGCTCAGGGGAAGATCCTCGAGTTCATTGGCATGATCCATGCTGGTGGAAGCACAGACTACAAGGATTCACTGAAAAATAAGTTCACCATCTCCAGAGACACATCTACAAGCACAGTATATCTTAAAGGACAAAATCTGCAATTTGAGGACACGGCTGTGTATTACTGTGTTCGGTATACAGGCACTGTGATGAATACCAGTTTAAAGCTTGTGCAAAAAAACGTGCACAAACACTGAACATGCATGACTAGTTTTGACATTGAATGTCATGATACGACCTTAATCATCAAACACTCTAATGAATCTGTATATTTACTATTGAAAACAAACTGTGGAAAGAATTGTTTTAATTATTTAAGTAAAATCATTTATCTATATTTATAAATTATATATTATAAATAATACACATCAGACACATCAAACAACTAAATAAATAAATATTAGAGTTCAATATACAATGATTTGAGTTCATTACTTTCTATGCCTTGTATGGATCTATAAAATGCATATATCTGATCCAGTAATATGATGCCCCTATTTAAATACAATACACCCCTAACTGAATATTTAAGTGGATTATGCAAATTCATCTTCCTCTTGAACCTTCATAATCAGTTCTCTATCATTGTGCAGCTCAATAATTCAGACAACAATATGGAGCGTAAAGTTTTGGGATTTACAGTACTGTAACTGGCTTCTCAATGTATGATTCCAGTCTTTACTGCTCAGAATATAATGGTTTATTTTTATCTGCATTTACACATATTTATCATGTTTTATTTTGCAGATTGTTGGTGTCAGACACTGACTGAATCTGAAGCTGTAGTCATCAAACCTGGAGAATCCCATAAACTGACATGTACTGCCTCTGGTTTGGACTTTGATAATAAATGGATGGCTTGGATCAGACAGAAGTCTGGAAAAGAACTGGAATGGCTGGCATTGATATATGATAGCCAGAATATTTATTACTCCCAGTCTGTCCAAGGACGGTTCACCATCTCCAGAGACAACAGTAGGAAGCAGGTGTATCTGCAGATGAACAGCCTGAAGAATGAAGACACTGCTGTATATTATTGTGCCCGAGAGACACAGTGACTGAAATGACTGCAGCGCTGTGCACAAAAACTGACATTTCAATAAAGCTTATGAACATTTCAATAAAGCTTGTTATTCTGTTGCTTGGTGACGTTTTTAACATTTTTAAGCTAATAGGTCTCTAGAGTCTGTCTTAAAATAACATTGCAGAGGCTAAAGACACAGCTGTAGTAACAGCCTTTACTAAAACACAGTCCTGTATCCACTCTCACCAGAACAAGTCACTGTTGATCTGTTTGAAAAAACTCAGAAGTTACACACACGTGCCAAATGTAACAAAATTTAAAAAAAAAAAAGTTATATCAAGAGGTGGTACTATTGTCCATGGAATTGAACCTCAATGGACTCAAGCTCCACAGACTCCACAGTTTTTGCTAATTCAGGGTTTCAATGCAAATGATCTGATGTCCGTTCCATATTTAAACAACTACACTGTTGAGTGGAGGACTCATCACCAGTTCAGCCTTGACAATAATCATGTTCACTTCACATCTCTTGCTGTTGCTGGCCGCAGTGTCTGGTAAATATATTTATAGAACAAAATAAACTCTTTGCTTAGTGTAAATAAATACATGATCCTGATTATGTGTACATTTTATGTTTATCCACAGGTATTGACTCTCAGGTTGTGCTCACACAGTCTGAACAGTCAGTAGTTGTGACTCCAGGTGGTTCCCACAAACTGACTTGTGCCTGCAGTGGATTCACTGTTAGTGGCACTAGCATGTATTGGATCCGTCAGGCGCCTGGAAAAGGACTTGAATGGATTATTTATTATTATTCAGATTTTAATAAGAGCTCAGCTCAGTCAGTGCAGGGCAGGTTCACAGCATCTAAGGACAGCTCTAATTTCTATCTGCACATGAATCAGCTGAAGACTGAAGACACTGCGGTGTATTACTGTGCAGCAGAGACACTGTGGAAACACTAATACAGACAGCTGTTCAAAAACTCAGGTGGGCATCGTTGAGTTACACAAACTGAAAAAAGGGAAGAGCCTCTTAAGTGAAATAGGCCAGTCTACAGTGTTTTGAATGTACATACATTAAATACAAAAACCTGTTATTAAAATGATTCCTTAATTCGAATCATATTTGCTCAACTCAGTAAATCTAAACTGACTAGTCAGTTTCCCACAGTATCTGTTCAGTCTAAAGACTACATTTTCATATATTAATAATTGATTGGTGTCTTTTTTTTCTAATAATCCTTCTACCACAAAGTTTCATTACCTCTACTAATAATACATTGACAAGATGGAGCTTATTTTACAAAACAACAACAAAAAAACCCTGGAAGAAATGATTAAAATAATTAAAATATTTAAATAAATAACTTAATATGCACCATAATGCACCAAGTGCACCTGTAATGCAGCATCCTTTAAATACATCCTGATAAGCTGTAAATCCAGAAGGCAGATACATGTGGAATCACAACCAGCTCTTGAAACTCCTTATGCCCACAACTGACACACTAATACCTGTTATACTAATCCAGAAAGGAAACAACAACAATATACTAAAAAAAAAAAAAAAAAAAGATTCATTCTAAACAGGAAATTAGTTTAGAAATTAGACATCTAAAAAATGACCCATCAAGTTGCTGGTGAATTTCCAAAAATAATTGATCTTTCCACCGTAGATTGTTAACACCAACCACAGGCCAGACTCTGTGATCTGGTTGCATCTCAGAAAAAATTTACACAATACCAAATAACACACCATTAATAAATGACAGAACAAAGATGTACACTGATAAAGTAATATATCCTTTATCAAATGTTATTGTCAAGATTTTTCCCTTGTCTGTTTCCCTGGTACTGTTTTCAGATTACTGCATTAAAATACAGTGTAAGTCTACAAGCCTCCAAAGATGCAAATGATTTTGTGGGAAGGGCAACGTCTCCCAGACTCCTGAAAGATTGTGTTATAAGCTGAACCTTCAGTCATTGCATGTGTCCAGTGACTAAAACAGCTGCAGTGTAACCTATAACTGTTTTACTGCCTTTTAGTTTGAGTTTTGTTGTTGTAATGGAGATGCTGCAGTATGGACTCCTACTGATGATTAGTGCATGTGAGAATTCTAATTAGCAGATTGTTATTGTTATTTTATTTTTTCTAATCCATCTAACATTCATGCTGTTTTTTTTTTCAGCTGTTAGTGGTCAGTCTTTGACCTCCTCAGATTCTGTGGTGAAAAGGCCAGGAGAATCAGTCACTCTGTCCTGCAGTGTGTCTGGAATCTCAATGAGCAGCTGGTGGATGCACTGGATCCGTCAGAAACCAGGGAGAGGACTGGAGTGGATCGGGTATATAGAGAGTGGCTCAAGTGTATATTATGCTCAGTCTCTACAAGGCCAGTTTTCCATCACCAAATACACCAGCAAAAACATGCTGTATTTAGAGGTGAAAAGCCTGAAGACTGAAGACACAGCTGTTTATTACTGTTCAAGAGAGTCACAGTTACATAAAAAACTGCAGGGCTGAACAAAAACTATTCATGTGATCTCTGAGGGCTCAGGATCATTGTTTAGTACACTCCCCCAAAATTCAACAAGCTACATTTTAAATATTTATTTAAACCCTTAACACACATAAAATATATTTAAACAGAAAACAGTTATTTTAAATTGTAATAATATTTCACAATATTACTGTTTTTACTGTATTTTTAATTAAATAAATGCAGCCTTGGTTAGCAGACGAAACTTCTTTTAAAAATATTAAAAAAATCTTACCATGTCCAAACTTTTGACTGGCAGTGTATATATATACATATAAAGTCTACACTTCCCTGTTAAAACAGATGGTTTTTGTGATGTGAAAAATGAAACAAAGATAAATGATATTAGAACTTTTGCACTTTTAGTACAACAAATGCAATTCCACTGAAAACCAAAGTGACACATTTCAGAGAGAGAAAATTAAAATAACCTTATAACTGGTTATGTTGCTGTGTTTAGAATTACCTAATCATCAAGCTCATGTGAAAAAAAATACACATCTGTCTTCACCTGAAATGACATTGACTAACTCTAAATCTGAGCAGTTTTTGTAAGGTTTTTCTAAAGTTCTTGGTTACATGCTACTTAAAAGAGCCATGGGCCACAAAGAGCTTATGAAGCATCAATGGAATCTCATTGTTGAAATTTACAGCTCAGGTGAGGGCTAAAAAAATGACCAAGGCATGACACAACAGTGACATTATCAAAAACAGGATAATGTCAACAGCAAATGGATGGTGGTGAGACAGCAGAGAAGCAGCCCATCTCCAGTGCCAGAAATTGCTTTACAAAAGTACAGCAAAATATACTAGCTCCCAAGCTAACATAAAAAGGAGAAAATAAAATAAATAAAATGGCACCCACCTCCCTACTAACCCCTCAATAAAGAAATAAGTCATTAAGCTAATAAACTACAAAGGGTATGTAATCATAGAAGTTCACACTCAATTCCCCCTTTTTAAGTCCCAACAGTAGAGAGGTGAAACAAAGGGAAGAAATCCACTTGAGCAGATACAACACAGTGAGGTGAAGTTACAGAATGCCAACACAGCATTAACGCAGCATATAACTCTGGAGTTGAAGATGAGGAAACTGTCACTGTACATAGTCAAGCCACCAGCAACATAGTGAGTGTTGCAGTTTAAACGGAGAGAGAGAGAGAGAGAGAGAGAGAGAGAAAGAGCACATCTTGGGCACCACAACAAACATTGGTCAAAATTGTAAAAGGTTTGGTGCATAAACAACACAGCACATCAGCAAAAGAACACCATTCCGGTAAAGCGGAGGTGACAGGGTCATGCTTTAGGGCTGATTTTCTTCAGCTGGAACTGGGGCTTTAGTGAAGGTGCTAGACTGAATCATGAATAGCTGAAAAAGAAGAGAATTTCACCTTTCTGCATGACATTGATCCAAAACACACATCTAGATCAACTAAAGAATAGCTTCAGCAAAGAAAGATGAATGTTTTCCAGACCTGAATCCTATAGAAAATCTTCGGAGGGACCTGTGGACGCTTTGCACAGGAGATGCCCTCGCAATTTAACAGATCTGGAATGTTTTTGCAAAGAAGAGAAGAAAAATATTTAAGCTGATAAACTCCTATCCTATCCCTGTCTGAGCGCTGTAATAAAATCAAAAGGGTGCTTCAACTAAATATTAGTTTAGGTGTGTGTACACTTACAAAGTTAGTTATTCCAAGTTATTTATTTATTTGTTTTCTGAAATGTGTCACTTTGGTTTTCAGTGCCATTGCATAGGCTGTACTTTTTACATTAAAGGTGCAAAATTTGTGATATGATTGATCTTTGTTTAATTTTATACATCACAAAAACCAGCTGTTTAAACAGGTTTGTAGACTTTTGTGCATTACATGACACATGATTAAGTGTCAGTTTGTATTATTATATAGATTTTTACGTCAATGCAAATCTCCACCCTTCTCTCATGTAAACAGGAGCACACAGACATAATAAAGGCTCTTAGTGTTTTACAGAGCCACAGTGCAGTGAAAATACAACCAGAATCATGGACTGCATTTCCATACTGCTGGTTTTGGCAACTGTACCCTGTGAGTATCTTCAGCTCAACACAAAAAACTAATAAATCAAGTTCAATTTGTATTACTGAAAATGCTTTAATGATTGTAGGTCTTTTCTGTATTGAGCTGAATCAGCCTCCTGTCATGGTAGTAAAACCAGGAGAAAAATTTACCATCGCCTGTAAGATCACTGGATATTCAGCTTCAGGCGGTGGCTACACAAACTGGATCAGACATTCAAGTGGAAAACCGATGGAATGGATTGGCTGGTTCTACACTTCCAGTAGCAATGGTGTCAAAGATTCACTGAAAAATAAGATCAGTTTCTCATCTGAATCCTCCAACAACGCAGTCATTTTAACAGGACAAAACTTCAACACTGAAGACACAGCTGTGTATTATTGTGCTCGCAATACACTGTGCCACAAACTGCCACAGGACCTGCACAAGAACCTCTCTCTTTATTTTCAATAAAAAGGTTTATTTGTTGACATAATATTTGACTTTTCTGCGTTCATTTTTGCAGTATATAATATTGTGACAATATACCAAATTTTGTATGACAAACAAATAAATGTTTTGAATACTAAATAGGTCAGGTGATGTTTTAGCCTTTGTAAATCAGTTATCTTTAAGTGTCTTTACAATAAAATCATCTGCTAAATGGCAAGTAATAAAATTTAAAATAATTCAGAAGGGGGCACCCTTTCTCATTAAATGAGTAACTGGCGATTGTGATGAACCAGTTTTGTTTGAACACACCTACTCTGTTACTCCACATGCATGAGTAAATATATCAATGCAAACCCAACTGCCATATTTCCTATTTAAACAACTAGCAAATGAGTGTTCAATCTGAAAAGGAGAAACAATGTTCTCCCTAAAGCTCTTTCTGCTGTTGGCAACTGCACACAGTGAGTGTTTTCATATTTTAAAATTCTGAAGGAGTTAAGAGAGTTTTATTTAGGCAGTTTTAGGGAGGTAAAATGTAAAACCCATTCCCATTTTATCACTATTGTGAATGTGTGTAAAGCTTTTTTCCTCTCTCTCTCTCTGTAGGTATTGACTCTCAGGTTGTGCTCACACAGTCTGAACAGTCAGTAGTTGTGACTCCAGGTGGTTCCCGCAAACTGACCTGTGCCTGCAGTGGATTCACTCTTAGTAGCTATAGGATGCATTGGATCCGCCAGGCACCTGGAAAAGGACTTGAATGGATCTTGCACTATTATACAGACTCTGACAAAGGCTCAGCTCAGTCAGTGCAGGGCAGGTTCACAGCATCTAAGGACAGCTCTAATTTCTATCTGCACATGAATCAGCTGAAGACTGAAGACACTGCGGTGTATTACTGTGCAAGACAGACACTGTGGAAACACTAATACAGACAGCTGTTCAAAAACTCATCATGAGAAATGTGGTGGACATAGTTTATTTACACAAGCTGAAAAAGGGGAAGAGCCTCTGAAGTGAAATAGGCCAGTCAGTGTTTTGAATGTACATTCATTAAATACAAAAACCAGTTATTATTAAAATAATTCCTTATTTCAAATCATATTTGCTCAACTCAGTAAATCTATACTGACTAATCTGTTCCCCAAGGTATGTCTCAGTATATGAAGTAGATATGTTCAGTTTAGACTACATTATTTAATATTAATAATGGACTGGATTCTTTTTTTCTAATAACCTTTAAACTTCATTACCTCTAATACATGCTGTCAAGATTGAGTTTATTAAAAAAAAAAAAAAAGAAAAAAAAAAGAAAGAAAGAAAGAAGAAAGTGCACCTGTAACTCCAGCATACATCCTGATAAGCTGCAAATCCAGATACACGTGGAACTACAAACTGCATGGCCGGTTCTAAAATTAGTTCAATAATATTGTGTGGCATATATCTCTAACATGCCTCTGAACTCTCCCTCGCAGACACATTAGCTCAGCACTGTTTGTCGTTCTTTATGGGATTGCTCCAGCCCATCTTTTTCATTTTAACATAATGGTCCTGATCACTAGTAGTTCCTGCATAGTGACTAGGTAACACTTGAGTAATTAATGATGCATTTCATGACCACGTTAAGAGTAAAAAAAAAAAAAAAAAAAAGACAATATTGCTCACATCTCAGACACTTTAATGTTGTGATTAGTAATTAATTAGTAATTATTTATAATAAGTCATAGTTACCTATTGGTTATTAATGATGCCAGTCTCATTCTGTAATTACTGATTAGCTAATAAGGAACTTAGGAATCTTAGTCCTAAATTTGATATTACTTACTGATTAGTTAAGCTTGTTTCTATATTAGTTAATAAAGTGTTAATGTAGTACTACTCATTAGTCCTGCATTACTTCCTGCATAGTTACTTATTAATGACGGACTATTATTCTAAAGTGTTACGCAACCGAGTTCTAAGGTATTCCGGTGTGAGATTTTTAACAACTGATAAGTTAAATGTTATATCCACATTCTTGAATATCTTTAAATGAAGATCTTTTGAACAGGTTTTCAGACTAAACAGTGCAAAAATCATGAAATAAGCTTTTGGAAAAACTATATTATATATATATATATATATATATATATATATATATATATATATATATATGTGTGATTTTTTTTAAAACATTAAACATGTTTGACAATTCATAATTACCTACCTGACCTATTAAATAAGAATAACAATATGTTGAAAGGCAGACATGGTTACAGAGGTTATTAAAGTTATGGAAAATAGAAATGTACCTTTAGAGGGCAGTCTATGCAAACTGTCCCCTTTTAAAAGGTCCCCTATTCATCAGACACAAAACTTGACTTTCCTGCATCAGGTTCCTCTTTTCATAACATGGCAATGGATAAACTGGGTTTTATCTTCATGTTTTGTCTCACAGAATGTAAGAAGGGCTTTTGAAAACCTGTTGACATTCAGACTTATTCATGTGTACTGTTGTAAATATTAATAGTAATTATAAATATATAAATATAATAGTCTGAGTCAGTAGGCTACTGTGGGTATCTTTTTTTCATATTTATTTTCATATAAAAGCAACAGAATTAGGTGTCTGATCCACTATTTGTGCTATGAAACGTGAGAACAATGACCCAATGGTGAAAAAGGGCTGATCTGTGTTTGCCTGTATGCATTCAAGTACAGCACACTGAAGCTCTACAATTTTGCTACAGTCCGTTATTCACTTTCACATGAACGTAACACAACATCACATCTGTTTTTAGTGGAACTCAGAGGAGGTCGTATACTCATGCCTTCTTTGAAAAATAATCTCATTTATTCATGTCGCAGAAGGACAATATTATATCTAAGATGTGGAACTATTGTCCCTGAAATTAACCTCAATGGCCTCAAGATTTAGTTTTGCTAATTCAGGGTTTCAATGCAAATGATCTGATGTCCGTTCCATATTTAAACAACTACACTGTTGAGTGGAGGACTCATCACCAGTTCAGCCTTGACATTAATCATGTTCACTTCATATCTCCTGCTGTTGTTGGTCACTGTGTCTTGTAAGTATATTAGGACAAAATAAACTATTTTCTTAGTGTAAATACTGTAAATAATCCTGATTATTAGTACATTTTATGTTTATCCACAGGTATTGACTCTCAGGTTGTGCTCACACAGTCTGAACAGTCAGTAGTTGTGACTCCAGGTGGTTCCTACAAACTGACCTGTGCCTGCAGTGGGTTTTCTGTTAGTGGCACTAACATGCATTGGATCCGTCAGGCACCTGGAAAAGGACTTGAATGGATTATTTATTATTATTCAGATTCTGATAAGAGCTCAGCTCAGTCAGTGCAGGGCAGGTTCACAGCATCTAAGGACAGCTCTAATTTCTATCTGCACATGAATCAGCTGAAGACTGAAGACACTGCGGTGTATTACTGTGCAGCAGAGACACTGTGGAAACACTAATACAGACAACTGTTCAAAAACTCAGGTGGGCATCGTTGAGTTACACAAACTGAAAAAGGGGAAGATGATATAAAGTGATATAAGTGATAAGGCTGATCTAAAATGTTTTGAATGTACATACATTTAAATACAAAAAAACATGCTGCTATTAAAATGATTATTTATTTCGAATCATACTGACTCGTCAGTTTCCCACAGTATGTCTCAGTATGAAGCAGATCTGTTCAGTCTAGCCTACATTCTCTTATATTAATAATGGACTGGATTTTTTTTTTTTTTTTAAATAACACTTCTACCAAATAACTCTACTAATACATGGGTATTGTCAAGATGGAGCTTATTTTATTTATTCATTTATAAAAAATAAAAAAAAAGCTTAAGATATAGTTTTTAAAAGAATTCAAATATTAAACTTATCATGTACCATGATGCACCAAGTGCACCTGTAACTCCAGCATCCTTTAAATACATCCTGATGAGCTGCAAATCCAGCCTACAAGGCAGGAACCAGAACCTCTTGATATAAACTCCTTGTGTGCATGTGGACAGTGCATGTGTCCAGTGACTAAAACAGCTGCAGTGTAACCTATAACTGTTTTACTGCCTTTTAGTTTGACAGTTTTGTTGTTGTAATGGAGATACTGCTGTATGGACTCCTACTGATGATTAGTGCATGTGAGAAAATCTGATCCGTAGTGGATTATTATTGTTATTTCATCTTTCTAATTCATCTAACATTATTTTGTTTTCTCAGCTGTTAGTGGTCAGTCTTTGACCTCCTCAGATTCTGTGGTGAAAAGACCAGGAGAATCAGTAACTCTGTCCTGCAGTGTGTCTGGAATCTCAATGAGCAGCTACTGGATGCACTGGATTTGTCATTTTTCACTACACTTCCCTAAAATTCAACAAGCTACATTATACTTCATACTTCTTCATGGAGATCTTTCTAAATAAACATAAAGCATCATAAGCGTTATAGAATATTGATCTAACGCAGAAAAAAAGTGATCTTTAAGTCTTGTTAACACTTGTTAAATCTGTATATTTTAGTAATTGATGACATTTTCTTATATATATACAGTATATAATTGTCAGGGAGTCAACACAGTCACCAAATCCCAATCACCCAATTAGCACCTGTCAGCAATCATCAGCCAGCTCTATATAACCGCACTCCTCCTGTTCACTCACCGTCTGGTCTCAACCATACCATGTTGTGTTACCTAACCCACTTACCTGCTATACACTTACCTGTTGTTCCTGTTAACTGTCCAGTGTTCTCCTCAGCTCCTGTTCTCCACCGTCTCCATGCTCCTCAGCTCCTACTGGATCCCCTGGAAAAACACCAGGACTGAATCAAGATAAGCCACACAAAGACTTTCCCTCTCCCAGCCTGCTTACCTGGACAGTTATCTCTTCTGTGTTGTCTTCATCACTGTTTAATAAACCTGCTGCTGTTTGTATCACTTACCTCTGAGTCCCTCGTCTATCTGCTGACAATAATCTTTTAGAACTGGTATGTTAAATTAATATCTTTGAATGATGATCTTTTGAACAGGTTTTCAGTCTAAATAGTGCAAAATCAATGATCATTCAATGATGATAGAAGCAAATACGCTTTAGCTATACAAACATTTTTGCAAAAATTCATAATTAGCTACTATGTCTCTGAACTAGTAAATAAGAACAAACAAACAATACGTTAAAAGGCAGACATGGCTAGGTTAATAAGGGCACAGAAAATGTAAATGTACCTTTAGAGGGCAGTCTATGCAAACCTACTTCTTGTCCCTTTTAAAAGCCCCCACTCTATTCATCTACAGACACAAAACTTGTTTGACTTTCCTGCATCAGGTTCCTCTTTTCATAACATGGCAATGGATATTGTGTCTAAACTGGGTTTTATCTTCATGTTTGCTCTCACAGAATGTAAGAAGGGCTTTTAAAAACCTGTCGACAATCAGACTTATTCATGTGCACTGTTGTAAATGTTAATGCTGAACTGTTCATTTTTCAGTCTGTTGGTGTCAGACACTGACTGAGTCTGAGTCAGCGGTCATTAAACCTGGAGGATCTCACAGACTTACCTGTACAGTCTCTGGATTTAGCAGTGATCCATACTTGGCTTGGATCAGACAGGCTGCAGGAGGAGGTCTGGAGTGGCTGGCATACATCTCATCTGGCAGTGTCTCTATATACTACTCTCAGTCTGTTCAGGGACGGTTCACCATCTCCAGAGACAACAGCAAGAAACAGATGTATCTGCAAATGAATAATATGAAGAATGAAGCACCACTACATAGCTATTTTAATTATGAAAAATAAAATATATAAACGTTAAGCCAAAACGAATTCATTTAAAGCTAAACTGAAACAGAAACCGGCGTTATAACCTACCTCTCTAATTTGGCACAAATCCAAATGTTTCCATATTCACAATGTATTTGGAGGCTAAACTATATTTATTATTTAAACGCTTTTATTGTACACAAACTACTTAAAATGAACAGTGTAACTTTTTATATATTTGGTTGAATGTATGTTATTTTGACAATTAACAGGCTGCGATGTTAAGTTACTAAAACTGATGTTGTGTGTGCGTGAGGCACCGGCGCGATCACTTGAATTTTCTTATAAAAACGGAAACAACTTAAAATACTCAGACATTTATGGTCACATATGCAACACCATTCGAATCTGTGAAGGGTTAAATAGGCCTATTATTTTTGTACACTCACAATAAAAAACAAAACATTGCTAGTAAAATAAACAAAGAATTTTCTGCCGTCTCGATTTCCTTTCTGTGTACTTCTCAAAAATGAACCGAAACTCATATAGCCTAGTCTATTGTCGCATTTTTTCCTTTCATTTTTTTTTATATGTTAAAAAGGCTAAGTGAAATAAATTTCACGCATAGACATAGGCTATTTATTCCTTTTATATAATTTAATCCTATTTTTCTCCATTCAGAAGCGCTGCAGGTGCGTGATGATGATGAATCCTCATGTTCTGTTGTTTATTCTACTATTTGTTCATGTAGGCTAAAACTAAAACTTTTTTAATGATTCACAGACACTTATCAATTCCGTTTAATTCTAATTTAATATAGGCTAATCTTGTTGGTTAATGAAAAGATAATGATCGCGTCGGTTGAAAGTCAGGGAAAAAAAAAAACGAAATGATATTGACAAGGCAACATTTCTAAAGTTTTTCAACTAATATTTATATTGTCTTATATTTCAGGTTTATTTCGATTAGCATAAATGTTTTAATAGTTTTTGTTTTTGTTAATTAACTATAATAACCCTGCCTGGGCAAAACATCCACAGAACTGCATTACAGTAAATTTTCCCGCTGTTTAAGCGACGAATATTTACAAAGATTCACAAATTATTTTTCCGTCTGGGACACAATCTCAGGCCGGGAGTCTCACACTCATCAAGGCTAATAAACCTACAGCTATTGTTGAAAACATAATTTACCTTACTTTTAAGAATAATGTTGGAAAAGTGATAATAATGTGCCTCTTTTGCCCACTTTCATTTATCAGTTTTATTTTGATAAATAGGCCTATGACAATATGCTATAGCATTAATGTTACATGCAGGGCTTGACATTAACTTTTTCGTTCACCAGCCACTGTGGCTAGTGGTTTTCCAAAGTTAGCCACTTAGCATTTTCACTGGCCACAATTTTGCTGTTGGGAAATTACATTTTATATGATTAAAGTTGACTTTGACATGCTAAAATTGCTTGATTTTGAGTCATTTTACTTGATTAGCTAGATTTAAAACCCTTTCAAACTTTCAAATGCAGATTGACCACCAAAATCAAGACTAGGCCTACATGGTATATCAGCTGGTATGTACGGGTGGGCAAGGGGTGGGTAATATGACCATAATATGATTTTATAATTGTATAAGTTATTTTTGTAAGGCTATATAAAAAGAACAAAGAAGCAAATCAGCAAATTACAAATACAATAGTAAATTATATAGCTTAAACTCTTTTTTTTTTTTTTTTCAGATACAGTAGGTTTATTTAACATTTATTTAAGATCTTTTGTTGTTTGATTAACATTAATGTCAGACAGGTATTTAATTGGGCTGCTGAATGCATGTATGTAATATACTGACACATATCCAGTTTTTACTCACCTGTTTACGTCCACTTAAGCCATAACCGGCTGTATTCACGCGAGATGGACATCTCCACACGATGGACATTTTGACGTGTGTGCCTGTATTTGACTACTCAGGCGCAAGGAGATCTGATCGCTCGCTCACGCGTGCAACAGAGCGCTTCTGTTGTGTGTCATTCAATGCTATTCCGCCGATGCCGCCTTCACTAACTGCAAGTTAATCGATAGCGAACTGTGATCGGATTGTAATTTTGTGCTACGACGAGCTTGGCTACCTTTGATTAGGCTGTAGGCTGAAATTATACTTGCCAAAGTGTCTAGTGGGAGTGGCTATGGCAAGCCAAAGTATTCACATACGCCTGGTCGGACGTCTAATTGCACACGGACGCGTCAAAAGCGTGCGTTTTGACAGCAAAACGCGCGTCCTCGACGTGTGATTTGCCATAAAAATGCGCGTTCTTAACGCGCGCTTTGGGATAACGGAAATGTGTATAAAAACGCGCGTCATTGACGTGTGATTTGCTATAAAAACGCGCGTTCTCGGCGTGCGCTTTGGAGTTACCAAAAACACACGTTTTTGACGTGCGTTTATCATAATAAAAATGGGCGTCGAATACATGCGTTTTGAGTCGGACAAAACGCTCGTTATGAACGTGTAAACAGGTCAATCAAACAGGCAGTGCAAACGTGTGTTTGAAGTGTCCAACAGGCGAAGAGAACATGCTCTTTCCTTAGTGTTCTCAAAATTGCCGAAAGCCTGTGCTCACTTTTTAGGGCTTGAGTCTGTCATGTTTTTGTCCGCTATAGGTTTAGGACTCTTGTATTATCATTAAACCCAACCAAAACAACATGGAATTATGGAGGATACATTTGCCAGAGGATTGTAATTGTTGAGTTATTATAATCCAGTATAATTAAGTAAAAAAAAAAACATAAAACTTTTCTTTAAAATGTATGTTTTAAAAAGATGATAACCTTTTTACCTTTTTATAAAGTGCATTTTTTAATCATTAATTAAATATGTGCTTCATCTTTTATTTCAAATTCTTACATTTGATCAGTAAATTCAATTAGAATAATAAGACACTATGGCACTATAACCAATCAAATTAAATCACACAGAAAAAGGTTTTTTTTTTTTTTTTTTTTTTTTTTTTTTTTTTACAATTGCTAGGATCCGTTTCTCAATACTTAGGTCACTTTTCACAACAGAAATCTATGAGGGCTAAACTGTGGATCATTTATCATTGCTTTGGCACAAAATGCATTCAATAACGACATCTTTCAAATTACATTATTTTCTTACTTCGACACAACAAACGGCAAAACTCTGTATCTACAGGCCAATTTGCACATGCTTACATACTGTGCGATGAACTAATGACTAGATGTTTTGAGGGGTAAGACTATTCAACAGAGAACCACATAATACATTTTGAGCAACATGATATTAGCAATTGATAATGTAGGAAATAGCAGACAGTTGTACATAATCAATTGCCTGAATGTACTAAAGCATTTGCAATTTGTTCAAAAGAATGAGAAACTACCCAGCAGGCTAGGCAAACATTTAACCCAACCACTGGGTTAAAACAACCCATTCGCTGGGTTTGTTCATTTTTAACCCAGTATTTTTTAGTGCAATATTGACAGATTTGTTTTAGTTCCAAACAAAGATTACAACAATACCATCATCTCACAGCAACACTCAACTGTTTCATTACTAAATGATTCAGCATTTTAAATGGCCCATTCATAAACATCTCATTCTTGAATGAATCAGCCGTTTGAATGAATCGTTTGAATGAATTACTCAATGACTCACTCACTAAGACGGTCACTTGCCGCCACCCACTGGCGGTTTAGTGTCATGTTCAAAAGTCAAATAAATTTTTATCCAATATTGCTTATTTGTATATTCAAAAAAAAAATAAAAAAAATAAAAATAAAACAATATCATAACTATTTAAAGGAGTGGTAAATTTTCTGTGTGATTTAATTTGATTGGTTATAGTGCCATAGTGTCTTATTATTCTAATTGAATTTATTGATCAAATTTAAGAACTTGAAATAAAAGATGAAGCATACATTTAATTAATGATTAAAAATGCCTTTTATAAAAGGTAAAAAAAGTAAAAGTTATCATCTTTTTAAAACATCTATTTCAAAGAAAAGTTTTGGTTTTTAAGGTTCTGCCTCTTTTTTTTTTTTTTTTTTTTTTTTGTTTGTTTTTACTTAATTATACTGGATTATAATAACTCAACAATTACAATCCTCTGGCAAATTTATCCTCGATAATTCCATGTTGTTTTGGTTGGGTTTAATGAGCCCTAAAAAGCCCTAAAAAGTGAGCACATGCTTTCGGCAATTTTGAGAACACTAAGGAAAGAGCACGTTCTCTTCGCCTGTTGGACACTTCAAACACACATTTGCACTGCCTGTTTGATTGACCTGTTTACACGTTCATAACGAGCGTTTTGTCCGACACGTATTCGACGCCCATTTTTGTTATGATAAACGCACGTCAAAAACGTGTTTTTGGTGACTCCAAAAGCGCACGTCAA
Source organism: Hypophthalmichthys molitrix (assembly GCA_037950675.1). Taxonomy (NCBI): domain Eukaryota; kingdom Metazoa; phylum Chordata; class Actinopteri; order Cypriniformes; family Xenocyprididae; genus Hypophthalmichthys; species Hypophthalmichthys molitrix. The sequence goes on along the minus strand of CM075494.1, from coordinate 28,361,066 downwards.
GAACGCGCGTTTTTAATAGCAAATCAGACGTCGATATGAGGGGTGATTTCTACAAAATTTGATGATTGCTTAGCAAACTGAGAGGAGAACTAACGTGTACACGCTCGCCAGCCGACTGGCCAAAATCCCATTGTATTCAGGAGACATTAGACGTCACGGTCACGTGTTGGAGCTGCGCTCAAAGTGCGCGGCAGCGATGGCGGCGACGTAGTTGAGAAAGTATATTTTTTACTTTGCGTCTGGATAAGGTACGTGCGGATAAACGCCTGGATAACGTACGTGTGGACTAACGTCTGGAAAATGTATGTGTGGATAACATTGATGATAACATTTTAGCTTCATTCCTATTTTGCCCAAAGGAAGCTTTAAGGTGTAAGTGTTCATAAGTTGGAGGAAGCATTACAAATCCGTCTTCCTGATTGAAGCTTGGCCATTCCTCTGGCCACCTCTGTTGCGCAAGCACCGCATTAACAGCTGACTTTTCTCCGTTTAAAGGACACACCGGCACAAGGGCCATTCCAGCTGAACTAAGGTTTACCTTCACCTCTTAATATGGAAAATGATAAAATAATAATAATTAACAAGCCCAAAGATGCATATAAGTGGCCATGGTAACACTGCAAGTGCGCGCTTGGCTTGAAGCAACTAAACAAATAAAACACAACAAAGACGTGCTGGACGGTTTTTTTTTTTTTTTTACAAGCGCATGTTTACTTAGAAAAATAATGTAAAAGTGCTGCAATTGCATAAAAAACCTTAAGGTTAGCACAACGAAATTAACAAATCTAGTGCATGGTTATACACGCTCGTTTGAGATGTGTTGCATTAATTATTATTAGTAGACTTATTTATTTGTACTTATGTGCTTGCATTCGATTTTTCTAATGCAATAAATTGAATTATTATATTTAAACTTTAGTTATATTTGGTCAAACATGTCACTGAATACATTAAGCTATTTATTATAGTTTTTTTAGGTGATATTGCTGGGTAAGTGAGTTAAGAACAGTGCTCAGTCATAAAAAAAAAAATGATTATGTTGCGTGTGTGCGTGAGATGCCGGCGCGATCACTTTCATTTTCTTATAAAAGAGGAAAAAAAAAAATTAATAAATACTCAGACATTTATGGTCACATTTATGTAACAAATTTCGAATTTGTGAAGGGTTAAATAGGCCTATTTTTGTACACTCACAATAAAAACAAAAAAATGCTTGTAAAATAAAGAAAACAAAACGAATTTTCTTCCGTCTCGGTTTTCTTTCTGTGAACTTCTCAAAAATGAACCGAAACTCAGCATATAGATATAGCTTAGTCCATTACTTGTCGCATTTTGTTCCTTTCATTTTGTTAATATGTTTATTATTTAGGTGAAATAAATTTTGCGCATATGCTATTTATTCCTTTTATAGGATTTAATCCTATTTTTCTCCATTCAGAAGCGCTGCAGGTGCCTGATGATGATTATTTAATGCCGTCTGGGACACAATCTCAGGCCGGGAGTCTCAGACTCATCAAAGCCAATACAGTTATTGATGCTCGGGAAGCTAACAGCAATTTCTTAACGATCAGCATTTTATCTGAAAGAGGTTCACCTGAAAATGATGTCCACTAGAGGGAGCCACAGGATAAGGAATATTTTAAGCTTATTTTCCTTATTTTTAAGCTTATCCGTTTCCATACTTTTGAATGTATAACCATTAAATTTCTTTAACCATGTTCTGACAATATAGTTTTACTTGACATCTGTGAAATGCGTATCCCTGGAATAATTATTTTTATTTATTCTAATATGCTGTCTTACTAATATGACAGTTTGTTCTTTGTATTTCTTTTTTCCAGTATTATAGGCTATAGCTTACTATATTATAATTTCTATTAAAATATTACATGATTAAAGTGTTTACTTGATCATGGGCCATTGCTTGCACTCTGAATCTTTTAATTTCGAATTTGGTCTTTTAATTCAACTGTCTTTAATGCATCATGCACTTTTCTTATAAAGGGTTTCTATGGGGAACAAAACTCTGAAACAACATGTTTTACTTGGATAATGCTGTCATTATCTTAGCAGTAGTGTTTATGACAAGAGAAATGTGTGGATTAGTTGTCTCTGGTTGGCATTTTAGGACATTAAGCCCAGGCATGTTCAAGTTAAGCAATAGCACATCTTTTAATGTCAGTTCATTGATTGGCTAATAGTATAGGTCATGTTTTCGTCAACATATTTAAACAAAATTAGGAAATGGAGAAATATTAACAACATGCTCAAATGTTGTGCTCAAAACAAAGCAAAAACGCTAATTTACAGAACTTCAGACAATTTACAAAATAACAACTGGCAAAAGTTACTTCAGACGTCACGGCGCAGACCTCACGTAGCTTCTCACACAGCTTTTCAGGCGAGAAGGGGGGCAACGAAAGTGTCACGCTTCTTATCACATGTCATTTGTCATGGCTTCTGCTCACGGCAAGGTACGCGACGATCGACACCACTGATTGCTTAGTTAGCAAAGTAAATATATAAACGACACCTCATACGTCGAGGACTTATTCCCATTATCCCAAAGCGCGCGTTTCTGACGTGCGTTTTCCATGATAAGAACGCGCGTTTTTGTGGCAAATCACGCTTTTGACGCGTCAGTGTGCAATCAGACGTCCGACCAGGCGTGTGTGAATACTTTGGCTTGCCATAAGTGGCTGTCTTACCCGCCACAGCTGAAATCTACCCGCATTTGGCGGGTTGGCGGGTGTTAATGTCAATTCTTGGTTACATGAATAGAGTTTAAAGACACATTCTTTCTGGGGGGGGCCATGCCCCCCTTTGCCCCCCGTAGCGCCGGGCCTGCTCCTGGAGCTGCCAGTTTGCTAAGTTTCAAATGATTATTATACAGCAAGCACAATATGCAAAAGTGACTAAGGATGACTAAGGAAGACACAGGAAACACAGGAACTGGGAGCAAAACTAAACCAAAACAGAACATAAACCTAACAATTTCCTAATGTTTTTATAGATGCTAAACATTATAGATACTTAAATATTAAATACTATTTGAGAGCAATGATGGACAGCAATATTTTCAGGAAATTAATTAATTAAACTTATTAAATGAATTGAATAGACTTTTCTTCACACAAAGCAATCAAATATCTTCAGTAGACTTTGCATGGAGTAACTTTTTCATAACTTTTTTTTTTTTGTTCCACAAGATAAAATACAAGTTTGATATAGCATGTGGGTCACTAATTAATGGAAGAATGTTCATTTTCAAAGTATCGGTTTAAAACTGTCTAAATCCAGTCAAGTCACTCTGATCATTTGCTTTAAACAGCAAATTCTGTCCTCATCTACTCACATCCTGTGGGACAAAATGTCAAACATGCTTCATACAAAAGAAATACAAGGTAATAACAATTTTGCTATTCGACAATACAGTATGTAGGGTTGAGGTTTGAACCTTTGTCCCCTTTCTAAACAAATGTTGAACCTCTAGACTAGTGGCTCTCAAACCTGTCCTGAAGTAGCCTACCAACAGCCCTGCACATTTTCTGTGTATCCCTATATCTGACACACTCATTTAAGGTCTTGCAGTCTCTACTAATAAGCTCATGAGTTGAATCAGGTGTGATAGATGAGGGAAACATACAAAATGTGTAGAGCTGGTGGTTCAAGACAGGTCTGAGAACCACTACTCCAGACTCTTACCTTACAATTATATAAAGAACTATTAAGTAGTTGTTCCCTTTCGAAAGGGAACTCGCTCTGTGTTTGAAACGCTATGGGGAACGTCACAAGTATCAAAAACTCCAATCCTATTGGCCGGTGATATGGTGCGACCCGGAAGTATATAAGGAGCGCCTGGAGAAACAGTCAGAATCTTTTTCGTCTTTCGGGAACTGTTCTGTCTGATCGCGATTGTATCGACTCCAGGTAAGGGAATCTATATGCGGAGCTGCAGGTGTTTTTTGGGACGCGCGAGTGTTTTTTAGGCTGCGGCTGCCACGAGGGCGCGTTAAGAAAGGGGCCGCACGAGAAAGGCTCGACAAGCGGTTCTTTTCTGACCATAAACGCTGCAGCTCCCATAAGCTTTCCATTCCTTCCTGTTCTCCACGTTTGAGATCGGGAGGGCATGGAAAAACCCCTAGCCGTTCAGATTTTTATTTGAGCCCTGACAGACGGGAGGAGGATGAAGCAAGAGTGAGATGGGTGATCGATTGTAAACACCGCTGCATTTGTAATCAATCCCCCAGCTGCAAAAGGGCGATTTACATCTACCCCCTCCTCTACTTCTTCCACCTCCTATATACATATGTGTGCGTGTGTATATATATGGCCTCCTTTCAGATTCCATGTTGGCACAGTTTTGTGTTGGTTTTTATATGACTCATCACCATGGATGAGTCGTGATTGCTACTAGCTGACGCCACGTGTTTACAAGTCGTAGGCCCTATAGGCCTCCTGTGTATCATGTTGGAGTTGTGTACTCCTCTCACTTTGAGAGTAAAAGGTGCTTTTACTGAGTACGTTTCTGAGTGGCTTGCCTCTCAGGGTGAGTTCTTGTGTTAAACCACTCTGTTGTTTGGTTTTTATGCATTTGCTTCCTTGAGTATGGTCTCTCCTTTAGCTCTAGTTGAGCTAAGTAGTTACCTCTTTAGTAACTTGGTTCTGTTTTTGCTCCTAGAACTTTATTGGCCACTAGCTGGCGCCGCGTGTGACAGGTAGGCCCTTTGAGCCTCCTTTGGGAACATGCTGGCGTATGTTGTGATTTACTCCTCTTACTAAGAGAGTAGAGGAAAGAATATGCTGGCTGGCCAGGGCCCCCAGGTGACTTATTAACCTCCTTGGTAGTTCGGTTATTTGTTCCGCCTGGAGCTTGAAAACACTGCCACGGGCTGATGCCACGTGTCCGACTGAGGTTATAGGCCCCGTTCGGGGCCTTCCTTAGCGCATGATGGCATATGTTGTACTCCTCTTACTTAAAGAGTAAAAGGTTCTTTTACCGAGTGCACTGCTCATTGGATTGTGTTGGATGGACTGTTATGTGGGCACTCACAGTCTTATCTGCTGTTACTGGAGTTATGTGGTTTTTCTTGCTCCCAGCAAGTTAGATGTTCAGGTGTGCGGCCTTGTCAGGCTGCTCTTGGACTTCCACTATGTGACTAGTATACTGGTGTGATATCTAGTTCTATATGCAGAACTTTAGTCATGTTGTAGGCCCCTCTCTGGCCTCCATGATTATGTGCCTACAGTATGGTCTATCTGTTAGGTTGAGCTTCGTACTCCCCTTTAGGGTTGTTTGTGTAATAGTGCTTAGCTCCCTAAGCTGATCGTTGGTTGAAGGCTTCCATGAGGCCTCCCGTTGAGGATCAGCCCCAGGCTGGTTTGTGCTCCCCTGTATCAGGGTTCCCTAGCGCACAGCCTCCTCAGTGCAAATAATCAGGCGCTGAATAGATCCTAGGATGAGCGGATTATACTCCCCTCAATATGAGGGTTTATAGCACTCAGCTGAGTTCTGATCTCCAGGATGCCCGTCTCTACGCTTGGGTTTGATTTGCTTACTGCCCCTCTCGCAGTCGCCCTTACTTGCTCTCTTCTCTGAAGAATGCGTTATTGAGATTCTGTATTCAGACAGGGTTGGCCAAGACTAAGTTTGTCCTTCATCAGACTAGGTCGGCCTCCCTGGTGGCATTGGGGGTGACTTCGTTCCCCTCTAGTGACTGGCCGGGGCACCTTCCGGTTCCCTGGCCACATTCCCTTTAAGGGACCACTTTTCCTCAGAAAAGTTGTTCCCAGAAGCTCTGAGTGGCCTTGGTAGGCTTTCTACGGAAGGCCTCTTTGAGGCTCAGCTTGGGCTGTTGGCTGTAGGGAATGCTGTCACTGACAGCCTTGTGTTGCTGGCGTTTCCTTCGAAACTGCTTGACATTTGTCTCAGCCATATTTTTTGGCATGCACTCTCCTTAAGCATGGCGGTGTGGGTATATCGTTCCCCACAGCGTTTCAAACGCAGAGCGAGTTCCCTTTCGAAAGGGAACGTCTAAGGTTACGTATATAACCATGGTTCCCTGAGAAACAGGGAACGAGACTCTGCGTTTCCATGCCATTCGGGATGCCTGCCTGCTGAACAGTCCCTCAAGACGATAAGATACTGGCTGTTTCTCCAGGCGCTCCTTATATACTTCCGGGTCGCGCCATATGACGTCATAGGCTGTCGCCGGCCAATAGGATTGGAGTTTTTGATACTTGGCTTTCAGACATCGGCTCACGTGCGACGTTCTCCACAGCATTTCAAATGCAGAGTCTCGTTCCCTGTTTCTCAAGGAACCATGGTTACATACATAACCTGAGACGTTTCACAAGCTGAAAAAGGGAAGAGCCTCTGAAGTGACATAAGGCCAGTCTACAGTGTTTTGAATGTACATACATTAAATACAAAAACCTGTTAATATTAAAATGATTCCTCATTTAGAATCTTACTTGCTGTCTGTTCAATCTAAAACATAAATTTTCTTAAATTAATTGTGGATGCTTTTTTCTAATAATCCTTCTGTTTCTAATAAAACTTCATTACCTCTACTAATACATAGATATTGTCAAGATGAAGCTTATTTTAACAGAACAAACAAACAAAAAACAGAAGAAATGATTAAAATAATTCAAATATCAAACTTAATATGTACCGTGATGCAGCAAGTGCACCTGTAACTCCAGCAACCTTTATCCTGATAAGCTATAAGTCCTAGAAGGCAGATACATGTGGAACCACAACCAGCTAAATATACTAAAAACAAATATTCACTCTAAACTGGAAATTAGTTTAGAAATTAGACATCTAAAAAATGAACCATCAATGAGGTGCTGGTGAATTTCCAAGAACAATTGATCTTTCCACCGTAGATTGTTAACGCCAACCACAGGCCAGACTCTGATCTGATTGCATCTCAGAAACATTGACACAATATAAAATAACACACCATGAATAAATTACAGAACAAAGGTGTACACTGATGAAGTAACATATCCTTTATCACTCTTTCTTATCCTTAAACAAGTTAAAAACAGCAGTCTCTAAATCTCAGCAGTTGTCTAGAATTCTTCTGATGGAGCTCTCAACAGATGAACACTAATAACCCCCATAAGATGCATTAAAATCAGATCGTTTCATATTAAAGGAATAATTCACCCAAAAATATAACCAAAAAGCAAAACATTGTATCATTAGTTTTAACTTTATAGAACAATAAAATGCAGTCTCTTTCCAAACCCATTTCATTTTTTTTCATAATGACTACATTAATGATAAATTTAATGCTATTTATTTTGTAATTTTGGAGACGTTTTTTATTATCTTTGTATGGAACATGCAGCCACCTTTTCTGTTCCACATTCTGTTCCAAGTCATACGGGTCGACATGAGATGAGTAAATGATGACAAAATGTTCATTTTTTGGTGAATTATCCCTTTAATATTCACCCTGTACACAGGCGGTGGAACTGTACCAATATGCAAATTCTCCAGTATTTATATACCCAGCCCATCTTTGGCTGTGTATATGTCTTGTGCTCCCATGAAGGAGAGAAGAACCACTCATAAAATCATGTTTTATCCGCCTGTACTCCTAATGATGTCTGTCATGCCTTGTGAGTACAATTCTTTAATGTTTTTTGAGCAGTATTAAACTGTTCACCATTGATACAACCATAATAACCAAAAGTTCCTTTTCAAAATGAACATATTTTCATGCTTAATTTGCAGATGTGTGCAGCACTGTAGAACACAACCAACCAAGCTCACTTTCAGTAAAACCTGGAGAATCTTTTACCATTTCCTGTAAAGTATCAGGTTATGTTCTCAGTGATGGCTCCAAGGCACCTTCCTGGATTAGACAAGCTCGGGGGAAGATCCTCGAGTTCATTGGCATGATCCATGCTGGTGGAAGCACAGACTACAAGGATTCACTGAAAAATAAGTTCACCATCTCCAGAGACACATCTACAAGCACAGTATATCTTAAAGGACAAAATCTGCAATTTGAGGACACGGCTGTGTATTACTGTGTTCGGTATACAGGCACTGTGATGAATACCAGTTTAAAGCTTGTGCACAAACACTGAACATGCATGAATAGTTTTGACATTGAATGTCATGATACGACCTTAATCATCAAACACTCTAATGAATCTGTATATTTACTATTGAAAACAAACTGTGGAAAGAATTGTTTTAATTATTTAAGTAAAATCATTTATTTATAATTATAAATTATATTTCAAATAATACACATCAGACACATCAAACAACTAAATAAATAAATATTAGAGTTCAATATACAAAGATTTGAGTTCATTACTTTCTATGCCTTGTATGGATCTATAAAATGCATATATCTGATCCAGTAATATGATGCCCCTATTTAAATACAATACACCCCTAACTGAATATTTAAGTGGATTATGCAAATTCATCTTCCTCTTGAACCTTCATAATCAGTTCTCTATCAGTGTGCAGCTCAATAATTCAGACAACAATATGGAGCGTAAAGTTTTGGGATTTACAGTACTGTTACTGGCTTCTCAATGTATGATTCCAGTCTTTACTGCTCAGAATATAATGGTTTATTTTCATCTGCATTTACACATATTTATCATGTTTTATTTTGCAGATTGTTGGTGTCAGACACTGACTGAATCTGAAGCTGCAGTCATCAAACCTGGAGAATCCCATAAACTGACATGTACTGCCTCTGGTTTGGACTTTGATAATAAATGGATGGCTTGGATCAGACAGAAGTCTGGAAAAGAACTGGAATGGCTGGCATTGATCAGATATGATAGCCAGAATATTTATTACTCCCAGTCTGTCCAAGGACGGTTCACCATCTCCAGAGACAACAGTAGGAAGCAGGTGTATCTGCAGATGAACAGCCTGAAGAATGAAGACACTGCTGTATATTATTGTGCCCGAGAGACACAGTGACTGAAATGACTGCAGCGCTATGCACAAAAACTGACATTTCAATAAAGCTTATGAACATTTCAATAAAGCTTGTTATTCTGTTGCTTGGTCATGTTTTTAACATTAAAAAAAGCTAATAGGTCTCTAGAGTCTGTCTTAAAATAACATTGCAGAGGCTAAAGACACAGCTGTAGTAATAGCCTTTACTAAAACACAGTCCTGTACCCACTCTCACCAGAACAAGTCACTGTTGATCTGTTTGAAGAAACTCAGAAGTTACACGCACGTGCCAAATGTATCAAAATAAAATTATTAAAAAAAGTTATATCAAGAGGTGGTACTATTCACAGCATCTAAGGACAGCTCTAATTTCTATCTGCACATGAATCAGCTGAAGACTGAAGACACTGCGGTGTATTACTGTGCAGCAGAGACACTGTGGAAACACTAATACAGACAGCTGTTCAAAAACTCAGGTGGGCATCGTTGAGTTACACAAACTGAAAAAAGGAAAGAGCCTCTGAAATGAAATAGGTCAGTCTACAGTGTTTTGAATGTACATACATTAAATACAAAAACCTCTTATTAAAATGATTCCTTATTTAGAATCATACTTGCTGTCTGTTCAATCTAAAACATACATTTTTTGTATATTAATAGTGGACTGGATTCTTTTTTCTAAATGAAGTTTATTTAACTGAATTCGGGAGGCGCACGTTCAGGTAAATCAATCAATCAGTGCGAGAGGAAGCCAGTATATAAAGCCGTCTCTCACCTCTATCCCGCGACAAGTTTCACAGCATCCCTCCACCACCCCATCACCTCACTCTTGGCTGGTTTCTATCCCAGTTAAGGAGGGGGAGTACTCTGGGTTCGGGCCAAATTCCGAGCTCGGAGCCCTCCCCTGGACAGCACGCCAAATACGCATAATTTACTATACAAATTACTTTATTTTGATTTCATGTACGTGTAAACTCGTGAATAATCCTTCTGCCACAAATCTTCACTACCTCTACTAATACATGGATATTGTCAAGATGAAGCTTATTTTAACAAAAAAACAAACAAACTAACCAAAAACAGAAGAAATTATTAAAATAATTCAAATATTAAATGTAGTTCCAAACGTAGGTTCGGGAGGAGCCTAAACATTCAGTCCTGTCAATCACCATTACGAGCGTATAGAAGCAGCAGTCACTGCGTCATTCTAGCATTTGGTCCCGCAGAATACTCTTCCGTTTTCAAGTTACAAAAGGATCCTCTACCTCTGGTTCCCCTTCCGCCCACAACAAGGGAATTTGAGCATGTCATCCTCGGCGTCCTCCTGCAAATTTGTTCAGGCGGCCTTTTTAAACCCGCTCCTCGGGCCCTCGAGTAGGCGTCCGCGCACCCCAGCTCAGCCACTTTCATCCAGTCAAGTGATTTGCCGCAGTGAACTTCCAATTTCCACGAAAGACGAACAAAATCCCAGCTCTCTTTTTCCTCGATTCGCAAACGGGCCAATTGATCCGTCGCTCCTCCCGCTCCCTGTCCCTTCCAAGCATTTTAGCCCGATGATTTAATGATTTCGCCTAAACGGTAAAGCAATGATAGACCTCACGGGCCGCTCGTTGCGTTCTGTCTTCCGGGTTGCATATCCACACACAGCACAAAGATAAAGATCTACGTTTTTATGAATGAACTGTTGTGACGTCCGCTCCAAACATTACAAAGCTTATGATGGCTTTCGTTAACTCTAAGTAATTTCACTTCATCTTCTAATTACTCTTTCATCAGTTGACTAGACGATGTTTTTCAAAATACGTTTTCAACTGCATCATCTTTGCAACGCGATCCCGTACTACATCGCGTAATATTGCGCATAGGCTCGTTTGAGTCAAGATCAACTGCCCTAAAATATTTACATGCAAATTACTGCGCTTAATTAATGTTTCGTGAATTTACGAACTAAAACGTGGCGCAAAGCTTAAGGTGTTCACTGTTTACATTTGCGTATGTGGCATTTATCTACAAAAACTCGGTGTAGATTTCTCTTATTAAAACAAGTAGGCTATGCTTCTATTCTGCTAGTTATGTCTAGTTTGGGAAGATCTTAACACAAGACCATCTGTTGAGTATGTTTACAGATCACATTTTCAAGTAAAATGGTAATTGTTTTTCTTTTCATGACATGAAAAATGAGCATTTCTTGTACATCAGCAAATTTAAAAGCTGTTAAAAAGTTGGTCATATTCTCTATATTCACTGTAATGCTAAGATTCTGAGTCTTAAAGTGACACCCCCTCTTTTGCCTGTTCAAACAGGTGGCAATGATTCTTTTAGATATACAAAGATGTTGCACTCATATTAGCCTACTTATGAATGGTAGAAAGGCATAGTAATAAGAACCAATTGGTAAAGTCTTTGTGTCACTGCAGCTGCCAAGCTCTGGTTTCTATACAAAAAGATGATGTTCTGAAACGCATGAACTGCATTTGCTCATTGGCTCATCCAGCCCAAAAAATAAGCTTTTTAACACTGAGCATTAGAAACAATATTTTTGGGATGGTTCATATCAGATTTGTTGTTGAATTGAATCGTGTTATTACACAGTGTTGTTCTGTTTAGTGGGCTGTATCTTAACAGAATGTGAAGCAAAAGAAGAAACTACATTGTCTTTGTCGTCAGCATCTGAAGTGTTTCTCTTTTCTCACACACAGTACTATGATGTCTGCCTCCACACGCATTACAGCACACTTTGGCCTTACAGAATCTTGCAATGTGCTTTGGCCCATCGTCCCATTTTCATCAATTTTTCTTTTCGTACAGCAATATCAGTTTCTGGACACAGTTCTGTTTTGTGCACTGCACTGTCACAGAAAAGGCAGTTCTGTATTCTTTGACTGGTGGTTTGCAGTACTGCAGCTGATGGCATGTGATGCTTTTTCTGCTTCATTTCAATTGATGTGTCTGGCCTTTTAAATGGTTTGTGATAGCTCTGACTGTCTTTGGAATTATGGCTTAATCAGTTGCATAGCTCTTTCTCTGCTCAGAATCTCTTTCTGCAGAAATTCCATAACTTCTGAGACCTTCCATTCATCACTGGTTCCTCTTTGACGACTGTACTGGAGAGCAATGTCATGTGGAATCATCTGTAGCAGAACAGGGCATAACAGGCTGCCATATGCCTCTGAAACGACACCCAGCGATTCTAAGCTACGGATCTGCACTTCACATTCATCGTAAAGTTGTCTCAGAGCAGCGACATCATGTGATTTCTTTACTGGGCAGAGATTCAGCAACTTGGTGATATGGTCATATGCGCATTAATGAGCAGATCCTTTCTTCCGAACCGGTTCTGAAGCAGATCGATCGCGTGATCATAATTGCCGTCTGTCATCATCAGTCCCGCTATTGCCTTTGAAGCAGCTCCGGTTAGATAAGTCTTTAAGTAATTAAACTTCTCTGTTTTGCTCAGCGCGTCATTTTTGTGAATAGCAGTTTCAAATTGATTCCAAAAGTCTCGGTTACTCTGTATCGCTCTCCATATTCCTCGACATCCGCGACTTCATTCTCCAGATCAGTGTCTACCCTTTCCTCTATTTCACAGTCTAACTCCAGCAGCGTTCCCTCTTTTGCAGATAACAGGGCCAACAGTTCACTTAATCTGGCAATGATCGGATCTTCTTTGCTAACCTCTGTTTCGATGTCTTGCAAAAGTCTCGTGGTGGAACCGCGCACAGCTCTCCGTTTTCTGAGTAGTCTTTCAAGTCGCTCCGCCATTTCGGACATTGCTTGCTAGTATTCCTGGGTTTCGGCACCAAAGATTGTCGTGTCTTTTCTTCTTAGTAAGCAATAATGACCACTGACGACTTAAATTAAAATAAACAAACTGTTTTGTGAAGTTTATGAACTGGATGCAGCGCACACACATTGAATCAGTCATTTTCTTACTGCGTGCTCTCACTTGCTCGCTATGCATTATGGGTAGACGTTTCTTAAAACTGAACAACCTGATATACGACAATTTAAACTTTATCGGTTATTATCAATGACAATTAATTAAACATTCTGTTATTGCTACTACTACTAATTAATTCACAACAAGCTTGTCATGCACCCCAGTGCCACTCTACTTAGATCCTATAAACACTAACGTTCCAATAAATAATCTTCTCAATCATCTCCATTTTTTCTACAATCTAATTTTTGCCAGCAGAGCTCCTGCTATTAATAGCACGCAAATTCAAGTATCTGAACCCAGCCTTTTAGATTCTCATTTGTCACTCGTAAAGTATTAAGCAAATGTTTATTCCTCCCCTGCAGGAAATCACTAAGAAAACATCACCAGAACAATCAACACTCTATTTATCCTCACGTTCTTCAGAATAATTCATTTAATGAGCCCATTGTTTCTGGCATAAATTAATAATTTTTAGATAACGGTGTGATTTGTATATGTACATTTCTGAAATACATTACTTAGACACAGTGACCTCTGATAACAGACCACACTAAATTGTAATGTAGATACATGAATTTCTGTAAAGCTGCTTTGAAACAATACGTATTGTGAAAAGCGCTATACAAATAAATGTGAATTGAATTTTACTACCACAGCAGGTATTTTGGCCTGTGCTCTTGCAACCGCTTTATTCCCCACTGTTGCAGCAGTGATTCCAGCCACAGCTCTCTCAACAGCCTTCAGACTAAAACTTTATTCCCCACTGCCGCAGCAGTGATTTCGGCCACCTCTCTCTCTCAACAGCCTTCAGACTAAAACTTTATTCCCCACTGCTGCAGCAGAAATTTCGACCACTGATCTCGCAACACCTTTCAGACTAAATTTAATTTCTATCACAGCAATGATATCTCCCCCACTGCTCTCTAAACTTATCTCTCACTGCCGCAGCAGGGATGTCAGCCTCCACTCTCGAAGCATTTTCTGTAGGGACAGAAAAGTATCCCTTCACTACCCCAGCAGTAGTGGTATATAATAATTCGAATGGTGAAATAAGTTCACCATCTCCAGAAACTACAAGCACAGTATATCTTAAAGGACAAGCTCTGCAATTTGAGGACACGGCTGTGTATTACTGTGTTCGGTATACAGGCACTGTGATGAATACCAGTTTAAAGCTTGTGCAAAAAAACATGTGCATTAAATACTCTAATGAATCTGTCTATTTACTATTGAAAACAAACTGTGGAACTAATTGTTTTAATTATTTACATAAAATAATTTATTTATATTTATAAATTATATATTATAAATAATACACATCAGATATGTTACGACCGTATAGGGGTCAGCCGTAACAGGAAAGGAAGAAAAGTCTCACTACCAGAGAGATGCCGAAAAGAAAAGATTTATTTCTTCATAAGGGTTTATCGTTAGGGGCAGACAAGGCCAAAATAACAAACAGAAGAATCTCTTTTTTTAACCTCTACAATTCCTAATTTGAAAATAAAGAAAACAAAATACAGTTTACAGTTTTTCTCGATTGCTAAAAGACTATAACCAGGCTTTTGAACTAAAATTTCAAAACCATAACACCATTTATCAAAAAGCACACCCAATTCCCCAAACTCTAAAAACAACTCCCCTATTTTGACACATGATTCAGATTTGTTGAGCTGTCATTGCAGAACTCTACACACAAATCTCTTAATTTCTTATTGCATTCACCATGTGGTCATTTTGAAAGCACTAGCATTCAATACTGTTCATTCAAGTCAGCACAGCTTGAGCTCAATTAGCACACAATTCCCCGGGTGAAAACACTAAGAGTCAAAACTGAACACACATCAATCAGATCCTTCAATAGATAGATGAAAGAGCCCAAATCAGTTCATTGAGTTCTGGAACAATAGATCCACAGAGAAATGAAGGAATAGGTCGAGGAGGGAGAGGAGGAGGAGGTGGAGAAGGAGGACGCGAACAGGGAAGGGGAAGGGGAAGGGGAAGGGGAAGGGGAAGGGGAAGAGTAAGGGGAAGAGTAAGGGGAAGGGGAAGAGTAAGGGGAAGGGGAAGAGTAAGGGGAAGGGGAAGGGGAAGGAGACGAGCCACTTTAGTTGACCTTATCCATGGTATGACTATGAGGGAGGCTATGCAACAAGTACAGCCAAATTTGAGTCGCTTCACCATCGCCTCCATCATCAGAACCTTCAGGGAGGAAAACAGGTAGGTGTACTTACAGTAAGACTGTTCTGTACAGAACTTTTGAGTGCTGTACTCTGTGCTGTGACAACACAGTACACTTGCATTATGCTACTGTACAAGAAATGCATCAAATTGCCTCGCATACAGATAGAGTTTCAGTTCTAAACCTGATAGGAGTTTTTTCAGCATGGCGGTGGAAAGTGAATGACCGAGAACCTTATATCCGTGTTCACCTCCTCCAGACCATGGAAGAAGCCTGCCTAGACATATGCATGCCAGGGGTGGATCAGGAAGTCATGTAGAGGATTTTACCCCTGCTGTCTGGCTAGAGCCATTTGTGATGTGGATGAGATTCTCTGGCCTGACCCAGACCAAAGAGCTGCTGAGGCGGAATAATTTTATTTTTATTATTTTATTATAATTTTTTTTTTTTTTTACTCTGTTATGAATGAATAAAAATGTGCAATGCATACATTGGTTGTATCTTTTGTGTTCATTATGTGAAAAGGTTTTTGAGAGGGGGAACCACAAGCAACATAACTTACCAGTTTTGGAAATGTTGTTTTGAATTAATCTCACCAGTGTGTAAGACTATGTTGTAGTGTGTGTGTTTTTGAGGGCTTGTGTGTGATGTCTGAGGGCAAAGTTTGGTTTTTCAGCAAGAGTGAATGGTTTTGAGTGTAGAGCTTCATTTTGACCTGAAAATAGGATGTTTGGGGAATTGGGTGAGACTTTTTGGATTTGTGTTTACTGTTTTGAGAATACGAGGCATAGTTTCAAGAAATGTGTTTAAGCAATCGAGAAAAACTGTAAACTTACCTACCTCCCTAATCAGAAAACAAAGTGAAAAGATATACAAAAATAAAATGGCATCAAACCCCCTACATCCCTTGATTTGGCAAAAATATAAACAAAAGTATTTACAGGTAATAATTACAAAAGTCTGTAGCAAACAAAGCAAAATCAGAATCCGGAATCAATAGTCAAACAGGCATGGGTCAAGTAAACAGGAAATATCAACGATCCAAAAACTACAATCACACTCACAAACACAAACTCCAAATAATCACTCACAAATAATCTCTCTGGCACGACACTCTAGACTAAACAAAACGATACAAAGAAATGGCGGAGAGGTACGATCTAAGACACGATGGCACAATGATGGCGCTAGTAGGGTGTTTGGGGCGGCCCTTATATCTGGATCAGGTGAGGAGGAGAACCAATTGCAGCCTCTAACAGACTATCACCGCCCATCTATAACACAAAAATGCACAGGCACATACACAGAGAGAGGAGATACACAAGATACACACAGGACAACAGAATTAATTTAATGAATAAATAACTCGGCTCATAACATAGCTCTTTTGGTTCAGCCTTGAAATTAATCTTGTTCATCTCTTGCTGTTGCTGGCTGCAGTGTCTGGTAAATATATTTATAGGACAAAATAAACTCTTTACTTTGTGTAAATAAATACATAATTCTAATTATTTGTACATTTTATGTTTATCCAGAGGTATTGACTCTCAGGTTGTGCTCACACAGTCTGAACAGTCAGTAGTTGTGACTCCAGGTGGTTCCCACAAACAGTCACTGGCTTGTTCAAAAACAACATTGTCACTCACTACACAAATAGTTTCAGTTCCAGATTACATTCCACTATCAAAAAAAAAATGACGGTATATGTTTTAACCTTTGAAATTTGTTAGTAAAAGTTAAAACAGACATATTTATTTTTAAATGCACAAGTCTTCTCTACTTGCCACCCAAAGCTCAGTACACTGACATAATCCCCGCTAGAAATGTTATGTTCCCAGAACATTCTCAGAACGTCCCCACTGGTGTTAAGGACGTTGCCTAGTAACGTTCCCAGTACGTTCCGAGACAGTCACGATGTGGAGTTCTTTTCAGGGTTGGGGGACGTTATTTGAACGTTTAGTAACCATAATTTATTTGGGGGGGACGTTATTTGGCAGACTTTTACAGAACATTCAGGACCTTCTCTGAACATTTAAGGAAACATTTTATTTTGGGAATATGATGTTCCCAGAACATCCCTGCTGCCCTTGTCAAAAAATTGAATTGAAAATTAGAGCTAAATTGACCAACAAAAGTGGCTGTTCAACCAAAAACTAACTTTTCTTAAATTCTTATGAAACCTTTTCTTTAAAATGCAAATCTCTTTCAGTAAGCCATTAGCTGACAACAGCACTTGCATGAGCTAATGTGACTACGGTATTACTGCATTAGCAGCTACACAGTTACTGTTTTAAATAAAGCAACATAACATCAAAGTTTCTGCACTCATCATTGACTGGCTCTACTCTTCAGCACAATGGTAACCTCACAAAACTCACAACAGAAACATTAAACACTAACAGGGCCCATATTTATGGATACGTTATGGAGGTAAAGTGCTTACTTTAGTTGGGCTCCTGACCCTTGACATTTTAACTTTAGTTTTTCTCCAATTGTTGTAGCTGTGTGTTTCTAAAGCACTTTTGTTAAAAAAAAAAAAAAAACTTTTGAGGAAAAAAATCTGATCAAATGAATTTGGTTGCTTATTGTGTCATATAGTGGCCTTTTTTTCACAGATCTCTGAATATTGTACTCCTTTCATGTTATTGTAGTTCTATAATACTGCATAAAATCCTGTTCTGCTTTGCATAACATTGATATTTGATATATAGTTTTTATGTCATTATGCAGATATTATTCAGGCAGCATCATGTAGACACACACAGACATCAAGATTCTGCATATGAACCTCAACAATGGTGCCAAAATTTTCAGATAAACAGATTAACTCTGAACATGACAAAACAAGCTATTAAAGTCACAAAAAAAGATTTTTTAACACACTAAAAATCACACTCAGAGTTTAGACTCTGGAGAAAATCAGTGAATCACCATCATTAAACAACCGATTCATCTGATCAGAATTTCTCTTGTAATATTTGTTGTAACAAGCATGTTTTGAAAACACAGTTAAAGCAAACAAAGAAAATCTAATATTAAAACGTCAAGAATCAAGAGCCCATCTAAAGCAAATGCTGACCTCCATAACGGTGACTTCAAACTTTATTATTTTCTATAAAACATCGACATCTAACCTGTTCTCAGCACGTTCAGACGGTCACGATGTGGAGTTCTTTTAAGGGTTGGGGGATGTTATTAGGTGCACCTTCAGAGAACATTCAGGACGTTCTGGGAATGTTTAGGGGACTATTACTATAGGATGTTCTGTTAACTTTCCAAATGTCCTCTTTATAACGTTCTTGTGCAACCATAAAATAAACAAAAGAGAACGTCCTCCTAATGTCATATTGGGAACGTTATTAAATGACCAACAGAGGACCGTGTGGGAACATTCTGGTAATGCCCCAAATGTCATCTTTGTAACATTCTTTTTTGATCATAAAATTAACCAAAATGGAAAGTCCCCCTAAAGTCATATAAGGAACCTTGAACTGCAGCACTTTCATTACCAAAAGAGGACGTTTTAGGAACGTCCCGAATGTGCTGTAAAGGTTCAGAATTTTCGTCACCTTTACAGAACTTTTAGAGAATGTTGCGCAAGGTCACGAGAACATCACCTTCTACGTGGGAAGATATTTCAGAGGAAAAAGAAATGCCAAAATTATAAGACACTGCTGAGGGATGCCCAAATAAATTATGGAAGATTCCAAGACCCACGAAGACTAAGAAGATGGTTAGAGCAATGATTGTCACGATCACAGCCGCTGTGTTGGTCCTACATACACGCCGGCTGTACTTCTGAGCTTCCACGCCGTCTCCCTCATTCATCTTGCTTCTCGCCTTAAAAAAATTGAGGAAAACTTAACTGACTAAATCTGAGTATATAGACTAGCATGTTGTCCCAAACACGTGTTTGCACTTATCTTTAACGAAAATTTCAATGGTTCACCACTTGGGGGCGTGACTTTGGCAGTTTGATACACGCTACGAACAGATTTGAAACAAAAGATTCGTAAAGCTTCTAAGCTTCATGAAGCAGTGTTTTGAAATCGCCCATCACTAGATATTGTTGAATAAAGTCGTCATTTTGTGTTTTTTTTTTTTTGGCGCACAAAAAGTATTATCGTCACTTCATAACATTAAGGTTGAACCACTGTAGTCACATGAACTGTTTTAAATATGTCTTTAGTAGCTTTCTGGGCATCTGAAAGTGTTAATTATCTTGCTGGTAATGCAGGCCTCACTGAGCCATCGGATTTTATAAAAAAATATCTTAATTTGCGTTCCGAAGATGAACGAAGGTCTTACGGGTGTGGTACAACATGAGAGTGAGTAATAAATGACAGAATTTTCATTTTTGGGTGAAATAACTCTTTAACACATTAAATCAGCAGTCTCAGATTAGCTTAACCATAAAATAAAAGTTTATTGAGTGATGCTCAAAAGAGGCAACTAAGACTGCTTAACAATTGTTTTGCTTACTTTATCTAGTATCATTATGGTCTTCTTTTATTTGTTTTTACAAATTTCTGTTTTTCATACACATAGGTACAAACAAGCATTGTCAGACTGGAGGAGGAGTTTATGCAAAACTGTGCTGTATATTTCTGTGTGTCTGTGTTCACTGACTGTATGTGGATCCTGTAGAGGAGAATCAATCAGCAATGACAACAATGATCAGTTCGATCCTGATATTACTATTTTTACATGGTTTGTTAATTTCTAAATAATAACAATAATATATGTATAAATAATTTTAGAAAGCCCATTTTTATAGTTTAACATCTTTACATTTAGACTTTTAAGTTTTTTTTTCCTCTCTCTTCCACAGATATTCATTGTCAGACCTTCACTCAGTCTCAAGCTGTGGTAAAAAGACCTGGTGAATCTTTTCGGCTGGTCTGTACCGCCTCTGGATTTACTTTCAGCAGCTCCTGGGCAGCTGTGGTGAGACAGAGTCACGGTAAAGGACTGGAATGGGTTGCAACTATCGGCACATCCAGTTCTCAGATCTACTACTCCCAGTCAGTCCAGGGAAGGTTCACAGTGTCCAGAGATGACTCCAGCAGTCAACTGTACCTGCAGATGAACAGCCTCAAGACTGAAGACACTGCTGTCTATTACTGTGCTGGAGAGTCACTGTGAATGAGTTCAGGGTCAAAGCAATACAAAAACTACTTCCTTTCCTGTTGACTTCACTTATGTTCCAGAAGTACTGTTGTATTTCCAAGAGGTGGCACTCTTGTCAAGCAGTCTTAGTTGCCTCTTTTGAGCATCATTCAATGAACTTTTGTTTTATGGTTAAGCTACTCTGAGACTGCTGATTTAATGTATTAACCAATGTGAGAATATACAGTGGCTACGGAAAGTATTCAGACCCCCTTAAATTTTCACTCTTTGTTATATTGCAGCCATTTGCTAAAATCTGCTGAAAAAGTTCATTTTTTTTCCCTCATTAATGTACACACAGCACCCCATACTGACAGAAAAACACAGAATTGTTGACATTTTTGCAGATTTATTAAAAAAAAAAAAAAATGAAATATCACATGATCCTAAGTATTCAGACCCTTAGCTGTGACACTCATATATTTAACTCAGGTGCTGTCCATTTCTTCTGATCATCCCTGAGATGGTTCTACACCTTCATTTGAGTCCAGCTGTGTTTGATTATACTGATTGGACTTGATTAGGAAAGCCACACACCTGTCTATATAAGACCTTACAGCTCACAGTGCATGTCAGAGCAAATGAGAATCATGAGGTCAAAGGAACTGCCTGAAGAGCTCAGAGACAGAATTGTGGCAAGGCACAGATCTGGCCAAGGTTACAAAAAAATTTCTGCTGCACTTAAGAACCTTAGAGCACAGTGGCCTCCATAATCCTTAAATGGAAGACATTTGGGACAACCAGAACCCTTCCTAGAGCTGGCCGTCCGGCCAAACTGAGCTATCGGGGAAGAAGAGCCTTGGTGAGAGAGGTAAAGAAGAACCCAAAGATCACTGTGGCTGAGCTCCAGAGAAGCAGTCGGGAGATGGAAGAAAGTTGTAGAAAGTCAACCATCACTGCAGCCCTCCACCAGTCTGGGCTTTATGGCAGAGTGGCCCGACGGAAGCCTCTCCTCAGTGCAAGACACATGAAGGCCTGCATGGAGGACTCTAAGATGGTGAGAAATAAGATTCTCTGGTCTGATGAGACCAAGATAGAACTTTTTGGCCTTAATTCTAAGCGGTATGTGTGGAGAAAACCAGGCACTGCTCATCACCTGTCCAATACAGTCCCAACAGTGAAGCATGGTGGTGGCAACATCATGCTGTGGGGGTGTTTTTCAGCTGCAGGGACAGGACAACTGGTTGCAATCGAGGGAAAGATGAATGCGGCCAAGTACAGGGATATCCTGGACGAAAACCTTCTCCAGAGTGCTCAGGACCCCAGACTGGGCCGACGGTTTACCTTCCAACAAGACAATGACCCTAAGCACACAGCTAAAATAATGAAGGAGTGGCTTCACAACTCCGTGACTGTTCTTGAATGGCCCAGCCAGAGCCCTGACTTAAACCCAACTGAGCATCTCTGGAGAGACCTAAAAATGGCTGTCCACCAACGTTTACCATCCAACCTGACAGAACTGGAGAGGATCTACAAGGAGGAATGGCAGAGGATCCCCAAATCCAGCTGTGAAAAACTTGTTGCATCTTTCCCAAAAAGACTCATGGCTGTATTAGATCAAAAGGGTGCTTCTACTAAATACTGAGCAAAGGGTCTGAATACTTAGGACCATGTGATATTTCAGTTTTTCTTTTTAATAAATCTGCAAAAATGTCAACAATTCTGTGTTTTTCTGTCAATATGGGGTGCTGTGTGTACATTAATGAGGAAAAAAATGAACTTAAATGATTTTAGCAAATGGCTGCAATATAACAAAGAGTGAAAAATTTAAGGGGGTCTGAATACTTTCTGTACCCACTGTATAATGTACTTCATACATTACTCAAACTTAAATATTAAACGTGCCTGTCAGGCATGTGATGAAAGTATTGGTTAAATAATGATCCTGTAGTATACAGGATTAGCTAAATATAATCTTTGAAGAACATTTTTAACTACAGAAGATTTATTTTACAAACACTTTCATCAGACACCTGACAGACAAGTTTAGACCTTAACAAAACTTTAAAACAAACAGTCACAGACATTAAAATATGTCTTGAGGTGCTATATTGCATCTTTCCAGTTTTCTTCATCTGTTTATGTGGTCACAGATGTTGTCCTCTTTTGTGGAAAGCAATTATTATCTACCAAATTAATGACCAATCGCAACATCTTGAACAACCGAAGAGCTGTATATGCAAATTCTCTACTTGCTCTCTGTACAAAAGAGAAGTATCTGCTTTGTGGATAAGTAGGAGTAATAAAGCTGCATTGACTTCAAATCATGATCCTCTCATCAGCTCTACTCCTGCTGGCAGCAGCTTCATCCTGTGAGCTTCACTGATGTTTATTTAAACTCTAAGGGAATGAAATAAGCTTCATAACTGTTAACAGAAGTTTTAAGGCATAATTAATAACACATTCTTACATTGTTGTTTTCAGGTGGTGTTTACTGTGTTGAGCTCACTCAACCTCCATCTATGGTTGTGAAACCTCAAGAATCATTTTCCATCTCCTGCAGGATTTCAGTATCAAGCTATTGCATTAACTGGATACGTCAACCTACTGGAAAAGCACTGGAATGGCTGGGATATCTTTGCAGTGGTGGTAGCAGTAATATTAAAGACTCCATAAAAAACAAGATCAGTTTCACCCAGGACACGTCCAAAAACACAGTGTTTCTACAGGGAAAGAATTTTCAGGCTGAAGATACAGCTGTGTATTACTGTGCAAGAGACACAGTGACTAAACAAAACACAGCTCTGTTCAAAAACCTGAACACATTAATATATCCATCCATCCAACCAACCATTTTTTTTCTTTTTTTTTTTTTTTTTTTCAATGTTTAATTGTTTAGTTGTGTTGTTTGTATTGTGTAATGGTGACGAATGAGTTTCCCCTTACAGGGATTAATAAAGTTTTCTAATCTAATCTAATCCATCCATCCATCCTGATATAAAAATATCAGAGAGCCATAGTCATTTAACATTTATAAAACATGCTCTGAAACATTTATGCAACAAATCTTTGGCTTTATCTAGTACCCTTATGCTCTTTCATTATGCATTATAGTCATCTTTTATTTGTTTTTACAAATTTCTGTTTTTCATACACATAGGTACAAACAAGCATTGACAGACTGGAGGAGGAGTTTATGCAAAACTGTGCTGTATATTTCTGTGTGTCTGTGTTCACTGACTGTATGTGGATCCTGTAGAGGAGAATCAATCAGCAATGACAACAATGATCAGTTCACTCCTGTTATTACTATTTTTACATGGTTTGTTAATTTCTAAATAATATCAATAATATATGTATAATTAATTTTAGAAAGCCCATTACAACAAGTGATATCTCTCTTCCACAGATATTCATTGTCAGACCTTCACTCAGTCTCAAGCTGTGGTAAAAAGACCTGGTGAATCTTTTCGGCTGGTCTGTACCGCCTCTGGATTTACTTTCAGCAGCTACTGGGCAGGTGTGGTGAGACAGGGTCACGGTAAAGGACTGGAATGGGTTGCAACTATCGGCACATCCAGTTCTGAGAATTACTATTCCCAGTCAGTCCAGGGAAGGTTCACAGTGTCCAGAGATGACTCCAGCAGTCAACTGTACCTGCAGATGAACAGCCTCAAGACTGAAGACACTGCTGTCTATTACTGTGCTAGAGAGTCACTGTGAATGAGTTCAGGGTCAAAGCAATACAAAAACTACTTCCTTTCCTGTTGACTTCACTTCTTCTCCAGATGTACTTTTGTATTTACAAGATGTGGCACTCTTGTCAAGCAGTCTTAGTTGCCTGTTTTGAGCATCACTTAGTAAACTTTTGTTTTCTTGACCAAAAAAGAGACTGTACAATTTTGAAAGTCTGAAGAAACAACACAAATAATTCTTTAAACAGCAGCAGCCTTAGAGTAGTTTCATCATAAAATCTGTTCTAGACTTTGTGTGTCACATGTACAGTATTTTCTGTTTCTGTTTAGATTCTGTGTTCTTCTTTCTTTAGGGGCTGTTTATATGACACCGTTTTCAACTAAAAACAGAATTTTATGCTTTTTGGCTGTGCATTTACATGACAACAGCGTTTTAAGGGCCTGAAAAGGCAAACTTTTGAAAACGCGTTTGAAAGAGCAAGATTTTGAAAACGATACAGTAATTGTCTCCATGTAAACTACAGAAACGTGAACTTGTGAAAACGGTGACGTCATGTGCATGCATATTATGTGCTCAGTCTACAGACGCGTGGTTTTTCTTTACAAAGTGACATCGCCAACTACTGGCCTGGCATACAGCATTTTCAGTCATTTTTGCAGATCCATGGGAACGGGGACATCGTCTTTATGCGAAAAACGCAAAGGAAAAATGTTCTGTTTTTAATACATAGTTGTTGTGTAAATGTACCCTTAGTTCTCTAGTCAGTCTCCTGGGTTGTTTATTAGTTCATTACACCTGTTTCTGTTCTCCCTGATTACTCCACATGGATTTAAGCCCTGAGTTTTCCCCAGTTCATTGTCTGCTACTGTAAATATTTTTTGACATGGTTGTGGATGATTGTAGCTCCTGTGTTTTCCTATGTGTTTCTGTTGGATTTATTAAATTACTTTTCTGATTCTCTTGCATCATGCACTCATTACAGTCACCGATCCATTACAGTGTGTTTTGTAAACAGTATATGTAATTATTTATTTGTAAAATATCAGTTAATTAACAGCTTTGATCAATGCAACAGGTGCCACAGGATATGTTTGCCCTTTTATTTAAGAAGGAAAATGTGTAAAAGTACACCTATATCGTATTTCTGTAGTGCTGCGTTGAGATCTGTAAATTGTTCATGTGCTGAATAATGAAAGATGACATTTCTATAATTAGATTTATCATCTTTATTATCATTTTTAATAAAATAGGTGTCAAAACGAAACAATATATTTTAGATGATATTTAATTATTTTAATGGCTCATTTATAATAAGCAAAATAGACTGTTGTCATTGGCAATGTTGTAATTTTTATTTAGGGACATTTTCATTTTAGGGGTGTCATTTTAATTTAATTAGTTCACTAAAAAGCATTGATGCAAATCTCCTTCCGTATGTAAACAGGAGCATACAGACACAATAAAGAGCTTTTCAAGTTCTGCAGTGGAGAGAGTCTCAGGTCTCATCTACAGACAGACAGAATCATGTGCTTTATTTTATTGGTGATGATTTTCTCTACTGTGCTCAGTGAGTATCAGCATCAACACTATATAACACTGTTTTATTAATGTGTTTTGTAGCTGCTAGTACTTTAAAATACAGTCAGTCTAGGTTAATTTTGAGAGGTTTGGTGACCATGTGCATAACTCATTTCAGTCAATGGAAATGTTTTTAAATGGATGTTCCCAGGTGGTAATTGCATTGAGTTGAATCAGCCTGCTCTAATGTTGGTAAAACCTGGGGAATCATTTTCCATCGGCTGCAAGATTACGGGATATTCAGCATCAGGAGGTGGCTGTACCAACTGGATACGACAGGCAACTGGAAAAACGCTGGAATGGATTGGCTGGTTCTGTAGTTCTGGTGATACAGGCACCAGCGACACAATGAAGAATAAGATCAGCTTCACAGCTGAAACTTCCAGCAACACAGTTTCCTTACGAGGTCAAAACTTTCAGACTGAGGACACAGCTGTATATTATTGTGCACGAAAGCACAGTGCCACAAATTGTCTGGGGACCTGTGCAATAATTCTTGTATTCTCTCCATACCAGACTGTTTGTAAATACACAAATGTAATACATTAATATAAGAAAAGTTTCTTGAATATTTAATTTATCTGTTATTTACATTAAAAAAAAAAAAAAAAAAAAAAAGACGCTGTTTGGATTTTAATAGGGAAATACTTGAATCTATGAATGGATCATTAGTGATTATTATGTTTCTAGCATGTTATATGTTTGGCAACGGTTCTTTTAACCCTAAAAGATAGAGTGTGTAGCTTTTCATTTTTAAACAACCATGTAGGAAGACACATTACTCAGAGGTGCCAATTAATGTGTGAAAATGATTCTTCATGCTCTCTGAATCATTCTTTCACAATTTTAAAAAACAGCCAGTGAATGTTGAATGTAAAAAACGCTGGTGAATCTTGACATTGTCATCCTGGAAAATGGCAATGATGTGTCCTCCTACATGGTTGTTTAAGAAATGAAAAGCTACACACTCCATCTTTAAGGGTTAAAAGAACCGTTGACAAAAATATAACATGCTAGAAACATAATAATCACTAATGATCCATTCATAGATTCTTAAGTATTTCCCTATTAAAATCCAAACAGCGACTTTTTTTTTTTTTTTTTTTTTTTGGCTGGGCAGTGTATAATATGACTTTCTTCAGGTGCTATATGACTGCTGCATCATTTATTTGCTTCTACAGCTTATTTGGAATCTTGGTATATTAATTGTTTTTGCATCATACATTTTGCACAATTTAATCAATCAAGCAATCAATAAATTTAGTCATGCAAAACAAGATCAGTTTCACACAGGATACATCCAAAAACAGTTTCTACAGGGAAAGAATTTTCAGACTGAAGATACAACCGTATATGACTGTGCCAGATACACAGAATAAAACAAGACAGCTAATATTTTCTCAGGTTAAAACCATCTTCTCGCATCCATATATAAATATTTAATCATTATCATCTTTTAAAAATATAAATCGTAATAGCGAAGTGTTTTTTTTTTTTTTTTGTCAAAATTGGGATTCGCTGTAATAAAGGTAATTGTGTGACCCATTGGTGATATGATTACATTTCATTTACTATTGTCTGCTTTAGATTCTGGAAATGTTTCAGTGTCTTCATTTTGTTTCTGTTCCACAGATATTCATTGTCAGACCTTCACTCAGTCTCAAGCTGTGGTAAAAAGAACTGGTGAATCTTTTCGGCTGGTCTGTACCGCCTCTGATTTTTCATTCAGCTGCGGTGCTGCAGCTGTTGTGAGAGAAATCCCTGGAAAAGGACCGGAGTGGATTGCATTCATCCATGTATCCAGTTCTCAAATCTTCTATTCCCAGTCAGTCCAGGGAAGGTTCACAGTGTCCAGAGATGACTCCAGAGGTCAGCTGTACCTACAGATGAACAGCCTTACTGCTGTTTATTATTGTGCTATAGCACATTGAATGAGTTCAGGGTCAAAGCAATACAAAAACCACTTCCTCACTCCCGTATATTGCTGATGCTGGAAAACTCAAATCTAGTGTTTATGAAACAATCAGTTCTGGTTCTCAACTTATTGGTCAAGCAGATCGAAAGTGCTGATATACAGACCATGATCACTGAGGCTTTTCACCATTTGTATCACCCTGCTTGTTTGCGTGTGAGTCTGTGCATTAGTGCTGCAGATTTTTCTGACTCTTTCTGCAGGTTATATTGTTACACCAGTAGGTGGCGACAAGTGACTGTCTTCATGATTGAGTGACTGATTCATTCAAAAACTGATTCCCTCAGCATCAAAACAGCTGCTTTGAGACATGCACACAATGGTTCTGCTATTATGTTGACAGAGCAAAAACAAAATAACTGGCAATATCTTGTCTAAACTTTAAGTTACTCAGTATTAACTTATTCATTGAACTGCTGTATACAAGTAAAAACAAACAAACAAAATTAAAGTAAAATATGTTTTTCCTATATATCAGCATGGCTGAGAGTAGGCCTATCTTTGGCCTTTTTAGAAATATACATTTCGGCTTAAATATAATGTTGAACCATATATTTTATTGTTCTATGTAATTCAATTGAAAAACAGAAAAGACAATTTTCATGGAAAAATGTGCATTTTAGAGCAAATGTGCATTTTATTTATTAAATACCAAGTATTACACTTAATTTGTCTTTTGAATACATTTCATAGTCTTCAATACCTTATCATTAGTCGTGCTCCTGCTGTCATTACCAAGGTGGCTGTTTTGGTATATGCATTTATTTGCCACTATTTTTAATCTTAATCTTACAGATTTATTTTATTAACAATGTTATGCTAAAAATTGCAGTAAAAGTTCAGCATTTAAGGGGAAAATATTACTCAATTTAAACTAAACTACTAAATAAAAACATGCGTGGTTTATGTCTTGAACAACCAATAAGAATCTCTAAACAGGCCTTTGTACCGTGTGATGGAATTTTTGAACTAATTAATAATGAACTAATATTTCTTTTCTTCTACAGGCCTAATAAGCTAACTTTGAAATAAAGAAATAGTCACTAGGACTGAGTGTTGTAACAAGTGGAAAAATTCTGCTGTGCTGGCTAGACAGCATTCTTCTAAGGATAAAAAATAGTCTTTGAAAAATTGTTTTAGCCTATTGAGTAATCTGAACTATTAACCCGGTGATACTTTTTGATGATCTTGTGATCCAGTTCTAATCTAAATTTACTCTACCAGTAAGTGGGGCAGAGGAACTGACATGTTTTTCTTAAATCTGAACCAGTCATATTAAGACTGATGATAATGAGTAATAGATCATGCTATACTTACTGTGAAATGTACCTGAAATCCTATAAAACCTGCTGTATTCCTTTGTTCGGGGAGAGATTCTCTGGGATTGATGGGAACTCTTCCGGCCGTGATTAAAGCTTTAAAGGACAATAACTGGAGTCTCTGGTTATTGCTGCAGCAAGTCAGGTTGAGGAACACTAGGTTTAAGAGGGTCAAGACGTTGACTGAGATATTATTGAGAGTCGATTAGGAGACGCTCCGAAAGATCAAGTGTATTATTGAGTGTCGCTTTGGAGAAGCTCCAAAAGATCAGGAAATTTAGGAGACGCTTGGGTGTTGATTAGGAGATGCCCCAGGAACAGGTAAACTTAAGTCAGGTGCGTTATGGAAAATCTACCACAGTTTTGGCGAGCCAACCAGGAGCCCAAGGGATCCTCCCTCTGTCGGAATGTTGTGTTGTGTTGTGTTGTGTTGTGAATAAGTAAGAGAGACACTGGCCAGGCCCAGTTTTAAATGGTGTATCCCGTTAGCCTATAGGGATGATAAAATTCGACTGAATTCGCCACAGCGATATCCTTTCAATTCAACAAGATATACTTATGTAAGACGTTGTGTAGGAGTGAGATTGAGTGGCCAAACTGAACAAATATTTGAGCAAGATTTTGCAGTTTTGGGGATTGGTTGCACTAAAGCATGGTACTATGATTACAATCCAGACTGAGATTTAATGATAGGTCAAACATCCTTGTATTTGCTTACTAGACCTAATTTTAAGACCATATATAGATAGAAGCACAGGAGAATTGGGATTGAATCCTGTTCCTCCTATTCCAGGATATCCCGTGATTTGGGCTAGGAGATATAGCTCAGATATTTATCCAGTAAATTGAATTCATAAGATTGTTCTTTCCTCTCTTTCTCTCCTTCTTGCAATGAAGAATTTGCTTTTCCTTTGCTATTGCTATTGCTCTCATTGTAATAAGAGAAGAAAATATAAGAAATATATCTTGCTTTTGCCATTGTTTCTCCAAAGAAGTACTTGCTTGCTTAATTAACAATGGGGAATTGCTGCGGTAAATTAGAAACTGAAAAAACTGAGATCCAGGGTCCTTTTTTGAGAAATGGTTAGAAAGTGGATTTTGCAAAAAGAGCAAATTGCTCAAATTCATTTGTGGTCAAAGTTCACAAAAGGACAATTTTAAAAGAACTGTGGTACTTTGAGTGTGTCAGTTTTAGGAGAATCAAGGCGCATCTTGAAAAATCCCAAAGAAGCGGAGATGGATTGACTGGACGCTGTTCAACAGATGGGAGTGGGAAGCGGAGGCTCGGTATGAAAGGCAAAGAAAAGGTGAGGAGGAAAAGGTTGCTCTTATTGCTTTACAGACCAAGAAGCAGAAGCGAGAGCTTGATGATATGCAGGCGGTGAGTGGATGCAAGCGGCCCCCGCCATACAACGCTGCGGGAGAAGAGCAAGTCGGACAAGTGCCAGTGGCTGGGAGCTCTGCAGAACCGTGCTCCAGAAAAAGGGGTAGAACGGTTTATAAGTGCAGTTACATATGTTGATGTGACTTATAAACCCACAGGATTAGAGTTCAATATACAAAGATTTGAGTTCATTACTTTCTATGCCTTGTATGGATCCATAAAATGCATATATCTGATTCATTAATATGATGCCCCTATTTAAATACAATACACCCCTAACTGAATATTTAAGTGGATTATGCAAATTCATCTTCCTCTTGAACCTTCATAATCAGTTCTCTATCAGTGTGCAGCTCAGTAATTCAGACAACAATATGGAGCATAAAGTTTTGGGATTTACAGTACTGTTACTGGCTTCTCAATGTATGATTACAGTTTTTACTGCTCAGAATATAATGGTTTATTTTTATCTGCATTTACACATATTCATCATGTTTTATTTTGCAGATTGTTGGTGTCAGACACTGACTGAGTCTGAAGCTGTGGTAGTGATTTTGTACTAGCCTCACTCGAGGGTATCACAAATTTAGTGTTTTATGGTCTTAAATATTAATATTAATATTTTATATTAATATTAATATTGAGTCAGATGATTCCTTCCAATATTTTCGGGGCACCAGCCAAGTTTCACCTTGACAATAAAGAACAATCATGGAAGATTGTTGACTGAATTACAATTATATAAATTGGAGGAAGTTCATCATCTGACCAATCTGAAGGATTTGTGAGATATTGTTAATTTGTAGAGCCTCTTACTGTAT
Source organism: Hypophthalmichthys molitrix (assembly GCA_037950675.1). Classification (NCBI taxonomy): domain Eukaryota; kingdom Metazoa; phylum Chordata; class Actinopteri; order Cypriniformes; family Xenocyprididae; genus Hypophthalmichthys; species Hypophthalmichthys molitrix. The sequence continues at coordinate 28,330,109 of CM075494.1, read as the reverse complement.
TATCAACACAAGGAAGACACAAGTGTAATAAATGGATTTTATTAACAAAAGGATAGACAAGAGTAACTAACAACTACTGAATGGATAAAGTGCAAAAAGACTGATAATTGCAATTGAATGAGTAGTTTATGTTACTATGGCAGTTACAAGTTAATCTTATGGAACGATAAACTGTAGTTTCTCTAGAAGAAATAAAGTGAACCTTATTCTGAATTCAACAAATTGTCACAGACACGCCAGGCTCCAACACTGTCCAATCACAGCGCACTCCTTCTCCCGAGTACTGATCACACGCACCTGCATTCAAACAGCACCCTCATCAGTCACCAAATATAACACACTCACACACTTCCAGTCACTGTCTGGTCTCGTTCGCATTAGGACTTTCCTGTATGCTTACCTCAAGGACTCCCACCTATCTACTTACCTGTCTCCAGCGTCTCCAAGTCTCCTCCTGTGTCTCCAGTCCGTGTCTGAGTTATCCTTTGTCTCCATTGTTGCATCTCTCCACCATCGCCCAGGATCACCACTACAAACACAAAGGACAGTATCACTCATCGATCACCCTCCATTCACCCAAGTAATCATCTGCATACTCACCTGCACTTCTGTAACCTCTGCTGTGTGTCAATAAATACCATTAACGTTACATTCCAGTCTCCGACCCTTCTGTGTTGTAACACAAATAAACCGAGAGATTATTTGTTAACTTATACCAGCTATGCAAAATCTAATGCAAATTAGATAATCATATACTGACAATATACACTAATGCCAAGGTCTCTAGAAATTGGTTTGGTAAGTGATATTTATATCTGCCTGGTCGTGCTGAATCCGAGCGATGACGTCTTCCACTTGTTGAGCTGGACAGCGTTGCAGTGGGAAGAAAGGAGTTGAAAATCCGTTTCACAGCCTTGAACATGAAGTACTTGTGAACGTTGAACTCCTGGAGCACGGTGAAGGTCCTTTTCCTGGAACATGCAGAAGAAGAAGCCTTGAAGAAGCCTTGAAGGCTCTGATGTCTGTGCAGACGATCCTTATTCTCTGGAACACGCAGACGGAAGGATCTTTAGATTCTAATGTCAGTGCAGATCCGGACAGTCTGGAACATGCAGATCTGGAGGATCTCTGATGAGAGGATTTTGAAGTTGGTGTAGAAGATATTTTGAAGATGGGGGGCTAAGCTTGTAGTCGTCTCTGGTGCAGTTTTCAAACTCCCCAAATTCACTTCTCGCAGAGCTTCCTTGTTTCTCTCTTTAGAGCTTCAGAGTCTTGAGAGAGCAACTTCACAACTCTGTAGAGTTGGACTTAGCTTAGCATATCTTGGGACTGGAACCTTGAACCGGGACTGGAACAGGAACTGGAGCCTGGAGCCAGGATGGGAAACTGCAGCAACCCAACTGGAACAATTCTCTGTCTCAGAAACAAGTCTTTTAACCTGTCCTGAGAAGGAGGGAAATGCAAATTGGCACCTTTCAGATCCAGTGTTTTGATTGGCTGATGCTGTCAGAGGTGGCCGCTGGATGGCCCCCCTCTTGCATGAGGTTTATTTACATAGCTTAAAGTTCATGTTTAGAACAATGTCCTTAAGTTTTTTCTATGCATAATTCATTTTCCAAACCAATTTCAGATTAACCAAGGTATTGAGCTGAAAACATAAAGACCAAACATCATTGAGTTATACTGAACTTTTACCTATGCATTAATGTATGCATTAATGTATACCTTAATGGGCAAGTTTGTATATTTTGCATGTACACAAACAACACTCATTAAGTATATAGAGTTCTGATAATAGAAATGGAGAAGATTTGCTCCATTTTGTCCACTGTGTGTCTATTTTGTGTCCTTTGCAAAACCTGTCTGGTGAGTGGAGTTCAGTTCACACCTCAGGTCTTAGGACTGGGGTGAACAATGGGGGAGAATGGTGATAGAATTAGCCTGCTCAATGACATGCTAATGTCATCATTCTTCCTTTGCACAAATGGTCAGGGTGATAGGCTAGCAAATAAGCCTATCAAGACAATCTGTTTCCTTGTTTGCTTCTCTTGGAGGTGTGAGTTTTGGAGTCCTGTGTTTTCATCATGGCAGATGAGGTGATGAGGGGAGTCTTCCCTCATGTCTGCCTGCTGATCACTACACTGTAGTCATCAAACCTGGAGAATCCCACAAACTGACATGTACTGCCTCTGGTTTGGACTTTGATGGCTATTGGATGGCTTAGATCAGACAGAAGTCTGGAAAAAAACTGGAATGGCTGGCATAGATATATGATAGCCAGAATATTTATTACTCCCAGTCTGTCCAAGGACGGTTCACCATCTCCAGAGACAACAGTAGGAAGCAGGTGTATCTGCAGATGAACAGCCTGAAGAATGAAGACACTGCTGTATATTATTGTGCCCGAGAGACACAGTGACTGAAATGACTGCAGCGCTATGCACAAAAACTGCCATTTCAATAAAGCCTATGAACATTTCAATAAATCTTGTTATTCTGTTGCTTGGTCATGTTTTTAACATTAAAAAAACAAATTGGTCTCTAGAGTCTGTCTTAAAATAACTTTGCAGAGGCTAAAGACACAGCTGTGGTAATAGGACTCTTCCTTTACTAAAATACAGTACCTACTCTCACCAGAACAAGTCACTGTTGATCTGCTTGAAGAAATTCAGAAGTTACACGCACCTGCAAACTGTAACAAAATTTAAAAAAAAAAGTTATATCAAGAGGTAGTACTATTGTCCATGAAATTGAACCTCAATGGCTCAAGATCAAGTTTTGCTAATTCAGGATTTCAATGCAAATGATCTGATGTTCGTTCCATATTTAAACAACTACACTGTTGAGTGGAGGACTCAGTTCAGCCTCGATATAAATCATGTTCACTTCATATCTCTTGCTGTTGCTGGCTGCAGTGTCTGGTAAATATGTTTATAGGACAAAATTAACTTTTTTCTTAGAGTAAATAAATACATAAACCTGATTATTTGTACATTTTATGTTTATCCTCAGGTTGTGCTCACACAGTCTGAACAGTCAGTAGTTGTGACTCCAGGTGGTTCCCACAAACTGACCTGTGCCTGCAGTGGGTTTTCTGTTAGTGGCACTAACATGTATTGGATCCGTCAGGCACCTGGAAAAGGACTTGAATGGATTATTTATTATTATTCAGATTCTGATAAGAGCTCAGCTCAGTCAGTGCAGGGCAGGTTCACAGCATCTAAGGACAGCTCTAATTTCTATCTGCACATGAATCAGCTGAAGACTGAAGACACTGCGGTGTATTACTGTGCAAGACAGACACTGTGGAAACACTAATACAGACAGCTGTTCAAAAACTCAGGTGGGCATTGTTGAGTTACACAAACTGAAAAAAGGGAAGAGCCTCTGAAGTGAAATAGGCCAGTCTACAGTGTTTTGAATGTACATACATTAAATTCAAAAACCTCTTATTAAAATGTTTCCTTATTTAGAATCATATTTGCTCAACTCAGTAAATCTATACTGACTAGTCAGTTTCCCACAGTATGTCTCAGTATGAAGCAGATCTGTTCAATCTAAAGCATACATTTTCTTATATTAATTGTGGACTGGATTTTTTTTTTTCTAATAATCCTTCTGCCACAAAACTTCACTACTTCTACTAATACATGGATATTGACAAGATGAAGCTATTTTAACAAAACAAACAAACAAACAAACCAAAAACAGAAGAAATGATTAAAATAATTCAAATATTAAACTTCATATGTACCATGATGCAGCAAGTGCACCTGTAACTCCAGCAACCTTTATCCTGATAAGCTGTAAATCCTAGAAGGCAGATACATGTGGAACCACAACCAGCTAAATATACTAAAAACAAATATTCACTCTAAACTGGAAATTAGTTTAGAAATTAGACATCTAAAAAATGACCCATCAATGAGGTGCTGGTGAATTACCAAAAACAATTGATCTTTCCACCGTAGATTGTTAACACCAACCACAGGTCAGACTCGGTGATCTGGTTGCATCTCAGAAACATTGACACAATATAAAATAACACACCATGAATAAATTACAGAACAAAGGTGTACACTGATGAAGTAACATATCCTTTATCACTCTTTCTTATCCTTAAACAAGTTTTGAAGCCAGGTTAAAAACAGCAGTCTCTAAATCTCAGCAGTTGTCTAGAATTCTTCTGATGGAGCTCTCAACAGATGAACACTAATAACCCCCATAAGATGCATTAAAATCAGATCGTTTCATATTAAAGGAATAATTCACCCAAAAATATAACCAAAAAGCAAAACATTGTATCATTAGTTTTAACTTAATAAAACAATAAAATGTAGTCTCTTTCCAAACCTATATAATTTTTTTTCGTAATGACTACATTAATGATAAATTTAATGCTATTTATTTTGTCATTTTGGAGACGTTTTTATTTTCTTTGTATGGAAAAAACAGCCACCTTTTCTGTTCCACAGAAGACAGTAAGTCATACGGGTCGACATGAGATGAGTAAATGATGACAAAATGTTCATTTTTTGGTAAACTATCCCATTAATATTCACCCTGTACACAGGCGGTGGAACTGTACCAATATGCAAATTCTCCAGTATTTATATACCCAGCCCATTCTTGGCTCTGTATATTTCTTGTGCTCCCACGAAGCAGAGAAGAAGAACCACTCATAAAATCATGTTTTATCCATCTGTACTCCTAATGATGTCTGTCATGCCTTGTGAGTACAATTCTTTAAGGTTTTTTGAGCAGTATTAAACTGTTCACCATTGATACAACCATAATAACCAAAAGGTTTCAAAATGAACATATTTTCATGCTTACTTTGCAGATGTGTGCAGCACTGTAGAACACAACCAACCAAGCTCACTTTCAGTAAAACCTGGAGAATCTTTTACCATTTCCTGTAAAGTATCAGGTTATGTTCTCAGTGATGGCTCCAAGGCACCTTCCTGGATTAGACAAGCTCAGGGGAAGATCCTCGAGTTCATTGGCATGATCCATGCTGGTGGAAGCACAGACTACAAGGATTCACTGAAAAATAAGTTCACCATCTCCAGAGACACATCTACAAGCACAGTATATCTTAAAGGACAAAATCTGCAATTTGAGGACACGGCTGTGTATTACTGTGTTCGGTATACAGGCACTGTGACTGAAATGACTGCAGCGCTGTGCACAAAAACTGCCATTTCAATAAAGCTCATGAACATTTCAATAAAGCTTGTTATTCTGTTGCTTGGTGATGTTTTTAACATTAAAAAAAGCTAATAGGTCTCTAGAGTCTGTCTTAACAAAATAACATTGCAGAGGCTAAAGACACAGCTGTAGTAACAGGACTCTGCCTTTACTATAACACAGTCCTGTACCCACTCTCACCAGAACAAGTCACTGTTGATCTGTTTAAAGAAACTCAGAAGTTACACACATGTGCCACAAAATAATAAAAAAAAAAAAGTTATATCAAGAGGTGGTACTATTGTTCCGGAAACGAACCTCAATGGACTCAAGCTCCACAGACTCCACAGTTTTGCTAATTCAGGATTTCAATGCAAATGATCTGATGTCCGTTCCATATTTAAACAACTACACTGTTGAGTGGAGGACTCATCACCAGTTCAGGCTTGATATAAATCATGTTCACTTCATATCTCTTGCTGTTGCTGGCCGCAGTGTCTGGTAAATATATTTATAGGACAAAATAAACTCTTTTCTTAGTGTAAATACTGTACATAATCCTGATTATTTGTACATTTTATGTTTATCCACAGGTATTGACTCTCAGGTTGTGCTCACACAGTCTGAACAGTCAGTAGTTGTGACTCCAGGTGGTTCCCACAAACTGACCTGTGCCTGCAGTGGATTCACTGTTAGTAGCGCTTACATGTATTGGATCCGTCAGGCACCTGGAAAAGGACTTGAATGGATTATTTATTATTATTCAGATTCTAATAAGAGCTCAGCTCAGTCAGTGCAGGGCAGGTTCACAGCATCTAAGGACAGCTCTAATTTCTATCTGCACATGAATCAGCTGAAGACTGAAGACACTGCGGTGTATTACTGTGCAAGAGAGACACTGTGGAAACACTAATACAGACAGCTGTTCAAAAACTCAGGTGGACATGGTTGAGTTACACAAACTTTAAAAGGGAAGAGCCTCTTAAGTGAAATAGGCCAGTCTACAGTGTTTTGAATGTACATACATTAAATACAAAAATCTCTTATTAAAATGATTCCTTATTTAGAATCACAATTGCTGTCTGTTCAATCTAATGTTACAACACAAAAGGGTCGGAGACGGAATATCACAGGTAAGGTGTTTATTGTAGTGTCTGTGGTGGATCAAAAATCATCAATACAACTATAAATTAAAGAAAGCTTTTAACGTTTGACCTCCTTCAGATAACCCATAGACCATGGCTCCGGCAGGTCTGGATGAAATTACCCTGGTGGCATCTTTGTTACCTCCAGTGAGGAGAAGCAGGAGGCTTTCTCACCAGCTCTGGGGACTTCAAAGAGTCACCCGTGCTCCCCCCCTACAATGGCACTAAGGGCCATGTGGCATACCTAAGACGCTACGAAAACCCAATAGACATCACACACACACATACAGAGACACAAACACACATTTGGAAACTGTATCTACATTTAGCCTCAAAATATGACTATACCAAAGTGTACCCGTTGCTGTATTCAAGTGAACGTGCATGTATCCCTAGTATATAAGATTAGTTATGATTGTAGCATTGTTAGTTTTATTCTAAGCGGTATATTCAAGTATAAACTGTATCCCTCACTTTTATGTGTTTGACGTCCGACAAGTTTGGTCTAATTTTAAAGCTCTCTTTATGCCCTAAATAACAATGTATGTCACATCACTGTAAAGTGCATTGTTCTATTTTTAATGGTACTTTGAAGAAAATGTACTCAGATCTGACACTTCATAAACCATGCAAATGAGGCCATAAATGGAGACAAAGAAAAAGTTTGCCCGCCAAAGTTGCACTCGCACCATTGGCTGACGCATCCGAGGCGGCGTTTGGCTTGTTTGTCCTTAAAAGACATTCACACGCATGTTTCCTTTGTCTCTCGATTGTCTTTCGATTGCCCGTCGCCACCTCACGCACGTCTCTCCCGGACGTCTCGGCGACCGCGCTTCCATCACGCGCTCCTCTGCATCTTCGGGACGACCATCTGTTTGGCACAAGTTCGCTTCTGTCAAGCCTCCGTCATCCTCCATCACCTCGTAGACGGACTCTCTCTCTTCTTTATTTTCCGGTTATCTTACTCTTAAGTTAAAACCTTGTTTGAAAACCCCGCCGAGAACCCAGTCTCGGAAAAGGACCAATCGCTCCAGCCGCACGCATTGAAACTCCTCCAGAAAGACAAGCAACCACAGCACCTAAACCTATGCAAGTATAGAACTATTCTTTTCGAAGCGTTTTAAGCTCCATGCATAAGCTGAGTTTCCTTGCTGGCTCTCAAAGGTTTAACTGTTTGTAATTTGCCACTTTCTTTGATCACCTCTGTTTTCCTGCCTTTACTTTCGCTTTTGTATAGATGTGTATTTCTTTGTGTATATCTAGTCATATAACGTAGCCCATGTAGTTGTAGTTTCGTATATTAAATACATTATATTCATGCTTGATTGCCTCTGTTGCTCATTCAACGAACTAGGTCCCTTCTACGTTTGATTCTGCAAAACTGCTTTACGCTTTAATGCTATAATAGGAAGTTATTCTCGTGGCCAGAGACCAACTTCCTTTTATAAATAGTTTATGAGAAAACTGATGGTTTGCTGGACAAACTAGGATAGTCTTTCTCAAATCACTATTGAACTAGACCTAATCATATATGTAATTAATTATAATCCGTTGTAATTAATTCACAATATATGTGCATAATTCCCTCTTTGGTCGATCTATATTATAATTAATCATAACGCGTTATGACTTATATATATATATATATATATATATATATATATATATATATATATATATATATATATATATATATATATCACCCATAATTTGAGCTAGTTGATTAAATACATGTAAATTCGCTACATTATTGACAACAAACAGAGGGTGAACGGGAACACAGGTGAGTGAAACTGAAGTTGATAAGTTGAACGATGAATAAAGTGAAACTGATACTGTCCTTGTATGTTGCAGAGTGGAGACACACACACACACACACACACACACACACACACACACACACACACACACACACACGGAGAACACAGGAGGTAATTCGGGAACGCTGGAGACAGGTAAGTATAACACTGGAAGTCCTTGAGGTAAGCATTAGATAGAGTCCTTAACGTAAACGAGACCGGACGAGGAGTGAGTGTGTGTGTGTGTGTCTTTTATGGTGCTGGTGATGAACGTGTAGATGAGGTGCAGGTGTGTGCGATCAGTACTCTGGTGAGGGAGTGCAACGTGATTGGAGGGTGCTGGAGCCTGGCGTGTCTGTGACATCTAAAGCATAATTTTATATTAATAGTGGACTGGATTCTTTTTTCTAATAATCCTTCTGCCACAAAACTTCACTACCTCTACTAATACATGGATATTGTCAAGATGAAGCTTATTTTAACAAATAAACAAACAAACTAACCAAAAACAGAAGAAATAATTAAAATGATTAAAATATTAAATGTAGTTCCAAACGTAGGTTCGGGAGGAGCCTAAACATTCATTCCTGTCAATCATCATTACGAGCGTATATAGAAGCAGCAGTCACTGCGTCATCCCAGCGACAATTCTTCCATCATTTGGTCCCGCAGAATACTCTTCTGTTTTCAAGTTACAAAAGGATCCTCTACCTCTGGTTCCCCTTCTGCACACAACAAGGGAATTTGAGCATGTTATCCTCGGCGTCCTCCTGCAAATTTGTTCAGGCGGCCATTAAAACCCGCTCCTCGGGCCCTCGACTAGGCATCCGCGCACCCCAGCTCAGTCACTTTCATCCAGTCAAGTGATTTGCCGCAGAGAACTTCCAATTTCCACGAAAGACGAACAAAATCCCAGCTCTCTTTTTCCTCGATTCGCAAACGGGCCAATTGATCCGTCGCTCCTCCCGCTCCCTGTCTCTTCCAAGCATTTTAACCCGATGATTTGAATGATTTCGCCTAAACGGTAAAGCAATGATAGACCTCACGGGTCGCTCGTTGCGTTCTGTCTTGCATATCCACACACAGAACAAAGATAAAGATCTACGTTTTTATGAATGAACTGTTGTGACGTCCGCTCCAAACATTACAAAGCTTATGATGGCATAGGCTCGTTTGAGTCAAGATCAACTGCCCTAAAATATTTACATGCGAATTACTGCGCTTAATTAATGTTTCTTGAATTTACGAACTAAAACGTGGCGCAAAGCCTAACGTGTTCACTGTTTACATTTGCTTATGTGGCATTTATCTACAAAAACTTTCTCGTAGATTTCTCTTATTAAAACAAGTATGCTTCTATTCTGCTAGTTATGTCTAGTTTGGGAAGATCTCAACACAACATGACCATCTGTTGAGTATGTTTACAGATCACATTTTCAAGTAAAATGGTAATTGTTTTTCTTTTCATGACATGAAAAATGAGCATTTCTTATACATCTGCAAATTTAAAAGCTGTTGATAAAAAGTTCTCTATATTCACTGTAAAGCTAAGATTCTGAGTCTTAAAGTGACACCCCCTCTTTTGCCTGTTAAAACAGGTGGCCATGATTCTTCTAGATATACAAAATTGGTGCACTCATATTACTTATGAATGGTAGAAATTGCAAAGGCATAGGAATAAGAACCAATTGGTAAAGTCTTTGTGTCACTGCAGCTGTCAAGCTCTGGTTTCTATACAAAAAGTATAGATACTTTTATTGTATCTATACTAATTGTATCTATACAATTTGCTCATTGGCTCATCCAGCCCAAAAAATAAGCTTTTTAACACTGAGCATAAGAAACAATATTTTTGGGATAGTTCATATCAGATTTGTTGCTGAATTGAATAGTGTTATTTAAATATGCTTGCAGTTTTTGCAATTTCAGGATTTTCAAATATACTTCTTCTTGGGTGTCCAAAATAGCTGCCCGGCGACATCACAAATATGGCTGCCAAATGTGAACAGAATTTCCTTGACTGAGTCTTCACTCCTACCCACTGAGTTACTTAGCCTCGCCCAAACACACCCATTTCCGCTCCTCTCCATTTTCCTCCTCAATTTTTCCCAGCCATCACTGGTGTGGCCCTGAGCGTGAGGCTGCCTTCACAACAAAGAACTGCTCTGGCTCCTCCTTTCTTCCTATAACTTTCCTTTCAGTAACACTGAAACTAGCGAGAGGTTGCCTCCGCAAACAGTGCCTGTCTCTGCTCTACCCTTCACTAGCTATCCATTACCTACATCAACTCAAATGCCATCTTATACCCTCTTTACAGCTGCCCTTGTACCAACCCTGACCCACAACACCGCTATGGAACTTCTGCTTGTTCTCATTTTTAGGAGCCTAAGCATGGTTTGCTGGACTTTTTGGCCCATATGTTGACCATTCTAAAGATCTCAGATCCTTCTAAAAGAGAACCGATAACATCTCGGTTGGTGGTCTGAGTACGGTTTGCTTTCAGCTACAGGTACATTTCACTAAAATCTTCATTGTGAATGCAAATCACTCTCCAGACTTTTTTCCATTTGCTAATTGAAGCTGGTTTGTTCATCAGATGCTTCTGTACAAATCTTAATCGTCATGGCTGCTGCTTCTGACAGATCTCTACAAATTGTTCGTTTATGACATACATGTGCCAGCCACATCCAAATTGCAAGAGAGAGAGTCTCTCGTGTTAAGTCCACAAGATGATATTTATTGATGATGTTAAACCACTGTGTGAATATTTCCATGCTGATGTCACTATTGCTTTGTTCAGTAAATAAACATGATTCAAGGAAAACAATCCAAAATAAATGTGACTAATTATAATAATAATAATTTGTGATCTCCCCTTTTAGACTGTATATACAAAAGTGGCATGAGAAAATCAGTACTACTGCTTCGTTCTATTTCTAAAGATGGATTGCTTAGTTCGGGCTAAGCAAACCACATCCGTGCTACAAGCTGGCCGCATGCTGTGATGCTACAAAAGTTCGGCTCGTGATTCGGTTGCTCCCATGCTCACTCACTCTAAGAGTATTTTATTTAGTCCCCATAGATCTGTGTACACTTGAATTAAAGCAACATTATCTCTAGTCAGAGGTCATGACCACTACTCCAGATATAAGCCAACCAATACTTTCTCTAATAGTTTTGGTATGGTCATGCCATGGTTTCCCATATACACTTAGCTAGAATAACATTAAACAGAGGTAAGGCTCACCCTATTTAGGTTGGTCAGTCAACATTCTGTTGCCCTAAATGGAAATTCCCTTTATTAGCCTTCACAGTCTAAGTACACTTGAACTAATGCCAAGCGTTAGTTGGAGCTCTAAAATCTCAGTTGGCGTCTACTGAAGTCAATAATTTCAGAGTAAGTTAGAATAAAATCAAATGTAACAATTTATTAGTCAGGTAAATGTATCATGCCAATTACATAATCAATTCAAAGATGATCAATACAAAACATCAAATGCTCAGAAACAGAGTAAAAGATGAATACCTGACAGGACCTGAAGGACACTCAGCAATGTGGGCTGATCCGATTACAGAATCGCCCCGAGCCTTTTGCAACATTTCTTTAAATACTCAGACCAAGACAAAACATCCCCAATGTGGGGCATGAACTTACAATAGGAATTTGCACTGACCAGGGTCACAGACCTATGGAGTTCGCACCTTGTTAGGGAACAGGAGGTAGTTTGGATGAAGGACCCTGGGAAAGGGGCACACCCACGATAGCAGACAGAGTATCTCTAAACTCTTAAAACCGTTATTACCTTTTGGTTTACTTCCATGTAGACAAGACCATTGTACCAGTCACACTGAGACATTTCAAATGATAAAAAACATGACTGTTAATTCACTTGTATTGACAGAACATTATAATTTGTATATAATCTTTTTTAAGTGAACTGAGTGATGGGAAGAATGTGTAAAGGGAAGGAAGTGGGGGAGAAGGAACGTGTGAATGTGAAGGAAGGACAGGATGGAAAGAAGCTTTCCCGCAACTTCATTCTGTGGGGTGTGAAGACAAATGGCTGTATGTGTTGGTACTGTCCATATCTCAGGAGATTAGGTTAAGTATCTGAGGTTCTGTATATCTTACAGATCTTGCCACAGCTCGCTAAGGTCTTGATTTGCTCTTTTAATGGTTTTGGCATTGCCTGAATAAATGACTCTGCACAGTCCTCTTCTGGAAACAAATCGCTTGAGTGCTAACAAGAAACTTTCAGTTGGCTGACTTGAAACCAGCTCCAAATGCACTGCTCTAGTGATGGCACATGTGAACAGAGCAACATAAGCCTTGCATTGCACACGATCATTCTTCACATACAGCGGACCTGCAAAGTCTACACCAGTTACTTCAAATGGAGGGCTTTGTGTTAATCTGTCTCATGATAATGTAGCAGTATCCTGCTGTGCGGGCTTTGCCTTGAATCTTTTGCACACAGAACATTTGGACTGAATACTCTTCACAATTTGTCTGCCTCGCAAAATCCAGTGTCTACTTCTAATTTGTACTAGCATGTCTCTCAGACCAGAATGCATGATAAATTCATGGTTGTGCTGAACCAGCAGCTCACAATATCTGTGTTTGCTGGGAAGAATCCATGGATGTTTCTCTCTGTAACTAAAGTCTGACTGTTGCAGTCTGCCTCCAACACAGAGCAATTTATCTTCGTCAAAGAAATGGTTTTAGGTCTCTGATTTTTGAATCAGAGTTCAGGGTTTTACCAGCTTTCAGCAAATTGATTTCATGGCTAAAGCTACCCTCTTGAGTCACTTTTATTCAGTACTTCTCAGCCTCAAACATTTCATCGACAGTCAACTCATCGCATCTCTTGGAGCTTGAACTTGCATTGTGCACAAACCATTTGATCCAAGCAGTGACTCGCAATACTGTCTTCAGTTTGCTGTACTTCATTAAATCAAGCACAGGTTCCATTCCCTCTTGGTCACTGCTGCTACTGAGTGGGGAGGTCAGCCGGATTGAACTTGCCTTTACAGTGAGACCACATTGCAGGGTTGGTTAGAGACTGGATTTCAGATACTCTATTTGACACGAACTGTTTCCATTTGTGAGCTGGACTGCAAATCCACTGCAGCATCCACTGCAGAATCACCGAATCTGTCCACATGTGAACTTGATGGAGCTCCATATTCAAAAGCTTTAACAGGCTGGTTCCTAGTCTTGCTCCAATCACTGCTCCCATGAGCTCAAAATGCAGTGATATCTTCTTTAGGGGGGCTACCCTGGACTTTGAAGCAACAAGGCATGTGGTCTTTGTTCCATCATCAGCTACTCGCAGCAGGTAGGCAACAGTACTGTAAGCTTTCTCGCTTGCATCACAGAACACATGGAGTTGTTGTGCATCGTGTCTGTGCTCAGATTTTATTCCATACCAGCGAGGAATGATGATGTGGTTGATCTGTGGAAGTTCTGAACACCATCCTTGCCATTCTTGTGCAAGATCTGTGGGCAGCTCCTCATCCCAGCCAAGGCCTCGTATCCACATCTTTTGGAAAAGGCATTTCACTTGCACAGTGAATGGGGTAAGAAAGCCTATTGGGTCAAATATGCGAGCAGAGAGCTTTAGAACACTTCTCTTAGTATTTTCTCTTTTAGCTACAGCATCCAGCAATGCAGTCAGATCAAAGACGAAATCATCTGTTTTAGTTCTCCATACCAAGCCTAGTACCTTCAACACAGATCCATGTATTTCTGTCTCCTCTGCGAGTTCACTCACTGCTGTCTTCCATTTCTCCTTCACTGCAGCACAGTTGGTTGTCCACTTGCAAAGGTCCATGCCAGCTGCAGACATAATCTTCCTTGCACCAGTAGTTATGGAGAAAGCATTTTCAACATCACTTGCACTTGAGATTAGGTCATCAACATAAAGTGATTCTTTTATTATCTTTACTACCTCAGGTAGTCGGGCTTCATATTCCTTCAGATGCTTTCTCACTGTAGCTGCCAGGAGGAATGGGCTGAGGGATACTCCAAACACTACTCTCGTCATCCGAAGCACACACAGCTTCTCACCTGCATCTTCATGGTGTGGTGCAGTGAGCCAGAGGAACCTTACTGCATCTCTATCCTCTCAGCAAGAGAAATCTGCAAGAAAGCCTTCTTGATGTCTGCGGTAAATGCAATCTCATTCAGTCTGAATTTTATCAGTATGCTGAGCAGATCTGGATTCAGGTTAGGACCAGTAAGTAAACAGTCATTTAGCGATGGGGAGCCAATGTCATGTGATGAGGCATCAAACACAACTCTGAGCTTTGTGGTTACCTTGTCTTCCCGCAGAACAGCATGATGAGGCATGTTGTACTTCACAGCATTTGGAGACGACCTGTCCTCCACCACGTCTTCGACGATGCCCTGCTCAAGGTAATCATTTACAACTTCATTGTATCTTTAATACAGCACTACATCTGACTGCAACTTTCTTTTAAGTCCTTCAAATCTTTTCTTTGCAATTCTGTAGTTATCTGGGAATTCTGGTTTGTCAGGTCGCCATGGCAGCTCCACTTCATATCGACCGTCTTTGTACTGAGTTGTCTTTTCAAACAGGTGAAGAGCCTCCGCCTCTTCAGGACTGTCTGCCTGCTTCATGTTGATGCCAAGGGACTCTATTTCCCAGAAGGCCTTCAGACATTCTGAGACCAGTGTGTCTTCATTAATTTGTACGTGCAAGCATGCTGCGTCAGAAACACTGGACATTGTGACTGGGCCCTGCACTGACCATCCAAAAATGCTCTCAATGGCCACAAGTGCATCTGTGATTCTTTAAGTAATTAAACTTCTCTGTTTTGCTCAGCGCGTCATTTTTGTGAATAGCGGTTTCAAATTGATTCCAAAAGTCTTGCCACAAGCTAATTTCACCGCTGAACTTGCTGATTATTAACTTGGGTAACTTAACTGTTTGTCCACGCTGCAAGGGCTCTGTGTCACTTGGCCTGCTGTTTTCCCGGTTTCTCTATATCATGCGCTTCACGCGAGCCTTCGCGCTGATGATTCGCTCTCCATATTCCTCGACATCCGCGACTTCATTCTCCAGATCATCAGTGTCTACCCTTTCCTCTATTTCACAGTCTAACTCCAGCAGCGTTCCCTCTTTTGCAGATAACAGGGCCAACAGTTCACTTAATCTGGCAATGATCGGATCTTCTTTGCTAATCTTCTGTAGCCAGAACTCCCCATGCAGAGATGGTTGAATGTCTGAAGACATTCACACATCACTGTGTGTATATGCATTTCTTTGAGTAATTGATGTTATGCATTTATTATTTCTGAATTGGCTTCTAATTGTCCAACTATGTAATTGACATGATACATTTTACTTGACAAAATAAAATGTTATATTTGATTTACTCTGGATTCTTCTGAAATCATTATGACTATTAGATTATTAAAGTCCGTCATTTCCGTAAATCTGCGTCAGGACAGGTCAAACTTGAGAGCCCCATGAAAGGAGCATAGGAGCACATCATGGGACTTTTTGAGTTTGTCTGTTATTGGCTTAGCAAGTTGCAGTATCGTGACTAAGAAAACTGTATTTTTGTATGAACAAGCATGTGGCGGTTCGACTCAAATGCATTAGTAAACTCTGCACCCTCTGACTAAGAATCATAAACTGGCGAATTTATGTCTGTGAGAACGCAGTCGGCCGATGTGAAAGTCTCTAAGCGATGATAGGTCCGTAATGAACGAATAATTGAAAATATGGGATACCCAGAATAATCAAATATCTAAATTAATACATAACAAATGATTAATTTCTAACTGGAAACACAACCTAAGAGTAATAATCATTTGAAATTGGAGTCAGATTAAACAAGTGAGATTACGTGAACTTCACAGGGGCGCTGAAAAGACATACATGCGTTAACCTTCGCCCTGGCCGTCGGATTCCGTTTTTGGGCCGATGGGGGGTTCCTTACACTATGCATTATGGGTAGACGTTTCTTAAAACTGAACAACCTGATATATGACAATTTAAACTTTATCGGTTATTATCAATGACAATTAAATAAACATTCTGTTATTACTATTACTACTAATTAATTCACAACAAGCTTGTCATGCACCCCAGTGCCACTCTACTTGGATCCTATAAACACTAACGTTCCAATAAATAATCTTCTCAATCATCTCCATTTTTTCTACAATCTAATTTTTGCCAGCAGAGCTCCTGCTATTAATAGCACGCAAATTCAAGTATCTGAACCCAGCCTTTTAGATTCTCATTTGTCACTCGTAAAGTATTAAGCAAATGTTTATTCCTCCCCTGCAGGAAATCACTAAGAAAACATCACCAGAACAATCAACACTTTATCCTCATGTTCTTCAGAATAATTCATTTAATGAGCCCATTGTTTCTGGCATAAATTAATAATTTTTAGATAACTGTGTGGTTTGTATATGTACATTTCTGAAATACATTACTTAGACACAGTGACCTCTGATGACAGACCACACTAAATTGTAATGTAGATACATGAATTTCTGTAAAGCTGCTTTGAAACAATACGTATTGTGAAAAGCGCTATACAAATAAATGTAAATTGAATTTTACTACCACAGCAGGTATTTTGGCATGTGCTCTTGCAACCGCTTTATTCCCCACTGTTGCAGCAGTGATTCCAGCCACAGCTCTCTCAACAGCCTTCAGACTAAAACTTTATTCCCCACTGCCGCAGCAGTGATTTCGGCCACCATTCTCACAGCACACTTCAGATCAAACTTTATTCCCCGCTGCCGCAGCAGAAATTTCGACCACTGATCTCGCAACACCCTTCAGACTAAACTTAATTTCTATCTATCACAGCGATGATATCTCCCCCACTGCTCTCTAAACTTATCTCTCACTGCCGCAGCAGGGATGTCAGCCTCCACTCTCGAAGCATTTTCTGTAGGGACAGAAAAGTATCCCTTCACTACCCCAGCAGTAGTGGTATATAATAATTCGAATGGTGAAATAAGTTCACCATCTCCAGAAACTACAAGCACAGTATATCTTAAAGGACAAAATCTGCAATTTGAGGACACGGCTGTGTATTACTGTGTTCGGTATACAGGCACTGTGATGAATACCAGTTTAAAGCTTGTGCAAAAAAACATTAAATACTCTAATGAATCTGTCTATTTACTATTGAAAACAAACTGTGGAAATAATTGTTTTAATTATTTAAATAAAATCACTTATTTATATTTATAAATTATATATTATAAATAATACACATCAGATATGTTACGACCGTATAGGGGTCAGCCGTAACAGGAAAAGGAAGAAAAGAGTCTCACTACCAGAGAGATGCTGAAAAGAAAAGATTTATTTCTTCATAAGGGTTTATCGTTAGGGGCAGACAAGGCCAAAATAACAAACAGAAGAATCTCTTTTTTTAACCTCTACAATTCCTAATTTGAAAATAAAGAAAACAAAATACAGTTTACAGTTTTTCTCGATTGCTAAAAGACTATAACCAGGCTTTTGAACTAAAATTTCAA
The DNA here is from genome assembly GCA_037950675.1 of Hypophthalmichthys molitrix. Classification (NCBI taxonomy): domain Eukaryota; kingdom Metazoa; phylum Chordata; class Actinopteri; order Cypriniformes; family Xenocyprididae; genus Hypophthalmichthys; species Hypophthalmichthys molitrix. Next base: position 28,312,437 of record CM075494.1, on the reverse strand, counting down.
AACCATAACACCATTTATCAAAAAGCACACCCAATTCCCCAAACTCTAAAAACGACTCCCCTATTTTGACACATGATTCAGATTTGTTGAGCTGTCATTGCAGAACTCTACACACAAATCTCTTAATTTCTTATTGCATTCACCATGTGGTCATTTTGAAAGCACTAGCATTCAATACTGTTCATTCAAGTCAGCACAGCTTGAGCTCAATTAGCACACAATTCCCCGGGTGAAAACACTAAGAGTCAAAACTGAACACACATCAATCAGATCCTTCAATAGATCGATGAAAGAGCCGAAATCAGTTCATTTACATTTACGCATTTGGCAGACGCTTTTATCCAAAGCGACTTACATTGCATTATACTATACATTTGTATCTGAGTATGTGAGTTGAGTTTTGGAACAATAGATCCACAGAGAAATGAAGGAATAGGTCGAGGAGGGAGAGGAGGAGGAGGTGGAGAAGGAGGACGCGAACGGAGAAGGGGAAGGGGAAGGGGAAGGAGACGAGCCACTTTAGTTGACCTTATCCATGGTATGACTATGAGGGAGGCTATGCAACGAGTACAGCCAAATTTGAGTCGCTTCACCATCGCCTCCATCATCAGAACCTTCAGGGAGGAAAACAGGTAGGTGTACTTACAGTAAGACTGTTCTGTACAGAACTTTTGAGTGCTGTACTCTTTGCTGTGACAACACAGTACACTTGCATTATGCTACTGTACAAGAAATGCATCAAATTGCCTCGCATACAGATAGAGTTTCAGTTCTAAACCTGATAGGAGTTTTTTCAGCATGGCGGTGGAAAGTGAATGACCGAGAACCTTATATCCGTGTTCACCTCCTCCAGACCATGGAAGAAGCCTGCCTAGACATATGCATGCCAGGGGTGGATCAGGAAGTTATGTAGAGGATTTTACCCCTGCTGTCTGGCTAGGGCCATTTGTGATGTGGATGAGATTCTCTGGCCTGACCCAGACCAAAGAGCTGCTGAGGCGGAATAATTTTATTTGTATTATTTTATTATATTTTTTTTTTTTTACTCTGTTATGAATGAATAAAAATGTGCAATGCATACATTGGTTGTATCTTTTGTGTTCATTATGTGAAAAGGTTTTTGAGAGGGGGAACCACAAGCAACATAACTTACCAGTTTTGGAAATGTTGTTTTGAATTAATCTCACCAGTGTGTAAGACTGTGTTGTAGTGTGTGTGTTTTTGAGGGCTTGTGTGTGATGTCTGAGGGCAAAGTTTGGTTTTTCAGCAAGAGTGAATGGTTTTGAGTGTAGAGCTTCATTTTGACCTGAAAATAGGATGTTTGGGGAATTGGGTGAGACTTTTTGGATTTGTGTTTACTGTTTTGAGAATACGAGGCATAGTTTCAAGAAATGTGTTTAAGCAATCGAGAAAAACTGTAAACTTACCTACCTCCCTAATCAGAAAACAAAGTGAAAAGATATACAAAAATAAAATGGCATCAAACCCCCTACATCCCTTGATTTGGCAAAAATATAAACATTTACAGGTAATAATTACAAAAGTCTGTAGCAAACAAAGCAAAATCAGAATCCGGAATCAATAGTCAAACAGGCATGGGTCAAGTAAACAGGAAATATCAACGATCCAAAAACTACAATCACACTCACAAACACAAACTCCAAATAATCACTCACAAATAATCTCTCTGGCACAACACTCTAGACTAAACAAAATGATACAAAGAAATGGCGGAGAGGTACGATCAAAGACACAATGGCACAATGATGGCGCTAGTAGGGTGTTTGGGGCGGCCCTTATATCTGGATCAGGTGAGGAGGAGAACCAATTGCAGCCTCTAACAGATTATCACAAGTCACCGCCCATCTATAACACAAAAATGCACAGGCACATACACAGAGAGAGGAGATACACAAGATACACACAGGACAACAGAATTAATTTAATGAATAAATAACTCGGCTCATAACATAGCTCTTTTGGTTCAGCCTTGATATAAATCATGTTCACTTCACATCTCTTGCTGTTGCTGGCCGCAGTGTCTGGTAAATATATTTATAGGACAAAATGAACTCTTTTCTTAGTGTAAATAAATACATAATCCTGATTATGTGTACATTTTATGTTTATCCACAGGTATTGACTCTCAGGTTGTGCTCATACAGTCTGAACAGTCAGTAGTTGTGACTCCAGGTGGTTCCCACAAACAGTCACTGCCTTGTTCAAAAACAACATTGTCACTCACCACACAAATAGTTTCAGTTCCAGATTACATTCCGTTATCAAAAAAATGACGGTATATGTTTTAACCTTTGAAATTTGTTAGTAATTTCGGCAGACTTTTACAGAACATTCAGGACCTTCTCTGAACATTTAAGGAAACATATTTTATTTGGAAATATGATGTTCCCAGAACATCCCTGCTGCCCTTGTAAAAAAATTGAATTGAAAATTAGAGCTAAATTGACCAACAAAAGTGGCTGTTCAAACAAAAACTAACTTCTCTTAAATTCTTACGAAACCTTTTCTTTAAAATGCAAATCTCTTGCAATAAGTCATTAGCTGACAACAGCACTTGCATGAGCTAATGTGACTATGGTATTACTGCATTAGCAGCTACACAGTTACTGTTTTAAATAAAACGACATAACATCAAAGTGCACTCATCATTGACTGGCTCTACTCTTCAGCACAATGGTAACCTCACAAAACTCACAACAGAAACGGAACATTAAACACTAACAGGGCCCATATTTATGGATACATTATGGAGGTAAAGCGCTTACTTTAGTTGGGCTCCTGACCCTTGACATTTTAACTTTAGTTTTTCTCCAATTGTTGTAGCTGTGTGTTTCTAAAGCACTTTTGTTACAAAAAAAAAAAAATAAAAATTCTGAGGAAAAAAATCTGATCAAATGAATTTGGTTGCTTATTGTGTCATATAGTGGCCTTTTTTCACAGATCTCTGAATATTGTACTCCTTTCATGTTATTGTAGTTCTATAATACTGCATAAAATCCTGTCCTGCTTTGCATAACATTGACATTTATGTCATTATGCAGAAAATATTCAGGCAGCATCATGTAGACACACACAGACATCAAGATTTTGCGTATGAACCTCAACAATGGTGCCAAAATTTTCAGATAAACAGATTAACTCTGAGCATCACAAAAAAAGATTTTTAACACACTAAAAATCACACTCAGAGTTTAAACTCTGGAGAATATCAGTGAATCACCATCATTAAACAACCAAATTCATTTTTTTTTCTTGCAATATTTGTTGTAACAAGCACGTTTTAAAAACAGTTAAAGCAAACAAAGAAAATCTAATGTTAAAACGTCAAGAATCAAGAGCCCATCTAAAGCAAATGCTCACCTCCATAACGGTGACTTCAAACTTTATTATTTTCTATAAAACATCAACATCTAACCTGTTCTCAGCACGTTCAGACGGTCACGATGTGGAGTTCTTTTAAGGGTTGGGGAACGTTATTTGGTTACCTTCAGGGAACATTCAGGACGTTCTGGGAATGTTTAGGGGACTATTACTATAGGACGTTCTGTTAACTTTCCAAATGTCCTCTTTATAACGTTCTTGTGCAACCATAAAATAAACAAAAGCGTCCTCCTAATGTCATATTGGGAACGTTAATAAATGTCCAACAGAGGACCGTGTGGGAACATTCTGGTAATGCCCCAAATGTCCTCTTTGTAACGTTCTTTTTTGACCATAAAATTAACCAAAATGGAACGTCCCCCTAAAGTCATATAAAGAACCTTGAACTGCAGCACTTTCATTACCAAAAGAGGACGTTTTAGGAACGTCCCAAATGTTCTGTAAAGGTTCAGAATTTTCGTCACCTTTAGAGAACTTTTAGGGTATGTTGCGCAAGGTCACGAGAACATCACCTTCTACGTGGGAAGATATTTCAGAGGAAAAAGAAATGCCAAAATTATGAGACACTGCTGAGGGATGCCCAAATAAATTATGGAAGATTCCAAGACCCACGAAGACTAAGAAGATGGTTAGAGCAATGATTGTCACGATCACAGCCGCTGTGTTGGTCCTACATACACGCCGGCTGTACTTCTGAGCTTCCACGCCGTCTCCCTCATTCATCTTGCTTCTCGCCTTAAAAAAAAAAAAAAAAGAAAACTTAACTGAGTAAATCTGAGTATATAGACTAGCATGTTGTCCCAAACACATGCTTGCACTTATCTTTAACGAAAATTTCAATGGTTCACCACTGGGGGGCGTGACTTTGGCAGTTTGATACACGCTACGAACAGATTCGAAACAAAAGATTCGTAAAGCTTCTAAGCTTCATGAAGCAGTGTTTTGAAATCACCCATCACTAAATATTGTTGAATAAAGTCGTCATTTTTTTTTTTTTTTTGGCACACAAAAAGTATTATCGTCGCTTCATAACATTAAGGTTGAACTACTGTAGTCACATGAACTGTTTTAAATATGTCTTTAGTAGCTTTCTGGGCATTGAAAGTGTTAATTATCTTGCTGGTAATGCAGGCCTCACTGAGCCATCGGATTTTATCATAAATATCTTAATTTGTGTTCCGAAGATGAACGAAGGTCTTACGGGTGTGGAACAACATGAGGGTGAGTAATAAATGACAGAATTTTCATTTTTGGGTGAAATAACCCTTTAACACATTAAATCAGCAGTCTCAGATTAGCTTAACCATAAAATAAAAGTTTATTGAGTGATGCTCAAAAGAGGCAACTAAGACTGTTTAACATTTTTTTTTGCTTACTTTATCTAGTATCATTATGGTCTTCTTTTATTTGTTTTTACAAATTTCTGTTTTTCATACACATAGGTACAAACAAGCATTGTCAGACTGGAGGAGGAGTTTATGCAAAACTGTGCTGTATATTTCTGTGTGTCTGTGTTCACTGACTGTATGTGGATCCTGTAGAGGAGAATCAATCAGCAATGACAACAATGATCAGTTCACTCCTGTTATTACTATTTTTACATGGTTTGTTAATTTCTAAATAATAATAATGTATGTATAAATAATTTTAGAAAGCCAATTTTTATAGTTTAACAACTTTACATTTAGACTTTTACGTCTGTTTTTCCTCTCTCTTCCACAGATATTCATTGTCAGACCTTCACTCAGTCTCAAGCTGTGGTAAAAAGACCTGGTGAATCTTTTCGGCTGGTCTGTACCGCCTCTGGATTTACTTTCAGCAGCTCCTGGCCAGCTGTGGTGAGACAGAGTCATGGTAAAGGACTGGAATGGATTGCAACTATCGGCACATCCAGTTCTCCGATCTACTATTCCCAGTCAGTCCAGGGAAGGTTCACAGTGTCCAGAGATGACTCCAGCAGTCAACTGTACCTGCAGATGAACAGCCTCAAGACTGAAGACACTGCTGTCTATTACTGTGCTAGAGAGTCACTGTGAATGAGTTCAGGGTCAAAGCAATACAAAAACTACTTCCTTTCCTGTTGACTTCACTTATGATCAAGATGTACTGTTGTATTACCAAGAGGTGGCACTCTTGTCAAGCAGTCTTACTTGCCTCTTTTGAGCATCATTCAATGAACTTTTTTGCTGATTTAATGTATTAACCAATGTGAGAATATATAATGTACTTCATACATTACTCAAATGTCAAACTTTAATATTAAACGTGCCTGTCAGGCATGTGATGAAAGTATTGGTTAAATAATAGCTAAATATTATCTCTGAAGAACATTTTTTAACTACAGTGGATTTATTTTACAAACACTTTCATCAGACACCTGACAGACAAGTTTAGTCCGTAACAAAACTTTAAAACAAACAGTCAGACATTAAAAAATGTCTTGAGGTGCTACACTGCATCTTTCCAGTTTTCTTCATCTGTTTATGTGGTCACAGATGTTGTCCTCTTTTGTGGAAAGCAATTATTATCTACCAAATTAATGACCAATCGCAACATCTTGGACAACCAAAGAGCTGTATATGCAAATTCACTACTAGCTCTCTGTACAAAAGAGGAGTATCTGCTTTGTGGATAAGTAGGAGTAATAAAGCTGCATTGACTTCAAATCCTGATCCTCTCATCAGCTCTACTCCTGCTGGCAGCAGCTTCATCCTGTGAGCTTCACTGATGTTTATTTAAACTCTAAGGGAATGAAATAAGCTTCATAACTGTTAACAGAAGTTTTGAGGCATAATTAATAACACATTCTTCCATTGTTGTTTTCAGGTGGTGTTTACTGTGTTGAGCTCACTCAACCTCCATCTATGGTTGTGAAACCTCAAGAATCATTTTTCATCTCCTGCAGGATTTCAGTATCAAGCTATTGCATTCACTGGATACGTCAACCTACTGGAATGGCTGGGATATCTTTGCAGTGGTGGTGGCACTGATATTAAAGACTCCATAAAAAACAAGATCAGTTTCACCCAGGACACGTCGAAAAACACAGTGTTTCTACAGGGAAAGAATTTTCAGGCTGAAGATACAGCTGTGTATTACTGTGCAAGAGACACAGTGACTAAACAAGACACAGTTCTGTACAAAACCTGAACACATTAATACATCCATCCATCCATCCAACCAACAATTTTTTTTTTCTTTTTTTCAATGTTCAATGTATTGTTGACGAATGAGTTTCCCCTTACAGGGATTAATAAAGTTTTCTAATCTAATCTAATCCATCCATCCATCCTGATATAAAAATATCAGTAAGCCATTGTCATTTAACATTTATGAAACAAGTTCTGAAACATTTATGCAACAAATCTTTGGCTTACTTTCTGCTTACTTTATCTAGTACCCTTATGCTCTTTCATTATGCATTATGGTCTTCTTTTATTTGTTTTTACAAATTTCTGTTTTTCATACACATAGGTACAAACAAGCATTGACAGACTGGAGGAGGAGTTTATGCAAAACTGTGCTGTATATTTCTGTGTGTCTGTGTTCACTGACTGTATGTGGATCCTGTAGAGGAGAATCAATCAGCAATGACAACAATGATCAGTTCACTCCTGTTATTACTATTTTTACACGGTTTGTTAATTTCTAAATAACAATAATATATTTATAAATAATTTTAGAAGGCCCATTACAACAGGATTTTTGTTTATATTTTTTATAGTTTTACATTCTTCTGACTTTTCAGTTTTTTCCCTCTTTCTTCCACAGATATTCATTGTCAGACCTTCACTCAGTCTCAAGCTGTGGTAAAAAGACCTGGTGAATCTTTTCGGCTGGTCTGTACCGCCTCTGGATTTACTTTCAGCAGCTACTGGGCAGGTGTGGTGAGACAGGGTCACGGTAAAGGACTGGAATGGGTTGCAACTATCAGCACATCCAGTTCTTACTACTCCCAGTCAGTCCAGGGAAGGTTCACAGTGTCCAGAGATGACTCCAGCAGTCAACTGTACCTGCAGATGAACAGCCTCAAGACTGAAGACACTGCTGTCTATTACTGTGCTAGAGAGTCACTGTGAATGAGTTCAGGGTCAAAGCAATACAAAAACATCTTCCTTTCCTGTTGACTCCACTTATGATCCAGAAGTACTTTTGTATTTACAAGAGGTGGTGATCTTGTCAAGCAGTCTTAGCTGACTGTTTTGAGCATTACCCAGTAAACTTTTGTTTTCTTGACCAAGAAAGAGACTGTACAATTTTTAAAGTCTGAAGAAACAACACAAATAATTCTTTATACAGCAGCAGCCTAGCTTCATCATAAAATCTGTTCTAGACTTTGTGTGTCACATGTACAGTATTCTCTGTTTCTGTTTAGATTCTGTGTCCCCGTTTTCCTTGGAGCCATTTACATGACACTGTTTTAAACTAAAACAGTGCGTTTTTAATGCGTTTTGGCCATTCATTTACATGACAATGGCATTTTAAGGGCCTGAAAAGGCAAACTTTTCAAAAAACGCATTTGAAAGTGCACTTTTTTGAAAACGATACAGTAATTGTCTCCGTGTAAACTAAAACAAAAACACAAATTTGTAAAAACGGTGACGTCATGTGTATGCATACGTGTTCAGTCTACAGACGCATAGTTTTTCTTTACAAAGTGACATCGGCAACTACTGGCCTGGCATACAGCATTTTTAGTTGTTTTTGCGGATCCAAGGGAAAGGGGACGTCGTCTGTACTTGAAAAATGCAAAGGAAAAATTTTCTGTTTTTAATACATAGTTGTTGTGTAAATGTACCCTTAGTTCCCTAGTCAGTCTCATAGGTTGTTTATTAGTTCATTACACCTGTTTCTGTTCTCCCTGATTACTCCACATGGATTTAAGCCCCGAGTTTTCCTCAGTTTATTGTCTGCTATTGTAAATATTTTTGACATGGTTGTGGATTATTGTAGCTCCTGTGTTTTCCTATGTGTTTCTGTTGGATTTATTAAATTACTGCTCTGATTATCTTGCATTGTGCACTCATTACAGTCACCGATCCATTACACCGATACACCGATAGTGTGTTTGTAAACAGTATATGTAATTATTTATTTGTAAAATATCAGCTTTGATAAATGCAACAGGTACCACAGGATATGTTTGCCCTTTTATTTAAGAAGGAAAAACATTTAAAAATTTCACCTAAATCATATTTCTGTAGTGCTGCGTTGAGATCTGTAAATTGTTCATGTGCTGAATTATGAAAGATGAAAGTTCTATAATTAGATTGTTCATCTTTATTGTCATTTTTAATAAAATATGTGTCAGAAAGAAACAGAAAATATTTAATTATTTTAATGGCTCATTTATAATAAGCAAAAGAGACTGTTGTCATTGGCAATGTTGTAATTTTTATTTAGGGACATTTTCATTTTAGGGTTGTCATTTTAATTTAATTAGTTCACTAAAAAGCATTGATGCAAATCTCCTTCCGTATGTAAACAGGAGCATACAGACACAATAAAGAGCTTTTCAAGTTCTGCAGTGGAGAGAGTCTCAGGTCTCATCTACAGACAGACAGAATCATGTGCTTTATTTTATTGGTGATGATTTTCTCTACTGTGCTCAGTGAGTATCAGCATCAACACTATATAACACTGTTTTATTAATGTGTTTTGTAGCTGCTAGTACTTTAAAATACAGTCCGTCCAGGTTAATTTTGAGAGGTACTTTGGTGACAATGTGCATAACTCATTTCAGTCCATGACAATGTTTTTGAATGGATGTTCCCAGGTGGTAATTGCATTGAGTTGAATCAGCCTGCTCTAATGTTGGTAAAACCTGGGGAATCATTTTCTATCGGCTGCAAGATCACGGGATATTCAGCATCAGGAGGTGGCTGTACCAACTGGATACGACAGGCAACTGGAAAAGCACTGGAATGGATTGGCTGGTTCTGTAGTTCTGGTAGTACAGGCACCAGCGACACAATGAAGAATAAGATCAGCTTCACAGCTGAAACTTCCAGCAACACAGTTTTCTTACGAGGTCAAAACTTTCAGACTGAGGACACAGCTGTATATTATTGTGCACGAAAGCACAGTGCCACAAATTGTCTGGGGACCTGTGCAATAATTCTTGTATTCTCTCCATACCAGACTGTTTGTAAATACACAAATGTAATACATTAATATAAGAAATGTTTCTTGAATATTTAATTTATCCGTTATTTACATTTTACACTGCCCAGCCAAAAAAAAAAAAAAAAAAAAAGTTGCTGTTTGGATTTTAATAGGTAAATACTCAAGAGTCTATGAATGGATCATTACAGTGATTATTATGTTTCTAGCATGTTATATGTTTGGCAACGGTTCTTTTAACCCTAAAAGATAGAGTGTGTAGCTTTTCATTTTTAAACAACCATGTACTAAGATTTATCATGGCTATATTCCAGGATGACAATGTCAAATTGTGAAAGAATGATTCAGAGAGCATGAAGAATCATTTTCACACATAATTTGCCAATTCATGTGTGAAAATGATTTTTCATGCTCTCTGAATCATTCTTTCACAATTTTAACCCTGGTGAATCTTGACATTGTAATCCTGGAATATGGCCATGATGTGACTTCCTATATGGTTGTTCAAAAAATGAAAAGCTACACACTCCATCTTTAAGGGTTAAAAAAACCGTTGCCAAACATATAACATGCTAGAAACATAATAATCACTAATGATCCATTCATAGATTCTGAAGTATTTGCCTATTAAAATCCAAACAGCGACTTTTTTTTTTTGGCCTGGCAGTGTATAATATGACTTTCTTCAGGTGCTATATGACTGCTGCATCATTTATTTGCTTCTACAGCTTATTTGGAATCTTGGTATTTTAATTGTTTTTGCATCAGACATTTTGCACAATTTAATCAATCAAGCAATCAATAAAGTTAGTGATCAGTGCTGACAGAACTGCTCGTGTAGATTCTCAGTGTTCTACAAACCCAGTAAACTCTTCATTCTTATGACTTTATGACATAAAATCTTCATTATTTTCTCACTCCTCAATTTTTTGATCACTGGATGCTTCATCTTACACTGGGTTCACACAAAGTGTTCAGGCGCACATATAACAATCCTTTCCCATCATCATTTTATGGATTAATGAATTACTTTTCTTTTAATTCATTTTTAATTACATTTTATGTATTAAAGACCTCATAAACATTCTTTATCACTAGAAAAAAATTGAAATAATCTCCTTATATAGAAGGGTTCTTGAAATTTGAGTCATTTTGCCTTTGAATGCAGAACATGGTTAACAGCCGTGTGTCACCAATAGTCCTGAAGTTCAACTGTGCATGGAAGGGAATTGGAGGCAACTATATGGCAAGCAGTTCAATGTTTTGTATGAAAATAAAACACAATTCTCACTAGATACAAAATACTAAATTTAGGACATGCAACTTCATGTGAAACATGTATAATTCTTGAGGAACTTGAGGATTTTGCAGTTCTCCCTAAAATGTTTGATGAATTTTTCTAACTACACTTATTTTACCAATACTTTCATTAGACACTGGAATCAGATGAACCCAACAGACAAGTTAAATTATATGTTTATTAAACATTCTTAGATGTTAACAAATTGCCTTAAAGTGCTTATAATGTGCCTATCCAGTGTGTTTTCTTCATCTATTTGTTTGGTCACATATGTTGTTCTTTTATGGAAGCAAAGCTCTCTAAATCTGCATTGACTTCAAATCATGATCCTCTCATCAGCTCTACTCCTGCTGGCAGCAACTTCATCCTGTGAGCTTCACTGATGTTTATTTAAACTCTAAGTGAATGAAATAAGCTTCATAACTGTTAACAGAAGTTTTAAGGCATAATTAATAACACATTCTTCCATTGTTGCTTTCAGGTGGTGTTTACTGTGTTGAGCTCACTCAACCCCTGGAATGGCTGGGATATCTTTGTAGTGATGGTGCAAAACAAGATCAGTTTCACACAGGATACATCCAAAAACAGTTTCTACAGGGAAATAATTTTCAGACTGAAGATACAACTGTATATGACTGTGCCAGATACAGAATAAAACAAGACACAGCTAAAATGTTCTCAGGTTAAAACCATTTTCTCACATCCATATATAAATATGTAATCATTGTCATCTTTTAAAAATATAAATCGTAATAGCAAAGTTTTTTTCCTGTCAAAATTGGGATTCACTGTAATAAAGGTAATTGTGTGACCCATTTGTGATATGATTACATTTCATTTACTATTGTCTGCTTTAGATTCTGGAAATGTTTCGCTGTCTTCATTTTGTTTCTGTTCCACAGATATTCATTGTCAGACCTTCACTCAGTCTCAGGCTGTGGTAAAAAGACCTGGTGAATCTTTTCGGCTGGTCTGTACTGTCTCTGATTTTTCATTCAGCCGCGGTGCTGCAGCTGTTGTGAGAGAAATCCCTGGAAAATGACTGGAGTGTCCATGTATCCAGTTCTCAAACCTTCTATTCCCAGTCAGTCCAAGGAAGGTTCACAGTGTCCAGAGATGACTCCAGAGGTCAGTTGTACCTACAGATGAACAGCCTTACTGCTGTTTATTATTGTGCTATAGCACAGTGAATGAGTTCAGGGTCAAAGCAATACAAAAACCACTTCCTCACTCCCGTATATTGCTGATGCTGGAAAACTCAAATCTAGTGTTTATGAAACAATCGGTTCTGGTTCTCAAACTGATTGGTCAAGCAGACAGAAAGTGCTGATATGATGACATGATCACTGAGGCTTTTCACCATTTGTATCACCCTGCTTGTTTGCGTGTGAGTCTGTGCATTAGTGCTGCAGATTTTTCTGACTCTTTCTGCAGGTTATATTGTTACACCAGTAGGTGGCGACAAGTGACTGTCATCAAAACAGCTGCTTTGAGACATGCACACAATGGTTCTGTTATGATGTTGACAGAGCAAAAACAAAGTAACTGGCAATATCTTGTCTAAACTGTAAGTTACTCAGTATTATCTTATTTATTGAACTGCTGTATACAAGTAAAAACAAACAAACAAACAAAAAAAATTAAAGTAAAATATGTTTAATATAAAATATTATTTAACATGACTGAATACATGACTATACCAACAGAACTCATTTTTATGGTTAATATCAGGTATACAAATAATTATTTAACAAGTAACAACTGTATTTTTTTTATTTTTTTTTTTAAAGTTTACTATTGTAAGAAACCCCCCATCGCCCCAACGACGGAATCCGACGGCCTGGGCGAAGGTTTAATGAAGGTTTAAAGGTTTAATGTATGTCTTTTCAGCGCCCCTGTGAAGTTCATTTAATTTCACTCGTTTAATCTGACTCCAATTTCAAATGATTATTACTCATAGATTGTGTTTCCAATTAGAAATTAATCATTGGTTATGTATTAATTTAGATTTTTGATTATTCTGATTACCTTATATTTTCAATTATTCGTTCACTGCGGTCCCGGTATCGCTTTAGAAAAGTCACTTCGGCCGACTCTCGGACACAAACAGTTCTGACCTTAGACAGAGGATGCCGGGTATATATCAAGCTTTAAGTCGGTCGCGCTCTGCTTACTCGTAACAAAAAGCATAGTTTTTATATATTTACGAAAACTGCAACTTATTAAGGCAGCGATAGTCAGAAATCGAAATGGTCTCAATTGATGTGCCCCATGCTCCACCTATTAAACCTCCCATATGATCTATCCTGAACACAAATTTGCGGCAATACCTTCGCTTTAATCTCCTAGAAATAACGAATTAAGAATAAATGCAGAATAGTTTATGCATACTGTAGATGTGTGAGGAGAGTTTTGGGCAAGGCGTTGTCCTATGCTATTTATCTTCTCTCCAGATGAGTTTTATTGCTTTATTGCAGGGCGCTTGATCTCAGCTTTTGTCTTAAAATCAAGTCTTACATATACACTGATCTTGCAAATTATGCAATAGATAAATGCAATACATAAATATGTTTACAGGGTTGAGAAGGTTACTTTTAAAATGTATTTCACTACAGATTACAAAATACATGCTTTAAAAAATATTTTGTAACGTATTTCGTTACATTACTCAAGTTTAGTAACTTAATCTAAATACTTTGGAATACTCTGAAATACTTAACACAAAGGACCATATTAACTTGATGTCCTGTTTTAAGTTTACGTCCTGTTTTAAAGGGATAGTTCACCCAAAAATGAAAATTCTGTCATCATTTACTCACCCTCAAGTTGTTACAAACCTGTATGAGTTTCTTTCTTCTGCTGAACATAAAGGAAGATATTTTGAAGAAAGTTTGTAACCAGGCTGCTTTGGGGCACCATTGACTTCCATATAGGAAAAAAAAAAAAAAAAAAAAATACTATGGAAGTCAATGGTGCCCCAGAACTGTTCAGTTTCCCATATTCTTCAAAATATCTTCCTTTATGTTCAGCAGAAGAAAGAAATGTATACAGGTTTGGAACAACTTGAGGGTGAGTAAATTATGACAGAATGTTCATTTTTGGGTGAACTATCCCTTTAAGTGTACAACCTGTAAATAAAAATGACCTCTACGCATCATAGGATTTGGTTTTCCGCTACATTTTATTTTTAACATCAGTTTTCCAAAGCATTTAAAAAAAAAAAAAATGCTTTCACAGGTGCTTTCAAAAATACCATGGTACATTTTTGGACACCATGGTAGGCTATTTTTGAAATGCCCTTTTACATATAGGTTGTTTTATAGGTTGTTAGAGTCGAATCGACACAGTGGTTTAAATTATGTTTAATAAACAAAGTTTGTTTGTAACATTTAGAACATTTATAAAGAAAATGTTCAAATGATCTACCCAATCGTCTTGAGAGAAGGCATATATTCATAGCTGACTCACCTACGGTTTCTCAACAGTTTTTTTTTTTTTTTGCATTCCTCCACCACCATTATTCTCTTTTTGTGTTTCATAAGAAAGTAATACAGGTTTGGAAAAAAAATATGACAAATGTCATTTTGTGTGAACTATCCCTAGTATCCGTTTCTATTGCAGCAAGCATCCTGTCAGTAAGTTTGATCTTTACAATAAATGAAAGGAAATAAAAAATTAAGGATTTTTTTTTTATTATTATTATATTGCAATTACAGTGAATGGGATTCAGAGTTATGCTTTAAAACGAATCCAAACGCGCCAAAAGTAATAATAGTAATAAAAGACATCTGGCACAGTTCTCCAAGTGATACAACATATTTGTTTAATGAATGGAGAAAACTTTGAGAGATTCTTTCACTTATTATCCTCTCTATGGAGAGACTACCACCACAACAGAATCGTTAAGTCAAACTTTTAGTCACGATGCGTTTCGCAAATCAAATATGGTCGCAATGAGGTTCAATGGAATTTACGACTATGCTGTAGTTGATGCTTTCGATGTTTTCGGGAAACGTACTCGGTTACTAACGTAACCTCGGTTCCCTGAGATACGGAACGAGTACTGCGTATGGGGAAAGGTCTCCTTTTCCCCGTTACTGAAGCCTTTTTCAATAACGCAGTGTAACTGCATCGTCATTGGTTCACTCATAGAAAGTTGTTGAACCAATGACGGCGCGGCCTAGCTGCGCGACCTATGGCGACAAAGCGCGCGAAGAAGCCCGCCAAAAGGGGCGGGGCTTACAGCTATATAAGCAGGCATTTCGCCATAGGATTTCAGGTCATACGACTGAAGCGACGACACTGAAGCCGCAGCCTCGTGGCACGGCATAAAACGCAGTACTCGTTCCGTATCTCAGGGAACCGAGGTTACGTTAGTAACCGAGTACGTTCCCTTTCGATACTTCACTCGTACTGCGTATGGGGAACGAATTCAACCGCGCCGTGCCACGGCAGGGAACGACTGAACTTGTCATAGATACCGCGAGGGAACTAGCGGACAAGAGAGAGGGCCGGAGCCGTCGAACCCTCTAGTGGAGTGAGCTCTAACTCCTATGGGGCAGTTCAGGCCCAAAGAGGAGTAGCAGAGAGCAATGGCGTCGACTATCCAATGCGAAAGACGTTGCTTTGAGACCGAAGACCCTTTGGTGCGGCCGCCAAAGCAGATAAAGAGCTGATCAGATTGCCGGAAAGGCTGTGATCGCTCGACATAGATCCTCAATGCCCTGACAGGGCAAAGTAATTCCGGCTCTCGCTCGTCCGACGAGGGAGGAAGCGCTGAGAGGGAAATGATCTGTGCTCTGAAGGGAGTCGAGAGCACCTTAGGAACGTAGCCATGCCTAGGTTTCAGAACGACTTTGGAGTCGTTAGGCCCGAATTCAAGGCATGCAGGGCTCACAGAGAGGGCCTGCAAGTCGCCAACACGCTTGACCGATGCTAGAGCAAGTAGCAGAGCGGTTTTAAGCGTTAGGGGCCTGAGGTCAGCTGACTGCAGAGGCTCAAAGGGGGGTCCTTTGAGGGCCCTGAGGACCAAGGAGAGGTCCCAGGTGGGAACAGTGAGAGGTCGAGGTGGATTCAATCGCCTAGAACCTCTCAAGAAACGCGTTATAAGGCTGTTCCGACCCACTGACTGGCCAGCGATAGGAGCGTGAAACGCTGCAATGGCTGCTACGTAAACCTTGAGCGTTGAAGGGGTGCGACCCATATCTAAACGCTCCTGTAGGAAAGACAGTATCAGTGATACGGCGCACTCCACAGGGTCTATGTTGCGTGCAGAGCACCAGTCAACAAAGACCGACCATTTCTGGGCATAGAGGCGTCTCGTAGACGGGGCTCTTGCCTGAGAGATGGTATTTAGCACATCCCCTGGGAGGTTTTCAGGCTCCCATCGAGGGACCACAGGTGCAGAGCCCAGAGTTCTGGCTGGGGATGCCAAATCGTCCCGTTTGCCTGAGAGAGGAGGTCCTGTCTCAGGGGAATCGGCCACGGGGCTTCCTTGGAAAGCCTGAACAGCTCTGAGGACCAGATTTGGCTTCTCCAGAGCGGGGCCACTAGGAGGACTCTGTGTCTGTCTTCCCTGAGCTGCCTGATGACCTGAGGGATCAGGGCGATCGGGGGAAAGGCGTAAAGAAGGGTGCAGGGCCAGTTGTGGGCCAGAGCATCTTCCTCCTTTGAGAAATAAATTGGGCAGTGAGAGTTGTCTTCTGAGGCGAAGAGGTCTATCTCTGCCCTCCCGAAGAGCTCCCAGATCTTGAGAACCGTCTGGGGGTGGAGCATCCACTCGTCTGAGGGGACGTTGCTCCGGGACAGCATATCTGCTCCCAAGTTTGTTCTCCCGGGTATGTGAGTCGCTTTGAGCGACTGTAACCTCGGTACTGCCCACTCCAGAAGACGCTTTACCAGTGCGCATAAGCGGCTGGACGAAAGACCGCCCTGGTGATTTATGTATGACACCACTGTCATGCTTTCCGACTGGACTAGGACGTGGCGTCCCATGAGGTGTGTCTGGAACGCCCGGAGGGCTCGGATCACTGCCAGCATCTCGAGGCAGTTGATGTGCAAATGGCTTTCCTCGCGAGACCACGAGCCGAAGGCCGGTCTGCCCTCGCAAAGAGCGCCCCAACCCGAGTTGGACGCATCTGTTGAGAGCACCGTCCTTCTGGACACCGCCTGTAGGGGTACTCCATGACTGAACCATACAGGGTTCGTCCAAGGTTTCAGGGCTGCTAAACAAGCCCGATTGACCTTGAGACGCAGGCGGCCGTGCTGCCAGACGTGAGGAGGGACCCGAAACTTTAACCAGTATTGTAGAGGCCGCATTCGAAGGAGGCCGAGCTGCAAAACCGGGGAGGCAGAAGCCATCAGCCCTAGCATCCTCTGGAAGAACTTCAGAGGGAGGTAGACTTTGTTCCTGACCGAAGCCGCGAGCTGCTGAATGGTCAGGGCGCGCTCTGGCGAGACTACTGCCGTCATACGGACTGAGTCGAAGACTGCCCCCAGGAACGTGATACGTTGGCTGGGAAACAGTGAGCTCTTGGCAAAGTTGACCCTGAGTCCCAAGCAATCCAGATGGCTGAGGAGCACGGATCTGTGATGCTCCAGCTCGGCTCGTGACTGGGCCAGAATGAGCCAGTCGTCGAGGTAGTTCAGAACCCGGATTCCCATCTGTCTCAGTGGGGAAAGGGCCGCGTTCATGCACTTGGTAAAAGTGCGTGGAGCCAGAGACAGCCCGAAGGGAAGGACTGTATATTGGTAAGCCACACCCTCGAATGCGAATCTCAAGAATCGCCTGTGATGGGGGGCTATCTGGATGTGAAAGTAAGCGTCTTTCAGGTCCAGAGAGCAGAACCAGTCCTCGGGGCAAATCTGAGCGAGGATCTGCTTCAGCGTTAACATCTTGAACTTCCGTTTCATGAGGGAGAGGTTCAAGAGTCTGAGATCTAAGATGGGTCTGAGACCGCCATCTTTCTTGGGAACCAGGAAATAACGGCTGTAGAATCCCGACTGGCTCTCTGAGGGGGAGACTATTTCTATAGCTCCTTTCCTCAGCAGAGTCGTGACTTCGGCTCGGAGGACATGAACGTCGTCCGAATTTACTAAAGTCTGAAGCACCCCGCTGAAGCGCGGGGGCCTTCGGGCAAACTGCAGCGAGTAGCCTTGACTTATGGTCCCCAGGACCCAACTTGACACTCCGGGGATGGCCTGCCAGGCCTCGGCCCGCGTGACAAGGGGTAGAATGACATCGGATGACGGACCGCCGGTCGGGGGCCCGTACACTGGAGAGAGTGGAAGAGGAAGTTTGCTCTTTCTTTGAGGAGGTAAAATATTTATAGTGTTCGCCATGAGAACGGCGTTTGGCATGGACACAAATTTTTTGGGCCCAGTTGGCGCAACACTGAACATATCTCCCACGCCCGGAACTAAACGGGGCGGAGGGGAGACAGAACGAAGGAGCTTTTGGGGTGGTCCGGCCTCGGCGGAACTTTGCCCCATCCTCTTCCTTCCTGGATGATCAGGAAGACTTAGGAGGCGTTGGGTCCAGCGAGATCTTAGGCCGTGGTCCCTGACGTCTCGGGAAGGAGGAGCGCTTTGCGGGGCGTGAACGCTGGCGCTGTTCCTTGGGGGGCGCTGCTTGAGAGGTAGAGGGTGCAGGCTTGCTCTGCTGAGCCGGCGCAGGCCTGGGGCGGCTGGAAGCAGAAGCAGAACTGGAGCGCTTGGGCAGGAAGTGTCGCATGGCTTGGGACGACTTCTGTGCTGCAGTGAAGCGTTCTGTGAAGCCCTCTACCGCTGGCCCAAAGAGACCGGAGGGAGAAACCGGGGCGTCCAAGAAGGCCGTCTTGTCCAGGTCCTTAATTTCGGTCAAGTTGAGCCATAAATGGCGCTCAAGCACGACCAGGCCGGCCATGGATCGTCCAATGGCCTGGGCTGTGGCCTTTGTGGCACGCAGGGCTAAGTCGGTGGCGCTGCGGAGGTCACGGAAGGCAGGTGCATCGATGCCGGACTCGTCCAGGGAGCGGAGGAGCTTGGCTTGAAACACCTGGAAGATAGCCATGGTGTGTAGCGCTGAGGCAGCCTGGCCTGCAGATGAGTAGGCTCTGCCAGCCAGGGCAGAGGTGGTCCTGCAGGGCTTGGATGGAAGAGCCCTCTTAGTTTTCCAGCGGGTGGACAGAGGTGAGCCGCCACTGCTTCATCCAGGGGTGGTAGGTGCTCATAGCCCTTCTCTTCAGCGCCATCCACAGTGGTGAGAGCTGATTGGTGTGTAGTGCGTAGGCGGGCAGAATAGGGGGCGCGCCACGACTTTGTCAGCTCATCGTGTACCTCTGGGAAAAACGGGGCAGAGCGTTGACGAGGGGTCTGACGACGACCTGGCAGGAACCACTCGTCAAGCCTGCTTCGTGATGATTTTTTTCTTCTGGTGGGGCCCATTCGAGGTCCAGTTCCTCTACTGCCTTGGTCTTCCCGACTTGCAGTCAATGGGCTCCAGCGAAGGTAGGTGGGCGGGGTCCTCTGGTTCACCGGCCCATCCTTCCGTCTCGGAGGCCGCGAGAGACATAGAGTCATCAAGCGGCTCTTCGTCCGATCCGCCGAATGAGACGAGGTCGCTCGCCTCTGCAGAGGGACGCAGGTCAGGGCGGGAGAATAAGACGGGGGACTGCTCTCTAGAGGGAGAGGGCGAGGCACGCGGGGGGCTGAGCCGACGTGAGCTCGCACAACTCCGGGCGCTGAACCGCTTTACCCCGCTGTCTCTTCCTCGCCGGCTCGCCATAGGTCGCCATAGGTCGCGCAGCTAGGCCGCGCCGTCATTGGTTCAACAACTTTCTATGAGTGAACCAATGACGATGCAGTTACACTGCGTTATTGAAAAAGGCTTCAGTAACGGGGAAAAGGAGACCTTTCCCCATACGCAGTACGAGTGAAGTATCGAAAGGGAACACACCCCAGATCTATCAAATTCGTGAATAATTCATTCACAATATTTTTGTAAACAAAAACAAATGATTCATTAAAAAGATCGTCTCAAAATCTCAATTTGTTTACGAATAGGATCATGATTTAAAGTTTGTCTGTAAAGTACAAAAAGCCATTGGCTTTATAAAACATTATTTAACGCATGATTAATCGGATGTTAATTCTATGTGGATTTCGTGTTATTTTTCAAAGACCTACTTACCTCAAGATGCTTTTTCAGATTAGATGTTGAATCCTTTGAAGCCGATAGAAGTTTTGTTGCAGGTAGCTTGCATTGCACTGTGATGTTACGTCCTTTTTAATGTTTATAAGTAAAACTGTCTTTGAAATTCCACGAGAGAAATGCATTAGGCCTACGCGCTGTTTTCCCGTTTTGCATGTCTGCAGTCTGCAGGTTGCTAACTAAACTGCGCGTTTTTTTTTTTTTTTTTTTTTTTTTTTTAAACAGACAGAGTCGGAGAATCATCAACAATTGCCTCGTTGTTTAAAAATCCTCAAACAGCTTGCGTTAATATAAAAAGAAACAAATGACATTAAAATTCAAAGTAATCACTTTGGTAATCTAAAATACTTTTTGAATGTAACTGTAATTTGATTACCATCTTTTTAAAATGTAACTGTAACGAAATACAGTTACTCAAATTTTGTATTTTAAATACGAAACGTCGTTACATGTATTTCCTTACTCCCCAGCCCTGTAAGTTTATGGCTTACTGTCCTGTTGATACCTAGGATAGGTATCAACAGACTCATGACTTTTACCAAAGATCCTTTGTTTTACACGACTCACAAAACCTCTTCTTAAATGTTCATGTTTCTCCATAACTCACTTCCTCTGTTCTTACAAACAATACATTTTTAA
Source organism: Hypophthalmichthys molitrix (assembly GCA_037950675.1). NCBI lineage: Eukaryota > Metazoa > Chordata > Actinopteri > Cypriniformes > Xenocyprididae > Hypophthalmichthys > Hypophthalmichthys molitrix. The sequence continues at coordinate 28,291,783 of CM075494.1, read as the reverse complement.
AAGCTAATATGTGCATTAGATTTTTTTTTTTTAATCTGTCAATATTAGCAAGACATTTACACTATAAATATGAATAAACATGTGTATCTTGCATCTCTTTGAGACTTTATTTTATAAATCAATGCATCATTGTTAATAATTATCATACAAACTACTGACGGATACATTTTACCTCAATGCAAATCTCCACCCTTCTCTCATGTAAACAGGAGCACACAGACATAATAAAGGCTCTTAGTGTTTTACAGAGCCACAGTGCAGTGAAAATACAACCAGAATCATGGACTGCATTTCCATACTGCTAGTTTTGGCAACTGCACCATGTGAGTATCTTCAGCTCAACACAAAAAAATAATAAATTAAGTTCAATTTGCATTACTGAAAATGCTTTAATGATTGTAGGTCTTTTCTGTATTGAGCTGAATCAGCCTCCTGTCATGGTAGTAAAACCAGGAGAAACATTTACCATCGCCTGTAAGATCACTGGATATTCAGCTTCAGGCGGTGACTACACAAACTGGATCAGACATTCAAGTGGAAAACCGATGGAATGGATTGGCTGGTTCTACAGTTCCAGTAGCAATGGTGTCAAAGATTCACTGAAAAATAAGATCACCATGAATAAATTACAGAACAAAGGTTTACACTGATGAAGTATCATATCCTTTATCACTCTTTCTTATCCTTAAACACGTTTTGAAGCCAGGTTAAAAACAGCAGTCTCTAAATCTCAGCAGTTGTCTAGAATTCTTCAGATGGAGATCTCAACAGATGAACACTAATAACCCCCATAAGATGCATTAAAATCAGATCGTTTCACATTAAAGGAATAATTCACCCAAAAATATAACCAAAAAGCAAAACATTGTGTCATTAGTTTTAACTTCACAGAATAATAAAATGCAGTATCTTTCTATTTATTTTGTCATTTTGGAGCTTGACAGATGTAGTCCCTTTTTATTTTCTTTGTATGGAAAAAGCAGCCACCTTTTCTGTTCAACAGAAGACAGTAAGTCATACGGGTCGACATGAGAGTGAGTAAATGATGACAAAATGTTCATTTTTTGGTGAACTGCAACTGTCCCTTTAATATTCACCCTGTACACAGGCGGTGGAACTGTACCAATATGCAAATTCTCCAGTATTTATATACCCAGCTCTTCCTTGGCTCTGTATATTTCTTGTGCTCCCACGAAGCAGAGAAGAAGAACCACTCATAAAATCATGTTTTATCCAACTGTACTCCTGATGATGTCTGTCATGCATTTTGAGTACAACTCTATAAGGTTTTTTGAGCAGTATTAAACTGTTCACCATTGATACAACCATAATGTTCAAAATGAAAATATTTTCATGCTTAATTTGCAGATGTGTGCAGCACTGTAGAACACAACCAACCAAGCTCACTTTCAGTAAAACCTGGAGAATCTTTTACCATTTCCAGTAAAGTGTGTATTACTGTGTTCGGTATACAGGCACTGTGATGAATACCAGTTTAAAGCTTGTGCAAAAAAAAACATGTGCATTAAATACTCTAATGAATCTGTACATTTACTATTGAAAACAAACTGTGGAAAGAATTGTTTTAATTATTTAAGTAAAATCATTTATTTATATTTATAAATTATATTTCAAATAATACACATCAGACACATCAAACAACTAAATAAATAAATATTAGAGTTCAATATACAAAGATTTGAGTTCATTACTTTCTGTGCCTTGTATGGATCTATAAAATGCATATATCTGATTCATTAATATGATGCCCCTATTTAAATACAATACACCCTTAACTGAATATTTAAGTGGATTATGCAAATTCATCTTCCTCTTGAACCTTCATAATCAGTTCTCTATCAGTGTGCAGCTCAATAATTCAGACAACAATATGGAGCGTAAAGTTTTGGGATTTACAGTACTGTTACTGGCTTCTCAATGTATGATTCCAGTCTTTACTGCTCAGAATATAATGGTTTATTTTTATCTGTATTTACACATATTTATCATGTTTTATTTTGCAGATTGTTGGTGTCAGACACTGACTGAGTCTGAAGCTATAGTCATCAAACCTGGAGAATCCCATAAACTGACATGTACTGCCTCTGGTTTGGACTTTGATAATAAATGGATGGCTTGGATCAGACAGAAGTCTGGAAAAGAACTGGAATGGCTGGCATTGATCAGATATGATAGCCAGTATATGTATTACTCCCAGTCTGTCCAAGGACGATTCACCATCTCCAGAGACAACAGTAGGAAGCAGGTGTATCTGCAGATGAACAGCCTGAAGAATGAAGACACTGCTGTATATTATTGTGCCCGAGAGACACAGTGACTGAAATGACTGGAGCGCTGTGCGCAAAAACTGACATTTCAATAAAGCTTATGAACATTTCAATAAAGCTTGTTATTCTTTTGCTTGGTCATGTTTTTAACATTAAAAAAAGCTAATAGGTCTCTAGAGTCTGTCTTAACAAAATAACATTGCAGAGGCTAAAGACACAGCTGTAGTAATCGCCTTTACTAAAACACAGTCCTGTACCCACTCTCACCAGAACAAGTCACTGTTGATCTGTTTGAAAAACACTCAGAAGGTACACGCACCTGCCAACTGTAACAAAATTTAAAAAAAAAAAAAGTTATATCAAGAGGTGGTACTATTGTTCCTGAAACGAATCGCAATGGACTCAAGCTCCACAGACTCTACAGTTTTTGTTAATTCAGGGTTTCAATGCAAATGATCTGATGTCCGTTCCATATTTAAACAACTACACTGTTGAGTGGAGGACTCATCACCAGTTCAGCCTTGACATTAATCATGTTCACTTCATATCTCTTGCTGTTGTTGGTTGCTGTGTCTGGTAAATATATTTATAGGACAAAATAAACTCTTTTCTTAGTGTAAATAAATGCATAATCCTGATTATGTGTACATTTTATGTTTATCCACAGGTATTGACTCTCAGGTTGTGCTCACACAGTCTGAACAGTCAGTAGTTGTGACTCCAGGTGGTTCCTACAAACTGACCTGTGCCTGCAGTGGATTCACTGTTAGTAGCTATAGCATGTATTGGATCCGTCAGGCACCTGGAAAAGGACTTGAATGGATTATTTATTATTATTCAGATTCTGATAAGAGCTCAGCTCAGTCAGTGCAGGGCAGGTTCACAGCATCTAAGGACAGCTCTAATTTCTATCTGCACATGAATCAGCTGAAGACTGAAGACACTGCGGTGTATTACTGTGCAAGAGAGACACTGTGGAAACACTAATACAGACAGCTGTTCAAAAACTCAGATGGGCATCGTTGAGATACAAAAACTGAAAAAGGGGTAGAGCCTCTGAAGTGACATAGGCCAGTCTACAGTGTTTTGAATGTACATACATCAAATACAAAAACCTGTTATTAAGCTTCGGGACCATTTTGGGGATTTCCGCCTGGATTTGGCCTACCCAAATTGAAAAGCTTCCCATACCCACATATAGTGCTCTAAATACAAAATTTTGGTGTCATTTTACAGGAAACCCTTTGAAGATACATAAAATCATTGCTGAAAGTGATAAAAATGATAGTATATGTTATCTGTGCTGTAATAAAGCCCCTAAAAAAGAGGCGCTTTTGATTTTTTTTTTTATAAATTCTCATTTGAAAGTGTATAACTCAGTCCCTGAGTGCAGTAGCACCCTGTAGACAGTTCTGGTTGTTTCCTCTAGATGTCAGCAAACACTGGAAAAAAGAATTTTGTCTCTATCATGTTGTACGCAAGAGTTATTCAAATGCACCTGAAGGGAAGAATTTTACTTTTTTATGTAATTTCCGCTTCATGTAATTTCCACCTACACAAATGTAAAGTCTTTCCATACCCATATACAGTGGTATAAATGCAATATCCCAGTGTCATTTTACAGAAAAACCCTTTGAAATTACATAAAACACTGCTGAAAGTGATAAATATTACAGTATATGTTGTCTATTTGTAGCTGTTTGTGGCTGACTGAAGCAGTCATCGGAGTTGGAATGTGATGCTTGTCTTTTTTCTCAGAGTGATCATATTTCACTGTGCAATTCTTTGAACTATGATTGTCACACAATGAAATAAACTACATGGACAAATTTCTTAGAATGAGAGCTTTCTTGAAATATATGACTTTACTGTTTTGTGAAAAATATAAAAAATACAATTGCCTAGAAAATGTATTACTTCTACTAATAATACACTGTCAAGATGGAGCTTATTTTAACAAAACAACAACAAAAAACCCTGGAAGAAATGATTAAAATAATTAAAATATTAAACTTAATACACACCATAATGCACCAAGTGCACCTGTAATGCAGCATCCTTTAAATACATCCTGATAATCCAGAAGGCAGATACATGTGGAATCACAACCAGCTCTTGAAACTCCTTATGCCCACAACTGACACACTAATACCTGTTATACTAATCCAGAAAGGAGAGGAAACAACAACAATACACAAAAAAAAAAAAAAAAAAGATTCATTCTAAACAGGAAATTAGTTTCGAAATTAGACATCTAAAAAATGAACCATCAATGAGGTGCTGGTGAATTTCCAAGAACAATTGATCTTTCCACCGTAGATTGTTAACACCAACCACAGGCCAGACTCGGTGATCTGGTTGCATCTCAGAAACATTGACACAATACAAAATAACACACCATGAATAAATTACAGAACAAAGATGTACACTGATGAAGTAATATATCCTTTATCAAATGTTATTGTCAAGATTTTTCCCTTGTCTACTGTTTCCCTGGTACTGTTTTCAGATTACTGCATTAAACTACTAGGTCTACAAACCTCCAACGATGCAAATAATTTTGTGGGAAGGGCAACATCTCCCAGACTCCTGAAAGATTGTGTTATAAGCTGAACCTTCAGTCAGTGCATATGTCCAGTGACTAAAACAGCTGCAGTGTAACCTATAACTGTTTTACTGCCTTTTAGTTTGAGTTTTGTTATTCTAATGGAGACGCTGCTGTATGGACTCCTACTGATGATTAGTGCATGTGAGAATTCTAATTAGCAGATTGTTATTGTTATTTCATTTTTTCTAATCTATCTAACATTCATGCCTTTTTTTTTTTTTTTTTTTTTTTTTTTTCTCAGCTGTTAGTGGTCAGTCTTTGACCTCCTCAGATTCTGTGGTGAAAACACCGTGAGAATCAGTCACTCTGTCCTGCAGTGTGTCTGGATTCTCAATGAGCAGCTGGTACAGCTGGATCCGTCAGAAACCAGGGAGAGGACTGGAGTGGATTGGGTGTATAGATAGCGGCACAACTGCATATTATGCTCAGTCTCTACAAGGCCAGTTCTCAATCACCAAAGACACCAGCAAAAACATGCTGTATTTAGAGGTGAAAAGCCTGAAGACTGAAGACACAGCTGTTTATTACTGTGCAAGACAGTCACAGTTACACAAAAAACTGCAGGGCTGAACAAAAACTATTCATGTGATCTCTGAGGGCTCAGGATCATTGTTCAGTACACTCCCCCAAAATTCAAGCTACATTTTAAATATTTATTTAAACCCTTAACACTTTTCATGGAGGTCTTCCTAAATGCACGAGAAGTATTATAGGCATACTGCAATCTTTAAGTTATAAAACTTGTTAAATCTCTGAAAACTTGTTAAATCTAAAAATCTGAATAAACTATATATATATATATATATATATATATATATAGTTTATATATATATATACTGTAAATAAATCTTTTTTCACAACAATGTCAGGATATATAATTTTACAGAACAAAATGTCTAGATTGCTAGAATAAACACATTCACAAATTAAAATGTAATTGAACTCTTGTGTGATCTTTCAGCACTTGTAAGTTAAAGGAATATCTTTGAATGATGATCTTTTGAACAAGTTTTCCGTCAAACAGTGCAGAATCAAATGATGAATCAATGGTGATAGCTTTAGAAATGTCTAGGTAACACTTTATTTTGATGGTCCCATTTATTCATTCTGTTGACTATAAATAACATTGCACCTACATGTCAATTAACTCTCATTAGAGTATTAGTAGACTTTCTACTTAAAGGGTTAGTTCACCCAAAAATGAAAATTCTGTCATTTATTACTCACGCGTTAATCTTCGGAACGCAAATTAAGATATTTTTGTTGAAATCCGATGGCTCCATGAGGCCTGCATAGCCAGCAATGACATTACCTCTCTCAAGATCCATAAAGGTACTAAAAACATATTAAAATAACCTTATACTTGGTTATGTTGCTGTGTTTAGAATTACCTAATCATCAAGCTCATGTGAAAAATTACACTGTTTTCACCTGAAATGACGTTGACTAACTCTAAATCTGAGCAGTTTTTGTAAGGTTTTTCTAAAGTTCTTGGTTACATGCTACTTAAAAGAGCCATGGGCCACAAAGAGCTTATGAAGCATCAATGAAATCTCATTGTTGAAATTTACAGCTCAGGTGAGGGCTAAAAAAATGACCAAGGCATGGCACAACATACATCCTGATAAGCTGCAAATCCAGATACATGTGGAACTACAAACTGCATGGCCGGTTCTAAAATTAGTTATATTGTGTGGCATATATCTCTAGCATGCCTCTGAATTCTCCCTCGCAGACACGTCTCAGCACTGTTTGTCGTTCTTCATGGGATTGCTCCAGCCCTCTGTTGTAACTCTAACTGGAATTATTTCTGAGCAGTTTTCTGAAGCTTCCAATCACCTCGTTTGTGATCGCTTCTCAGGATAGCCACTGACTGACTAAGCAAATAATAATCACAATCACACTCTAATCTCTAGTCAGATGCACTCAAACCACATTGATGCACAATAATAGAAGAAATATCAGAGAATATTGATTCCCAGGCCAGGAAAAATAATGTAAATAAATAAAATACTTTATCAGCATATTACAATCTTTGTTGTATTCCAAGTAGCCTGCATGTACAGCGTCCATATGGCCTATTGAGTTATACATCCATCTTGCAGAATCAGCAAAAATAATTAAAAAATAAATAAAAGGGATAATTAAAATGTTATATTTATAGTTACTGACATGTTTACAATCCACAGGACAACATTCACATTTTACATTTACATTTACAATAACAACTGAATTTATAAAAATTACCACATTCAAAAGTTTACATATATGCTTGATTCTTAATACTGCGTGTTATTTCCTGGATGATTTGTTGTTGTTGTTTTGTGATAATTGTTCATGAGTCTTGAGCACTTAAACTGCCTATTGTTTTTCAGAAAAATCCTCCAGGTCCTGCACATTAATTGGTTATTAAGAATAAAAAGTTTCAACTTTTGAACTGGGTGATTTTTGTCTAAATCCAATAATTATTCTGTCTTGTGGACTATATGTAAACGTCTGCTATGTGAAATAGCTGCACCAGGGCAGCACTAAATAAATTATGATCCCTCTTTTTTTTTTTTTTTTAATTATTATTATTTATTATTTATTTTTTTTTAAGATTGTGCAAGGTATAGGCCTATGTAAACTTGTGACCATAACTCCATAACTGTATATTAAGGATTTTGTTCAAATTACTTTTGGTGCAATAAACAATCCTAAGTAGTTTGTCTTCATTTTTTGCTCAAGACACATTAGAGAAAATATAAAAAAAAATCTGTTAAATGCATTTATTATTCAAAATTCAGATTATTCAAATAGTAAAAAAGAGTAGCCTCTCTGACACTGATACCAATGACACTCATAAGAAAGGAGGCAAAGCAATAAATAAAAATCCTTTCTGAGCTAGAAACTGGATTGTTGAAAATGACAGGATATGGGTCAATATGAAATGGTAACACTTTAGAATAATGGTCCGTCATTAATAAGTAACTATGCAGTAAGTAATGCAGGACTAATGAGTAGTACTACATTAACACTTCAGCTACTACTATTAACTAACAAGCTTAACTAATCAGTAAGTAATATCGAATTTAGGAGATAGTTCCTTATTAGGTAATCAATAATTACTGAATGAGATTAGCATAATTAATAACTATTAACTAACAGGCAAATTGTAAAGAACATTATTGTGTGTCTGAGATGTAATCAGTCATCATTTTTAATCTGAATATAGTCATAAAATGCATCACTAATTACTCAAGTGCTACCTAGTTACTATGCAGGAACTACTAGTGATCTGGACCATTATTTTAAAGTGAAAAACATCTTTTTCACTTTAAAATAATGGTCCAGATCATTAGTAGTTCTTGAAGATTTTATTTTTTTACTCAGAACATGGTCATAAAATGCATCACTAATTAATCAAGTACCTAGTCATTCTTCAAGAACTACTAGTGATCTGGACCATTATTTTAAAGTGAAAAAGATGTTTTTCCCTTTAAAATAATGGTCCTGATCACTAGTAGTTCCTGCATAGTGACTAGGTAACACCTGAGTAATTAATGATGCATTTCATGACCACGTTAAGAGTAAAAAAAAAAAAAAAAAAAAAGACAATATTGCTCACATCTCAGACACTTTAATGTTGTGATTAATAATTAGTAATTATTTATAATTATTATTTTACCTATTGTTTATTAATGATGTCAGTCTCATTCTGTAATTACTGATTAGCTAATAAGGAACTATCTTAGTCCTAAATTTGATATTACTTACTGATTAGTTAAGCTTGTTTCTATATTAGTTAATAAAATGTTAATGTAGTACTACTCATTAGTCCTGCATTACTTCCTGCATAGTTACTTATTAATGACGGACCATTATTCTAAAGTGTTACGCAACCGAGTTCTAAGGCATTCCGGTGTGTGATTTTTAACAACTGATAAGTTAAATGTTATATCCACATTGTTGAATATCTTTAAATGAAGATCTTTTGAACAGGTTTTCAGACTAAACAGTGCAAAAATCATGAAATAAGCTTTTGGAAAAACTATATTATATATATATATATATATATATATATATATATATATATATATATATATATATATATGTGATTTTTTTAAAACATTAAACATGTTTGACAATTCATAATTACCTACCTGACCTATTAAATAAGAATAACAATATGTTGAAAGGCAGACATGGTTACAGAGGTTATTAAAGTTATGGAAAATAGAAATGTACCTTTAGAGGGCAGTCTATGCAAACTGTCCCCTTTTAAAAGGTCCCCTATTCATCAGACACAAAACTTGACGTTCCTGCATCAGGTTCCTCTTTTCATAACATGGCAATGGATATTGTGTCTAAACTGGGTTTTATCTTCATGTTTTGTCTCACAGAATGTAAGAAGGGCTTTTGAAAACCTGTTGACATTCAGACTTATTCATGTGTACTGTTGTAAATATTAATAGTAATTATAAATATATAAATATAATAGTCTGAGTCAGTAGGCTACTGTGGGTATCTTTTTTTCATATTTATTTTCATATAAAAGCAACAGAATTAGGTGTCTGATCCACTATTTGTGCTATGAAACGTGAGAACAATGACCCAATGGTGAAAAAGGGCTGATCTGTGTTTGCCTGTAAGCATTCAAGTACAGCACACTGAAGCTCTACAATTTTGCTACAGTCCGTTATTCACTTTCACATGAACGTAACACAACATCACATCTGTTTTTAATGGAACTCAGAGGAGGTCGTATACTCATGCCTTCTTTGAAAAATAATCTCATTTATTCATGTCACAGAAGGACAATATTATATCTAAGATGTGGAACTATTGTCCCTGAAATTAACCTCAATGGCCTCAAGATTTAGTTTTGCTAATTCAGGGTTTCAATGCAAATGATCTGATGTCCGTTCCATATTTAAACAACTACACTGTTGAGTGGAGGACTCATCACCAGTTCAGCCTTGACATTAATCATGTTCACTTCATATCTCCTGCTGTTGTTGGTCGCTGTGTCTTGTAAGTATATTAGGACAAAATAAACTTGACGTTCCTGCATCAGGAACGTCTCAGATACAACATGTATAGTACAAATGTATAGTATAATGCAATGTAAGTCGCTTTGGATAAAAGCGTCTGCCAAATGCATAAATGTAAATGTAAATGTAAACTATTTTCTTACTGTAAATACTGTACATAATCCTGATTATTTGTACATTTTATGTTTATCCACAGGTATTGACTCTCAGGTTGTGCTCACACAGTCTGAACAGTCAGTAGTTGTGACTCCAGGTGGTTCCCACAAACTGACTTGTGCCTGCAGTGGATTCACTGTTAGTGGCACTAGCATGTATTGGATCCGTCAGGCACCTGGAAAAGGACTTGAATGGATTATTTATTATTATTCAGATTCTGATAAGAGCTCAGCTCAGTCAGTGCAGGGCAGGTTCACAGCATCTAAGGACAGCTCTAATTTCTATCTGCACATGAATCAGCTGAAGACTGAAGACACTGCGGTGTATTACTGTGCAAGACAGACACTGTGGAAACACTAATACAGACAGCTGTTCAAAAACTCATCATGAGGCAGACGTGGTTGAGCTGATAAAGGGGAAGATGATATAAAGTGATAACGTGGATCTAAAATGTTTTGAATGTACATACATTTAAATACAAAAAAAACATGCTGCTATTAAAATGATTATTTATTTCGAATCATACTGACTAGTCAGTTTCCCACAGTATGTCTCAGTATGAAGCAGATCTGTTCAGTCTAGCCTACATTCTCTTATATTAATAATGGACTGGATTTTTTTTTTTTTTTTTTTTAATAACCCTTCTACCAAATAACTTAATTAACTCTACTAATACATGGGTATTGTCAAGATGGAGCTTATTTTATGTATTCATTTTTTTTTTTTTTTTTTTTTTTTTTTTTTTTAAAGCTTAAGTTATAGTTTTTAAAAGAATTCAAATATTAAACTTAACATGTACCATGATGCACCAAGTGCACCTTTAACTCCAGCATCCTTTAAATACATCCTGATGAGCTGTAAATCCAGCCTACAAGGCAGGAACCAGAACCTCTTGATAGGAACTCCTTGTGCCCAAAAACAACTGACACCGTAATTTGTTACCACCAATCCCAGGCCAGACTTGGTGAACTGGTTGCATCTCAGAAACATTGACACAATACCAAATAACACACCATGAATAAATTACAGAACAAAGTACTACTATACTACTACTGTAATAAAGTTCAGATTACTGCATTAAACTACAAACCTCCAAAGATACAAATGATTTTGTGGGAAGAGTCAACATCTCCCAGACTCCTGAAAGATTGTGTTATAAGCTGAACTTTCAGTCAGTGCATGTGTCCAGTGACTAAAACAGCTGCAGTGTAGCCTACAACTGTTTTACTGCCTTTTAGTTTGACAGTTTTGTTGTTGTAATGGAGATGCTGCTGTATGGACTCCTACTGATGATTAGTGCATGTGAGAAAATCTGATCCATAGTGGATTATTATTGTTATTTCATTTTTCTAATTCATCTAACATCATTTTGTTTTTTCAGCTGTTAGTGGTCAGTCTTTGACCTCCTCAGATTCTGTGGTGAAAACACCAGGAGAATCAGTCACTCTGTCCTGCAGTGTGTCTGGAATCTCAATGAGCAGCTACTGGATGCACTGGATCTGTCATTTTTCATTACACTTCCCTAAAATTCAACAAGCTACATTATACTTCATACGTCTTCATGGAGGTCTTTCTAAATGAACGTAAAGCATTATAAGCATTATAGAATATTGATCTAATGCAGAAAAAAAGTGATCTTTAAGTCTTGTTAACACTTGTTAAATCTGTATGTTTTAGTAATTGATGACATTTTCTTATATACATATATATATATATATATATATATATATATATATATATATATATATATATATATATATATATATAATTGTCAGGGAGTCAACACAGTCACCAAATCCCAATCACCCGATTAGCACCTGTCAGCAATCATCAGCCAGCTCTATATAACCGCACTCCTCCTGTTCACTCACTGTCTGGTCTCAACCATACCATGTTGTGTTACCTGACCCACTTACCTGCTATACACTTACCTGTTGTTCCTGTTAACTGTCCAGTGTTCTCCTCAGCTCCTGTTCTCCACCGTCTCCATGCTCCTCAGCTCCTACTGGATCCCCTGGAAAAACACCAGGACTGAATCAAGATAAGCCACACAAAGACTTTCCCTCTCCCAGCCTGCTTACCTGGACAGTTATCTCTTCTGTTGTCTTCATCACTGTTTAATAAACCTGCTGCTGTTTGTATCACTTACCTCTGAGTCCCTCGTCTATCTGCTGACAATATTCTTTTAGAACTGGTATGTTAAATTAATTAATATCTTTGAATGATGATCTTTTGAACAGGTTTTCAGTCTAAATAGTGCAGAATCAATGATCATTCAATGATGATAGAAGCAAATACGCTTTAGCTATACAAACATTTTTGCAAAAATTCATAATTAGCTACTAAGTCTCTGAACTAGTAAATAAGAGAGACTGTCCTCCAAAAAAAAAAAAAAAAAAAAAAAAAAAAACGACCCTATAGGTCGTTTTTCAAGCACCTTATTACGACCTATATTTACGTTTTAAAGTCATGCGCCCTCTAGCTGGCGTAAAAATAATGACAGTGTCGTGTTACGTCTGTCGTCATGAAATGACATATGACTGTCGTTACCAATCAAAATGCATGTTCATTTAAATGCAATGTGTGGTGGTTTTACACCATTTCTCCTATTTCCATTTAGCAAAACTCATTTTTTATTAACAACTACACCCACCCCATTCCTAAACCTAACCTTAGTGATTTATAGCGCATATACACTTTATGAGTACATGCGTTCCCTGGGATCGAACCCACGATCGCATGATCACATGATTGCATATTGTTATTGCAAAGCTCTGCCAATTGAGCTACACGAAACCTGAAGTATGACGCAGATAAAAGGGAACAATGCATTAAAATGAAAGTGTCCTGTTGTCGTATTGGTTGGAGAACATGTTGGTTTAGAGGGCAGTCTATGCAAACCTACTTCTTGTCCCTTTTAAAAGCTCCTACTCTATTCATCTACATACACAAAACTTGTTTGTGACTTTCTTGCATCAGGTTCCTCTTTTCATAACATGGCAATGGATATTGTGTCTAAACTGGGTTTTATCTTCATGTTTGTTCTCACAGAATGTAAGAAGGGCTTTTGAAAACCTGTCGACAATCAGACTTATTCATGTGTACTGTTGTAAATGTTAATGTTGAACTGCTCATTTTTTAGTCTGTTGGTGTCAGACACTGACTGAGTCAGTCAGCGGTCATAACTTTTTCATAACTTTTTTTTTGTTCCACAAGATAAAATAGTCATACAAGTTTGGTATAGCATGTGGGTCACTAATTAATGGAAGAATGTTCATTTTCAAAGTATCGGTTTAAAACTGTCTAAATCCAGTCAAGTCGCTCTGATCATTTGCTTTAAACAGCAAATTCTGTCCTCATCTACTCACATCCTGTGGGACAAAATGTCAAACATGCTTCATACAAAAGAAATACAAGGTAATAAAAATTTTGCTATTCGACAATACAGTATGTAGGGTTGAGGTTTGAACCTTTGTCCCCTTTCTAAACAAATGTTGAACCTCTAGACTAGTGGCTCTCAAACCTGTCCTGGTAGCCTACCAACAGCCCTGCACATTTTCTATGTATCCCTATATCTGACACACTCATTTCAGGTCTTGCAGTCTCTACTAATGAGCTCATGAGTTGAATCAGGTGTGATAGATGAGGGAAAAATACAAAATGTGTAGAGCTGGTGGTTCTCCAGGACAGGTCTGAGAACCACTGCTCTAGACTCTCACCTTACAATTATATAAAGAACTATTAAGTAGTTGTTTTCCCCTCTGGTCATGTCTAATCTATTGGAAATCTATTTCTAACTGACTATAGCCATAATCTATATAGACAATATGGACAGACTCTCAGAGCATGGATCTTATTACAACAACTTCATCAAAACTGAGCCAAGAAATTTAGATACTTTAAATCACTTGAAAAAAAAAAAAAAAAAAAAAATGGTTACATTGTTGTTCCTGTGTAACTCTTCTGCATCATCATATTAGTAACACCTCCTCACATTTTCACCCACATTTTACTCTCCATGTTTACTCTTCAAATTCACTCAAATTAAGCTCAACAATAATCAAACATGTCCAATAAAATTATAATTTAATAAACACAGTTCATCAATAGTGATTTTACCTCAGCATGTAATTTTGACATTTTGCTATTTTCTAGCCAAATTGAAAGCTTTTCTAGCATTCGATAGACTGATAGATGCTCTACATTGATGTAATTTATTTTTATTCCACAGATATAGGTTGATACATTATAGTTTTCATCGAAAATCCACATATAAATTATATCAATGTAAGTGAGTTTACTCTTGATTGCAATAAAAAATGTGTATTTTTTCACCTTTGACGGAGTATTTTATCTATCCTATAGAAAACAATTGTAGAATTCGTTTGCTTACTATAAAAGCTAGAAGTGTTTTGAGGCCTCTTGGCCTATGTGACTATAAGGGTCAGATGTATCTGGGAAGTTAGCTTGGCCACTAAACATATTTTGCTGGTAGTTTTCCACCAGACAACAGGAGGGTGTGAAATGAAAAAGATCATTATTAAGGGCGTGAAGGCTTCTTGCCTCCGGGGAGTGTTGATTGTTTTTGATTCAATGTTTCATTTTGCCTGTGAGAAAGGGTTGACCATCAATTGGCAGAATTCCACCACGAAAGATAAATGACAAAAGATGTAGACTAGCTGGCAGTCGGCCACCCTTACAAAGAGAATTATCTCTTGCATAAGCAACACCTGCAGTTTAATTGGAGAAGTGTGACTGTAGCAAAATGTTGAGGAGTACGTGGGAGACACCAGGAAGAGAAAGGGAGAAGAGCACCTGTAAATGAGATCATGGAAAAGAATTGTAGGGGTGGATCTTACACTGTTTTAACAGATAAAAAAAAAATGTATAAAAACTCTGCCCTGACTAGAGAGATTCAGATGTGGAGCTGGCATCTCACTTTGTTGCTTGTAATATCGTTGAACTCCTGGGACCTGAAACTTCGACTCTGAGAGTTTTTCTTTGAGACCAGAACTGAAGGGACACAGAGACAGTGAATTTGCCACAACACCTTCTGTTAACAATTAGACTTAGAGTTCAAAAGAATTCATTCAATGAATTGCTTTCATTATTTTCTTCATTTCTTTATTATTTCTCTTTTTATTTCTAAATAATTGCGATGCTATCCAAGTTTCTGGAATAGCAGATGTGATTCTAACCAAAACAACATTGTATGCATTGACTTTCTTTGTATGGAGAAAAAAAAAAAGGCACTAACTAACAGACATCCTAACAGCTAAGCTCAAAACACCCATAGTAAAAACTTTACTTTTACTACACCCACACTAGTAACAGCCTGATTTATACTTTGATTTCTGCACTTGGCCAGAATTAGTATTAGTAATATTAATATAAAACATTGCTGAGAAATAACAAAAGAGTAGATTATTCTATCTGTCTGGTGTTGAATTGATTTGAAGATTTAATGCATTTTGAAATGCATGTATTATTACAGACGTGATAAAATGTATGTCAGCAAGCTTCTGTACTGTCCTAAAAATGATTCAGATTCAAAGAAAACTGAATAACAAAATTGTATCAAATCAATCAGAATTCAGTCACGAATACTTTTCAATCAATTTTCTCAGTTTTACCACAGTTACCTTGTTTTGCCTTTGTATGCAAATGACATGATTTAGGGAGGGTCAGTGTAACACAAACTCTAAAAGTACTTGCTATAAAACCAAGTTCTCAGTCAGTGTTTGTGTCCTGCAGCTGCAGTGCAACTAAATATCATTAATATCATTTTACAGTTTTGGGGTGATAATGGAAATGCTACTGTATGGAGTTCTGCTGTTGATTATTTCATGTGAGAAACTCTCAAATTCTTCTCAGTTAAAGGTGCACTGTTCTAACTAAACTAACGTTAATTGTCTCTGTTTTTCAGCTGTTAGTGGTCAGTCTTTGACCTCCTCAGATTCTGTGGTGAAAAGACCAGGAGAATCAGTCACTCTGTCCTGCAGTGTGTCTGGAATCTCAATGAGCAGCTGGTGGATGCACTGGATCCGTCAGAAACCAGGGAGAGGACTGGAGTGGATTGGGTATATAGAAACTGGCACAACTGCATATTATGCTCAGTCTCTTCAAGGCCACAGCTGTTTATTACTGTGCAAGAGATTCACAGTTACACAAAAAACTGCAGGGCTGAACAAAAACTATTCATGCACGAGATCACTGAAGCAATAAATGCAAATGTCCCCACAATTCAACACATTTCTTGTTTAGAATTGTTGTTTAAAACATTTGAATACTTCTGTATAAACAACTTTCATGTGAATTAGTACACTGTAGTGGCAAATATTATGGGCTATGCAAATTAAAATGTTCTTTCTGCCTTATAAACTCTTCATATTTATCTCCTTTTCAGTGTTTTGTCATTGAGATTTTTAACAAAAACTGCTGCAAAAATGGTCCTCAGAATTACTTGTTTCATAAGCATATCAATCGACAGTAAGTAAGATTTATTTTTAAACACTTCAGTGCATATATATTTAATTAATTTTCATGTCTTTGCTGTCAAGTCATATATATTTTTCACTTTATTGCTAAAACTCAAGTGTCCCATAAATTCTTTTTTTTTTTTATTTTAACAGTAAAGTCAGTCAATAAGTCAGTCGTCCTCAAGCCTGGGAACGAACATAAACTGACCTGTACTTTTTCAGGATTTAGCATTAGCAGTGCAGTTATTTCATGGATAAGACAGTCTGAAGGGAAAGGGCTTGCGTGGATCTCATATATTTCTGCTCCAAGCAGCGGTAGCAAATATTACTCTAAAACTTTTGGCGGACAATTCACTATATCCAGAGATAACAGTAAAATGCAGGTGTATCTGCACATGACAAACCTACAGGGTGAGGACACTGTGTCTGAAAAACACTGTATATTTTCAATATGATGTTAACATCTAGTTGAATAAACACCTCTTAAAATAAGCATCCACGGGATGGTTTCAAAATCCAGACGTTTTCAGAGACAGGAGAAGAGATATTTTGATGATTGCTGTGTACAGAATTTATCTGAGAAAGCCATGGCTCGTAAAACATACATGATTATTTCACCACACGGTGTCAGTGCTCGTCTTAAAGGGTTAGTTCACCCAAAAATGAAAATAATGTCATTTATTACTTACCCTCATGCCTTTCCACACCCGTAAGACCTTTGTTAATCTTCAAAATGCAAATTAAGATATTTTTGGCTCAGTGAGGCCTGCATAGCCAGCAATGACATTTCCTCTCTCAAGATCCCTTAATATACTAAAAACATATTTAAATCAGTTCATGTGAGTACAGTGGTTCAATATTAATATTATAAAGTGACGAGAATATTTTGGTGCGCCAAAAAAAACAAAAAAAAAACGACTTATATAGTGATGGCCGATTTCAAAACACTGCTTCATGAAGCTTTGGAGCGTTATGAATCAGCGGTTCGGAGCACCAAAGTCACGTGATTTCAGCAGTTTGGCGGTTTGACACGCAATCCGAATCATGATTCAACACGCTGATTCATAACGCTCTGAAGCTTCAAAAATATTATCGTCGCTTTATAATATTAATATTATTGTCGCTTTATAATACAGGTGCTGGTCATATAATTAGAATATCATCAAAAAGTTGATTTATTTTACTAATTCCATTCAAAAAGTGAAACTTGTATATTATATTCATTCATTACACACAGACTGATTTATTTCAAATGTTTATTTCTTTTAATTTGTATGATTATAACTGACAACTAAGGAAAATCCCAAATTCAGTATCTCAGAAAATTAGAATATTACTTAAGACCAATACAAAGAAAGGATTTTTAGAAATCTTGGCCAACTGAAAAGTATGAGCATGTACAGCACTCAATACTTAGTTGGGGCTCCTTTTGCCTGAATTTTTGCAAAAATTTCACTTTTTGAATGGAATTAGTTAATAAATCAACTTTTTGATGATATTCTAATTATATGACCAGCACCTGTATTAATATTGAACCACTGTACTGACATGTGTAGTGATTTTGGACTAGCCTCACTCGAGGGTACCACAAATTTAGTGGTTTATGGTCTTAAATATTAATATTAATATTTTGTATTAATATTAATATTGAGTCAGATGATTCTTTCCAATATTGTCGGGGCACCAGTCAAGTCTCACCTTGACAATAAAGAACAATCATGGAAGATTGTTGACTGAATTACAATTATATAAATTGGAGGAAGTTCATCATCTGACCAATCTGAAGGATTTGTGAGAAATCATTAACTTGTACAGCCTCTTACGGTTTTATCAACACAATGAAGACACAAGTGTAATAAATGGATTTTATTAACAAAAGGATAGACAAGAGTAACTAACAACTACTGAATGGATAAAGTGCAAAAAGACTGATAATTGCAAGTGAATGAGTAGGATGTTACTATGGCAGTTACAAGTTAATCTTATGGAAAGATAAACTGTAGTTTCTCTAGAAGAAATAAGGTGAACCTTATTCTGAATTCAACAAATAAACCGAGAGATTATTTGTTATTAACTGATATCAGCTATGCAAAATCTAATGCAAATTAGATAATCATATACTGACAATATACACTAATGCCAAGGTCTCTAGAAAGAGGTTTGGTAAGTGATATTTACGTCTGCCTGGTCGTGCTGAATCCGAGCGGTGAAGTCTTCCTCTTGTTGAGCTGGACAGCGTTGCAGTGGGAAGAAAGGAGTTGAAAATCCGTTTCACAGCCTTGAATACGAAGTACTTGTGAAAGTTGAACTCCTGGAGCACAGAGAAGGTCCTTTTCCTGGAACATACAGAAGAAGAAGCCTTGAAGAAGCCTTGAAGGTTCTGATGTCTGTGCAGATGATCCTTATTCTCTGGAACAAGCAGACGGAAGGATCTGTAGATTCTGAAGTCAGTGCAGATCCGGACAGTCTGGAACACGCAGATCTGGAGGATCTCTGATGAGAGGATTTTGAAGTTGGTGCAGAAGATATTTTGAAGATGGGGGGCTAAGCTTGTCGTGGTTGTCTCAGTTGCAGTTTTCAAACTTCCCAAATTCACTCCTTGCAGAACTTCCTTGTTTCTTTCTTTAGAACTTCAGAGTCTTGAGAGAGCAACTTCACAACTCTGTGGAGTTGGACTTAGCTTAGCATATCTTGGGACCGGAACCTTGAACCGGGACTGGAACAGGAACTGGAGCCTGGAACCAGAACGGGAAACTGCAGCAACCTGACAACAGGACAACTGGAACAGCTCTCGGTCTCAGAAACAAGTCTTTTAACCTGTCCCGAGAAGGAGGGAAATGCAAATTGGCACCTTTCAGATGCAGTGTTTTGATTGGCTGATGCTGTCAGAGGTGGTTGTTGGATGGCCCCCCTCTTGCATGAGGTTCATTTGCATAGCTTAAAGTTCATGTTTAGAACAATGTCCTTAAGGTTTTTCCTATGCATAATTCACTTTCCAAACCAATTTCAGATTAACCTAGGCATTGTCCTGAAAACATAAAGACCAAACATCATTGAGTTATATTGAACTTTTACCTATGCATTAATGTATACCTTAATAGGCAAGTTTGTATATTTTGCATGTACACAAACAACACTCATTAAGTATATAGAGTACTGATAATAGAAATGGAGAAGATTTGCTCCATTTTGTCCACTGTGTGTCTATTTTGTGTCCTTTGTGACTTCAAGTTACATAGCAAAACCTGTCTGGTGAGTGGAGTTCAGTTCACACCTCAGGTCTTAGGACTGGGGTGAACAATGGGGGAGAATGGTGATAGAATTAGCCTGCTCAATGACATGCTAATGTCATCATTCTTCCTTTGCACAAATGGTCAGGGTGATTGTCTTGATAGGCTTATCTGCTAGCCTATCTGTTCTCTTGTTTGCTTCTCTTGGAGGTGTGAGTTTTGGAGTCCTGTGCTTTTCATCATGGCAGATGAGCAGATGAGGTGATGAGGGGAGTCTTCCCTCATGTCTGCCTGCTGATCACTGCACATGAACTGATTTAAATATCTTTTTAGTACTTTAATGGATCTTGAGAGAGAAAGTATCATTGCTGGCTATGCAGGCCTCACTGAGCCATCAGATTTCAACAGAAATATCTTAATTTGTGTTCCGAAGATTAACAAAGGTCTTACGGGTGTGGAACGGCATGAGGGTGAGTAATAAATTACATTATTTTCATTTTTGGGTGAACTAACCCTTTAACTAGTAACGGCAAGGCTGCAGTGTGTGTGAGACCTGATGAATGAGATCAGAATGAACATATTTATTCATTTAAATTAAATATTTTGCGTCATTTTTCATTGAAAATTGCATTTGTCAAAATTCATAATATTCAAAGCAGTCGCGCTGTGAACGCATTTCTGATTAAGATTTAACACATCATTAAATTTCTTTAAGGCAGTTAAGGCGCATTCATCTTTTAAATACTGCTCTTACGAAAATTAACCATGGTTTACTACAAGTATAAAAACCAAAAAACAATGATTATAGTTAAACCATGGTAACCACAAATCAACCATAGTATTTGTAGTAAAACTGTGGTAATACAACTTTCCTCTATTCGTATTGTGTCGGGAAATCGTGAAAACTGAGGTAAGGGTGCCATTGTTAGAATTACAGCCGCCAGATCACTGCAGTAACAGAATTCACCCATTAGTTTTGATTGCGTTGGGACCGGAAATAGCGATACACTGCTTCACTTACCGGAAATAAGAAGTGGGATAAAGGTCTATTATTAGTAAAGAAATATGTAGGGGTGAGTGAGGTACAATTTACTGTGGGGTTAGTTGTAACACACATGGTTTGAATACTTCCACACATGGTAGCTGTCAGGATACATACACAGGCTGGACATGAAGGTTAGCTAAATCTAGTACTTGATTTAGGTCACACAACATAAACTGGTGCAGGGAACAATGGAATGTAGTAATTATTGTGTGGATGGATGATATAATAAGAATAGTCTTATTGAAGAAAGTGAATATAGATCGGAAAGCACACACCTCAGCGTCAGAAAGATAAGCTGTTTTCAGGAGTAACACCAGGAGATAATCAAAGAGTTCAGCGGAGATCATTCACAGGAGAACTGGAGAAAGTTCGCTAGAATACAGGAGATTGCTGGATAGAGAGTCTGTATCCAAATCAAGGCCAGGCAAAGACTGAACTGAGGTGTGTGCTTTTATGCTGGGGCTGATGAGGGTGTGCTGATTGAGTGCAGGTGTTCAGAATTCAGGTGATTGGGATCGTTGTGTGGTGGTGAGAGAGACTGGTGACTCTGTGACACTAGCATGATGAAACTTAGGCTGTGTCCGAAATCTCCCCCTATACCCTTAAATAGGGCACTATTTGAGGGGACAGCCATTTGTAGTGGTGTCCGAAACCATAGTGGACGATGTTGAGCGCACTCATTCAATCCTACAATGCACCGCAATAACGAGTGTACAACCGATGCACGCTCAACGGCTAAAGAATACCCATAATGCACTGTGAGAGTCGCGCGCTAAATGAATTCCCGCGTCTTGCTAGGAGATGGCGCCCACAGCTGAATCAATCATCCATTCATTTCCAAACTGCGCTGATCCAACATAATATCATACAGGTATAAATTCCTTTTTAATTGATCATTAAATCGTTTAAAAGGTTTTGCTAGTTTCCATGGCAGAGTTCAACGTAAATATTCATTACTAATAGAGCTGCCAGTTTGCTACATTTCAAATGATTATTAAACAGCAAGCACAAACTATGTGAAATTGGCAGCCCCTCCGGTGCATTCTGTGTCCGAATTCACTCACTCATTTTATTCACTCCTTCAAGTGGACTATATTAGTGGAGTAATGTAGGGAATAGTGAATGAGGCTATAGGGGGCGATTTCGAACACAGCATTAGCGTATTTATTTTACATTTATTTAACAATAGCAAAAGTACATTTCTTAAGTTAATTTTTCATCTATTTTTTTTTTTTTTTTTTTTTTTTTTTAAATTAGACAAATCTGATATTTAAATCTCCAATCTGTTATTTAGCAGTTTTGGTAGTTATTTAATGTCTAATGTCTAACTTTCTGCATACATTAAAAAAAAAAAAAAATACAATAAGGTGATTATTATTAAAATAATTACATATCACAAAACTGAAGTACTTCAAATTACTTTAAAAATGTGGTTAAATTGTTGAGCTCATGTGCCATTCATGCAGCATCATATCCCACAATTAAAAAAAAAACTGATATGTTGTTTACAATAAACAATGGCTATGTTTGATTTTGATTTTTTTTTTTTTTTTTTTGTTTAATGTAAAATCTGCTGGAGGATGGGCTATGCAAATTGAAATGTACATTCTGCCTTATAAACTCTTCATGTTTATCTAATTTTCATTGTTTTGTCAGTGAGAGGTTTAACAAAAACTGCTGCAAAAATGGTTCTCAGAATTACATGTTTCATAAGCATATTAATCTCTATGGACAATGAGTAAGATTTATTTTTTTTAGAACTTCAGTGCATATATTTTATTTTTTTTTATCTGTTTTCTGTAAATTCAGGCATAATTTTCACTTTTATTTTTGCTAAAACTGAAGTACCTCTTTACTCGATTTGCTTTTATTAACAGTGTGCAAAGGTCACACACTGACTGAGTCCGAGTCAGTCATCCTCAAACCTGGGAACGAACATAAACTGACCTCTGGTATTAAAGTTGATGATGCATATATTTCATGGATAAGACAGGCTGAAGGGAAAGGGCTCGAGTGGATCTCACATATTTCTGCTCCAAGCGGCAGTGGCAAATATTACTCTAAAACTGTTGAAGGACGATTCACCATCTCCAGAGACAACAGTAAAATGCAAGTGTATCTGCACATGAAAAATCTGCAGGCTGAGGACACTGGTGTTTATTACTGTGCCCGAAAAAAACAGTAACACAAGAGGCTGCTGAGCTGTATAAACTTATGTGCTTTAGAGACATTCACTGTTCATGCCATATTTTATTCCAAACACTTCAGATGGATAATCTGAAAAAAAGACCCATCTCTCATTCATCAACATCAGCATCAGTACTCTATAATTACTGTTCACACATAAACATGGTACTCCAATTATTAGTATAGTATATTTAATTATAATAATCCAATTATTATATTAAAAATATTGTTTTCATTTGTAATCAATTATTATTAGCTAGAAAATAAGTAACTATAAGGTGAACAGCAGACATGGTTACAGAGGTTAATAAGGACACAGAAAATGTAAATGTACCTTTAGAGGGCAGTCTATGCAAACCTACCTACGGTCCCTTTTAAAAGCCCCCACTCTATTCATCTACAGACACAAAACTTGTGTGACTTTCCTGCATCAGATTCCTCTTTTCATAACATGGAAATGGATATTGTGTCTAAACTGTGTTTTATCTTCATGTTTGTTCTCACAGAATGTAAGAAGGGCTTTTAAAAACCTGTTGAAAATCAGACGTATTCATGTGTACTGTTGTAAATGTTAATGTTGAACTGCTCATTTTTCAGTCTGTTGGTGTCAGACACTGACTGAGTCTGAGTCAGCGGTCATTAAACCTGGAGGATCTCACAGACTTACCTGTACAGCCTCTGGATTTAGCAGTGACCAGGACTTGGCTTGGATCAGACAGGCTGCAGGAGGAGGTCTGGAGTGGCTGGCATACATCTCATCTGGCAGTGGCTCTATATACTGCTCTCAGTCTGTTCAGGGTCGGTTCACCATCTCCAGAGACAACAGCAAGAAACAGATGTATCTGCAGATGAATAATATGAAGAATGAAGACACTGCTGTATATTATTGTGCAAGAGAGTCACAGTGACAAATACAACTACAGTACTGCACAAAATCTGAATTCAACAAACAGACATGTGTCTGTATTTATTTATATCCACTGGAGCTTTAAAATGTAATAATTTACTTCTTTTTTTTTTTTTTTTTTTACATTAATTACTTTTACTCACAAATCACAAATATTATCTGAGCAATTACAGTAAAATTACAGTTAGTTTAAAACACAATAATGTAGAAAAATATTTTCATAGGTACATGTATGTTTTAACTAATCAAAAACTGCCAATAAGAACATGTATACTCATTTATGAGATATTAGGCTAAAAAATCATCTTGGGTTACGACTGTAACCATGCTTTCCTGAAAGGGATCCTCTAGTGAGCATTGTTGTGCTGTATTGTGTATTGTTTTGTAGGGATAAAATAAACTCTTGGATTTCATCAAAAATATCTAAATTTGTGTTCCGAAGATGAACAAAGTTCTTACTGGTTTGGAACGACAAGATGACAGAAAGTTCATTTTTGGGTGAACTAACCCTTTAATGGAGAAAATCTACAGACTGAGAACACAGTTGTGTATTACTGTGCCAGAAGAACAGAACATGAGAAAACAGCACAAGCACTGTACATGAACTACTATAGTCAATAACACCCATTATATGTGTAAATAAAACATTCATGATTATATTATCACTGATGTATTGCATTTACACATTTACATTTACGCATTTAGCAGACGCTTTTATCCAAAGTGACTTATAAGAGAGGAACAAAGTTGTCAAGGATTCAACAATATTTGTAATATACAATGGCGGGTTTCTTTGATAACCAGGTTTATTTGAGATTAGTAAGCAAGCTAGAGAAGAGAATACATACAGAGATATTTTTTATTATTATTGATTCTTGAAATATGACACTTAAAATGACAGTTCGCTCAAAAATAAAAACTATCCCTTTTGTTGATTTTGTCCAGTTTTAAGCCAAAACAAATAATTTAAGCCATAAGTCATAAAACTAGATGGATGTAAACTAGATCAAGACTCATGTATTGTTATTGCCTGCATAATGCTGTTATTAACTCTCTGATCTCTTTGTGAATTCCTGAAAGTGAGCCTATGCTAAAGATGCAAACACTTTATGAAAGCATTTTAGGTCACAGACCCTGAAGCTTCACAATAGTATCCTGATTTAACTCAGTTAATAATATGCAAATGTTCACCATCCACATGAGAGAATAAGAGTGTCAGTTTCCTCGAGTACAGGATCAGTCCACTAACACTAGGACAAAAGCTGTGTGGATGTCCTGTCTGACTCTGAAATCAATCATGAGTCAAATTCTACTCATTTTATGTGTCTTTTTACCATGTGAGTGGATTCATTTAGTCACATCAGAAAAGTGAATCTTTCTGTTGCTGACTGTAATTATTCAAATATTTATATAGAAACAGATGAAATGAGACTGACTCTCACAGTATGTTGTTGTCTTTTTCAGATGTTTCTGGGATCTCTCTGACCTCGTCTCCTGCACAGATTAAAGCTCCTGGTCAGTCAGTGAAGTTGTCCTGTCAGATCTCTGGATATGCCCTCAAAGACTATGGCACAGCTTGGATCAGGCAGCCTCCTGGAAAAGCCATGGAGTGGATCGGGATCATATGGGGCAGTGGATCGATAGACTCTGGAAATTCCTTCAAGAGTCGCTTCACTATTTCCAGAGACACGGACCGGAATGAGCTGTACTTAGACATCAGCAGCCTGCAGACTGAAGACACAGCTGTGTATTACTGTGCAAAGACAGACACAGTGGCTCAGCTCAATGTGAGAAAGTGACAAAAACAGTCACTCAGATTTGTATTTATTTGTTTCTAACTTTAATTATTTTTCTTTCATCCAACTTATAATTTACTGTACTCCATGCCAAAAAGTGATCAGTTCATTCAAATGTACAGTACTCTTGCTTTAATTGCTGTAGTGACGCTCAAAAATAAGCAAAGTCACACAATCAGTCACATACATGTTAACAAATCTTTATATATTCAAATAATTTTGTAGGGAGGATAATTCATATGTCATTTAAATACCCAAGGGACTGTGTTATAAACTGAATTGAGTCAGTACTTGTGTTCAGATGCTGTGCAGATAAATATCTTCTTATTCTTTTCACTTGAAAGTTTTAGGGTGATAATGGAAATGTTGCTCTATCGAGAAACTTTTAATTCTTCTGAATTATATACAGTCATCGCACTGTTCTATTTCATCAATTATTTTTCATTATTATAACATTAACTTCCCATGTATTTTAGCTGTTAGTGGTCAGTCTTTGAATTCTGTAGTGAAAAACTCTGGAGAATCCGTTATTCTCTCCTGCAGTGTCTCATATCTCAGCTGGTAGCTATCAGTGCTAAAATCAGTCTTGCATCACACCAATTTGAAATAAGCATGCACATTTTAAAAGGTATGCAAGGTAAAAAAAAAAAAAAAAAAAATGTTCAAACCTTTCCAAAAACACTGGCATAAATCCCAAACTGAGGGAAGAGAAAAATGTGAAAACTCATGTCATATGAAAATAAACTACACTGACTGAATAAAAAATAGACTCAGAATCTACTACAGTTTAAGCTATTATTTCTAGTCACTAAATCATTTTGAGTCTTACATTTTTTTTTTTACACTTTTTACACTTTGTTTCATGCCATATTCAACATGCAAATTAAACTTCCACTCCCTCTTACGACTGGCATAACAGACTTATTTATGTCTGTGTTTCACGTGGTGTTCAGTATTTCAGCTCAACCTCTGAGTAATCATGTTTTGTACATTTGTTTGTAATGTCGATACAGGCAGCTTCATCCTGTGAGGTTTCTTAACTGTTAAAGACACTCATTGGAAAAATATAATATAATATAATAATAGCACAAGGTTTAAAACTTATCGACCTCAGGACAAAACCTATGGAGGGTATCAGCCATGTTTGTGCTACATGAGGTTAAAAACAGTATAGCCTGAAAATAAAGTGTTACCAAAATGTCTTTTATGTATCAACAAAATAATAATGCATAAGCAATGAAAGACTGTATAAATTACTATAGTAATTTATACAGTCTTTCATTGCTTATGCATTAGTATTTTGTATATATAAGTAAATGTGGACTACACACACTCGTGACAGAAATAAAGTCAGGTTGATACAGCCATATTTTATATTGTTTAAGACTTGAATAAAAAGTTATTTTTGATGGTAACACATTTTTATGTTACCTGACAAAGCATTTATTACAATGTGTGTTACGTTATCATAATATATATTACATCATTATGTGTATATCATTTATTTATATATTATCTTTTATAAATATATATATAAATATATATGAAGTTTTTCCCATCTTCATCTGAAAAACGTCTCAGGTTACGTATGTAACCATGGTTCCCTGAGAACAGGGAACGAGACTCTGCGTTCGAGACGCATATGGGGAACGTCACTCGTGACCCGGTGTTCGAAACCACTATCAAAAAACTCCAATCCTATCGGCCGGCGACAGCCTATGACGTCATATGGCGCGACCCGGAAGTATAAAGGAGCGCCTAGGGAAGCAGTCAGTATCAATCGTCTTTGAGGGACTGTTCCGCAGGCAGCCCGAAGCATGGCAGGGAAACGCAGAGTCTCGTTCCCTGTTCTCAGGGAACCATGGTTACATACGTAACCTGAGACGTTCCCTTTCGAAAGGGAACTTCAACTCTGCGTTCGAGACGCATATGGGGAACGATATACCCACGCCGCCATGCTTGAGGAGAGTGCATGCCAAAGAATGGCTAGGACAAGAGAACAGTTCTGTAGAAACTGCAGCAACTCCCCTCGGGTCACACCAGGCTGTCAGTGACAGCATTCCCTATGGCCAACAGCCCAAGCTAAGCCCAAGGAAGGCCCTCCAGAGGAAAAGGCCTACCAGGACCGCTAAAGGCATCTGAGATCAACTTTTCCGCAGATAAAGTGGTCTTTTTAAGGGAATGTGGTCAAGGAACCGAAAGGAACCCCGACCAGTCACTAGAGGGGGAACGAAGTCACCCTCAATGCCACCAGGGAGGCCGACCTGGTCTGTTATAGGACAAACTTAGTCTTGGCCAACCCTGTCTGAAAGCAGAATCTTCAAAACGCATTCTTCATAGAAGAGAGCAGGAAAGAGCGACTGCAAAAGGCAGGAGCAACTCAAACCCACGCGTAGAGATGGGCATCCTGGAGAGCAGAACTCAGCTGAGTGCTATGAACCCTCACATTGAGGGGAGTAAAATTCGCTCATTCTAGGATCTACTCAGTGCTTAAATTAACGCACTGAGGAGGCTGTGCGCTAAACACCTGTTATACAGGGGAGCACAAACCAGCCTAGGGCTGAATCTTAGGAGGAGGCCTGATTAAGGCCTACCACCATGATCAGCTTAGGGAGCTAAGCACTATTACAAACATAACCCTGAAAGGGAAGTACAAAGCTCACCTAACAGGTAGACCATGCAATGGGCACATAATCATGGAGGCCGAAGAGGGGCCTACAGCATGATAGTAGCTATATGTGAAAACAGAAGTAAATTCAGAAAGTGGCCTGGAGGGGCCACTCTGAACATCTGCCTTCTGGAACAGACAGGAAAACTTCAAAGGCAGCAGGAGGGGCTGCCAATGTGCCCGCATGACCATCCACCTAACACAATCCAACAAGCAGTGCACTCAGTAAAAGCACCTTTTACTCTTTAAAGCAAGAGGAGTACAGCGTATGCCGACACGTATTAAGGAAGGCCTGGAGGGGCCTATAACCTCAACAAACACGTGGCATCAGCTCGTGGCAGTGTTTTAGACACCAGGACCGATAAATAACCGAACTAAAGGAGGTTACATTTATCACCTGGGCCTCTGGCCAACCGGAAGTGTATATAGATAAATCTAAAGAGAAATATACACAAACATACACCAGTATGTTCCAAAAAGGCGGCCCATAGGGCCTAGCAACCTTTAAGACACACGGCGTAAGTCTAGTGGCCATTCCTAGGAGCACAATAGATCCACCCTAGACGCTAGGTGGCTATTAGCTCAACTAGAGTAAAATCAGACTCAGGGAGGCAGATGTAGTTTAAACCAAACCTCAGTAAGGTCTCAGCATTCACCCTGAGGGGCCAGCCACTCAAAGGTACTCGGTAAAAGCACCCTAATACTCTCACAGCGAGAGGAGTACATAGCTGAACTCCACATGCTACACCGGAGGCCGAAGTAGGCCTACCTTAGTAAACACGTGGCATCAGCAAGTGGCTATAATAACCATACCAACCAATGGGCCATGTATACAGATCTTTTACTTAAAAAGGGATACATAAAACGCTGCCATACAACGTGAACAGGCCTGTTTAGGGCCTATCCGTGAACGATGGGGCGTGGCCGATGGTGGTATGGTTTCCTGAGCATCCTGCCAGCAAGTCAAACTAAAAAAGAGGCCTTAAGGGGCCTACAACCTCAGCGACAAGTGGCGTTCAGCCCTAAAGCAAATAAATACAACTGTGCCAACATGTCAATAAAAAGGAGGCCTAAAGGGGGCCTACCATATAAACAACACGAGGCTTCAGCACGTTTTGAATAAAAGAGCCAAGCTACAGGGAACCAGTTTAACTAACTGCAACCTGAGCTAAGCTACACATTCCAACAGGCAATGTACCCTAACATAGAAGGCTAAAGGGGACCAAACAAGCCAAATGGTCTAAGGAAGGCCCATAAGGCCTACACCTCAAACAAACACATGGCAAGGCCTGTGGTAGTATAAATACGTGAGCAAGCACTGATCAAGTAACAGTATGCATGGAAACAAATGCTAACTAGAAGGAGGCTAGACAAACAGGCCTACAATCTAAGTTATATGCAAATAACCGTTAAGAGACCACAGAAAAGGGGTTAAAATAGCAACCATCTTTCCTCAGAAAGTGGTACTACCACCCTAAATATGCGAGCCAACAGGTAAAGCACCAAATAACAATAAACCAGCTAAAGGGGAATAAAGTCATCAAATCTCTAAAGCGGCTAAAGAAAGCCCGCTAAATAGAGAGCAGGTGCCAACCTGAGGCAGCATAAGCTCACATAAAATGTAGGGCAAAAGTCCAGAACACTCAAAGTCATACAATGCTGTAATTAATATGCTATTTCTAAAGAGGAAATAATTTTCTCCAAACAGATTCTCAAATCTGTACCAAGCCCAAGAGGACGGAAGCTAAAAACTTAGCAACGTCAACTCAGACTTGTTTAAGAAAACAAGTGGCTCAGAGGAAAAAATACAATTTCCACAGCATAAATGTTCTAGAAGTGGGGCCTAGCAACACCGCATGACTTATCTAAACAAAGATAAGGGCCTAGTCCACCTGAGATAACAGCAGCAGGGAGTCTAAAAACAGTCTACACTTAGCTGTTAAACTCAACAATTGCACCTACATAGCAAGGCGGTAATGGGCATACGGCCTAACAACTCCCTCAGGAGGAGGCCAGAAGTAGGAAATATATATATCCAGAGGATAATATATATAAAAGGGGTTATAAAATAACACAGTAAACCTAGCTCTAGCCTGGCCGCTAAGCTATGGGCCTAAACCAACACAGGCACCAAAGAGCCTAATAAAACCTGTTATTCGCTTCCAAATCTCATAGAAGGAGAAAGGAAGCGAAGTTCACAAGCAGACATGTCAGGTGGCCAAAAGAAGCCACCGATACATGTAAACTGAAGTAGTAAGTGCCAACCCAAACTATACTGAAGATAGCTGAGAAGCTAAAGAAGACTAAACAGCAGCCATTTTGTGGCCTGCTCAGTCAACTTAAAAACCACTTCAGTTTTCTGCCCAAAACCCCTAAATATATTTTACTGTTACATGTTCAGGAAAATATAATATACATAGGAACAAAACAAGGTCAAAATTTAGGAAATAAATCGGACCTTGTCTTACCTTTCCGCGGCTCAAAGACCAAGGACTCTCCCTTCAGATATAGACAGAAGGATATCAACCTGGTTCTTAGGCCAAGAACCCTTTCACTATCAAGCCAGAAGGCGGGCCGTCAGAGAAAAAACTCATCATGGGCCCAGCCGTCAGCCTGACTGTTCAAAGGTTGTTTCCTGAACATGCATTAAAAACATTCCCGGGAGGCCGGGGAAGAGGGGCGGGGGTAGAAATTAATCTACCTCCGCCAGAGAGGAGACCGATTACCGGCGCTGCTGGCACCTGTACTCAATCACCTCCCTCAAGTCTTGCTTCCTCTTCCTCGTGTCCCGCCGTTTTTGCGACTTACTCCGAGGTGGAGGAGGCGCTCGAGCGGCAACACTGGATCGCTGGCCCTGTCTCTGAGCCTCGGCTCGAGACGGGCCAGGGCCTCCCGGCTGTCTGGGCCCAGAATCGGATCTGAGCGGTATGCAATTCTTATAAGCTGCTGAGCGCGCCCTTGCCTCTCTGAACCTTCCGACGACCGTCTCAACGGAGCCGCCGAAAAGCTCAGAAGGCGAGACTGGGGCATCAAGGAGAAAGCCCTTCTCTTTCTCCCCGATGTCCGCCATGTTCAACCACAGATGTCTCTCCGTAGCCACCATGGCCGCCATCGATCGACCGATCGAGGCAGCCGTCTGCTTGGTGGCCCGGAGAGCGAGATCCGTAGTGCGGCGCAGCTCAGCTACCGCATCAGGGGACAAACCCTGCCCCTGATCCAGATCCTTCAGCAGATCAGCCTGGTAGGCTTGCAACACCGCCATGGAGTGCAAAGCCGCACCAGCCTGACCTGCAGCAGCGTATGCCCTGCCGTTCAAACGAGATGTCATCTTAAGGGGTTTGGACGGCAGGACCGGAGCTTTAAATGTCGGTGCACTGCCAGTGACGAGATAGTTCGCAAACGTCTCGTCAATAGGCGGCATCGACGCATACCCGTGCTGGCGCAATCCCTCCACATCAGCGAAATTTCCCCGCTGATGTGAATGTATTCTCGCCGAGTACGGGTTCTTCCATGCCTTCTCGATCTCAACATGTAGATCAGGAAGAAAAGGAAGGCTCACCGGAGTTACGGGGTTATGGTCAGAAAGAAATCGTTCGTCCAACCTACCGCGAACGACCTCTCTCCTCTCGCGCACCCACGGCAGCTGCAGTCTGCCCGCAGTGCGCTCCATAACCTCCAATAACTCAGCATACGCTGGGCAAGGAGGCTTGGAGAAAGAGGCTGTCTCACTCGCCTCTTCCTCCACCGCCATCTCCTGCTCACGGGGGCTAGCTGCCAGAAGAACACTCGCTCCTGGATCCGATGATGTCAAAGATAAGACATCATCATCATCCAGGAGCTCATCCCCGCCAGCCGCCGCAGGAGGCCGAGAGACAGTAACACCCCTCTCAAACTCCGCGGCGAGCTCCATCTGCGAGCCCCATGAATGCAGCCGCCGCTCTGCCTCAGCACGAGCAGGGCCAGATCCACCGGGCACAGATGCCGACACCCCTTCCCTCGAGAAGAGGGCCAGGCGGGAACGGAGCGTTTTCATAGGAAAACGCTCACAATTCACACAGACAGCACCCTCAAGCACTGTCCGTGCGTGTTCTTCTCCCAAACAGTGAACGCAAAGGTTGTGTGTATCTTCCGGTGTCAAGAATCTCGGACATGGATCAGCACACTTCCTAAAACGTTTAGTCTTGTCCTCAGACATGATAAATACCTTGTAAGAAGACGAGGTGGCACGATAGTGGCAGAAACACAAACAGTCCCGAAAAGATGAAAGATACTGACTGCTTCCCTAGGCGCTCCTTTATACTTCCGGGTCGCGCCATATGACGTCATAGGCTGTCGCCGGCCAATAGGATTGGAGTTTTTTGATAGTGGTTTCGAACACCGGGTCACGAGTGACGTTCCCCATATGCGTCTCGAACGCAGAGTTGAAGTTCCCTTTCGAAAGGGAACAGGGTCATCACTGAGTAACACTGAGGGCAGTGCAACAGATTTTGTTTAGTTTTTAAGACCCTCCCTTAATCAAATGAAGTCTGAAACATAGTCTGTTCTCTGCTCAATAAATGCTTTGATTTTTCACTTCTTCACACACCAGAAACATAATTTTTGCATGGAACTAAGCATATTAAATTCATGCAGACAAAGTGATTTTTTATTTTTCTCTCTGAATGTTTTAGTCACTGGTGTAAACTAAATAAAACAATCTGGAAATCTCTCATATATAATCTTTTCTTTTCACAAAAATGTAAGGATATATACTTTTAAGGAACAAAATGTTGAATTCATGCTAGAATAAAAAAAATAAATAAATAAAAAACATTAACGAATTAAAATGTAGTTCTAAGGCATTCCAATGTGTGATTTTTAACAACCGATAAGTTAAATGTTACATCCATACATACAAATGTTACAAATGTTACATATCTTTAAATGAAGATCTTTTGAACAGGTTTTCAGACTAAATAGTGCAAAAATCATGAAAAAAAAAAAAAAAAAAGCTTTTGGAAAAAAGCTTTTTTTTTATTTTGATTTTTTAAAACATTAAACATTTTATTCATAAAAAATTGTCTTGTGAATTTACAGGTAGTTACTGGCAAAAAAAAAGTTGCCAATACTTTACTGTTAATTTTACAGTTCTTTACCGTAATCTACATTTCAGTATGTTACTGTAAAAATACCATGCACTCAATTAAAACTCATCAACTAATTTCATTTACAGAAATCGACGGCCTTAAATTGTCTGACTGCCATTTAAATTCATAAACTTATATTTATAATTATATGAGCATATTATTCATTTGAACTTATTTTGTTTGAGCCCACTAAAAAAAAGAAATAACTGAATTCATTAAAACTAGAAACATCAAGTCAGCTTAAATCTCTTACAGATAACTGCTAGCTAATAACAGCACATGGGCAATTACAATTAGCTAAGAGATTGTCATTGCATCAGCAACTACACAGTTACTGCCTTTAAATAAAGCAACATGCAGCATAACATAAGTGTTTCTGCATCATCACTGACTGAATCACAGGCTCTACTCTTCTGCACAATGGTGACACACAAAACTCAGACAACAGAAACCCTTTAAATCCCAACAAAACATTAAACACCAACATCTAGTGCAAAAACACACTAAAAAAAAAAAACACTTCAATTCAACATTTACTCAGATCTATTATTGAGTGGTATTAACTTTCACTAATACTTTTAAATGAAATGAACTTGTTTTGTTTAATAAATTTGACTGTTACATTTTTGTCAGACACAGACGGGAACAAGACAGTAAGTATTACAACAGGTGGTTTATTTGAAAACAGAGGCATGAACACAAGAATCACAGACGAATGGTGGGCTGATAAGAGCACGTTGAGCAAAGTCACTTAGCTGAATGTTAACAGAGTTCTTTTTGATATGTTGCAGGTTCGACGAAGGAAGACAGGATGAGACGAAGGAGTGGAGACACAGGAACATTGGAGGAGAGGTAAGGAGTTCAGGTATGTGTGAACAAGACCAGACACTGAAGTGCAGGGAGTGAGAGTTCTTATAGTGCTGGTGTGATGAGGTGATCAGTATTGGGAACGAGTGGGCGGAGTGTGGAGATCTGGTGACGATGTGTTGTGATTGTTGGTGGTGGGAACTGACTCCGTGACAGTTTTACAGTACATTGCTGTTTTTTCATGATTTTACAGAAAACTACTGGCAACAGAGTTGTTGAAAATTAATTTACAGTTTATTACTGTAGAAAAGTGTTTTGCTATGCGTGTTTATTCATCTTACACCTTTAACCCTTTAAACTCCACAACAAAACCCCTAGTGTTTAATAAACACTTATGTGTCCACACTACAGAGTGTTAGAGTAACACTGAAGCAGTGTTGAAGTTAATGAGATAATTTAATGATTAATTAAGTGATAATTGAGAATTAGTGACAAACACCTGGGGCCTGTACCATGATGGTAGTTGAACAAACTCAGGGTTATAGGATTAGTTTCGAGTTGACAAAACCAAACCACTCCAATCCGGCTTTGTTGGTACCATGATGCTTATCATCAACTTTCTCTGTCAATTCAGGCTTTGATCCTGAGTTTGTGGAGCACGTGCACATGAATGCGTGACATCAGTGGTGAACAGCCATTCCTTGCAACAGAGATAAACTGTGATTCACTTCTCGCGAGAGAGCCAGCGCCATTCAAAACTCTTTTGCTGAAAATGAAGAATTTAAAGCATTTACACTAATGGAAAATACTTGTCTGTGAAAGAGGACAAATAAAAGAAATGATCTTTCTCTCTCAGTGCAAGTGAAAGTTGTGAAGTTAGTTTATATAGTTGATAATATATAGCAATAGAGACTCAAACATACAAGGTCACATGTAGTCATATTTAATGAGTATATTTACTCCTTATTTATATTACATATATGGTCTATATATATTAATATTCATTGAAACTAAATGCTAAATAACAACTGTTAAACTAAACTTGCGTGTGTGTAATGGATTAATAAAAATATAGATCATATAATTATACAAATCATATATAAATCATAAATAATTCAAGTAATTATCATTAAAACCAGACAATTTCATTGTTAAATATTTGTTTTTACTATATAATGACCTTTAATTTGGAGGAAGAGAAACTGGGGGAGTGACTTTATTGTGTTGGATGTGTCAGTGTCACTTTGCTCACATCTGATTGGTCCAATTTCAGTTTGAGATCTCTGAACCAGAACATAACCTGCCCCGGAGCAGGTTAGCCGTGGAGCGTAAGTCACTATGGTGATGAACACGGCTAAAAGCCAAGTTACTTTCATGGTACCTAAAACCCAGGATTGGTGCAAACTAATCTGAAACTTACCTGGCTAGCCAGCTAATCCAGCTTCATGGTACAGGCCCCAGCTGTTAACAAGCAGAATCACTGAAGGAAAATAAACAAGAACAGAAAAAAGACAATCAGAAACAAAAGAACTACAACTGACTTCCAGCCACAGCCTTAGATGAAATCAACTGAAGATAAAAAAAAAAAAGACATTAAATCCCTCAATATCTCAGCCGAGGAGGGTTAAACAACAAAAATAATATTACCAACTTCACTTATTACTAACCAGATTGACTTTATTTCTGTCAGACGTCTACAGAAGTTCTTATTGAGAAATAACAGAGCTTCAGCTGTTGTTTCGTTTCGTTTGACGTTACCATGATGGAGGTCATTGCTCGCTTTAGTTGTGCTCTTGACACTTGACTTGTAACGTTAGTTTCTCTTTGGTTGCTGTAAATGTTTTTTTTTTTTTAAAACACGCGTTTGTTATGGCATGAAAAAAACTAAGAGAAAATATAATAGTTTGTTGTTGGTTATGTTTTGATTTTGACATGATCATTTTGTAACGCTTAATTCACTGAACTTATCCAGGGTCTAATCCATTATCAATGTTGTTGTTTTTTTTAATAAATTTACTTTTAGATTACACTGTGACACTACACCAAAGAATGAAGCAGTGCTGAGCAATCAGTTAAGAATTTTTAAACTTGTCATTTACAAAAAATGTTTAATCGATGGCATCACTTAGATTCAAACAGACATCAAGAATCATCATATGAATCTCAACAACGGTGACAATCAACAAAAACGATAAACAGATCAGCTCTGAACATCATAAAACACACTACTAAAAGTCAACACAAAAACAACAGCAAAAATAAAGGCAAACAGTAAGAATTAAAGAAAACAACCAGGCAATTCAGTTGCATAATTTATTCATGCCGCAATGCATGCTGGGAGTCATGGATGATTTTAGTACTATGCTGGTACCCAGCATGCATTGCGGCATGAAGCTTTTGATTGTCACCATTGTTGTGATTCATACGCCAATTTTTGATGTCTGTGTG
Source organism: Hypophthalmichthys molitrix (assembly GCA_037950675.1). Classification (NCBI taxonomy): domain Eukaryota; kingdom Metazoa; phylum Chordata; class Actinopteri; order Cypriniformes; family Xenocyprididae; genus Hypophthalmichthys; species Hypophthalmichthys molitrix. Next base: position 28,255,005 of record CM075494.1, on the reverse strand, counting down.
ACTTTCAGTAATTCAAAATACTTTGAGCACAAACTGTATTCAAAAATTCTTCATATTTTCTGGTTGTAGCAGCACTGATGGATCTTATGTGTAGAATCACAGGAATACCATAAAAAAGTATAAAACATCACCTATATTTAGATTCATAAAATGGAAAGGAAAAGGAGGAGGAAGCCAAGCAACAGAAACAAATAAAAAGTGTTGTAACTTTCAATCTGTTTTGAAATAAGTTGTTTTTCAAATAAAGGTTTCCAAGTGATATCAGATTGTTTGCGTTTTTTTTTTTTTTTGTTTGTTTGTTTTTGTTTTTTTTTATTACTTACCCTGTAACTACATGAAACAAGGGTGTAACAAGCACCACTTTAATTTACAGCCCGCAATGTCATACTTACCCTGTAATCAGGGCTTGACATTAACACCCGCCAACCCGCCAAATGCGGGTAGATTTCAGCTGTGGCGGGTAAGACAGCCACTCCCACTAGCCACTTTGGCGGGTTGAATATAACTTCAGCCAAAGGTAGCCAAGCTCGTCGTAGCACAAAATTACAATCCAATCACAATTCGTTATCGATTGACTTGCTGTTAGTGAAGGCGGGATCGTGGGAATCGCGTTGAATGACACACAAGCGCTCTCTCGCGTGATCAGATCTCCTTGAATAGTCAAATACACGCACACATAGATGTCAAAATGTCCATCGTGTGGAGTATCTCGCGTGAATACAGTCAGTTATGGCTTAAGTGGACATAAACAGGTGGGTAATAACTGGATATGTGTCAGTATATTACGTATGCATTCAGCAGCCTAATTAAATAGCTGTCTGTCATTAATGTAATCAAACAACAAAAGATAATAAATAAATGTTAAATAAACCTACTATATCTGAAAAAAGAGTTTAGGCTATTTAATTTACTATTGTATTTGTAATTTGCTAATTTGCTTCTTTGTTCTTTTTATATAGCCTAGCAAATATAACTTATACAATTATAAAATGTATCATATTATGGTCATATTAACCACCCCTTGCCCACCCGTACATACCAGCTGATATACCATGTAGGCCTAGTCTTGATTTTGGTGGTCAATCTGCATTTGAATGTTTGAAAGGGTTTTAAATCTAGCTAATCAAGTAAAATGACTCAAAATCAAGTAATTTTAGCATGTCAAAGTCAACTTTAATCATATAAAATGTAATTTCCCAACAGCAGTAGTGGCTAGTAGGCTAGTAACTTTGGAAAACCACTAGCCACAGTGGCTGGTGAGCAAAAAAGTTAATGTCAAGCCCTGCCTGTAACTACATGAAACGAGTATATTTCCTCATGTATTAAAAAAGATTGCAATAGTTCTTTCTATTTGCCTTGAAACAACTTAATCAGTGCACTTTCTCGCTAAATTACTCCCAAACCTAAGATTGTTGTCTATCATAATAGTACCCCTTAGTTCTAAAATACTTACAGTATAAATAATTTGTTATTTTCCTGGTTGTTACCCCTTTATTCCCAAGACTTTACATATTGTTCCCCTATACTTACATGTACTTACTTTATAGGTACACTATAATTATCGAAAGTTACGCTGTAAATTAGTTGTAATTATGCAGTACTTTCTGGGCTGTAATCTAAAACGTTATCCATCCGAAAACAATTTATCTTTCCACCATAGACTGTTACCACCAACCACAGACTTGGTGATCTGTTTGCATCTCAGAAACATTGACACAATACCAAATAACACACCATGAATAAATTACAGAACAAAGTTGTGATACTGCATTAAACTACAGTGTAAGTCTACAAGCCTCCAAAGATGCAAATAATTTTGTGGGAAGGGTCAATGTCTTTCAGACTCCTGAAAGATTGTGTTATAAGCTGAACTTTCAGTCATTGCATGTGTCCAGTGACTAAAACAGCTGCAGTGTAACCTATAACCATTTTACTGCCTTTTAGTTTGACAGTTTTTCTGTTGTAATGGAGACGCTGATGTATGGACTCCTACTGATGATTAGTGCATGTGAGAAAATCTGATGTCTAGTAGATTGTTATTGTTATTTCATTTTTCTAATCCATTTAACATCAATTTTCTGTTTTTTCTTTTCTTTTCTTTTTTTTTTTTCAGCTGTTAGTGGTCAGTCTTTGACCTCCTCAGATTCTGTGGTGAAAAGACCAGGAGAATCAGTCACTCTGTCCTGCAGTGTGTCTGGAATCTCAATGAGCAGCTACTGGATGCACTGGATCCGTCAGAAACCAGGGAGAGGACTGGAGTGGATCGGGTGTATAGATACTGGCACAACTGCATATTATGCTCAGTCTCTACAAGGCCAGTTCTCAATCACCAAAGACACCAGCAAAAACATGCTGTATTTAGAGGTGAAAAGCCTGAAGACTGAAGACACAGCTGTTTATTACTGTGCAAGAGATTCACAGTTACACAATAGACTGCAGGGCTGAACAAAAACTACTCATGTGATCTCTGATGGCCCAAGAGATTTTTCCCTAAAATTCAACAAGCTACTTTAATGATTTGTATTTTTTTCTTTTTTAAAATGTTGATTTAAATCTGTAACATACTTCTTTATGGAGGTCTTTCTAAATGAACAACAAGCATTTTCAGCATACCGAATTCATGCAGACAAAGTGATCTTGTTAGTCTCGTCTTGTTTTTGTTGTTTTTTTTTTTGTTTTGTTTTTTACAGTCTCCGAGTGTTTTAGTAACTGGTGTAAACTGAATTTAAAAATCTGGAAAATCTCTCATATATAATCTTTTCTTTCACAAAAATGTATATATACTTTTATAGAATGTTGAATTCATGCTAGTAAAAAAAAAAACAAAAAAAAAACATTAAATTAAAAAGCAACCGAGTTAAGGAATTCGGATGTGTGAATTTTTTTTTTTTTTTTTAACAACTGATAAGTTAAATGTTACATCCACATTATTGAATATCTTCAAGTGATGATCTTTTGAACAGGTTTTCAGACTAAACAGTGCAGAAATAATGAAACAATTATGATAGTAGTAAATAAGGTTTAGGAAAATCTATAAACATTTTTGATTTAGATTTTTAAAACATTAAACATTTGACAATTTATAATGACATACCTGAACTAGTAAATAAGAATAAACAATACATTGAAAGGCAGACATGGTTACAGAGGTTAATAAGGACACAGAAAATAGAAATGTACCTTTAGAGGGCAGTTTATGCAAACCTTCTTCTTGTCCCTTTTAAAAGCCCCCACTCACAGAATGTAAGAAGGGCTTTTGAAAACCTGTTGACAATCAGACTTATTCATGTGTACTGTTGTAAATGTTCATGTTGAACTGCTCATTTTTCAGTCTGTTGGTGTCAGACACTGACTGAGTCTGAGTCAGCGGTCATTAAACCTGGAGGATCTCACAGACTTACCTGTACAGCCTCTGGATTAAGCCCTGCCCAACACTTTGCTTGGATCAGACAGGCTGCAGGAGGAGGTCTGCACCCACGTAGAAGGCAACGTTCTCAGGACCTTGCGCAACGTTCCCTAAAAGTTCTCTAAAGGTGACGTAAATTCCGAACCTTTACAGAACATTCGAGACGTTCCTAAAACGTCCTCTTTTGGTAATGAAAGTGCTGCAGTTCAAGGTTCCTTATATGACTTTAGGGGGATGTTTCATTTTGGTTATTTTATGGTCAAAAAAGAACGTTACAAAGAGGACATTTGGGACATTAAGAGAACATTCCCACACGGTCCTCTGTTGGTCATTTAATAACGTTCCTGATATGAGTTTAGGGGGACGTTCTATTTTGGTTATTTTATGGTCGCGCGAGAACGTTACAAAGAGGACATTTGGGAAGTTAACAGAAAGTCTTATAGTAATAGTCCCCTAAACATTCCCAGAACGTCCTGCATGTTCCCTGAAGGTTCACCAAATAACGTTCCCCAACCCTTAAAAGAACTCCACATCGTGACCGTCTCTGAACGTACTGGGAACGTTACCAGGTGACAGGTTACCCCGCTAGAAATTGAAGACTTCAGATCCAAAAGCCTGTAAGTGCCGTCTGAAATTTTCTTCTAAAATGAGCATTTTTATCAAGCTCGTATGTTTAGGTTCAGTAATTTCACTTTAATGGCAATTAATAGGTCCTTTTCATTGCCATTAAAGTGAAATTGAAATTGTGCCATTGAAGTCTTCAATTTTACATTCCCTGATAAAGTTCTCTAAAGTTCTTACATTCCCATTCTCAGAACGTCTCCACTGGTGCTAAGGACGTTGTCTAGTAACGTTCCCAGTACGTTCCGAGACGGTCACGATGTGGAGTTCTTTTAAGGGTTGGGGGACGTTATCTGGTGGACCTTCAGGGAACATTCAGGACTGTTACTATAGGACGTTCTGTTAACTTCCCAAATATCCTCTTTGTAACGTTCTCGCACGACCATAAAATAGCTAAAATAGAACGTTCCCCTAAACTCATATCGGGAACGTTATTAAATGACCAACAGAGGACCGTCTGGGAACGTTCAGTTAATGTCCCAAATATCCTCTTTGTAACATTCTTATGTGACCATAAAATAACCAAAATGGAACGTCCCCCTAAAGTCATATAAGGAACCTTGAACTGCAGCACTTTCAGTGCCAAAAAAGGATGTTTTAGGAACGTCCCGAATGTTCTGTAAAGGTTCAGAATTTTCGTCACCTTTAGAGAACTTTTAGGCAACGTTGCGCAAGGTCACGAGAACGTCGCATTCTATGTGGGTGTTTATAGAAAATAATAAAGTTTGAAGTCACCGTTATGGAGGTGAGCGTTTGCTTTAGATGGGCTCTTGATTCTTAATATTTTAACATTAGATTTTCTCTGGCTGCTTTAACTGTGTTTTCAAAACATGCTTGTTACAGCAAAAAAATGCAAAAGAAAGTCTGATCAGATGATTTTGGTTATTTAGTGATGGTGATTCAATCATCATGGAGTGTCCTGATTCACTGATCCTTTCCAGATACTGAACTTTGAGTGTGTTAACTGTTTTGCATTAATTAAAGGTTAGTTTTTTCTTTTTTTACAAGTTTTATTTATTTTTTTATTTATAATACAGACAGAGTTTTGAGCGGTGTCTTTTAGACTCACACAGACATCATGAATCATACAAAAGAAATACAAGGTAATAAAAATTTTGCTATTCGACAATACAGTATGTAGGGTTGAGGTTTGAACCTTTGTCCCCTTTCTAAACAAATGTTGAACCTCTAGACTAGTGGCTCTCAAACCTGTCCTGGTAGCCTACCAACAGCCCTGCACATTTTGTATGTATCAGTATCCCTATATCTGACACACTCATTTCAGGTCTTGCAGTCTCTACTAATGAGCTCATGAGTTGAATCAGGTGTGATAGATGAGGGAAAAATACAAAATGTGTAGAGCTGGTGGTTCTCCAGGACAGGTCTGAGAACCACTGCTCTAGACTCTCACCTTACAATTATATAAAGAACTATTAAGTAGTTGTTTTCCCCTCTGGTCATGTCTAATCTCCTGGAAATCTATTTCTAACTGTCTATAGCCATAATCTATATAGACAATATGGACAGACTCTCAGAGCATGGATCTTATTACAACAACTTCATCAAAACTGAGCCAAGAAATTTAGATACTTTAAATCACTTGAAAAAAAAAAAAAAAAAAAAAAATGTGGTTAAATTGTTGAGTTCCTGTGTAACTCTTCTGCATCATCATATTAGTAACACCTCCTCACATTTCCACCCACATTTTACTCTCCATGTTTACTCTTCAAATTCACTCTCCAATTCAACTATATAAACACACAAATTATGCTCAACAATAATCAAACATGTCCAATAAAATTATAATTTAATAAACACAGTTCATCAATGTAGTGATTTTACTTCAACAGGTAATTTTGACATTTTGCTAGTTTCTAGCCAAATTGAAAGCTTTTCTAGCATTTGATAGACTGATAGATGCTCTATGTTGATGTAATTTATTTATTTTTATTCCACAGATATAGGTTGATACATTATAGTTTTCATCTAAAATCCACATATAAATTATGATACATTATAGTTTTCATCTAAAATCCACATATAAGTTATATCAATATGAGTTTTGAGAATATGAGAATTGAGTTTACTCTTGATTGCAATTAAAATTTGTAATTTTTTTGCCTTCTGTTAACAATTAGACTTAGAGTTTAAGATAATTCATTCAGTGAATTGCTTTCATTATTTTCTTTATTTCTTTATTATTTCCTCTTTTTATTTCTAAATAATTGCGATGCTATCCAAGTTTCTGGAATTGATTCTAACCAAAACATCATTGTATGCATTCACTTTCTTTGTATGAAAAAAAAAAAAAAAAAAAAAAAAAGGCACTAACTAACAGACATCCTAACAGCTAAGCTCAAAACACCCATAATAAAAACTTTATTTTTACTACACCCACACCAGTAACAGCCTGATTTATTCCCTTTGATTTCTGCACTTGGCCAGAATTAGTAATAATTAAATGAAATATAAAACATTGCTGAGAAATAACAAAAGTTCTATTTGTTCTATCTGTCTGCTGTTAATTTGATTTGAAGATTTAATGCAATTTGAAATGCATGTATTATTACAGACGTGATAAAATGTATGGCAGCAAGCTTCTGTACTGTCCTAAAAATGATTCAGATTCAAAGAAAACTGAATAACAAAATTGTATCAAATCAATCAGAATTCAGTCATGAATAATTGAATCAATTTTCTCAGTTTTACCACAGTTACCTTGTTTTGCCTTTGTATGCAAATTACATGATTTAGGGAGGGTCAGTGTAACACAAACTCTAAAAGTACTTGCTATAAAACCAAGTTCTCAGTCAGTGTTTGTGTCCTGCAGCTGCAGTGCAAATAAATATTTTGCTCATCATTTTACAGTTTTGGGGTGATAATGGAAATGCTACTGTATGGAGTTCTGCTGTTGATTATTTCATGTGAGAAACTCTCAAATTCTTCTCAGTTAAAGGTGCACTGTTCTAACTAAACTAACGTTAATCTTCCCTGTTTTTCAGCTGTTAGTGGTCAGTCTTTGACCTCTTCAGATTCTGTGGTGAAAAGACCAGGAGAATCAGTCACTCTGTCCTGCAGTGTGTCTGGATTCTCAATGAGCAGCTACTACATGCACTGGATCCGTCAGAAACCAGGGAGAGGACTGGAGTGGATTGGGTTTATAGATAGTGGCACAACTGCATATTATGCTCAGTCTCTACAAGGCCAGTTCTCAATCACAAAAGACACCAGCAAAAACATGCTGTATTTAGAGGTGAAAAGCCTGAAGACTGAAGACACAGCTGTTTATTACTGTGCAAGACAGTCACAGTTACACAAAAAACTGCAGGGCTGAACAAAAACTATTCATGCATGAGATCACTGAAGCAAATTTACTGCAAACATCTTCAAGATTCAAAATATTAATTGTTGTGAGATGTTACATTTCCTGCAACATTTCCTCATAAACAGCTTCCAAAATCATTGTGTATAAAGGTACCTATGAACGGGATTATTGTCTGTTAAATAAATGGCTAAATAAATTGAATTCAACTGAACAGTTTGTAGCTAGTCTTAAAGAGAATTAGCATTTTCAAGATTTCCCTCAGGATTTTCCTATGGGTTTTACAATGTATTTAATGTGTTTTATTAACTTTTTTGAAGCCACTTTTTTTAAACTTGTGACTTATATGTGTTTACATGCTCGACAAATCGGACAACCATTGTATGCTAGTTCTTATATACTGTAGCAACTTGTTAGCAACTTACATTTCATAAAAGAACAACAGCAGCTTTATAAAAATTCAGATTTGAAATACAGTGTGACTGTAATTGGCTTTTAATTTAAATGGATTTGATTCAGACTCAACAATATTTATTTATGATAGATTTATACTTTATAGGAAAACTTTTATAATATTACATTTCCCATTAACTAACAGTTTTAGAGTGAATCATTGTACTGCATGGACAAATATTGCTTAAGATAAAACCATGTTTGGAGTTGGATTTTAATATTTTAGTCTGACCTTCCTTTTATTGATGCAAAATCTGCTGGAGGATGGGCTTTGCAAATTAAAATGTACCTTCTGCCTTGTAAACTCATTTTTAACTCTTTTTTTTTTTTTTTTTTTTTTTTAGTGTTTTATCAGTGAATTTATTTTAAGAAACTGCGGGAAAAAGTGTCCTCAGAATTACCTGTATTTTAATGGCCATAATATGTCTGTATGGACAGTAGGATTTAGAAACACATTATATATATATTTTTTTTCTTTTTTTATACTATTTGATTAACTAACTGCTGTAGACAACGGTCTTACTGTTATTTTAACAAAGTGCAAAAGGTCAGACACTGATTGAGTCTGAGTCAGTCGTCCTCAAACCTGGGAACGAACATAAACTGACCTGTACTTTCTCTGGAATTGGTAATAATGCAGATATTTCATGGATAAGACAGGCTGAAGGGAAAGGGCTTGAGTGGATCTCACATATTTCTGCTTCAAGCAGTAAAAGCAAATATTACTCTGAAAACCACTGAAGGATGATCCACCATCTCCAGAGACAACAGTAAACAGTAAAATGCAGGTGTATCTGCACATGACAACTGTGTATATTTTGCAGAATTTGGATTTGAATAAAAATTTGGATTGACTAAAAATATATAAACTTAATTGGCCCCTCTGAGCAAGAAAATGAGAAATGAAAAACAATAGCCTGAAAGGCAAAGAGGCAGACATGGTTGCAGAGCTTAATAAGGGCGCAGAAAATGTAAATGTACCTTTAGAGGGCAGTCTATGCAAACCTACTTCTCCTAGTTCCCTTTTAAAAAGCCCCAATCTGTTTATCTCCATACATCTGTTTTGACTGTTGCAGCAGGTTCCTCCATTCATAACATGAACATGAATATTTGGCATTTCATCTGTATGGTGATTGTATCTCAACAAGGTAATTTTGACATTTTTCTGGCAAACAGCACTTTAATTAATACAAGCTCTTCATTGATTTGTCTTTTATTCCACAGGTATCAGTGGTGATGAAATCCGATTAGATCAGTCTCCTGCTGTGATAAAGAGACCTGGAGAAACAGTGAAGATCTCCTGTAAAATATCTGGTTTTACAATGACGAGCTACTGGATGTACTGGATCAGGCAGAAGCCAGGGAAAACTCTGGAGTGGATTGGGGAAGTTAATTCTGGCTCTGGTAGAGTTAATTATGCAGATACAATGGAAAATCACTTCACACTGAGTAAGGATGTGTCTCAAAGTACACAGTATCTTGAAGCCAAGAGTCTGAGAGAAGAGGACACTGCTGTTTATTACTGTGCTCGAGAGTCACAGTGACTGCATCTGTTGAAGCAGCTTTACAATAACTGAGAACTATATATAATGAGAAAAGACCATTGGACTATGAATCATATACTTGCTCTCTTGATTATGAAGTATTAGTACTCATGGTTATAGGACCATCATGATGATATTTTTTCCTAATTTTTCTGATACCTCCTGGTTTGTATCTGGAATCAACTCAACATACTCATGACCATTCAAAGGAGTGCATTTATGGTTGATTTCCATTATATATTTATGGTAACACTTTAGATTACAGCCCGGAAAGTACTGCGTAATTACAACGAATTTACAGCGTAACTTTCAATAATTATAGTGTACCTATAAAGTAAGTACATGTAAGTATAGGGGAACAATATGTAAAGTCTTGGGAATAAAGGGGTAACAACCAGGAAAATAACAAATTATTTATACTGTAAGTATTTTAGAACTAAGGGGTACTATTATGATAAACAACAATCTTAGGTTTGGGAGCAATTTAGCGAGAAAGTGCACTGATTAAGTTGTTTCAAGGCAAATAGAAAGAACTATTGCAATCTTTTTTAATACATGGGGAAATATACTCTTGTTTCATGTAGTTACAGGGTAAGTATGACATTGTGGGCTGTAAATTTAAGTGGTGCTTGTTACACCCTTGTTTCATGTAGTTACAGGGTAAGTAATAAAAAAAATAAATAAATAAAAAAAACGCAAACAATCTGATATCACTTGGAAACCTTTATTTGAAAAACAACTTATTTCAAAACAGATTTAAAGTTACAACACTTCTTATTCATTTCTCTTTCTTGGCTTCCTCCTCCTCTTGTTCCTCTTCTTCTTTTTCTTTCTTTCCACTGATGAATCTTAGGGAATCCCATGTCAACTATAAGCACATTCTCAGCTTCACACTTTTTGCAAAACACTACACACATTGTTTTGCACAACACTAAACACACTTCTCTACATAAGACACAGAAATCTAACATAATGTCACTACTTTGCCATTTCAAGACCTTGCGTTCCAAAATACCACCCCTATAAACCAATTGATCAAACATGGCCTTCAGGTGTACAGACACTTAGGTGCTTAAAGGATTAGTCCACTTTGAAATAAAACTTTCCTGATAATTTACTCACCCCCATGTCATCCAAGATGTTCATGTCTTTATTTCTTCAGTCGAAAAGAAATTAAGGTTTTTGATGAAAACATTCCAGGATTATTCTCCTTATAGTGGACTTCAATGGACTCCACTGTTGAAGGTCAAAATTAGATGTTCATGTCTTTATTTCTTCAGTCGAAAAGAAATTAAGGTTTTTGATGAAAACATTCCAGGATTATTCTCCTTATAGTGGACTTCAATGGACTCCACTGTTGAAGGTCAAAATTACAATTTCAGTGCAGCTTCAAAGAGCTTTAAACGATACCAGATGAGGAATAAGGGTCTCATCTAGCGAAATGATCGGCCATTTTCTGAAAAATTGAGTGTAAATGAATCAAACAGAATCAGAATGTATGAACTATGTGTGTTCCATACGGTGTCAATGTTGGGTTTTATTAAATTAATGTAAAGTTTTGAATGAAGTGTTTCATTTTGCAAAAGAACTGAGGTGCTACTTGTGTGTGTACATCTGTGAATTGTGTGTAGTGTTTTGACAAAATGAGCCTTGTTTTTAAAATTGTGCTTAAGCAATCATAAAAAACCTGTAAAACACAACTAGTTTAAAAATCCTTACACCTGCGACAGGCTGCAAGCCTCTCTATATGCAAATGATTTAGTAGGGAGGATCAGTGCCACTCAGACACTCACAGGACTGTGTTATAAACTGAATCCTCAGTCAGTGTTTATGTTCTGCTGCAGTGTAGATAAATATCTTCTTATTCTCTTCATTTGACAGTTTTATAGTGATAATGGAAATGTTACTTTATGGAGTTCTCCTGATGATTATTTCATGTGAGAATGATTTCACTTCTCCAGATTATTGTTGTCATTTCATTGTTCTAAATCATCTAACATATTTTTTCTCTGTTTTTCAGCTGTTAGTGGTCAGTCTTTGACCTCTTCAGATTCTGTGGTGAAAAGGCCAGGAGAATCAGTCACTCTGTCCTGCAGTGTGTCTGGATTCTCAGTGAGCAGCTACTACATGGCCTGGATCCGTCAGAAACCAGGGAGAGGACTGGAGTGGATTGGGTATATATATGGCTCAAGTGTATATTATGCTCAGTCTCTACAAGGCCAGTTCTCCATCACCACAGACACCAGCAAAAACATGCTGTATTTAGAGGTGAAAAGCCTGAAGACTGAAGACACAGCTGTTTATTACTGTGCAAGAGATTCACAGTTACACAATAGACTGCAGGGCTGAACAAAAACTATTCATGCAGGAGATCACTGAAGCAATTACAGCAGATTTCCCCACAATTCAGCACATTTCTTGTTTAGAATTGTTGTTTAAAACATTTGAATACTTCTGTTTAAACAACTTTCAGGTGAATTGTGGCAAATATTATTTACAATGAGCAAGATGAATCCAGGTATAGGGTTGATTTTTTTTTTTTTTTTCCTTTTGGTTTGACCTTTCTTTTATTGATATAAAATCTGCTGGAGGATGGGCTATGCAAATTAAAATGTATCTGCCTTATAAACTCTTCATATTTATCTCCTTTTCAGTGTTTTGTCATTGAGATTTTTAACAAAAACTGCTGCAAAAATGGTCCTCAGAATTATTTGTTTCATAGCATATTAATCGACAGCAAGTAAGATTAATTACTATTTCCCTTTCGAGGGAACTCGCACTGCGTCCCAAAGGGGGCGCTATGGGAACGCCCTCAGCACGAATGCATCTGATGCACGTATGTCAACTAGTCCAATGGCGAGAGTGAACGTCACCGGTAGGTGACTCCACGACCAGGAAAGGATAAATACACATCCGGAAAAAACGGCTTCAGCTGTATGTTTTTATTGTGAGGGTGTTTTACTTGTAAAATGCTCCACTCTCTTCTGGTCTTTTCCTTGAGAGAAGAAGGACCGGCAGCTGCACCTAATGGTTCAGGTCTTACTCTCGCTGAGGCAGAGTAGAGACTAGATCATGGGGTTCTCATCTGGAGCTTGTTGAAGAGTTGAAAGGGGTGAAATTCCCCACGACCTTCGACGGCTGACGGGAGAGAGCTGCGGAATTATGATGATTCAGCAGCAAATTGCTCTTCTTGTTCTAACCCAAACAAGAGAGCAGGAGATGGCTGATGAGGATGAAGATGGTGAGCCTACTGAATCCTCAAAGCCACCCTGTTTGAGATTATGGAATGCACCTCTGGCAGACTGCAGCTGCCATTGGAGCAGGTTAAGAAAGAAACCGCTCGTGGATTGTTCGACGAACGGTTCCTTTTTTACCATAATCCTCCAGCCACCGTAAGCTTTCCATTCCTTCTTGATCTTCATACTGAGATCGAGAAGGCATGGAAGAACCTGTATTCAGCTCGCATTCATCAACATCAGCAGGTTAATTCGCTGGTGTTGATGGAGTGAGTATGGGTACGCGTCGATGCCTCCTACTGACGAGATGAGTGCAACTATCTTGTGATATAGGTAGGCTCCAATGCTCTTTATGCGACAGCAGGTCAGGCTGGTGTTGCTTTACACACAATGTCTGTTTGTAAGCATATCAGTAGGACCTGCTGAAATTGGCTTGGTAGGTCTCTTTATATACAGGTGCTGGTCATATAATTAGAATATCATCAAAAAGTTGATTTATTTCACTAATTCCATTCAAAAAGTGAAACTTGTATATTATATTCATTCCTTACACACAGACTGATATATTTCAAATGTTTATTTCTTTTAATTTTGATGATTATAACTGACAACTAAGGAAAATCTCAAATTCAGTATCTCAGAAAATTAGAATATTGTGAAAAGGTTCAATATTGAAGACACCTGGTGCCACACTCTAATCAGCTAATTAACTCAAAACACCTGCAAAGGCCTTTAAATGGTCTCTCAGTCTAGTTCTGTAGGCTACACAATCATGGGGAAGACTGCTGACTTGACAGTTGTCCAAAAGACGACCATTGACACCTTGCACAAGGAGGGCAAGACACAAAAGGTCATTGCAAAAGAGGCTGGTTGTTCACAGAGCTCTGTGTCCAAGCATATTAATAGAGAGGCGAAGGGAAGGAAAAGATGCGGTAGAAAAAAGTGTACAAGCAATAGGGATAACCGCACCCTGGAGAGGATTGTGAAACAAAACCCATTCAAAAATGTGGGGGAGATTCACAAAGAGCGGACTGCAGCTGGAGTCAGTGCTTCAAGAACCACTACGCACAGACGTATGCAAGACATGGGTTTCAGCTGTCGCATTCCTTGTGTCAAGCCACTCTTGAACAACAGACAGCGTCAGAAGCGTCTCGCCTGGGCTAAAGACAAAAAGGACTGGACTGCTACCGAGTGGTCCAAAGTTATGTTCTCTGATAAAAGTAAATTTTGCATTTCCTTTGGAAATCAGGGTCCCAGAGTCTGGAGGAAGAGAGGAGAGGCACACAATCCACGTTGCTTGAGGTCCAGTGTAAAGTTTCCACAGTCAGTAATGGTTTGGGGTGCCATGTCATCTGCTGGTGTTGGTTCACTGTGTTTTCTGAGGTCCAAGGTCAACACAGCCATATACCAGGAAGTTTTAGAGCACTTCATGCTTCCTGCTGCTGACCAACTTTATGGAGATGCAGATTTCATTTTCCAACAGGACTTGGCACCTGCACACAGTGCCAAAGCTACCAGTACCTGGTTTAAGGACCATGGTATCCCTGTTCTTAATTGGCCAGCAAACTCGCCTGACCTTAACCCCATAGAAAATCTATGGGGTATTGTGAAAAGGAAGATGCGATATGCCAGACCCAACAATGCAGAAGAGCTGAAGGCCACTATCAGAGCAACCTGGGCTCTTATAACACCTGAGCAGTGCCACAGACTGATCGACTCCATGCCACACCGCATTGCTGCAGTAATTCAGGCAAAAGGAGCCCCAACTAAGTATTGAGTGCTGTACATGCTCATACTTTTCATGTTCATACTTTTCAGTTGGCCAAGATTTCTAAAAATCCTTTCTTTGTATTGGTCTTAAGTAATATTCTAATTTTCTGAGATACTGAATTTGGGATTTTCCTTAGTTGTCAGTTATAATCATCAAAATTAAAAGAAATAAATATTTCAAATATATCAGTCTGTGTGTAATGAATGAATATAATATACAAGTTTCACTTTTTGAATGGAATTAGTGAAATAAATCAACTTTTTGATGATATTCTAATTATATGACCAGCACCTGTATAAAAACCTTGGTTTCCTAAAAAGAGAAGTATAGGATGCGGTTTAAGGGCCCTGAAGTTCCATTAGGTTGGCTGGAACGATATATTATTAAGGGTAGTACTTTGTTTGTCCCCTTTATGGATGTGCTGTCTTCATTCTTTGCAGAATTCACTGAAGACAATGAAGCTACTGTTCATATGTATTCAGATGTGGGCTTTAATTAAGCTGCACTATTAGCCACCTTATGGTAAATTAGCTTTCTCCTCTGGTAAATGCTAGAGTTTTGAGATTAGCTTTCACTAACTTCAGATAGATCTATGTTCAGCGTCGGCCTTGCAGGCCGCCTGACATTGTGTGCTTGGGTTGAGCTCTGCTCCTCTGAGCTTTATTGTAGAAATATAGTATTCTCAGAGTTTGCCTCCTCTCAATTGAGAGTCGTTGGTAGAGGCTGTTGTTTCTTAGCCCCAGGCAGATCTATGCTTATGTGTTGGCCTTATAGGCCCACAGCTATAGCTGGCCTAGGCTAGAACTAGGGTTTAGGCGGTCTGCTAGAAGCTTTTTACGCCCTTTTTATACTACCCATGTTATGTGAGTGTAGTTTTTCCTAGTTCTGGCCTCCTCTTATCAGAGTTGTCAGGCCAAGGCCCATTGTCCCCTTGGTGTAGGTGCAAAATAGATAGCAGCTAAGGTAGCAGACTATTGCTAAGTCTCCCTGATGCCGTTGTCTCAGACGGTGTAGACCCCTTTTTACTATGTGAATAGAAACTTTGTTGCTGTGGCCCCGCTCCCCCAGAACTAACTAAGTGGTACTTTGACTTCAGTCTTTTCCCCTGAACCCCTTGAACTATGTTCAAACTTGAGTGATATGGTTGTAGCTTTTCATGAAAGCTCCTGTTCCCTAGGGTTCAGTACAGATTGTATCTGTTCTTGGTGAGAATTTCTGTTGTGAAGTACCCACCCTGTATTTTCAGGGTTGGATTAATAGTACCCCCTTGTTATTCAAGGTTGTTGTATTTTATTACTTTAGTTCTGATTCCTCCCCTACATTATGTGAGCTCTGTAAACTCTAATACTGCCACAGGCTAGCACCCGTGTGTTCTGGAGTAGCAGGCCTGACTTTGGCCTCCTTAAGATCATGGTGACGTATTTTGAACTCCCCTTGCTGAAAGGGTAAAAAGTGTTTTTTACTGAGTATATTGCCTGTTGGAATGTATAAGCTCAGGTTGAGTTTAATAAAGTTAACCTCACTACATAGTTTGTTTTTCATATATGGCTCCCTTAGAGCTTGAATACTGCCACAAGCTGACACTCATGTTGTTTGAAGTAGAAGGCTCCGTTTGGGCCTCCTTCAGAGCACAATAGCTTGTTGTATTACAAGGCTTGTTGGTAGGTGTTTTAGCTAGTTTGCTCACTTGGAAACTAGCACTGCCACAGGTTTATGCCCATGATTTTTTGACGTAGTAGGCCTGTTTTTTGGCCTCCCTCAAAACATGGTAACGTAATATTCTTTGTACTCACCTTACTTTAAGGGTTAATGGTGTTTTTACTGAGTACATTGCCTGTTGGAATGTATGAATAAAATTAAGCTCAGGTTGAGTTAAATAGTTAACCTCACTGGATAGTTTAGTTCTCATATATGGCTCCAATAGAGCTTAGACACTGCCACTAGCTGACGCCACGTGTCTTTCTGGAGTCGCAGGCCCTTTTTGGGCCTCCTTCAGAGCATGATGGTGTAATTTTGTACTCCTCTTGCTTAAAGAGATAAAGGTGTTTTTACTGAGTACATTGCCTGTTGGAATGTGTGGTATATTAGGTTCAGGTTGAGTTAAACTAGTTAACCTCTCTGGACAGTTTGGTTCTTAGGTTAGGCTCACTTAGAGCTTAAACACTGCCACTGGCTGACGCTTGTGTCTTTCTAGAGTAGTAGGCCTTGTTTGGGCTTCCTTCAGAGCATGATGGCGTAAGTTTGTACTCCTCTTGCTTAAAGAGTAAAAAGTGTTTTTACTAAGTATGTTGCCTGTTGGAATGTGTTATATTTCTGAGGTTTGGCTCCCTCAGAGCTTAGACACTGCCACTGGCTGACGCCTGTGTCTTTCTAGAGTCGTAGGCCCTGTTAAGGCCTCCTTCAGAGCATGATGGCGTAAGTTGTACTCCTCTTGCTTAAATAGTAAAAAATGTTTTTACTGAGTACACTGCTTGTTGGAATGTGTTGAGGTAGACTGTTACGTGGGCACTCTACAGTCTTATCTGCTAGTTAAACTCGGTTTCAATCAGAACGAGTTCCCATGTTTTGTGGGCTCTTGCATTATCAGCAATTGAGTTGCTTTAGGTGTGTGGCCTTCACAGGCCGCCCTGTAAGTGAATCCCCCACATCTGGGTGTCTTTTAGCAGATTAAGCATGTCGTTTTCACATGGCTGGCCTTTGCAAGGCTGCGGTGATATATTCTACATTGTGTAGAAGTGGTTCATGTTGCAGGCTCTCTGGGAACCTCCATGATTTTGTGCCTACAGTATGGTCTACCTGTTAGGTTGAGCCCAGTACTCCCCTCGTCTAGAGGGTTGCTCTGCATAGTACTTAGCTCCCTAAGTCTGGTCAGTGGTTGAAGGCCTCTCTGAGGCCTCCCTGTTGAAGACTGGCCCTTAGGCTGGTTGTACTGCCCTTGTTTGGGTCCCTTTAGAGTGCACAGCCTCCTCAGTGCAAATAACCTAGGATTGAGCAGAGTTTTACTCCCCTCACTGGTAAGGGTAAAAAGCGCTAAGCTGAGTCCTGCTCTCCAGGATGCCCGTCTCTATGATCTGGTCTGAGTTGGTTACTGCCTCTTTGCAGTCCCTCTTACTGGATATCTTCTCTGAAGAATGTGAATTGAGACTCTGTGAGCAGACAGGTTGTTGGCCAAGACTAGGTTTCTGTTAGACCAGGTCGGCCTCCATGGGGACAATCAGGGTTGAGTACGTTCCCCTGACAAGTGTCTGGCTAGGATTCCCTCGGGCCCCCTGGCTACATTCCCCTAAAGGTACCCTCTTTTCTTTGAAAAGAAGCTTGGTTCCAGAAGCCTTTGAGCAGCCTTGGTAGGCCTTCTGTGGAAGGCCTCTTTAAAGCTTATAGCTTGGGCTGTTAGCCATAGGGAATGCTGTCACTGACAGCCTATGTATGACCCGTAGGGGGAGTGGTTCTGGCATTTCAGTTGAAACTACTAGTTCTGACGTTTGTCTAGCCATTTGTTGGCATGCACTCCCCTCAAGCATGGCGGCATTGGTATATCGTTCCCCAAAGCGTGTCAAACGCAGTGTTGAGTTCCCTTTCGAAAGGGAACGTCTCAGGTTATGTATGTAACCATGGTTCCCTGAGAACAGCGAACGAGACACTGCGTTACCTGCCATGCATCGGGGCTGCCTGCTGAACAGTCCCTTCAGACGATAAGGTACTGATTGCTTCTCTAGGCGTTCCTTATATACTTCCGGGCCGCGCGATGATGACGTCATAGGCTGTCGCCGGCCAATAGGATTGTCGTGATTTGATAATTGTTTTCAGACACCAGTTCATGAGGAAGCGTTCCCCAAAGCATGTCAAACGCAGTGTTTCGTTCCCTGTTCTCAGGGAACCATGGTTACATACTTAACCTGAGATGGTTTCCAGCAAGCTTCTGATTCAGCACTCACACGGCGTTGCATCAGGCTCGCACCCTCTGAAAGAAGGGCAGCCCCACACGGGATAGCGCGGTGTACACCTCAGTATACGGTGCCCGCCCCACTTCTTTGTCCTTAGGGGGCCGTTCTGCCAACCCTGGCACCTGCCAAGCTTATGACTCAATGTTCACACGATGCTGCATCAGGTTCGCACCCTCTGAGGAGGGTCGAAAAGCAGTCAAATAGGTTGTTTCCTGTCAGTGTGTTTCAGGTCACCAAAGTGGCTGCTCTAAGTATACCAAAGACCAGCCTTGAGAGGCTGGTTCCCTTGTGTGGATTTTCTGGCAGAGTTGAGGCTTCTGCCAAATTTATCTCAATGGGCAGGCTCTGGTAATGGAACAGAAAGTAAACTCTTTTGTGAAAGGAGCTATAAAACGGGTTCCTCCTCCCAGCAGAGAGTTAGGGTTTTTATGGCCGCTACTATTTTGTTCCAAAGAAGGATGGAGGGTTGCGTCCTATATTAGATCTTAATCATTTGAATCATTCAGTCAGGAGACTTAGGTTCAAAATGTTGACGCTAAACCAGATCCGAGGACTGGTTTGGCATGATAGTTATAAAGGATGCATACTTCCATGTCTCTATCCTTCCACAGCATAGGAAGTTCCTCAGGTTTGCTTTCAGGGGCAAGGTATACCAATATTAGGGCATCAAGGATAAGGACCGTGTGTTCCTTCTTGATGCCCCAGTATCACCTTCTGGCCTGTTCGGTGACTCGGTCAACACAGTCGTGAGCAGGTTTTAGGAGGTGAAGAAATCAGAGGAAGATTTTGTGAAGTTCCTTCCTCGCCGCACTCAGGGGGAGGGGCCGTCAGCCACCCAGCCCCAACCCGGTCCTTCAAAAAGGGAGGTTCAAAAGCAGAGTGTGGCGAGTCGAGCTCCCCCTCGTAAAGACTGGGGACTGTCTCACCGCCCTACGCAACCTCCCAGGCAAGACGTCAGGACTATTTTGCAGAAAAAGAAGAAGTCCTGACGGTCTTGCGCCCAGCCCTGTGGGGATGGCCCCCCTCGGGACGGGGCGCGTATTACATCTAAAACCTGCTCCTTCTCGACATCTCCACATAAACCCTCCTTCCCCGCCACCTCTGGTGCTTCGGGGGGCAGCGGTTTCCAGCGAAATGTTAGGTGTTCCGTTAGCTCCTGTAACACATCAGGACGCGGAACACCTAAGCAAGTGTCAAATTTAGTGCCCATTTCAGAAAGCCTGGCAGTGTGGAAACT
The DNA here is from genome assembly GCA_037950675.1 of Hypophthalmichthys molitrix. NCBI lineage: Eukaryota > Metazoa > Chordata > Actinopteri > Cypriniformes > Xenocyprididae > Hypophthalmichthys > Hypophthalmichthys molitrix. The sequence continues at coordinate 28,235,471 of CM075494.1, read as the reverse complement.
ACTGCCAGGGATTTCCACGTGGGTTCTAAAGACAGTAGAATTCGGATACAGAATCCAATTTTTCCGTCGTCCCCCGCGTTTCAACGGCGTAGTCTCCACTACTGTGAAGCCGGGGCAAGCGACGTTACTGTCACAAGAGCTGCAAACTCTTCTGGAGAAAGGGGCCATAGAGCGTGTTCCCCCTCTACAGAGAGAGTCAGGTTATTACAGCCGATACTTCCTAGTTCCCAAAAAGGACGGGGGGCTGCGTCCAATCTTGGATCTTCAAGGCTTGAACCGTTCAGTCAAAGCTCTCAAGATCAAGATGTTAACCGTAAAGATGATCGTGTCGCAAATCCAACAGCGCGATTGGTTCGTCACGATCGATCTCGAGGACGCATATTTTCACATCGGGGGCGAAGCTTACCAATATCGGGTTCTTCCATTCGGCCTAGCCCTATCACCCCGCACGTACACAAAATGCATGGATGCAGTACTGGCTCCGTTGCGACTCCAGGGCATTCACATTTTGAATTACATAGACGACTGGCTAATACTGGCGCAGTCGCGAGAGATGGCATTAAAACACAGAGATGTTGTTTTAGCTCATCTGGTTTCTCTAGGGTTGAGACTCAACGAGAAGAAAAGCGTTCTCTGTCCCACCCAGAGAACGACATATTTAAGGGTCGTTTGGGATTCGACCACGATGCGGGCACAATTGTCTCCCGCTCGAGTCGAGACCATTCTACACACCCTGAAAAATGTCAGGCTAGGCCAAGATCGTACTGTTCTTCAGTTTCAGAGAATGTTAGGTCTCATGGCATCAGCGTCCTCGGTAATCCCTATGGGCCTGTTGCATATGAGACCGTTTCAGTTGTGGCTCAAAGCCAGGGGGTTTCATCCAAGGGCCAAACCCCTAAGGCAAATAAGGGTTACGCGGCGCAGGCTTCGTACCCTATCTATGTGGCTCAGACCCCGGTTCCTCACCTTGGGTCCCACTCTAGGGGCGCCATGTCGTCACAGATTGCTAACGACAGACGCCTCCCTGACGGGCTGGGGAGCGGTCTTAAGTGGCTGTCCAGCCCAAGGGGAATGGGAGGGCCATCAGCTCGTCTGGCACATCAATTACCTAGAACTGATGGCTGTATTTCTGGCGCTGAAATACTTTCTCCAGCAGTTGAGAGGCTGTCATGTCCTAGTGCGGATGGACAACACAACAGCAGTCTCTTATATAAATCACCAGGGAGGTCTGCGTTCGCGCCATCTGAACAGGATAGCGCGACAGATCTTCCTCTGGGCCCAGGACAAATTCCTGTCACTGAGGGCAGTGTATATTCCTGGGAGCCAGAATGTGGGAGCAGATTTAGTGTCCAGACAGAAACTACCAAGTGGGGAATGGAAACTTCACCCGACGTAGTGAAACAGATATGGCTGAGATTCGGAGAAGCGGAGGTGGACCTCTTCGCCTCTCAACAGACAGCGCAATGTCCCCTTTACTTCTCTCTGAGTCACCCAGCCCCCCTAGGTCTGGATGCGATGGCGCATACATGGCCTTCGATGCACCTGTATGCGTTTCCTCCAGTTGCTCTGCTCCCGGGAGTTCTAGCCAGAGTTCGTCAACAAGGGACTTGCCTCTTATTGATAGCACCGCGTTGGCCGAACAGAATATGGTTCTCGGAGATAATATCTCTCCTCGACGGCTCGCCTTGGGCGATACCGAAGAGGAGGGACCTTCTGTCTCAGGCGCAGGGGACAATTTTTCATCCCCGGCCGGAGGTGTGGAACCTTCATGTTTGGCCCCTGAGGGGAACCAACTGAGGGACACAGGGCTTTCACCTGATGTTATTGAGACCATTTTGAGTGCTAGAGCTCCCTCCACTAGATCAAGTTATGCCAACAAATGGGGTGTCTTTGAAAGGTGGTGTACTGCAAACAATGCAGATCCGGTAAACTGCCAAATTGCTACAGTTCTGGATTTTCTGCAGGAGAAATTATCAACAGGCACATGCCCCGCCACTCTCAGGGTTTATGTGGCCGCTCTTTCGGCTTGCCACGCTCTGGTTGACGGGGTGCCTTTGGGCAAGCATGTCCTGCTCTCTCGCTTCATTCGAGGAGCCAGGCGGCTTAGGCATCCTTCTAGAACCAGGATTCCTTCATGGGACCTAGCAATAGTCCTGGAGGGCCTGGTTGAGACCCCCTTTGAACCGTTAGAGTCAGTTTCAGATAAGCTGTTAACTCTAAAAATGTTTTTTCTCATGGCTATAACTTCTCTAAAAACAATTGGGGATCTGCAGGCTCTGTCCATTGTGCCATCCTGCTTAGACTTTGCCCCAGGAATGGTGAAAGCTATTTTGCATCCTCATCCTGACTATCTGCCGAAGGTACTTTTCTCAACCTTGCATCCAGTCACTCTTGAAGCCTTCTGCCCTCCGCCGTTCACAACGCCAGAGCAAGAGAGACTTCATAGACTGTGTCCAGTCCGTGCTCTTCAGACCTACGTCCACTGCACTAGCCAGTGGCGTAAGTCAAAGCAACTGTTTGTTTGTCATGGCGGCCATAATAGGAGTGCGGCTGCCACGAAACAGACCATGTCACATTGGGTGAGAGATGCTATTGCCCTTGCCTGTGAGCCGCGTGGTCACACTTCGCCCACGGGTATCAGGGCTCATTCCACCAGGGGAGTTGCCTCTTCTAGAGCTTTGGCAGGGGGCGCTCCCTTGCAACATGTTTGTGATGCGGCAGGCTGGTCCTCACCGCACACATTCATAAGGTTTTATAGTTTGGATGTTCATGTTACTCCGGGCTCTCACGTCCTTGAGTCAGCATCGCAAACTAGTGTCTGAGACTCTCTGCGCTTGGTAACACACTTCACAGCCAAGGGGTCCGGTCACACAGTGCGGCGGCATGGGTATTCTCGTTCCCACAGCGCTCTATTAAGCGCAGCTTAGAGTGTAGCCTTTGAAAGGGAACGCCCCGGGTTACTTCACTGTAACCCTGTTCCCTGAAAAGGCAGGAACGAGAAGAGTTCTTCAGACAAAATATCTGCTGATGCACCTGTGGCACATCTAATTATAGCCTCGCTTACGACGCATTCCAATGACGTCACGCAAGGCTATAAATATGGGTCAATTTCACTGACGTTGTTTTACACATATATTCACAGCTGGTCGCTACTAAAGACGTTCCCACAGCGCTCTATTAAGCACAGCTTCTCGTTCCCGCCTTTTAGGGAACAGGGTTACAGTGAAGTAACCCGGGGCGTTCTTTGGAGACATTCACTGTTCATGCCTTACTTTATAAAAAAAAAAAAAAAACCTACTATGCAAACCTACTTCTTGTCCCTTTTAAAAGCCCCCACTCTATTCATCTACAGACACAGAACTTGACTTTCCTGCATCAGGTTCCTCTTTTCATAACATGGCAATGGATATTGTGTCTAAACTGGGTTTTATCTTCATGTTTGCTCTCACAGAATGTAAGAAGGGCTTTTGAAAACCTGTTGAAAATCAGACATATTCATGTGTACTGTTGTAAATGTTAATGTTGAACTGTTCATTTTTCAGTCTGTTGGTGTCAGACACTGACTGAGTCTGAGTCAGCGGTCATTAAACATGGAGGATCTCACAGACTTACCTGTACAGCCTCTGGATTTAGTGGTGACCAGGAGTTGGCTTGGATCAGACAGGCTGAAGGGAAAGGGCTCGAGTGGATCTCATATATTTCTGCTCCAAGCGGCAGTAACAAATATTACTCTAAAACCCTTGAAGGACGATTCACCATCTCCAGAGACAACAGTAAAATGCAGGTGTATCTGCACAAGACAAATCTGCAGGCTGAGGACACTGGTGTTTATTAATGTGCCCGAGAAACACAGTAACACAAGAGGCTGCTGTGCAATACATAAACTTATGTGATTTGGAGACATTCAATGTTCATGCCATATTATCAAAAACACTTTAGATGGGTAATCTGAAAAAACAAACAAACAAAAAAAAAACATCTCTCATTCATCACCATCAGCATTAAAATACTCATCCATCTCATCTCTACAGTTAATGTTCTCACCTAAAACATATTACTCCAATAGACCTTCATCACAGCATAACTGATTACCGGAAGTGCTCTTCAAAGCAGTGCATCCATTTTTCCGGTTATGTATATTTTCAATGTAATGTTAACATCTAGTTGAATAAACGCCTCTTAAAATAAGCATCCACGGGATAGTTTTCAGATACAGGAGAAGAGATATTTTGATGATTGCTGTGTACAGAATTTATCTGAGAAAGCCGTGGCTCGTAAACATGTGTGATTATTTCACCACACGGTGTCAGTGCTCGTCTTAACCAGTAACGGCAATGCTGCAGTGTGTGTGAGACCTGATGAATGAGATCAGAATGAACATATTTATTAATTTAAATTAAATATTTTAGTCATTATTCTGCATCATTTTTCATTGAAAACAATTTCACTGTATGCAATTCACAACATTTGTCAAAATTCATAATATTCAAAGCAGTCGCGCTGTCAACGCATTTCTGATTAAGATTTAACATTAAATTTCTTCAAGGCAGTTAAGGCGCATTCATCTTTTTAAATACTGCTCTTACGGAAATTAACCATGGTTTTACTGCAAGTATAAAAACAATGGTTATAGTTAAACCATGGTAACCACAAATCAACCATGGTATTTGTAGTAAAACTGTGGTAATACACGTGGTAATCAATCCGCAAAAAAAAAAATAAAAACATGGTTACTACATTTTTTACATTTTTGTCAGGAAACCGTGAAGACTGAGGTAAGGGTGCCTTTGTTAGAATTACAGCCGCCGGATCACTGCAGCAACACCGGAGAGAGAATTCAGCCATTAGTTTTGATTGCGTTGCGATGGGACCGGAAATAGCGATACACTGCTTCACTTACCGGAAATAGGAAGTGTGATAAAGGTCTGCTATTAGTAAAGAAATATGTAGGGGTGAGTGGTGTACAATTTAACACAGGGTTAGTTGTAACACACATGGTTTAAATACTTCCACACAAGCTAGCTGTCAGGATATATACACACGCTAGACATGAAGGTTAGTTAAATCCAGTACTTTATTTAGGTCACACAACATAAACTGGTGCAGGGAACAATGGAATGTAGTAATCATTGTGTGGATGGATGATATAATAAGAATAGTCTTATTGAAGAAGGTGAATATAGATCGGAAAGCACACACCTCAGCGTCAGAAAGATAAGCTGTTTTCAGGAGTAACACCAGGAGATAATCGTAGAGTTCAGCGGAGATCATTCACGGAAGAACTGGAGAAAGTTTGCTAGAATACAGGAGATCGCTGGATAGAGAGTCTGTATCCAAATTGAGGCCAGACAAAGACTGAACTGAGGTGTGTGCTTTTATGCTGGGGCTGATGAGGGCGTGCTGATTGAATGCAGGTGTTCAGAATTCAGGTGACTGGGATCGTTGCGTGGTGGTGAGAGAGACTGGTGACTCTGTGGCCCTGTCCCAAATGGCGTACTTCATGTGGACTTTTGGTCTCGTGGCCTTGAATTGCGCATGCTCGCTTAGTGTACGAGTACGTAGGGTGTCCCATCTGTCATTTTTACACTCTGAAGTGTGCTCATCAGCGCCCCCTTTGCACCCTTGATGCGGTCTTCGGCGTCAACCCAGACAGTGCATGTGCAAGCCAGTAAATAAAAATAAGTACTTCCAAGTCCTTGCGAAAGACCAATCAGACAACGGATGGGAGGAGTTCACACTGATGGGCAAACATGTCAGAGAAGAAAGTATTTAAGTGTAAGTATCATATACAGTTTGTAACTTCATAAATGACCCTACATTTCATCATTTGTACAGTTTAGTCATATCGTCAACATGTGGTTACACTGTCTTAAAATAATAGTGCGCTGAATAATACGATAGCATTACAGTTCTTTAAACAAATAGAAGCAACAGTGGTAAATGAGCATAAAATAAACATTTCAACATGCAAATAAATCTGACACACACTCACACACTGTCATTGTCTAATTTGTAGTATTGTAAGTTAAAATGATATGTGATGCGTATACTGTGTATATATATATATATATATATATATATATAGCTTAATGTTCTGGTGGCATAAATACCTTAAAATAGAGAAGTAAGAAAAAAATGTTCTCGATGTTACATAAAGTGTGATTTTTTTCTATTCTATTCAAGGGACAGATGATATGACATTTCAGTTTATTCGGCTTCGTATGGAGAGGGATAAGGCCTTCACAGGCATGTGAAATGCATCTGCTCAAGGGTTTGAGTAAGTGTAGAATGTACTCTTTGCTTTTGGAATTAAGGTATTGAACACTGTTTATATTCACTTATGTCCTGTCTGTTAGGGAGATCATTAAGGACATGGGCCTGCAAGGACAACTTACTCCACAGCAAGCTAAAAAAAAAAAAAAAAAAAAAAAAAAAAAAGGGAAACCCTTAAAAGCAAATTCAAGGTATTTTAAATACACTCACTACAAATAGTACTCAATAACTATTACAGATTTGAGACCAAATAAACCAGTACAGGCTGTAATTCACAGAACTGTATATATGTTAATTTTTTATTAATACTGCTAGGATTTGTGCCTGCACAAGACAGGATCTGGGACAGATGAAGGGGAGGTGACAGCAGCATCATGGCCTTTTTTTGAGGCCATGCATGAGGCTATTGGCCAAAGACCAAGTGTGATGCCTGTGGCTACCTTTTCATTTGGTGCCAGTGCACAGATTTCCCCACTGGATATGTCAGGTCCCTCAGGTGCTGTAGTTGCTGATGGTGTGCAGCCTGCCTGTAGTCTTGCTGAATCAGAAGCAGCAGAAGTGCAGGATGAAGTCAGACCAGGGCCATCAGGGGCGGATGACAGTGTAGGTTCTTTAACAGCAGAGGAAATTCCCAGGCCATCATACAGGGCAAGTGGAGGGAAGGGGGAAAGCCCCCCAAAAAGAAAGAGGCAAAGTTAGTTGACTTCTCTGGAAGTCATAAAGGAAATGGCAGAGAAACAAGACCGGCATCAGATGGAGGCAGATGCAAAAGAGGAAGAGTGGTTCCAGAGGGCAGAGAGGCAGATGGACCAGATGATTACTGTATAAACTAAACTAGTGGATCATGTAACAAAAACATAAGTTGAGCAACATGTATGTCAGTTCTTTGGAGGATTTAATCTCGATTGAGCCTTATGTTTCATTTTGTAAGTTATTGTTCATGCAACTGTTATACTGTTTTCTGTTCATATATATATTTACATGTGTACATAGTTAATAAATGTTCTTGATACTTCTAAATGGCTTTTGTGTGTACCTTACATAATAAAAAAATGAAAATAAATGTTAAGTTATTAAGAATTATGACAATTAAGATATTGCAAGAGTTATAACTTTGATTAAGTTTATAACACTTAACTTTTTATACTGATTTGTGTAATAATTTATGTAGATGAAATAAACAAAGACTAAAGGGCACTGAATAAACAAATTTATTGAAAATTCTTCAATTTGACATAAAAATGTAATACAAAAACTTTTGTTTAATAAAGTGCAAAATAGCACTTATGTAACATAAGTGCAATATGAACTTAATGGTATTTAGTGCATAATAGCAAATGTTCAAGTACAATACAAAATTAGGTATATACACAAAAATAAAAATATATATACACAAATTAAAAAAAATACAACAATTTACCAATAAAAGTACAGTACCTAGGCAAAGTCAGTGTGTAATCATGCTCCGTCAGTGGAAGCTGCACACCAAGAGGAGCAGAAACCTGTGCAGCCAGTCTGTCCCTGAACTGGACTTTAGACCTATCAACAGGGACTGCTGCATCAGGTGGTGGTGGTGGGGAGGGGGGTTCAGCATCCTCAGCATCCTCTGGCTCAAGCACATCACCATTGGTTAAACAGACATTATGCAGGAATGCACATGCTATTACCACTTCTGTGCAGAAGCCCACTTTCACCTCCAAAGCGGAGAACAATGTTCTCCTCCATCTTGCTTTCATCATTCCGAAAGCTCACTCAATTATTATTCGGCCTCATGAATGGCACCGATTGAACCTTTCCTCCACTGGTCCTTGTAAGGGCAACTTATATGGTGTAACAACTCGAATGGGCTTATCAATACTTGGATACCCACCGTCACCTACAAGAAAGTAACCAGATGGGGGAAATTCAGCATTGTAGTAAAGTGGACTGTTCTTAAAAACACGAGTGTCATGAACAAGGTAGCCCACAAAAATATTTAGAAATCGACCTGTTGAGTCACAAACTGCCTGCATTTGGATGCTATAAAACTGTTTGTAATTGAAGTAGTCCTCTTTATTCCGGCCAGGTGACTTGATTCTTATCTGGCATCCATCAATTACTCCAACAGCCTTTTGAAACGCAGGATGTCGTGCCAGTTGCGCAAATCCAAGGCCAATGGCATGAAGTTGGTCTGGACGAGGATAACAAATGACCCAGCCTGCTGCCACTGCATTCTTTATTTCACAGGTGATTTTATGCACAACTCTGCACACGGTTGATTTAGGGAAAGGTCCGCACTGTGACTCTCTAAGACAGTGCATTTGCAAGCCAGTAAATAAAAATAAGTACTTCCAAGTGTTTTCCCCATCCGTGGCCATGCGGGTTCATGTCCAGAAGAATCTGAATAAGACTGCTGAATGATTTTCTGTTTAGACGGTAGTCCGGGCGCATATCTCTTTCGGCATCAAAATAAATTTGGAGCACGGCATGGACCGATTTAACCCTGTATATTGAAACAGTCGGCTGACCTGTAAAGCAATTAAACAAAACAACTTAATGCACTTGTGACTTCTGACAAAGTTAACGTAGCCAATATTTATATTTTCTTAAGTTAGCCTACCTCTTGCTCTGTGTATGCCACCAGCATTTGAATGAACGAAAAAAGAACATTCTCTTCTGCAACGTTGGAGCACTATATGACGGTGATGTCGCTGCATGGCTAGCCATTTTGCAAGCACAAAGGTAAAAACAACTACAGGCAACATCTTTACTCGACCAGAATTGCAGCACCTGTCTGAAACAACAACACCACCACTTCTCTTCCTATTTCCGGCGTGACGCTCGAGTCTGTCCCAAAATACGACTCCAGTGTGCCCTCGTGGACTCACGTGAAGGGTCCCTAAGGTCTGTACTACATGATGTCATCAAAGTGTGGACTCTGAGGAAGTCCACAAGTCCGGAGTGTGCCATTTGGGACAGGGCCTGTGACACTAGCATGATGAAACTTGCATTTACTAGTTGCCATATCGACAGATATATAGAGCAGAAAAAATTCCAAAATCTTTGGAAGATATCACTGAACATTTATTTAACAATAGCAAAAGTAAATTTTGTTTATTTAAAATTAGGCAAATCTAATATTTTAATCTCCAATCTGTTATTTAGCAGTTTTGGTAGTTATTTCATTTCTAATGTCTAACTTTCTCCATTAAAAAAAAAAAAAAAAAAAAAATACAATGAGGTGATTATTATCAAAATAATTACATGTCACAAAACATATCACAAAACTGAAGTACTTCAAATTACTTTAAAAAATGTGGTTAAATTGTTGAGTTCATCTGTCATTCATGCAGCATCATATCGAAAAAACACTCCCACCATTTAAAAAAAAAAAAAAAAAGCACAACAGTGAATAAGTGCACTGTAGTGATATGTTGTTTACAATGAACAATGGCCATGTTTGATTTTTTTTTTTTTATGTAAAATCTGCTGGAGGATGGGCTATGCAAATTGAAATGTACATTCTGCCTTATAAACTCTTCATATTTGTCTCCTTTTCAGTGTTTTGTCGGTGAGATATTTAACAAAAACTGCTGCAAAAATGGTCCTCAGAATTACTTGTTTCATAAGCATATTAATCTCTATAGACAGTAAGTAAGACTTTTTTTTAAGAACTTCAGTGCATATATATATATATATATATATATATATATAAAAAGATACTAACAGATATTAACAGTGTGCAAAGGTCACACACTGACTGAGTCTGAATCAGTCGTCCTCAAACCTGGGAACGAACATAAACTGATCTGTACTTTCTCTGGGATTGAAGTTGGTGATGCATATATTTCATGGATAAGACAGGCTGAAGGGAAAGGGCTTGAGTGGATCTCACATATTTCTGCTCCAAGCGGCAGTGGCAAATATTATTATTATTATTATATTATTAAAATGCAGGAGTATCTGCACATGACAAATCTGCGGGCTGAGGACACTGGTGTTTATTACTGTACCTGAAAAACACAGTAACACAAGAGGCTGCTGTACAGTACATAAACTTATGTGATTTAGAAAAACACGTGATTAAAAAATAATTCACATAGGTAACTGAAAAAACAATCCATCCCTCATTAATGAATGTCAACTTTAAAGCATATAAAAACAAAACAAAACAAAACAAAAAAAACGAATGTATTCACTCATCACTCATCTCATCTCTATGATCAGTGTTCACACCAAAAACACTTAATAAAAAAAACTCTATTTTTGCCTTATATTGTATGTTTTTGGGAATGTGTAAAGTTTTCATGATTCTGGGATTGGATAAGGATTTGGATCAATTAAAAATGTATCCACTTAACTTTGCTAATTATCTACTACAAGTCTGAGCTAGTAAATAAAAAGTAACAAACAATACATTGAAAGACAGACATGGTTACAGAGGTTAATAAGGACACAGAAAATGTAAATGTACCTTTAGAGGGCAGTCTATGCAAACCTACTTCTTGTCCCTTTTAAAAGCCCCCACTCTATTCATCTACAGACACAAAACTTGTTTGTGACTTTCCTGCATCAGGTTCCTCTTTTCATAACATGGCAATGAATATTGTGTCTAAACTGGGTTTTATCTTCATGTTTGCTCTCACAGAATGTAAGAAGGGCTTTTAAAAACCTGTTGAAAATCAGACGTATTCATGTGTACTGTTGTAAATGTTAATGTTGAACTGCTCATTTTTCAGTCTGTTGGTGTCAGACACTGACTGAGTCTGAGTCAGCGGTCATTAAACCTGGAGGATCTCACAGACTTACCTGTACAGTCTCTGGATTTAGCAGTGATCCATACTTGGCTTGGATCAGACAGGCTGCAGGAGGAGGTCTGGAGTGGCTGGCATACATCACACCTAGCAGTAGTACATACTACTCTCAGTCTGTTCAGGGACGGTTCACCATCTCCAGAGACAACAGCAAGAAACAGATGTATCTGCAGATGAATAATATGAAGAATGAAGACACTGCTGTATATTATTGTGCAAGAGAGTCACAGTGACAAATACAACTACAGTACTGCACAAAATCTGAATTCAACAAACAGACATGTGTCTGTATTTATTTATATATAATCCACTGGTGCTTTACAATGTTTTTTTTTACATTAATTACTTTTCTGACAAATCACAAATATCTGAGCAATTACAGTAAAATTGTGTTAGTTTAAAATACAATAATGTAGAAAAATATTTTCATACGTACATGTATGTCTTAACTAATGAAAAACTGCCAATAAGAACATTTATACCTATTTATGAGATTTTAGGCTAAAAAATCGTCTTGGGTTACGACTATAACCATGGTTTCCTGAAAGGGATCCTCTGTATAGTAAGCATTGTTGTGCTGTATTGTGGGGATAAAAAAAAAAAAAAAACTACTGGATTTTATCAAAAATTATCTACAGTAAATTTGTGTTCCGAAGATGAATGAAGTTCTTACAGGTTTGGAATGACAAGAGGGTGAGTAATGACAGAAAGTTCATTTTTGGGTGAACTAACCCTTTAATTGAGAAAATCTACAGACTGAGAACACAGTTGTGTATTACTGTGCCAGACGAACAAAACACGAGAAAACAGCACAGGCACTGTACATGAACTACTATAGTCAACAACACCCATTATGTGTGTAAATAATATATCTCATTCAATTCTCATTCATGATTATATTATCACTCATGTATTGCATTTACACTTTTATCCAAAGTGACTTATAAGAGAGGAACAAAGTCGTCAAGGATTCAACAATATTTGTAATATAAAAATGGCAGGTTTATTTGATAACCAGGTAATCCCATTATTGCCTGCATAATGCTGTTCTTAGCTTTCTGATCTCTTTGTGAATTCCTGAAAGTGAGCTTATGCTGAAGATGGAAACACTTTATGAAAGAATTTTAGGTTACAGAACCGGAAGCTTCACAATAGTATCCTGAGTTAACTCAGTTAATAATATGCAAATGTTCACCATCCACATGAGAGAATAAGAGTGTCAGTTTCCTCGAGTACAGGATCAGTCCACTAACACTAGGACAAAAGCTGTGTGGATGTCCTGTCTGACTCTGAAATGAATCATGAGTCAAATTCTACTCATATTATGTGCTTTTTTACCATGTGAGTGGATTCATTCAGTCACACCAGAAAAGTGAATCTTTCTGTTGCTGACTGTAATTATTCAAATATTTATATAGAAACAGATGAAATGAGACTCTCACAGTATGTTGTTGTCTTTTTCAGATGTTTCTGGGATCTCTCTGACCTCGTCTCCTGCACAGATTAAAGCTCCTGGTCAGTCAGTGAAGTTGTCCTGTCAGATCTCTGGATATGCCCTCAAAGACTATGGCACATCTTGGATCAGGCAGCCTCCTGGAAAAGCCATGCAGTGGATCGTAATGATATGGGGTGATGGGTCAGTAGTCCCTGGAAATTCCTTCAAGAGTCGCTTCACTACTTCCAGAGACACGGACCGGAATGAGCTGTACTTAGACATCAGCAGCCTGCAGACTGAAGACACAGCTGTGTATTACTGTGCAAAGCACAGTGGCTCAGCTCAATGTGAGAAAGTGACAAAAACAGATCTGCAGATCATCAACACAAAGATCAACACAATCAATGTCTGCTTCATGCTCATGATCATATTCAGACACATTATACACAAACACACACACACACACACACACAAAGTGACCTTAATGTTATGACATTATTATTTTAAATCTGTGTTATTCTAGCAAACAGAACCTTGATTGATAGAAGCTCACTGTTAATATGATTTATGTCTTTTATTCCACAGGTATCAGCGGTGATGAAATCCGATTAGATCAGTCTCCTGCTGTGATAAAGAGACCTGGAGAAACAGTGAAGATCTCCTGTAAAATATCTGGTTTTACAATGATGAGCTACTTGATGCTCTGGATCAGGCAGAAGCCAGGGAAAGCTCTGGAGTGGATTGGGGAAGTTAACTCTGGTGAAAGTTCTAAATCTAATTATCTGTTTATTATGAGAGTCACAGTGACTCCATCTATTTAAGCGGCTCTAAAATAACTACAGAAAGAAAAGACCAGTTATTATGACTGCTATTTTTACTATTATTTTCATCATTATGATTATTCAATATTAGTAGTCATTGTGATCATTTTAATTCCGTCTGGTTTTTAAATTTAGATAATTTATTGTTTGTATCTGAAATCGACCATTTGCATGATCACTGAAAGGACAGAGTTCACTGTTGAATAACTTATTAATTTTTAGAATTTGATACAATATTGTCTCTGTAACTCCATGCCAAAAAGTGATTAATTCATTCAAATGTACAGTACTTTTTGCTTTAATTGCTGTAGTGATGCTCAAAAATAAGCAAAGCCACACATCAGTGCCTGCCAGTTCTCAGGAACAACCACCAACTGTCCCATCGGACCACCACGCCCAGCAGTACCATTCAACTTCCTCCTAAAAGCCTCTGTTGCTGAACAGAGGCTCCTCTTACCACTTGCTGGTAAGAGGAGCCTCTGTTCAGCAAGCGGTTGGCTACCCAATTACCACCTCATCGGCTGCTTTCTGGGGCTACTCTGTCCAAAGGTAGAGTTTACCCATTGTCCATCCCGGAGCAGAAGGCCATGGAGGAGTACATCCAGGACGCACTACAACAGCAATTCATTCAACCTTCCACATCCCCTGCCGCTTCCAGCTTCTTATTCTTTGTCACCAAAAAGGACGGAGGCTTGTGGCCATGTATAGATTACAGAGCCCTTAACTCCCAGATGGTGAAGTACAGTTATCCTCTTCCTCTGGTCCCTACAGCATTAGAACAGCTGAGTGGGGCTCTCATCTTCTCCAAGCTAGACCTGCGGAGCGCATAAAACCTTATTCACATTCGCAAGGGAGATGAATGGAAAACCCCCTTCGTGACAACATCAGGTCAATATAAATACCAGGTTATGCCCTATGGCCGGTCCAATTCACCCTCCATCTTCCAGGGCTATATGAATGAGGTGTTCCGGGAGTTCCTCCAGCGATTTGTCATCGTCTATATTGACGATATCCTAATTTACTCCCAGAATCTGGCCGACCATCATCAACATGTGACGCAGGTCCTCAAGAAGCTGAGAGAAAACCATCTATAGCTGAAATTGGAAATATTCCTGGGTTATGTCATCGACCAACGTGGCATTCAGATGGACCAGAGGAAGGTGGAAACTATCCAGAACTGGCCCCAACCCATCACCATTAAGGAAGTGCAGCAATTCCTTGAGTTTGCCAACTTTTATCACCGCTTCATCTGTAACTACAGTCTCCTCAGCTCTCCTCTCACCTCACTCCTCAAGAACCGGCCCAAGTCTCTGTCCTGGAACCAAACCAGCTGTCCACGCCTTCCAGAGCCTCAAAGAAGCTTTTCTGTCCACTCCCATCCTGGTTCATCCCAATCCTGACTTCCCTTTCGTCGTGGAAGTGGATGCCTCCACCACCGGCATAGGAGCCGTACTGTCACAGCGGCACAACTTCGCTATAGGCAATCAAGAGCTCCTGGCTATCAAGCTTGCCCTTGAGGAGTGGAGACATTGGCTGGAGGGAGCTAACCATCGCTTCAAGGTCATCACTGACCATAGAAACCTGGAATACCTGCAAGAGGCTAAACGTCTTAATCCACATCAAGCCAAATGGGTTCTTCACCAGATTCGACTTTGTCTTCACTTACAGACCTGGCCACAAGAACTGCAAGGCAGATGCCCTCTCCCAACTGCATCATCCTGATCCAGAATCCTGTCCTCCAGAACCCATCCTCCCTTCAGCCATGATAAGTCAGTCCCATCCAGTGGTCCCTTAATGCTCTGAACCTGCTCTGCCGGAAGGTCCTGAGGGACGGATCTATGTTCCATCCACTTGCTGCCTGTCCCTCATGGACTCAGCTCACACCTCTCCGGGCTCTGGACACCCAGGCAGTCAGCGAACCCTCTTGCTCCTCCGCCACGATGACCCAGGATATCTCCCGATATGTCAAGGGATGCTTAGCCTGTGCTGTCACCAACACCTCACGTAAACTCCCAGAGGGGAAGTTGGTACCACTACCCATTCCCTGGTCCCATGTCCCTGGTCCCACATGGGTATAGACTTCATGACCGATCTACCTCCCTCTGATTCTCATACCTGTGTATTTGTCATCGTCAACTGCTTCTCCAAAGTGTGTAAGCTAATCCTCTTGAAGGGCCTACCCATGGGATTTGAAGCTGCAGAAATCCTCTTCCAACATGTATTTCATCACTTCAGCCTGGCAGAAGAACATTCTTCAAGCTCCTGGGAGTTTCCATGAGCCTATCCTCCAGGTACCACCCTCAAATCAACGGCCAGACTGAGCGGAAGATCCAGTAAATCAGGAGGTACTGCGGTCCTACTGCCATCAGTACCAGAACAGCTGGAGCCGTATCCTCCCCTGGGCGGAGTACGCCCAGAACTCCCTCGGTCACACCATATTACATGATTATATAACCACCATTATATTATCACTCATGTATTAAAGGGTTAGTTCACCCAAAAATGAATATAGACACAAAACTTGTTTGACTTTCCTGCATCAGGTTCCTCTTTTCATAACATGGCAATGAATATTGTGTCTAAACTGGGTTTTATCTTCATGTTTGCTCTCACAGAATGTAAGAAGGGCTTTTGAAAACCTGTTGAAAATCAGACATATTCATGTGTACTGTTGTAAATGTTCATGTTGAACTGCTCATTTTTCAGTCTGTTGGTGTCAGACACTGACTGAGTCTGAGTCAGCGGTCATTAAACCTGGAGGATCTCACAGACTTACCTGTACAGCCTCTGGATTTAGCAGTGACCAGAGCTTGGCTTGGATCAGACAGGCTGCAGGAGGAGGTCTGGAGTGGCTGGCATACATTCAATATGAAGGTGGTTATATATACCCATCTCCAGAGACAACAGCAAGAAACAGATGTATCTGCAGATTAATAATATGAAGAATGAAGACACTGCTGTATATTATTGTGCAAGAGAGCCACAGTGACAAATACAACTACAGTACTGCACAAAATCTGAAAACAACCATATAAACAGCTCTCTATAAAACATTATCATTCTATGCTCCTGTCACGGTGTGGTTGCATCAAAGAGAGTTGAGGCAGGATCTAGATGCAGCAGTCAACTTTAATTAACAATGAATCAAAATAACAAACATTCAGGATAACAGGAGAATATAAAATGCAGGAGAGAAACAACCACTAACCAAAGACATACTAATAGACATAAGACTGGACACAATAGGTTGCTAGGGTACATAACAGGCACACACTAGGAAACTAGGGATGTGTCCGAAATCACCCCCTATACCCTTAAATAGGGGGTTATTTAAGAGGACAGCCATTCGTATGGTGTCCAAAACCATAGTGGACATTACTGAGTCCCAAAATCTCACCATAAGATGGCACATCGCAGCTGAATCATCCATCCATCCATTTTTCAAACCGCTGGTCCAATGTGGCTGCAGCGTAATATCATATACAGGTATAAATTCCTTTTTAATTGATTATTAAATTGTTTAATTAAGATTTATACATGCTAGTTTCCATGACAGAGTTCAAGATAAACCTTTTCATTACTCCTGGAGCTGCCAGTTTGCTAAATTTCAAATGTTTATTATACAGCAAGCACAATATGCAAAAGTGACTAAGGAAGACAGGAAATGAACACAGGAATTGGGAGCAAAGCTAAACCAAAACAGAACATAAACCCGACAATTCCTTAATGCTAAATATTATAGATACTTATAGAAACTGCATTATATATATATATATATATATATATATATATATATATATATATATATATATATATATATATATATATATATAATACTATAGACACTTAAATATTAAATACTATTTGAGAGCAATGATGGACAGCAATATTTTCAGGAAATAAATTAATTAAACTTATTAAATTAATTGAATAGTCTTTTCTTCACACAAAACAATCAAATATCTTCAGTAGACTTTGCATGGAGTAACTTTTTCATAACTTTTTTTTTGTTCCACAAGACAAAATAGTCATACAAGTTTGGTATAGCATGTGGGTCACTAATTAATGGAAGAATGTTCATTTTCAAAGTATCGGTATAAAACTGTCTAAATCCAGTCAAGTCGCACCGATCATTTGCTTTAAACAGCAAATTCTGTCCTCATCTACTCACATCCTGTGGGACAAAATGTCAAACATGCTTCATACAAAAGAAATACAAGGTAATAACAATTTTGCTATTCGTCAATACAGTATGTAAGGTTGAGGTTTGAACCTTTTTCCCTTTTATAAAAAAAAAAATGTTGAACCTCTAGACCAGTGGTTCTCAAACCTCTCCTGGAGTAGCCTACCAACAGCCCTGCACATTTTCTATGTATCAGTATCCCTATATCTGACACACTCATTTCAGGTCTTGCAGTCTCTACTAATGAGCTCATGAGTTGACTCAGGTGTGATAGATGAGGGAAACATACAAAATGTGCAGGGCTGGTGGTTCTCCAGGACAGGTTTGAGAACCACTTCTTTAGATCAGTGGTTCCCAAACTGGGGTACGTTAGGTGACAGAAGGGGATACGCAAACAAAATGCTGTGTCTTGCCATTCATTTAGTTCCACCCTACCTTAAAATAACGTTAAAACTGAGCATGTATTTCTAACTGGCAAAATGACAGATTGCTTGCAGAGTATTGCTGCCTTAGTAAATCACGCTACATTAGGCTACTGCCGCTCTCAACAATGCACCTTTGTAAAAGTGGGGATTTAGCACTTACTCACATAAAGAATGAATATAGACACAGAGTGGATTGAGATCGATTTAAGACTCAAACTTTCTTTAATACAAAGTTCTTTTATTTATTGTTGATAACGAGCAAGAATGCAATTGTTCCCAAATATCCACATGATTGCAAACATGACATTTATTATTATACAACCGGTCAACAAACAAAACATGCATTTTAAACACAGTAGGGGAGAGCGGGGCACAACCTAACGCTTTTTGACTTTCTCAGTTTGTGTAAATGTACTTGGGGTTCAGAGAATTTCTTTTGTTCCACATTAATTTCACACGTGTCTGGTACAAATATGTGGCTTTGTTTCATTAGTGCAGTGTATAGGCTACTTTTTTCTTTATTTACCCCGAAAGAAGGGAAGGGAAATGTGACAACATGCCCCATAGGTGGGGCACATTGTAACGTGATGGGGCACATTGTAACATGACCATATGACACCTAAAAATGTTATCTGATTTAATTAAAAAAAATATACATGACAAACTAAAATATTTTGTCAATAAAATAATGGCATTTTTTTTTTAGAAATTCAAATGTAAATAATTTTGTGGTTTGACAGTGAACACTCTCACAGAACAGAGATAAATAGACGAGCCAGTACAAATGCTGTAAATTTCTTGAAATAATATTTTCTGAATGTTCAGGTTCTTCCTCTCAGTCTTTATTCACCTTTTTTTTTTTTTTTTCTCAACAGACATTCATAAAAGTTGATTATACCAGTTATATCGCAACTGTATAGAATAGTATAGTTCTAATAGCGGGGCACATTGTAACGCAGTGTTACAACGAACCCTATCTTCGCAACTTCGTAAGTATTTAAACCATGTGTGTTACAACTAACCCCGCGTTAGTTTGTGCCCGGCGCTCCCCTACTATCATATTTACTCTATTTTGCAATAGAATTAATAGTGCAAACGAAAGCCACAGCAGAACTACAATGCACATCTGTGTTTTGTGAACAATTCTGCAGCTATGAGCGAGTCGTGAGAGTCAATCATTCAATGATAAATTCGTAAATACAGCTAGTTGCTTTGTTACTGAATGAATGAATGACTGAATGAATGACTCTATGACTCGCTCATTAAGACTTACCGCCACCTACTGGCGGTTTTAGTCTAATCGCTCTATGTAACACGCAAAAATCTAACAGGAAGTATCTTGGTTTCCTTTTTCAAACACAACCAATCAAAATGCCACACTAATTCATCAGTGCCTCACACTTACTCCTCACATGTGGAAACACTCATTGCTTTACTTAACACATCCAATCATGTCTTAGGAATAGGCCTATAAATAGGCCAAAGGACAAGTTATAGGTTTTGAACAACTTTTCTGTTGTCTACTTGCTTCCATATTTATAATTTCTAAACCCTGTTGAGGATTTTTTCTCCACATGGTGCTGGAAAGTGCATGATCGTCATCCCTATGTCAACAAAACACTTTTCCTGGCAATGCAGGAGGCATGTGGAGACACTGACGCTGCCTCCATCCAAGGTTGGATACGCAAGAGAGAACATAGCATGTGACGTGGATGAAGTATTGTGGCCGGACCCAGCCTGAGCCAGGAGACATGGAGCATAGATCCCAACCATCTCGCCACCAACAAACACACACACAAGACACACATTGGGTTTCCATGTTTTATGGGAACTGTTACATCCTGTATTGTTTTCTCCCTCTCTTTCGCTATCTCACCTCACAGGTCCTGTGTTTGGACGATGTTTCTGCCAGTCATGGGGTCCATGCGCCATCCTGAGAACCAATCAGACGCTAGTGGGCGCGTAAAAAGACCCGGATGTGACATGAGCGCGGGAGGAGCGTTTGCTTTTCCTTTGTTTGCTCTTGCTTGTTCTTTGTTTGTTTTTTGTTTGCCCTTGCTTAGTTTCATTTTGATTTAGTTATTGTGTGTTAGTTTATTTAAGTCCTTCTCCGATACATAGTGATGGGACCAGGTTAGTATGTCACGTGACTTACATTTCACAGCACGTAAAGTTATTTAAACACACTAGGTTATGAGCAGGTGCCAATTTATGTTTATTAGATAGTGTAGTTAGTGGCATTCTACACTGAAGATGTTATTTTCTTGTTTTCTTTTGTTTAGCTTAGCGTTTGTGTTGGGGTTTAGTTAACGTGTTTGTTTTATTGGTTTATTTTCTTTAGCACCGCTCTTGTCCCTCGCTTTGTTATCGTTAATGCTTTACGTTTATAGATAATTTGTAAATAGGTATTTATTTGTTTTGGATGTATGTTTGGTTCACTGTTTATTGTATTACTGGGTGTTTTATTATATTGAATTTTTCTTACTAAAAGCAAGTACAAATTAAGTTTTCATCTCTGCCTGTTTCCTAATTTCACACATCACATCTCCTTAATAGAGAAAAGTATCTTACTTTTAATAAAGACACTAAACTCTCATTTTACTCTTTTACTTTCGTTTTCAACTGAACATATTTCTTTTCAGAGAAAACATTTGCCTAGGGCACCTCCTAGTGGCCATTATATAAAACACAAAGGAAAAACCCTTCATGAGATATTGCTTTATAACTTGACAGTTTTAACTAAAAATATACACAAGCTTAACTAACAGACATTATTCTGATAAGAGTGTTTTCCAACAATGATGTAATGAAACAGAGACAATTTAAATTTGAAGGGAGTAAAGCCTGTGTTTAGGCTGTTAAGGAAAGGTCATTTAGCCAAAGAAGAACTTTTATTTTAAATAAACGTTAATTTATAAGCAGCCTACTTTAGTGTGATATGTTACCATATCATCATGCTTAACACTGAGAATGTGAATAATTGACATTAGGTTCACATTAATTCTTTGTTCAATTTGCACACTGAACATGGGTTGGAGCTCTTTATTTTGAACTCTCAAAGTTCACCAGATTAATGAATTTATCTTTAAAATGTACAAAGTTTTTGCTGCTAAATAAATCTAAAAAAATAGGCTGTTGTTTGACTCATGCAGGCTCAAGAGTATTCAGTCATGTCAACTCTATAGGCCTACTGTACATTTCCACAGTAAGATAAACACTAATCTTTATATCTTTACTAATCTTTTTTTTTTCTTTTGGTCTGACCTTCGTTTTATTGATATGAAATCTGCTGGAGGATGGGCTATGCAAATTAAAATGTACTTTCTGCCTTTTAAACTCTTCATATTTGTCTCCTTTTCAGTGTTTTGTCATTGAGATTTTTAACAAAAACTGCTGCAAAAATGGTCCTCAGAATTACTTGTTTCATAAGCATACTCGCCTCTATGGACAGTAAGTAAGATTTATTTTAAGTACCTCAGTGTATATATATTTTTATTAATTTTCATCTCTTTGCTGTCAAGTTTGTATATTTTTCACTTTATTGCTAAAACTCAAGTGTCTCATTAATGATAATTTCTTTTATTTTAACAGTGTACAAAGGTCAGACACTGACTGAGTCTGAATCAGTCGTCCTCAAACCTGGGAACGAACATAAACTGACCTGTACTTTCTCTGGTATTAAAGTTGATGATGCATATATTTCATGGATAAGACAGGCTGAAGGGAAAGGGCTTGAGTGGATCTCATATATTTCTGCTCCAAGCGGCAGTAGCAAATATTACTCTAAAACTGTTGAAGGACGATTCACCATCTCCAGAGACAACAGTAAAATGCAGGTGTATCTGCACATGACAAATCTGCAGGCTGAGGACACTGGTGTTTATTACTGTGCCCGAAAAACACAGTAACACAAGAGGCTGCTGAGCTGTACATAAACTTACGTGTTTTAGAGAAACTGTTTGTGAAACACACGTGATTCAAAAATAATTCACATTTGTAACTGAAAAAACAATCCATCCCTCATTAATGAATGTCAACTTTAAAGCATGTGAAAAACTCATGTATTACATTACTCTATTCACTCTATTATCAGTGTTTACACCAAATACGCTTAATTATGAGTAAATAAAAAACTCTATTTTTTTCCTTTATTATTGTACGTTTCTCTGAAATGTGTAAAGTTTTCATGATTCTGGGATTGGATAAGGATTTGGATCAACTAAAATGTATCCACTTAACTTTGCTAATTATCTACTACAAGTCTGAGCTAGTAAATAAAAAGTAACAAACAATACATTGAAAGGCAGACATGGTTACAGAGGTTAAAGGTGGGGTATCCATTATATTTGAGGTTAAAGATGGGGTATCCATGATATACAAACCCACCCCTCTCTTCATTGCTCCGCCTCCAAAATCACACTCCAATGCTAACCACCCTGCTCTGAGTAGGTCTTGAACCCCAGCTGTTTTCTGTTTTTTTTTTTTTTTTTTTTTTTTTTTACAAATCTCCCTTGCTCGTTCTCTCTCCTTGACCATCATACGCGCCCTAATGCTGATTGGTTAGACGTTTGTTATTGGTATGAGCCCAACTAATTTCCAAACAGTGTATTTGAAAAAACGGATACCCACCTTTAATAAGGACACAGAAAATGTAAATGTACCTTTAGAGGGCAGTCTATGCAAACCTACTTCTCCTTGTCCCTTTTAAAAGTTCCCACTCTATTCATCTACAGACACAAAAATTGACTTTCCTGCATCAGGTTCCTCTTTTCATAACATGGCAATGGATATTGTGTCTAAACTGGGTTTTATCTTCATGTTTGCTCTCACAGAATGTAAGAAGGGCTTTTGAAAACCTGTTGAAAATCAGACATATTCATGTGTACTGTTGTAAATATTAATGTTGAACTGCTCATTTTTCAGTCTGTTGGTGTCAGACACTGACTGAGTCTGAGTCAGCGGTCATTAAACCTGGAGGATCTCACAGACTTACCTGTACAGCCTCTGGATTTAGTGGTGACCAGGACTTGGCTTGGATCAGACAGGCTGCAGGAGGAGGTCTGGAGTGGCTGGCATACATCTCATCTGGCAGTGGCTCTATATACTACTCTCAGTCTGTTCAGGGTCGGTTCACCATCTCCAGAGACAACAGCAAGAAACAGATGTATCTGCAGATGAATAATATGAAGAATGAAGACACTGCTGTATATTATTGTGCAAGAGAGCCACAGTGACAAATACAACTACAGTACTGCACAAAATCTGAATGCAACAAACAGACGTGTCTGTATTTATTTAATCACCCAAAGCTTTACAATGTAACAATTCACATACATTAAATACATTGTAAAAATACATTAATTACTTTTCTTACAAATCACAAATATTATCTGAGCAACTATAGTATAATTGTCTTAACTAATGAAAAACTGCCAATAAGAACATTTATACTCATTTATGAGATTTTAGGCTAACATACACAGAATGCGCAAGTCAATTTGCGGCAGAAGAGTATCCTTTGACCTGACGCACAACATAATGACGAACGTGGAGGCGCAGAGGATAGAGCAAAACAAATCACCGGTCATGGATTATAAGTCTAAAACGATAATTTTTAAAGAGAAATTTCAGAGTAAATCATGGGATTTTTTTTTTTCATTTTTGGGTGAACTATCCTCATAATGTGTTCGTCAGGAGTGGATTAAATATGCAATGCTGCAATGTTGACAAAACACTTAAAAGTGAAATGATTTCTGTAAATCTAGTGATGAAATGCTGTGTGGGTCTCAGTTTTCAGTGATATTCATATGACTAGTGGCAGGACTGTCTGTGCAATTCCACAAACCTGGACGACCTTCTGAACATATATAAGCAGTAGACTTTTTTTTAGAAAAAAATAAAAATAAAATTAAAAGATAAAAAAAAAAAAAATTGTGGGGAGAATCAATGAATTATGAATAATTTACTGCCATTGTGGGAATAATGTAATCATGTAATCAATAAAAAAGTAACTGTAGTCTGTTTAGGAGTATTTTAAAATGTAATAGAATCTAATTACAAGTACTAATTTTTTTGTAATCTGATTACGTAATCCAGATTACATGTAATCAGTTACTACCCAGCTCTGAGATCATCAACACAAAGATCAACACAATCAGTGCCTTCTTCACGCTCATGATCATATTCAGACACACTACCACACACACACACACACACACACAGTGGTAAAGTGGCCTGAACGTTTTATCCTCTTATTGTTTTGAGTCTGTAAACACAAATACTATTTGTTGTTATGTTTTGGGTTAAACAATGAATATAACTTACATTATATTAATGTAATTTATATGAATAATAAAAAACTGTGTATAAAAGTGTATTGTGGAAATCTGTCACAATGCTAATATATTATATAATATAGTCTACTATAGCAGCAGAGCTCCACAAGAGGGAGTCACTTATTTAAATTAAACATGACCCGCTTCTGAAGACTTAACACAATTATCAAACAATTATTTTATTACATTATAAATTATTCTAAACAATTAGCATACTGACATAATTTAACTTACATGAAGAAAACAGCTAAATTGGAGTCCACAATAAACAATTCTGAACTTAGTAACTTTGACCCATAGGAACTCCTCCTCTTCTCATTAATAACAATAATCATGTACAAGGCCTGTGAAAGAACAGGAGCAGAATTTACATTTAGCAAACGTTTTGACAATGGTGTCAATGAGCATCTGGAATTTCATATTTGTGGTGATTGTATCTCAACAAGGTAATTTTGACATTTGTGTTATTCTAGAAAACAGCACTATGATAGAAGCTCACTGTTAATATGATTTATGTCTTTTATTCCACAGGTATCAGTGGTGATGAAATCTGATTAGATCAGTCTCCTGCTGTGATAAAGAGACCTGGAGAAACAGTGAAGATCTCCTGTAAAATATCTGGTTTTACAATGACGAGCTACTTGATGCACTGGATCAGGCAGAAGCCAGGGAAAGCTCTGGAGTGGATTGGGAGAGTAAACTCTGGCAGTAGTTCTAGCTCTGATTATCTTATATATGCAGACTCTGTGAAAAATCACTTCACTATGAGTGAGGACGTGTCTCAAAGTACACAGTATCTTGAAGCCAAGAGTCTGAGAGAAAAGGACACTGCTGTTTATTACTGTGCTCGACAGTCACAGTGACTCCATCTGTTGAAGAGGCCCTACGATAACTACAGAAAGAAGTTATTAGGCTGACTAATAGTTTTACTATTATTATCGTCATTATGATTTTTAAATATTTGTAGTCATTGTAATAATAAGAGCATCATGATTTTAATTCTCTCTGGTTCTTAAATTCAGATACTTTCTTGTTTGTATCTGAAATCCACTCACCATTTGCTTAACCATTGAAAGGACAGATTTTACTGTTGATTAAGATTGCAATTTTTGATCTTCACTCAGATTTGTATTTATTTGTTTCTAACTTTAATTATTTTTCTTTCATCCAACTTATAATTTACTGTACTCCATGCCAAAAAGTGATCCGTTCATTCAAATGTACAGTACTCTTGCTTTAATTGCTGTAGTGACGCTCAAAAATAAGCAAAGTCACACAATCAGTCACATACATGTTAACAAATCTTTATATATTCAAATAATTTTGTAGGGAGGATTATTCATGTCATTTAAATACCCAAGGGACTGTGTTATAAATTGAATTGAGTCAGTACTTGTGTTCAGATGCTGTGCAGATAAATATCTTATTATTCTTTTCACTTGAAAGTTTTAGGGTGATAATGGAAATGTTGCTCTATCGAGAGACTTTTAATTCTTCTGAATTATATACGTCATCGCATTGTTCTATTTCATCAATTAATTTTCATTATTATCACATTAAAGGTGCAATATGTAACATTTTCTGTCCGCTAGAGGTCGCTAGAGGCCTATTCAAAACAAAGACGTAGCTTGATGACGCTAAGTTTGCATGGAATCTTGGGACATGTGGTCTTCGCATCAATGGACGGTGGAATAGAATTGAGATAAGACTCGGGAAGAAATCATGTTCATGGATGCGATTATTAACGTTACTGTAGTATGAAGCAGAGCAGGACCGAGTGTTGTGGGAGCTGAACGAGGCCGCTGGAGCGATTGCGCAACACACGCCTCACGAGCAGCAGAACTTTTATTATGACACAGTCGCCGGCACCGCTTCCGCTTTTCCGGTCATGAGGTAACGCAGTTCTGTTTATCATATTAGATACATTTGAGTGTGTTGAAAATGTTATAACGTTACTCTGTGCGCTTACTTGGTGGCTGATGTGAGACACTTGTTACACACTGCAGTAAGATAGATCGATTTTAGAATATCATATTAAATGCTGGATGGCTTGTGTTGATAAATGGCATGCAATTCATTTTTAAACGTATGATGAAGAAAATGCTGTATTACTGTTACTAAAAATAAAGCTGCATCTGATTATGCTATGTTAGCTACTTGACAAAATAGTGTTTTTCTCTGAGGCATGGTAAAGCATGGTACTCGCCCAAAAAAATAAAGAAAATTAGATTTAAACAATAAGACTAAACGTGTTGAGCTATATAACAACAATTAGTTTTCTGTCTAAAACTATATCAAAACAGTTGTTCCCTTGTCTATTAAAACATTTAAATATTAAAGCGTCTTTGGTGTTTCCATGGTTTCTACAAAATAAAATCGGAAACCAAGGGTAATGCGGGTATGATGCAATTGACAGGCGACTCCTCACACTTCCCGGAACCTTGGTTAAAATTACAATTTTCTTACAATTTACAAATAGTTGGAAACATTTGGGATATCGTAAGTACTCAAGTGAACAAAATATATAACGCTGGCCTAGTGGTTTTTAGATATTTTACTGCAAAATTCTTACATATTGCACCTTTAACTTTCCATGTATTTTAGCTGTTAGTGGTCGGTCTTTGAATTCTGTAGTGAAAAACCCTGGAGAATCCGTTATTCTCTCCTGCAGTGTCTCGTATCTCACCTGGTAGCTATCAGTGTTAAAATCAATCTTGCATCACACCAATATGAAATAAGCATGCGCATTTTAAAAGGTATGCAAGGTTAAAAAAAAAAAAATAAAAATTAAAAAAAATTAAAAAAAATTAAAAAAAAAAAAAAAATGTTCAAACCTTTCCAAAAACACTGGCATAAATCCCAAACTGAGGGAAGAGAAAAATGTGAAAACTCTCATGTCATATGAAAATAAACTACACTGACTGAATAAAAAATAGACTCAGAATCTACTACAATTTAAGCTATTATTTCTAGTCACTAAATCACTTTTTTTGCACTTTTTTCATGCCATATTCAACATGCAAATTAAACTTCCCCTCCCTCTTACGACAGGCATAACAGACTTATGTCTGTGTTTCACGTGGTGTTCAGTATTTCAGCTCAACCTCTGAGTAATCATGTTTTGTACATTTGTTTGTACTGTTGATACAGGCAGCTTCATCCTGTGAGGTTTCTTAACTGTTAAAGACATTCATTGGAAAAATATAATATAATATAATAGTAGCACAAGGTTTAAAACCCATCGACCTCAGGACAAAACCTATGGAGGGTATCAGCCATGTTTGTGCTACATGTTAAAAACAGTATAGCCTGAAAATATAGTGTTACCAAAATGTCTTTTAAGAATCAACGAAATAATAATGCATAAAAAAAATGAAAGACTGTATAAATTACTATAAGTAAATGTGGACTACACAGACTCTTGACAGAAATAAAGTCAGGTTGATACAGCCATAATTTATATTGTTTAAGACTTGAATAAAAAGTTATTTTTTGATGGTAACACATTTTTAAGTTACCTGACAAAGCATTTATTACAATGTGTGTCCCGTTATCATAATATATATTACATCATTATGTATATATCATTTATATATTATCTTTTATAAATATATATATGAAGTTTTTCCCATCTTCAACTGAAAAAACAAGGTCATCACTGATTAACACTGAGGGCAGTGCAGCAGATTTTGTTTAGTTTTTAAGGCCCTCCCTTAATCAAATGAAGTCTGAAACATAGTCTGTTCTCTGCTCAATAAATGCTTTGATTTTTCACACTTCTTCACACAGCAGAAACATAATTTTTGCATGGAACTGCATTGGTCTTAGAGGAAGATGAATCGGAGTTATATTATTCTATTTGTACTGGTTTCGTGTAAGTTTAAATCTGCTTACCAATCTTATTAAGCGACTTTCTAAATATGAATATTTAAAACCAATGCTGTTTTAATTATGTGAACATTTTGTCTTAGTTCCAGATGCACATGGTCAATCACTGACCTCTTCTGGCTCTGAGGTGAAGAAACCTGGAGAATCAGTCACACTATCTTGTGTGGTTTCTGGACTCTCCCTTAGCTGGCTGCACTGGATCCGTCAGAAACCAGGGAGAGGACTGGAGTGGATTGGCCGAATTGACGATGGGACTGGCACTATTTTTGCTCAGTCTCTACAAGGCCAGTTCTCCATCACAAAAGACACCAGCAAAAACATGGTGTACTTGGAGATAAAAAGCCTGAAGACTGAAGACACAGCTGTTTATTACTGTGCAAGAGAGTCACAGTTAGACAAAAGGCTGGAGCGCCAATCAAAAACAGAAGTGCAGACAGACATGACTAGAACATTTACATCCCTGGGAATTAAAGAGTTGTTCTCTTTGTAGATTCTCTTCAGCTTCATTGGCCACTTTCCTACATTTTGTAAGTTTTGTTACAATAGGAAACATGTTTTTAAAAATTATGCAAACTAGAAGAACATCCAAATATAATGCATAATCTGATGAGTTAACGAAGGAGCATGTTGATGAAGTATAAAAATAAAACAGGACTTTACAGTCCCAAAATATTATTAGAACATTCCAGTGATCTATGTGCAGTAGTACAGAGGGTTCCCTTTCTCTTTATATTTGAGCCAGGTGGCATGTAATTATTTTCTCATCACAGTCCACAAAAATACCTCCACTTCTCCCATTCTGCACAAATTTAAGACCTCAAGAAATAATAGCAAGAATCAGCTGTATCTTCAGATGTGCAGTCTGAAAATCAAAGACACTGCAGTTATACAAAAAACAAACAAAAAAAAACAACAGCTATAAAAATTAATAAAGTCACCAAAGCAAAGTGTCATTAAAATATGCATGCTAAACCCTAAACAAATCAGCAACATTCTTTAATATAATATTGTTTGCTCAGGACAACTCAGTTAAAATGTTAATATCTAATATGAAGATATTTTATGTGTGATTTTAAAAAAAAATACTCTTAGTTCAAGCTCAGGCGTGAACATGTAAGCACGCTGCAAAGTGGTTATCATCTGTTGTCATCTGTATTTCAACTTTGTTTCTTGTAATATAACAACAAATTATGATTAAAGGGCACAAGAGAATCTTACAGTTCTAAACAATTTTTTTATGTTGTATTTTTTATCACCGTTAGAGCTGTTACGCTGCAGAGCTCTGTCCACGTATGGCTCTGACTACTCTAAACCCTCTAAAAAATCTCTTAATATGCAAACTATTCTGTAGGGCGGATCACCCTCACTCCCAGAGGATTGTTTTATAAACTGTCCAACGACTAACCATCTAAATCAGCTGCTGTGTAAACTTTTTTTTCTGTGTAACTTGTTGTTTACTGGCGGTTGTGACAATGGAAATGCTACAGTATGTAGTTCTGCTGATGATTATTTTACGTAAGAAACTCCCATTTGTTCTGAATTATTACTGTCATCTCACTGTTCTATTACTGTAATCTATCTAACATTATTTTTTTGTTGTTTTTCAGGTGTTAGTGGTCAGTCTTTGACCTCCTCAGATTCCGTGGTAAAAACACCAGGAGAATCAGTCACTCTGTCCTGCAGTGTGTCTGGATTCTCAATGAGCAGCTGGTACATGCACTGGATCCGTCAGAAGCCAGGGAGAGGACTGGAGTGGATCGGCCGTATTGACGGTGGCACTGGCACTATTTTTGCTCAGTCTCTTCAAGGCCAGTTCTCAATCACAAAAGACACCAGCAAAAACATGCTGTATTTAGAGGTGAAAAGCCTGAAGACTGAAGACACAGCTGTTTATTACTGTGCAAGAGAGTCACAGTTACACAAAAAACTGCAGGGCTGAACAAAAACTATTCATGTGATCTCTGACGGCCCAAGGTCATTTTTCAGGACACTTCCCTCAAATTCAACAAGCTACATTATCAATAGTGATTTAAATCTTTAACATACTTCTTCATGGAGATCTTTCTAAATGAACGTAAAGCATTATAAGCATACCACAATACTGATCTAATGCAGAAAAAAAGTGATCTTTAACTCTTGTTAACTTAATGTATGTTTGTATGTCTGTATGTTTTAGATGACATATAGATATAATCTTTTTTTATCAAAACAATGCAAAAATATATAATTATATCATGAACTATTAAATAAGATTAAACAATACATTGAAAGACAGACATGGTTAGAGAGGTTAATAAGGGCACAGAAAATGTAAATGTACCTTTAGAGGGCAGTCTATGCAAACCTACTTCTTGTCCCTTTTAAAAGTTCCCTCTCTATTCATCTACAGACACAAAACTTGTTTGACTTTCCGGCATCAGGTTCCTCTTTTCATAACATGGCAATGAATATTGTGTCTAAACTGGGTTTTATCTTCATGTTTGTTCTCACAGAATGTAAGAAGGGCTTTTAAAAACCTGTTGAAAATCAGACTTATTCATGTGTACTGTTGTAAATGTTCATGTTGAACTGCTCATTTTTCAGTCTGTTGGTGTCAGACACTGACTGAGTCTGAGTCAGCGGTCATTAAACCTGGAGGATCTCACAGACTTACCTGTACAGCCTCTGGATTTAGCAGTGACCAGAGCTTGCTTTGGATCAGACAGGCTGCAGGACGAGGTTGAGTGGCTGGCATACATTCAATATGATGGTGGTTATATATCCTACTCTCAGTCTGTTCAGACTGAGAGTTCCCCCAGTTCTCTTAAACGTCCGTGAATTATTTAAATCGTTAATAGATAATTAATTGGGGGAGCATTGCATCGCCTGTGCACAGCTAATCATAAGGTGTGTGTTCGACTAACAGTTTCTGACTTAAGCAGTGTGTGCCATCAAAGTACCGCGGGAGCGATTCGCGAACAGTCGCCGCAGCTTCTCCGGGGCGGCTGCACGAGCTCTGAAGGCAACAGCTAATCGGTGTGTTTCATGTTCATTCACATCCTTTTCCGCTAATGCTCACAAAATCGTGCTTTTACTAAAAACTCTACTCATTTAACATTAATGCTAGGCCTATTGCATATTGTCATAGGCCTATTTATCAAAATAAAACTGATAAATGAAAGTGGAGACAATACCTCAAAAGAGGCACATTATTATCACTTTTCCAGCATTTATTATTCTTAAAAGTAATATAAATTAGGCTATGTTTGCAACAATAGCTGTAGGTTTATTAGCCTCGATGAGTCCGAGACTCCCGGCCTGAGATTGTGTCCCAGACAGAATTAAATAATTTGTGAATATTTGTAAATATTTGTGGCTTAAACAGCTGGAAAACTGACTGTAATGTAGTTCTGTGGATGTTTTGCCAGGCAGGGTTATTATCGTTAACTAACAAAAACTAAAACTATTAAAACATTTATGCTAATCGAAATAAACCTGAAATATAAGAAAAGTATTAGTTGAAAAATGTAAACTAAACGAAAATTAGAAATGTTGTCTGTCAATAGGCTATCATTTCGGGGTTTTTATCCTGACTTTCAAGTGACGCGATCATTATCTTTTCATTAACCGACAAGGTTATATTAAATTAGAATTAAACGAAATTAGAATGGAGAAGTGTCTGTGACCCATAAAAAATCCCAGGGGTTTAGTTTTAGCCTACACGCACAAATAGCAGCATTAACAACAGAACATGAGGATTCATCATCATCACGCACCTGTAGCGCTTCTGTGAAGGGAGAAAAAAAACAGGGTAAAATCATATAAAAGGAATAAGCCCATGTCTATACCCGAAATTTATTTCACTTAAATAATTAACATTAACAAAATAAAAGGGGGAAATGCGACAAGTAATATAAACGGCTATATCTAGCCTATATGCTGAGTTTCGGTTCATTTTTGAGAAGCAGGTTCAAGGAAAGGAAACTGAGAGGGCAGAAAATTATTGTTGTTTTCTTTAGTACAAGCAATGTTTTGTTTTTATTGGAGTGTACAAAAATAATAGGCCTATTTAACCCTTCACAGATTCGAATGATGTTCGAATGTGACCATAAATGTCTGAGTATTTTAGGTTGTTTCCGCTTTTATGAGAAAATTCAAGTGATCGCGCCGGTGCCTCATGCGCACACACAACAGTTTTAGTAACTTGACATCGCAGCCTGTTTACTGTCAAAATAACATACAGTCAACCAAATATATAAAAAGTTACACTGCTCATTTTAAGTAGTCTGTGTACAATCAAAGCGTTTAAATAATAAATATAGTTTAGCATCCAAATACATCGTGAATATGGAAACATTTGTGCCAAATTAGCAACAAGATCACATGAGAATGCGTATCAATAGTACGCGTGTGTAATCTCGTAGAATATATACGCCAAAATGAGTCTTGGCGTGCATATGATACGCAGTTTTTCGCGTGCATGTGATACGCACTTTATGGCGTCTATATAACACGCTCGGTAGTCTTGGGTAGGATTAGTGGTGTGGAGTTCGTGCGTATAATACGCCATAAAATGCGTATCATATGCACGTGGAAAACTGCGTATTACATGCACGCCCAAACTCATTTTGGCATATACATTCCACGAGATTATACACTCGTATTACTGATAGGCATTTTCGTGTGATTAGAGGTTATAACGCCGGGCTGTTTCAGTTTAGCTTTAAATGAATTCGTTTTGGCTTAACGTTTATATATTATATTTTTCATAACTAAAATAGCCTATGTAGTGGTGCCTATTGGAGATGGACAGGGGTGGGTAGACACAGTCAGTATAGACAGATTACAACAGGAGTTAGAGGTAAATGGTGTAGTTTTATCTATGTTGTTATCTGTAATATAATCCATTATCAGTCGCTGTTTACATTTAATGTAATATAATCAATAATTTGCTATTGACATTTTAATCCGGCTACATATCCAGGATAAAGTGTAAATGTCGAGCCCTGGATAATGATGAATATTAACGTAATTAATAATGAATGAATCCGGATTAACCTCAGAATGTGGTTTGCTAATTTTCCCAAGACAAAGCTAACGGAACAGTACTTACTGAAGCAATTTTTTGGTGGAGCTCCACTTAGTTTTCTTCAGTGATTTTTTTCTGTATTTATGAGAAAGAATTTACCTATTTTTCAACCTGAGAGCGACGTGAGCTGTATTAACCCAACTGTGTGACGAAACTGCAACAAACCATTACTAAACAAACGGCAGATTCTGCGTTTTCTCATACATTTATTTCATGCATGTCATGCGCGAGCTCGCGGCTCCATCTAGCGGCTGTAAGCGGTATATTATAGTGTCTCAACATGATCACTCGTCAAGCGCCAAGCTTGTGATTCGTGAGCTGGATGATGGTAAGTTTTTCCTTTTTACCTGATCTTGTACAGTAGTCTCCATTTTTTTTTTTTTTTTTTTTTCTTGAACTTTGTGACTTCGCACCCTTGATTTCCATTGTCTGGGCAGGGTATGACTGTACCGTGTACTGTATTCATTAGCAACACATATCATACAGTGATATGTGTTCTAAAATCGGCTCAAAATGTTTTAAATCCTCCGACTGGATGGAATCAAAGTCTGAAGCTAAAAAATCGGAGTCTGTGACCATCATATACTACGCGATTTTCCATGAAATCTGTCGGCTCAAATCTGCAGACTGGCTCTGATTTTTGGCAACTAGCATCAACTTGTTCAGGCTGTAAATTGGGAGAAAAAAAATCAGGGTAAAAGTCGTGTAGTGTATTCCAGCCTTAACAAACACTCAGGATAACAGGAGAATATAAAATGCAGGAGAGAAACACACTAACCAAAGACATGCTAATAGACATTAAAATGGACACAATAGGTTGCTAGGGTAAATAACAGGCACACACTAGGAAACTAGGGCTGTGTCCGAAATCACCCCCCTATACCCTTAAATAGGGGACTGTTTAAGGGGACAGCCATTTGTATGGTGTTCGAAACCATAGTAGAACTTAATCAATCCCATAATGCATCGCAATAACGAGTGTACTGTAGGAAACCCTCCATCGGCCCAAAAACGGAATCCGACGGCCAGGGCAAAGGTTAACGCGTGTATGTCTTTTCAGCGCCCCTGCGAAGTTCACTTAATTTCACTCGTTTAATCTGACTCCAATTTCAAACGATTATTACTCTTAGGTTGTGTTTACAATTAGAAATTAATCATTGGTTATGTATTAATTTAGATATTTGATTATTCTGGGTATCCTATACTTTCAATTATTCGTTCATCAGGGACCCGATGGCGCACAGAGATACTCACGGACATAAACTCGCCAGTCTGATCTTCGTCAGAGGGTGTAATAAGTTAGCTAATACCTTTAGTCGGGTGCCTACTGCTCACTCGAACAAAAGTGTATTTTAATTTAGCCACTTCCATACAACTTGCTAAATCAGTGGTAAACAGAAATCAAAAGGTCTTCAGATAAAGTGCCTACTGCTCCTTCATTCATGCTCCTTCAGTTTGTTCTACCCTGGACACAGATTTATGGTAGCATTAGCCTCCCATAATTTACTGGTAATAATGATTTCAGGAGAATCCAGAGTAAATCAAATATAACATTTTATTTGTCAAGTAAAAATGTATCATGCCAATTACATAGTTAGACAATTAGAAGCCAATTCAGAAATCATAAATACATAACATCAGTTGCCCAAAGATGACTAAGAGTAACAATTGCATATACACACAGTGGTGGATTAGTGTTTTAAGACACTTACTGCATGGGGGTTTCTGGCTACAGAAAATCCCACATGGCTGCTTTGCACTTTCCCTTAAATACCCAGACCAGAACAAAGGATTTTTAAATATTTACTACACTGACACCTGTTATTATCATCAGATCGTGGTTGTACCTGTCTATTAGTGTTACTGGATCTTAGTGCTGCATTTGACACTATCGATCACAACATTCTTTTAAATAGACTCGAAAATTATGTTGGCATTAGTGGAAATAACTGACCGTTATCAGTTTGTAGTACTAAACGAAGAGAGGTCATATCGATCACAGGTTCAATATTAGTACCGCAAGGCTCAGTACTAGGATTGTTGCTTTTCACTCTGTACATGCTACCCTTGGGAGATATCATTAGGAAGCATGGCGTTAGTTTTCACTGTTACGCTGATGATACTCAGCTCTATATTTCTTCGCGCCCTGACGAAACTTACCAATTCACAAAATTAACAGAATGCATAGCTGATATATATAAAAAATTGGATGACCAGTAATTTCCTACTACTAAATTCAGAAAAAACAGAGATTCTAATTTTTGGACCAAAAACTTCCTCATGTAATAACCTAGAATACTGTCTAACACTTGATGGCTGCTCTGTTAAGTCTTCAGTTAGGAACCTGGGTGTGCTCTTTGATACCAATCTTTCATTTGAAGGCCATGTTACTAGCATCTGTAAAACCGCATTCTTCCATCTTAAAAATGTATCTAAACTACGACTCTCAATGAAAAATGCAGAACAGTTAGTTCATGCGTTCATGACCTCAAGGCTAGATTACTGTAACGCTCTACTGGGTGGTTGTTCCGCTCGCCTGATAAATAAACTACAGCTCGTCCAAAATGCAGCAGCTAGAGTTCTTACTAGAACTAGGAAGTATGACCATATTAGCCCAGTTCTGTCAACACTGCATTGGCTTCCTGTTAAACATCGTATAGATTTTAAAATCTTGCTAATTACTTACAAAGCACTAAATGGTTTAGCTCCCCAGTACCTGAGCGAGCTCTTAAAGCATTATAGTCCTTCACGTCTATTGTGATCTCAGAATTCAGGCCAGCTGATCATACCTAGAATATCAAAATCAACCGCAGGCGGTAGATCCTTCTCCTATTTGGCACCTAAACTCTGGAACAATCTTCCTAGCATTGTTCGGGAAGCAGACACACTCTGTCAGTTTAAATCTAGACTAAAAACGCATCTCTTTAACCTGGCATACACATAACACATTATCAATTTATATTTTCAAATCCGTTAAAGGATTATTAGGCTGCATAGATTAGGTCAGCCGGAACCGGGAACACTTCCTATAACACCAGATGTACTCGTTACATCAGAAGAAGAATGGCATCTACGCTAATATTAGTCTTTCTGTCTATCCCGAGGTTTACCGTAGTCAACCTTATCCGGGCCGTATCCAGGTGAGACCGAGGACCGGCGCCTTGACACAACCACAACGTAGCCCTGAAGTATCAGCAGAGATTGAGTCAACTAGATCATCCATTGTGAAGGCCTCATCGACACAACAGCCAGTGGCACAGCTCCTCAACAAACCGTCCATACCGGTGTGATGAATACGATCCTCAACTGGATTGAACTGGAATAAATACTTTGAATATTGCGATCCTATCGGACATAAGATAGCAACCTGAATCATGACAGCACTGTTCGCCAGAGGAGAACTGGCCGCCTGACTGAGCCTGGTTTCTCCCAAGGTTTTTTTCTCCATTTTAACACAGAAGTCTATTTGCCACCTGTTTGCCATCTGATGTCACCTGTTGGAGTTTGGGTTCCTTGCCGCTGTCGCTTTTGGCTTGCTTAGTTGGGGACACTTGACATTTGACTTGACATTTGATATTCAACAGTGCTTTGATCTGCTGGCATTGATACTATTCCTTAAGAGCTGCTGTGCAGCCAAAATTATATACCAGTTATCGATGTAAAGCTGCTTTGACACAATCTGCATTGTAAAAAGCGCTATATAAATAAAGGTGACTTGACTTGACAACAGATTTAAAACATTAATGTCACGATTTTAATATTAATACATGGGCATTCACATTTACACTTGGATACGTAAATGATTTACATTTTATTGCTGTTAATATGTAAGTATTTTTACATTTTAGCGCTAGAAATACGTCAATATTTTACGTTTTTGTGTGTATGAATCATAGATGCAAACTCCTCACCTTTCAGTGACAACTCACGTTTTTGAGATCAAAATAGGTCACCTATGAGATTTGCATAGATCCAATGAGAAAGTGTTTTACACTCTTGACAACAGGACACTTTCATTTTAATGGATGAAATATGACCCATAGGAGCGTTTGCTAAAGTTGTGCCCTTATCGACAACAAGACACTTTCATTTTAATGCATTGTACCCTTTTATCTGCGGGTTTTCGCATAGCTCAAATGGTAGAGCATTGCAATATACTTATATAACTCTTCTGCAGCATCATATAAGTAACACCTCCTCTCCATGTTTACTCCTCAAATTCAATCTCCAATTGTATAAACAACTGTATAAACACACAAATTCAGCTCAACAATAATTAAACATGTCCAATAAAATTGTAATTTAATAAACAGTTCATTAATGTAGTAATTTTTGTCACATACCTGTTTATTTTTGACTGTTTTTTTTTTTTTTTTTTTCATTTGTCATGTCCTCCTTTGTTCAGTTTTCTCCGCCACACTTTAGTTGTCATAGTTACAGATTGATTTGAGATTCAGTTCAGGTGTGTCTTATTAATTATCCTGTTAAGTTCCCTTTGTTTGCCTTGTGTATATATACCCTGTGTTCTCCCTCAGTCTCTGTCGGTTCTTGTTTGTGTTAATGTGGTTGTCTCCTGGTTGTTGTGATTAAAGTCTACTTTCAAGGATTCTTCCTCATTGTGAGAGTTTATATACACCATGTTATATAATAATTTTGACATTTTGCTATTTTGTAATTTATTTATTTTTATTCCACAGATATAGGTTGATATATTATAGTTTTCATCTACACAATTATCCACAATTAAATTATATCAATGTAAGTGAGTTTAATCTTGATTGCAATTAAAATTTGTACATTTTTTTGCCTTCTGTTAACAATTAGACTTAGAGTTCAGTTCAGAGTTTCATTCATTTTATTTCTAAATAATTTTGATGTTATTCTAGTTTCTGGAATAGCAGATGTGATTCTAACCAAAACAACATTGTATGTATTGACTTTCTTTGAATGAAAAAAAAAAAAAAAAAGGCACTAATGAACAGACATCCTAACAGCTGAGCTCAAAACACCCATAATAAAAACTTTACTTTTACTACACCCACACCAATAACAGCCTGATTTATTCACTTTGATTTCTGCGCTTGGCCAGAATTAGTAATAATTAAATGAAATATAAAACATTGCTGAGAAATAACAAAAGAGTAGATTATTCTATCTGTCTGGTGTTGATTTGAAGATTTAATGCAATTTGAAATGTTTTATTACAGACATACAATAACATGTATGGGTCATAAACGAACAGGGGGTTTTAAGCGTCAAAAAAAAAAAAAAAGTGTAATACAGCTTTTTTACAATTTGTTTTTCCTTTACTTTAGAATGTGTCCTGTTTAATTTTATATTTTTCTTAGCAAAAAATAATGACTAATACATTTTTTACCATGATTTAAAGAAAATACCCACAAAAATGTAATTCAGTGTAACAATATTTATATATCAAAAAATCATGTTAGACATATTTAAACAATTATGATGTGATGACATATTAAAAGACTATATTTAAGCTTCATGGTGCAGCAATCAAATACTTATTAATTGTAAATTTTAAATCTTTATACTTTGCCACTATCCTTCAAACCACTAAGTTTTTGTAAGGAAGTGAAAATCATTTAAAATATAATAAAATTTAATATGATCA
The DNA here is from genome assembly GCA_037950675.1 of Hypophthalmichthys molitrix. Lineage (NCBI taxonomy): Eukaryota > Metazoa > Chordata > Actinopteri > Cypriniformes > Xenocyprididae > Hypophthalmichthys > Hypophthalmichthys molitrix. Next base: position 28,196,615 of record CM075494.1, on the reverse strand, counting down.
CATATTCTTTTATATATTTTAATAAGTACAGGTCCAAATAAGTTTATTGTTTAATTTTTACATAAATATTTCCGTTACACTGAATGACGTTTTGCCAAAAAGGGAGATAATACTGTCATTGTTCCCATAATTGCAATGTTTTTAGTATTAAGTCTGTATCATTAAATTAGTTTTAATAATATTACTTTAATATAATTTTGATTATAATAATTTAATAATATTAAATGACAGCAGAAGCAGATGCTGAGAAATAATAAGCATTTTATTCTACTGTTCTGATGCTCGTGCCATGTTTGCTTAGCTTGTCACTTGGTTTTGCCTGAAAAATTGCAGCATGCAGCTACATTTATGAATACTTTGTGTGCCAACATAAATGACGTTATCAGGATGAGTATTTTGGGTGAATAATCCAGGTCTCTTCTGAACTTTTGACATACCGTAGTGAAGGGGAACTCTCTGTTCAGAAATATTGATAAGATATTATTCTGACAATCGCAATCCTGAATACCTTTCGCTTTTCCTTGCTAAAGGCCTGTTCACATCAAGTGTAATAACTATAGTAGTCAACATTTAAAGTGGATCAAAAAAGTTAATAAAAGTTGTCCTAAGAAGAAGGTTTTAGGACAACTTTGATGAAAGGTTTTGATCCACTTCAAATGTTGACTACTGTATAATGATACACCACAACTATAACGATAACGGCACAGAGAAACAATATTGGTAGAATCATTTACTTTATTAGCTTTTATTAATCAATAACAAATGAAACAATACAAAAATGCACTAAAATATTAATATTTATTCAGTTTAACACATGTAACATGTCACAGACTGTTGAATGACTGTTTTTTATTTGATTTCAGAATGGCTTCTTGATCCTGTTACACTGAATGACCTCTGACAAACTGAATATTAGGGGCAAAAGTCCCCTGGTTACTTACTTAAAAAAACAAACAAAAAAAAAAACAATAAGACATATGTGACAGCCAACACTTATTTGAAAATGCCAAGAACACAAATGTATTTTTTTAAATTGGTATTTTATATGTTTATTTAAAGATGTAATGGTAAAATCAAAGTCCGGACATTACGCTGAATGACAATTTTACACTTTGGAACATTATTCCCCCCGTATGTTGACATTTTATTTTCTCAAAAGTTATTTGAAATATGAAAGTAGACACACTGCTTGCATTTAACATGTTTTTTTTATGTACATAAAATGACTTTTGTAAATTTAATTTGATGTGGACACCAAAATGGTGATGCGTATGTCAGCAAGCTTCTGTACTGTCCTAAAAATGATTCAGATTCAAAGAAAATGGAGTAACAATATTGTATCAAATCAATCAGAATTCAGTCAAGAATATTTGAATCCATTTTCTCAGTTTTACCACAGTTTTGCCTATGTATGCAAATGACATGATTTAGGGAGGGTCAGTGTAACACAAACTCTAAAAGTACTTGCTATAAAACTAAGTTGTCAGTCAGTGTTGGTGTCCTGCAGCTGCAGTGCAACTAAATATTTTGCTCATCATTTTACAGTTTTGGGGTGATAATGGAAATGCTACTGTATGGAGTTCTGCTGTTGATTATTTCATGTGAGAAATTCTCAAATACTTCTCAGTTAAAGGTGCACTGTTCTAACTAAACTAACGTTAATATTCTCTGTTTTTCAGCTGTTAGTGGTCAGTCTTTGACCTCCTCAGATTCTGTGGTGAAAAGACCAGGAGAATCAGTCACTCTGTCCTGCAGTGTGTCTGGAATCTCAATGAGCAGCTACTGGATGCACTGGATCCGTCAGAAACCAGGGAGAGGACTGGAGTGGATTGGGTATATAGATACTGGCACAACTGCATATTATGCTCAGTCTCTACAAGGCCAGTTCTCAATCACCAAAGACACCAGCAAAAACATGCTGTATTTAGAGGTGAAAAGCCTGAAGACTGAAGACACAGCTGTTTATTACTGTGCAAGAGATTCACAATTACACAAAAGACTGCAGGGCTGAACAAAAACTATTCATGCATGAGATCACTGAAGCAAATTTACTGCAAACATCTTCAGGATTCAAAATATTAATTGTTTAATGGTTATATTTCCTGCAACATTTCCTCATAAACAGCTTCCAAAATCAAAAAGGTGCCCATGAACGGGATAATTGTCTGTTAAATAAATGTACAAATAAATGGCCAAATAAATTGAATTCAACTGAAGAGTTTGCAGCTAGTCTTAAAGAGAATTAGCATTTTCAAGATTTCCCTCAGGATTTTCCTATGGGTTTTCAGAATGTGTTTAAAGCTGCTATCCATAAGATTTGTCTCTTAGTCGCCATCTCTGTTTGAAACCTGCAATTGCAGTTATCATCATTGCGTGCGTTGTGCATCGGCACAGCTCGTCAGCGCGGATGAATCTAATGTTTGCTGTCAGTCACCATACCGGTGTGGATACTGTACTTCACAGATTGTAGTCTTCAAGTATGACCAAAGTAGGAATTTTCACCAGAAAATGTCATCTAAACAAGTAAGTAACATGTCTGCCACTTTTGTTCTGACCAACTGAGGGAAAAGCATTAGGCCTACAATAAATCGCGCTGCCAATGGTGATTAAATCTAATGATCGCTTAGCTCATATCGCATCAAACCGTGCAAATTATTATTGTTGTTATACTTTGTTCTCAAATTGTTAATGTTAACAACATCAGCATTGTGTAAGTGTATTTAGTGTGTATTAGCATTACTGTAGATTTCAATTTCTGTAGCCACTCCGCAGTCAGAAGTCTTTTGGGTTTTTTTACCACGGCTGAATCTCCAGTTGTCACTGATGATTGTAATTTGGATCTTTCTGGATTACAATTCGCCATCAAAATAAGTTTAATTATTGCAGCTGCTGTGAGAAAAGGCTATAAATGATCCACTATCAGCTGGGACTCCTTTCTTTATGTAAACAGACGTGACGTAATGACGCAAAGACAAACTGCTGCATGCTTGTATTTCCCACAGAAATCCACCAGTATCGATTTATTATAAAACATTATTACAAGCTTACTGTTGTAAATCGAGCTAAGGTAAGGAGATAGTTTTGAACACTGGCTGGTTATGTACTTGCTAAAAAATTGATTTTGGATCATTTTTAACCAAAAAAAAGTTACAGACTGCAGCTTTAATGTGTTTTATTAACTTGATTAACTTGAAGAGACAAAAATAAATTTTGAAGCCACTTTTTTTTTAAAAACTTGTGACTAATATTATTATTATTATATTATTATTATTATATTAATATGTGTTTACATGCTTGACAAATCAGACAACTATTGTATGCTAGTTCTTATATACTGCTGTAAAAGAACAACAGCAGCTCTATAAAAATTCAGATTTGAAATACAGTGTGAGTGTAATTGGCTTTTAATTTTTATTTAATTTAAAGGGATTTGATTCAGACTCAATATTTATTTATGAAAAATTTCTACTTTATAGGAAAACTTTTAGAATATTATATTTCCCATTAACTAAAGGTTTTTGGAGTGAATCATTGTACTGCACTGACAAATATTGCTTAAGATAAAACCATGTTTGGAGTTAGATTTTATTTTTTTAGTCTGACCTTCCTTTTATTGATGCAAAGTCTGCTGGAGGATGGGCTTTGCAAATTAAAATGTACTTGCTGCCTTATAAACTCCATTTTTAACTTTTTTTCAGTGTTTTATTTGTGAATTTTTTTAAGAAATATGGGAAAAAGTGTCCTCAGAATTACTTGTATTTTAATGAGCATAATATGTCTGTATGGACAGTAGGATTTAGATTTTCTTTAGGATTTCTTTTTTTATATAATATTTCATAACTAACTGCTGTAGACAACGGTCTTACTGTTATTTTAACAAAGTGCAAAAGGTCACACACTGACTGAGTCTGAATCAGTCGTCCTCAAACCTGGGAACGAACATAAACTGACCTGTACTTTCTCTGGGATTGGTAATAATGCAGATATTTCATGGATAAGACAGGCTGAAGGGAAAGGGCTCGAGTGGATCTCACATATTTCTGCTTCAAGCAGTAAAAGCAAATATTACTCTAAAAACCACTGAAGGACGATTCAACATCTCCAGAGACAACAGTAAACAGTAAAATGCAGGTGTATCTGCACATGACAACTGTGTATATTTTGCAGAATTTGGATTTGAATAAAAATTTGGATTACCTAAAAATATATAAACTTAATTGGCCCCTCTGAGCAAGAAAATAAGAAGTAAAAAACAATAGCCTGAAAGGCAGAGAGGCAGACATGGTTGCAGAGCTTAATAAGGGCGCAGAAAATGTAAATGTACCTTTAGAGGGCAGTCTATGCAAACCTAATTCTTCTAGATCCCTTTAAAAAAAAGCCCCAATCTGTTTATCTCCATACATCTGTTTTGACTGTTGCAGCAGGTTCCTCCATTCATAACATGAAAATGAATATTTGGCATTTCATCTGTATGGTGATTGTATCTCAACAAGGTAATTTTGACATTTTTCTGGCAAACAGCACTTTAATTAATACAAGCTCTTCATTGATTTGTCTTTTATTCCACAGGTATCAGCGGTGATGAAATCCGATTAGATCAGTCTCCTGCTGTGATAAAGAGACCTGGAGAAACAGTGAAGATCTCCTGTAAAATATCTGGTTTTACAATGGCGAGCTACTGGATGCACTGGATCAGGCAGAAGCCAGGGAAAGCTCTGGAGTGGATTGGGAGAGTAAACTCTGGTAGAGTTAATTATGCAGACACAATGGAAAATCACTTTACTTTGAGTGAGGACGTGTCTCAAAGTACACAGTATCTTGAAGCCAAGAGTCTGAGAGAAGAGGACACTGCTGTTTATTACTGTGCTCGACAGTCACAGTGACTCCATCTGTTGAAGCAGCTTTACAATAACTGAGAACTACATAATATGAGAAAAGACCAGCCATTGGACATGAATCATATACTTGCTTTCATTTCATGATTATGAAGTATTAGTACTCATGGATATAGGACCATCATGATGATATTTTCCCCTATTTTTTCCGATACCTCCTAGTTTGTATATGGAATCAACTCAACATACCAGCCTGGTCTTATTGTTAATACATAGGTATTAATACCTAACTTTCAAAGACACAAAATGTACATTTTTTGTACGTTTAGAAAGGTGATAAAACATACAATATTGACGTATTTATAGCACTAAGACGTAAAAATACTTAAGTTTTTACAGTGAAAAAACATAAAATATTTACGAATCTTTCATGTCAAGATATATGTATAATTTCCCTTTTATCTCTTTGATAAATGTAAGTGCTCAGCCACACAATGACTACTGCAATCCCATCACTGTCAGTCACAACCTAAAATACCAGCATGTCTCACTACTGTTCTCCTCACTGACCTTTAGACAGGCCCTCGAATGGCCACCAGTCCTCCAGACACCAGCTGCCACAGCACAACTTTCATCCTTGAGAAGCTGATGCTGTTGTTCATTCATTGTTCAAAAAAAATAAATTGTACATTTTTAACTTGATCTTATTGTAACTAAACAATATATGCCTGTGTAAGCCCAGTCTCTTCATTAGACCAAGCTCAGGAAATCTCACAGCAACAGACACAATGCAATAAAACAATAAATCTACAAACCTGGGGCCTGTACCATGATGGTAGTTGAACAAACTCAGGGTTATAGGATTAGTTTCGAGTTGACAAAACCAAACCACTCCAGTCTGGCTTTGCTGGTACCATGATGCTTATCATCAACTTTCTTTGTCAACTCACGCTTTGATCCTGAGTTTGTGGAGCGCGTGCACATGAATGCGTGACATCAGTGGTGAACAGCCAATAATATGCTTTGCAACAGAGAGAAACTATGATTCACTTCTCGCGAGAGAGCCAGCTCGATTCAAAACTCTTTTGCTGAAGGTTAAGAGATTGAAGAAAATTAAGTAATTAAACTCATTTACACTAATGAAAATACTTGTCCATGAAAGAGGACAAATAATACAAATTATCTTGCTCTATCAGTGCAAGTGCAACTTGTGATGTTAGTTTATATAGTTGATAATATATAGCGATAGAGCCTCAAACATGTAAGGTCACATGTAGTCATATTATAAGTTTATTTACAGCTTATTTAAATTACATATGATCTGTATATATTAATATTCATTGAAACTAAATGCTTAATAATAACTGTTTTGTTTTGTGTTTTGGATTAATAATAATATATATCATATAATAATTATATAAATCAAAAAATAATTCTAAGTAATTATCATTAAAGCCAGACAATTTCTGTAACGAAGCGGGACTCAGGCAGGGATCCATATGCAAAGCTTTATTGCAAGGTGAGCGTAGTCGTACAGGCATGGTCAAACAGGAACAAACAGGTACAGCAAGGGACAGGCAGAGACGTGGTCAGGATACAGGCAGTAGATCAGGGCAGGCAGATATCGTTCACAGGTCAGATAACAATAAACAGTCCAAAGGCAGGCAGCAGGGAATCAGTAACCGGTAACCAGACAGGATCGACAACAGGCAGACAGACAGGATAAATCAACGCTCAGAATTGTAACAACGGTTAACAAGACTTTGCAATGAGGTGGTGTGTGAGTCTTAAATAGTCCAGATGATAGGCTACAGGTGTATGTGGCAACGGATGATTGGTGTGGAGTGTGCATGTGACTGGCAGGGAGGATTATGGGTACTGTAGTCCAGGAACTGACAGGTACTGACGGTGGTCGTGACAATTTCATTGTTACATTTTTTTTTTTTTTACTATATAGTGACCTTTAATTTGGAGGAAGCTGGGGGAGTGACTTTATTGTGTTGGATGTGTCAGTGTCAGTTTGCTCGCATCTGATTGGCCCAATTTCGGTTTGAGATCTCTGAACCAGAACATAACCTGCCCCGGAGCAGGTTTGCTGTGGAACGTTAAGTTACTATGGTGATGAACACCGCTAAAAGCCAAGTCACTTTCATGGTACCTAAAACCCAGGATTGGCACAAACTAATCTGAAATTTATCTGGCTAGCCAGCTAATCCAGCTTCATGGTACAGGCCCCTGGAGTAGTAAACCTGGAGTTTTTGAGCAATTGATATTATTTATCATTATTGGCTTATTGTTGTTTAATTACGTAATTAGCATGATGCATTCTTACAGTTCCTGGCAAATAAAATGTTATATTTGATTTATTCTGTGTTCTTCTGAAATTGTTATTTCAGTTTATTAAGTTGAATCTGGTGTTACAGCACATTAATGTGCAGAATATGTCAAACTGAAGGCTTATAAATGAATGGAGCAGCAGACACTTCATCTGAGACCTTTTGATTTCTGTCTATCAATGATTTAGCAGGTTGTATGAACATGACTTTGTTGTGAGCAAGCAGTTGCAGCCAAAGGTATTAGTTACCCTGCATCCTCTGACTATGATCAGACTGGTGATTTTGTGTTCGTGAGATCTGTGACCTGGGGCCTATACTATGATGGTAGTTGAACAAACTCAGGGTTATAGGATAAGTTTCGAGTTGACAAAACCAAACCACTCCAATCCGGCTTTGTTGGTACCATGATGCTTATCATCAACTTTCTTTGTCGACTCAGGCTTTGATCCTGAGTTTGTGGAGCGCGTGCACATGAATGAGTGACATCAGTGGTGGACAGCCAATCAGATGCCTTGCAACAGAGAGAGCCAGCGCAATTGAAAACTCTTTTGCTGAAGGTTAAGAGATTGAAGAAAATGAAGTATTTAAACTCATTTACACTGATGAAAATACTTGTCCATGAAAGAGGACAGATAAAAGAAATTGTCTTGCTCTATCAGTGCAAGTGAAACTTGTGAAGTTAGTTTATATAATTGATAATATATAGCCTAGCGATAGAGACTCAAACATATAAGATCACATCAGATTTAAAGTTTATTTACAACTTATTTATCTTACATGTGATCTGTATATATTAATATTCATTAAAACTAAATGCTTAATAATAACTGCTAAACTAAAATCCCTTGTGTGTAATAAATTAATAATAATATATATCATATAATAATTATATAAATCATATATAAATCTTAAAATAATTATCATTAAAGCCAGACAATTTTTTTTTTTCTTTTTTTTTTTCTTTTTTTTTTTTTTTTGCTATAAAGTGACCTTTAATTTGGAGGAAGAGAAGGGGAGTGACTTTATTGCATTGCGTTGGATGTGTCATTGTCAGTTTGCTCACATCTGATTGGCCCAATTTCGGTTTGAGATCTCTGAACCAGAACATAACCTGCCCCAGAGCAGGTTAGCCGTGGAGTGTAAGTTACTATGGTGATGTACACCTCTAAAAGCCAAGTCACTTTCATGGTACCTAAAACCCAGGATTGGCGCAAACTAATCTGAAACTTATCTGGCTAGCCAGCTAATCCAGCTTCATGGTACAGGCCCCTGGTTGTTTTGAGAATCTGTGTGACATTGGGTCGATAATGAAAGACTGAAGAGTAAGTGAACAGGCCTACTAAACAAATATTCAAATTAAAACAGAACTAGATTAAAAATCCTTACACCTGCGAGCCTCTATATATGCAAATGATTTAGTAGCGAGGATCAGTGCCACTCAGACACTCACAGGACTGTGTTATAAACTGAATCCTCAGTCAGTGTTTATGTTCTGCTGCAGTGTAGATAAATATCTTCTTATTCTCTTCATTTGACAGTTTTATGGTGATAATGGAAATGTTACTTTATGGAGTTCTCCTGATGATTATTTCAAGTAAGAATGATTTCACTTCTCCAGATTAATGTTGTCATTTCATTTTTCTAAATCATCTAACATTATTTTTTCTCTGTTTTTCAGCTGTTAGTGGTCAGTCTTTGACCTCCTCAGATTCTGTGGTGAAAAGGCCAGGAGAATCAGTCACTCTGTCCTGCAGTGTGTCTGGATTCTCAATGAGCAGCTACTGGATGGCTTGGATCCGTCAGAAACCAGGGAGAGGACTAGAGTGGATCGGCCTTATTGACGGTGGCACTGGCACTATTTTTGCTCAGCCTCTACAAGGCCAGTTCTCAATCACAAAAGACACCAGCAAAAACATGCTGTATTTAGAGGTGAAAAGCCTGAAGACTGAAGACACAGCTGTTTATTACTGTGCAAGAGAGTCACAGTTACACAATAGACTGCAGGGCTGAACAAAAACTATTCATGCATGAAATCACTGAAGCAATTACTTCAGTTCACTGCCTAAAACAATACAAGTTTTAGGCAGTGCTCAGAGTATCATAAGCTACAATAGAGAGGGATTAAAGGAAGTGAAGGGATAGGTATAGAAATTAAAAAATACGTCACTGCGTGTTGCATCCGCCATGTTTTAGGTCACGCTCAGGAGCGTACAATGACAACACATACAAATCACCAGATGAAAAAACAACTGTATTTTTTTTTAGAATAAATTGACTATTATTTGAATCTCTCGTGTTCATTCGATCGCTCAGTCTTGTGGCAGGACACGACACATACACACGCATAGAAATCATACTGCCGCCTTCTGTCGGACCACACAAAGGAATGATTTCTCTATTGCAGTTTTTAATAACTAAGTGGCACCGATATATCTGCCAGATAACATAAAAAACACAATATAGATTGATCTCAGCCAGCATGTCATTATATCGCCCTGATTTCTTAATGTTAAAGCATTAAGGGATAACATAACAGCATGACCCTCTGTAATGCAGCTCTGAAATGAATTATATTGTGGAGTCGCTACACCAAGGAAGTTTTACTGGACTTAAATGGAACAAATACATGATTTCTTACTGAAAGAAGCTGAACAATGAATCAAAGGTGTGCTGCTTTGTGAACACGGAACGAGCTATATCACAAATAACATTTCTAAACGTGTTTTCGTACCTTATTCATGGCGTAAGCACTTACATATTCAAGCGGATCAGAAATTATGAATCTGTAATAAATAAATACAAATGACAAAGCCACATTTTGGTCAAGTTTATTTTCATTGAGTTTCACTTTCACCATTGTTGTTTCTAAGCTGGAAGGCAGAAAATTGGGGACATTCTAACACGCTTTACGAGAAAAAGCTTAACGTGGCTTAATTTACTAAGACAGTGTTATTAACAAACAAAACTTAGTAAACACCAAACTAATAAAGCATACTATGTACAGAAAAGCACGCGTTTTGTTCATATTCTGGGCTCATCTGCTTTGCTGTACATAGTTTCTATGGGAGGAAAGCGTTTAACGTAAAATTGAACGTGTTGCGTTCAAATTCTGGTCTCAACTGCTTTTCTGTACATAGTATGGTTTATTAGTATGATGTTTACTTACATTAAGCCACGTTAAGCATTTTAGAATGTCCCGAAAATGGGACAAAATGGCGCTCCATTTTACATCCGTTTTCCATGCTGGTCAGTATGCAGATAGTTCATAACACAGCCAGCGTTCACCATTCTAATATGTTTTTAACTGTATAATATAAATTTTAACATCTACCTCCACTATTTCCCAGTCTCTACTGTACTGTCGGTGACCTAAAGTCCCAGAATGCATTGCGTTGCTAATGTCACGTTCCCGGACTCTATTAGAATCCTTCCAAAAGAGTGCAGTGAAATGTGCTGTGTGTGCTATTAGTTCACTGTCCTACTGTCCAGTTCAGAAACAGCAATGTCAATGTCACTCAGTAGCACTTGTTGAGAACTCCGTGGCCCGTGCACAACACAACGAAATTAAAAAAGCAAACATAAGTTCACAACACAACGGAAACAAGCCACAACACAGAGCTCGGTAAAGTTTTCCTTGCCACTGTTCTATAAAGTCGACAGTCTTACAAGATATCAACACCATGATTAGTTTTAAGTATGTAAACATTGTATATTGATATGAAATATTAATTCAAAATCAACTATGTGCACAATAGCTTCATATGTATACCTGTGAATGATTTGACGCACTACCACGGCGCATGATGAAGGGAACGTCTGCCAATTCGACCAAGTGGTTAAAACGTATAATTTGTATTCATTAAAATTACTTTTAACATTTAAAAACAGACATGTTCAAATTCCAAAGCTTGTTAGTGCCTGTTGGTAAGACTGACAAGTATGGAGCGAGAAATGCCTCAATAATAATTCACGCAAAAAACATGATGCCCACATGCATAGCCAATTTCACATGCGTGAAATCTAATTCACGTGCACAAAAAACAATTCACGTGCATGAACAAAATATATACATTCACAAAAAGCAATTCACGTGCGCAAAATAAAATTATATATTCATAAAATACGATTCACAAATGCAAAACACAATTCATAGATATACAGCTGTGCCCAAAAGTTTTGAATGTTTGAAACTTACAAGTTTATCCTCACCTTCACGTGTGAATCAACCTGGATTTGTGTGTGTGTATTTCTGAGACTCCCCTGTCACTGCATCTGGATCGTTCGTACTCTTCAGCCAATCAGACTGAAGCTTATTAATCGACCAATCATTATCACGTGAGGGTGTGCCTACCTGGGTGTTACATCATCAGCTGTCGACCAGAGTCATGTAGAGAGGTATTTACAGTTTGATCGTTTACTGAAGTAAACGAAGTTAGAGATCAGTTGAAGCTATAGTTTATTGACTATTAATAGATATAAGCAACTGCTGTTGTAATCAGATCCCATTTTGTCCAAAATGAAGAGGAAATTATGCTTGTTTTGTTGTATTTTAGCTGCGTGTACAGAGCCCCTCGGATAGATTGCAAAACAATCATCTGTGGCCAGTGTCCACCCTAGCTCCCACTTAGCACTGGCCTCAGCGAGATCAGCTTTCATATTGTTTAAATAGTAAATAGACCAAATTTTATGAGCACTCATTGTTTAGTGATGACCATATTTGTTCTTGACATTTGTATACAATGTTAAATTATTACACGCTTATTGTTTCTCTGCATTTTTCAGGATTAAACACTGTTGGCCTCACATTGGGATAGCAGTCACAAACATCTTAATTCATTTTGTTTCTTTATGCTTTTATATGTTATGTATTAATGTCTTAATATATCCAATATTGATTTTACTTATGTTCTGTACTGTATTGTCATCTCAAGGTTTTTAATTTCACAGGACAATGTTGTGAAGCAATAATTGGTAACACTTTACAATAAGGTTTCATGTGTTAACTAACATTAATTATGAAGGCATACTGATTAGAGATGCAATTAACATTATGCAACTAAGATTACTCAGTAAACTCTTTTCAATTATTTCACCATCACCTCTTGTACTGGGTGCTGACTGCTTTAAATATCAGGCCAAAATCTGATATGTCGTGACAGAGATGACTGGATTGAACACATCTATACGTGAATTTTTCACCTGATGTATTGCACTTATATTTATTATTTGGCCATAAACATTCATCTACTTTAAAAGAAAAGAAGACTCTGACTGGAACACTACAATCATACCTGACCGGCCATGGAGTGAAATTATGGTTCCAGTAGAATGGCCTGTGACTTGTAGAACTTGTAGTCCAGCTTCAAACTGTTAGTCAGACAATCTCACAACTATGGAAGAGACATATGTTTCTCTGTACCAAATGTTGTGCTCCTTCATACTTGAGACTGCCAGTTCATGATCTTCATATGTAACAGGTACAATATAATTTATCTTGGTCATTTTATACAGATTTTATTTCCAAAGGATTCAGAAACTTTCAAATTAATAAAACGTTTTAATCAACTGTAGCAACTGATGAATCTTTTAATTCTGACATAAAACAAGAACATTTAATAATGCATAACAGGGCTTTATTCCTTGAGTGTGTACATATAGTCAGCAGGATACAAATGAATAGTAACAATGCATGACTTTCAACCTCTTGTTGAAACAACTGTCAAATTGGACGGTGTGCAACATGGCTGTTTTGAAAGAACTACAGTAGGAATGGTAAAGTCAGGGTACTGGTTGTCTCTGCAACTTCATCTGCCTCAGAAATCTGAAACAATAAAATACATATATATGCAGCTTAAAACAAGCAAACAACAACAAAAAAAAGAAATGTAAATGTTCTCAATGTGCATGTCATTACATACATTATCATCAGTTGAATATGTGGTGGACGTGACATGCAGTTGTAAGGAACCCTCCATCGGCCCAAAAACGGAATCCGACGGCCAGGGCGAAGGTTAGCGCGTGTATGTCTTTTCAGCGCCCCTGTGAAGTTCATGTAATTTCACTCGTTTAATCTGACTCCAATTTCAAATGATTATTACTCTTAGGTTGTGTTTCCAGTTAGAAATTAATCATTCGTTATGTATTAATTTAGATATTTGATTATTCTGGGTATCCCATATTTTCAATTATTCGTTCATTACGGACCCACCATCGCTTAGAGACTTTCACATCGGCCGACTGCGTTCTCACGGACATAAATTCGCCAGTTTATGATTCTTAGTCAGAGGGTGCAGAGTTTACTAATGCATTTGAGTCGAACCGCCACATGCTTGTTCATACAAAAATACAGTTTTCTTAGTCACGATACTGCAACTTGCTAAGCCAATAACAGACAAACTCAAAAAGTCCCATGATGTGCCCCTATGCTCCTTTCATGGGGCTCTCTAGTTTGACCTGTCCTGACGCAGATTTACGGAATCTTTGTAGATGTTGTGAGGGCAAGGTGTTGTCCTATGCTATTTCTTTAGATCTTCTCTCCAGATGAGTTTTAGTGCTTTATTGCAGGGCTCTTGATCTCAGTTTTGTCTTAGCAGGAAAATCAAGTCTTACACAGTACAGGTACAAACTGTACTGCAGGTGCGATATAAACAAAAAGTTATGATCAAAAAGATTTTATCGATAACGATAATTGGATGATATTTTGCTGAGTGTGTACTGTGCTGGTACCTTGGCAGGTTTGGGACTGTCATGGACAGCTGACTCAGGACAGTTTTTAATATTCTTCATATTCTGTGTGATGGTCAGTTCACAGCAGTAACAGAAATTATTTTTTTCCAGTACGTGTAAATTTATTTTCATTTTTACCTTTATAAATCCATTCTTTAAACCTAATTATACATGCATCATCTTTTATATCAATTTCATAAATGTAATCAAATTCAATTATAATAATAAGACACAAGGAGGAATGTCACCAATCAAATTTAATAAGTCCCAACAAAATTCATCTTTGCGATAGAGGAAACAGAAGCTGCATCTGAAGTGTCATTTAGATGCATTATAATGTTTTGGTGTAAACATAAAACATTGAATATTGATATTTGAAATGATTAAAAACATGATGATATAAATCTGCCACTAGGTGGCAGCAAGTCATCGTTAATGAGTGAGTCATTGAGATTCAACCGATTCATTCAAATGATTGATTCATTCAGGAACGAAGCATCTGACTATTGTAATCTGTCGTAGTCATTGATTCAACTGCTCATTTGTTCTGTAAGCAGTAACCGCTGTGTGTTGCTCAGAGACGCAATTACAGTTCTGTGGCTTTGTTTTGAACCATTTTCGTTGCCGAAATAGAGCAAAAACAGGCAATATGGTGTCACTTAATATTAACTTGTTTATTAAACTTGAATAAATCAATGTCACATTTGTTATCATTCTGATATCTGGAGAAAAATTGCTCTCTTCGTGTGATATTTATTAACTACATTACAATTATATAAATATAGAGTAAATCTTGCAGTGAAAGCATGCATTCTAAATGTACAATTGCTAGTCTAACCTACAAGACTATGTATGTGTGCATTCTCTGGGTGTTTGTGAGGGATACTTGATGTCAGATCGCACAAACAACAATTATGAATCGCACATTGTTAAAACAACAGTGATTATCACAGACGATATTTATCGCACACCCCTAGCTGGGATTGCCCTTTCCTATCCTCAATAAATAAATAAATAAACATTATATTTTCATTATCCTCTATACAACATCTCTCATCAGTCAAACCATTGTTATGCGTTCTATGGAGTTTATCTAAAAGCCTAACGTTGTATGATATGCACATGAATTCTTTATGAAGTAAACATAAGAATCCATCAATACTCAAAATAAATGTTTATGTTCACACTCGGACTAAACAGAAATTAATAAACTATAGCTTCAACTGATCTCTAACTTCGTTTACTTCAGTAAACATAGATGAAACGATCAAACTGTACATACCTCTCTACATGACTCTGGTCGACAGCTGATGGCGTAACACCCAGGTAGGCACACCCTCACGTGATAATGATTGGTCGATTAATAAGCTTCATTCTGATTTGCTGAAGAGTACGAACGATCCAGATGCAGTGACAGGAGTCTCAGAAATACACACACACAAATCCAAGTTGATTCACACGCGAATGTGAGGATAAACTTGTAAGTTTCAAACATTCAAAACTTTTGTGCACAGCTGTATATCTATGAATCATGTTTTGCATTTGTGAATTGTATTTTATAAATATATAATTTTATTTTGCGCACGTGAATGGCTTTTTGTGAATGTATATATTTTGTTCGTGCAGGTGAGTTGTTTTTTGTGCACGTCAATTAGGCATGTGTGCATCATGTTTTTTGCGTGAATTATTATTGAGGCATTTCTCGCTCCATAGTCAAGCTTTGGAATTTGAATATATCTGTTTTTAAATGTTAAAAGTAATTTTAATGAATACAAATTATACGTTTTAACCACTTGGTGGAATTGGCAGACGTTCCCTTGCACGTAGGTGATTTTGAATTAATATTTCATTTCAATATACAGTGGTTACATACTGTTGAAACTAATCGTGGTATTGATGTCACTGCCGACTCTATAGCACATTGGCAAGGAAAACTAACTTTACCGAGCTCTGAGAGCCCCCTAGTGGTCGGGAGCATTTCCATTGCGTTGTGGCTCGATTTCGTTGCGTTGTGAATTTATGTTTGCTTTTTTAATTTCGTTGTCCCTCCGCAAATACGAGAGTTTGGACGAAATCCGGGAATCCAGAAACTCCATTCCGTGAAGCATCGATCTCCATACAGCGTCAACTCAAGAGTTTGCAACACACATTCAACAGGGCCACGATGAAACCAAATCAGAAATTGAAAGAAGGAACAAGAAAACAAAACCAAAAAAAAAAAAAAAAAAAACTGACCAAGACCACGGATTATTACATGTTTATTTTAACTTCTTCAGGGTTGGGCCATTTACAAGGCTTTTCCCCTCAATATTGCACTGTGCCTACTTCAGAGATCACTGTTCCAAAAAAAAGGTGTCCAAAAGAAACATTCTGCGATTGTGTAAACAAACTTGTAAAAAGCTTTGGGTCAACAACAATCTTGTAATACTATTATGTCATAGCCCCGCTGTTCCTGTGTAACAGGACCTGTATGCATACATCCACTAAGTAACTAACAATTATCCCAAATATAATCATAATATTGTCATATCTTACAGGTGAAAGGTGATCCCATGGGCTCTTGTTTTGAGACTACGGTGATTGGAGCATCCGTAGGCTGCACAAAAGTCTGGCATCTTCTCCTATAAAGCCAGCAATTTCCTGTATCATAATGTAAGATGTTTTTAACAAACCAAACCGATTGGAAATCATGTGCAAAATTTATATTGAAAAGAAAGAGCGATTCTGCCTCTCCCACTGATGTAAAATTGCTGGGTAGCAGCTAAACTGTAACTACTAGGTCTCACTTAAAGCTTCTTGTTATTAGCCAGTTAATAACTACCACCACATCCACAAAGATTGTAATTTAGACAAAAGATTAGTTGTCATAAAATCTTTATTGGTGTCAGTAAAACCTATATAATTGAACAGCTCGACTGTGGTCTCAGCTTTGATAACTTGCACAAGTAGCCGTGATACACAACTATGCTGCACGATTAAGTCGTTTTTTGAAAAGAAAAGCTGCAATTTCAACATGTTCAAGCATTCAGAATTATAGCCATGTTAATAACGTTTGTAAGAAACCAAACCATTTGTAAATCCGTCAAGATTTCAGCGAGATAAGAGTATTTGTGTTCGTGCAGATCACTCACCTTACATCAGGTACCACAGAGCCCGCCAGAAAGCTTGCCTGTGACAAGATGGCCGCCGGTGATGACGTTAGAGACTCCACCGTAAGACATCTAGCCTTTATTATGTATATCTATGGTTGTTTGACTTAGGCTCAACAATATTCAATTATGCCAAATCTATTTTAAAATATAGGCCTACTATACATTATCACAGTAGGATAAACACTAATCTTTATATCTCCATAAAAATAAAGCTTTCAAGTGAATTATGCCTCATTTCCACTGAGCGGTACGGTTCAGTTCAGTACGGTTCGGAACGGAACGGTACACCCTGAACAGGCTTGCGTTTCCACCGCCAACAGTACCCTTACTTGATAGGCGTGGTGTAGCCGGAAAGTAGCGACCGACTTCATTCTCCCACGAAGAGGAAAACGACACAGTAAACAACAGAGGACATGCAGCAGATCTTGTTCTTGCTTCTCGGCTTGAGGCTGTCTGTCACAAGACGAAGACAAGCTTTGCTTGATGCACACCAACATTCGGCGTTTCACAATACCAAGTACGCAAAGTTCAAACTTCCACGCAGCAGCACCTACCAGCAAGCGTCAATAGCGGAGAAGCGGGGGAGAAAACCTGCGTAATTTAAAAACTACTTTATTGTGTCATGAAATGTAGTTTTAAATTTTTTCAGGCGAGAATGTAGTTGTTTAAAGCTCAAATCTGTGGTTTATTTATAAAGATAGCGCCTATTTGAAAATTTGATCTGACGTTGTCGGAGTTGCGAGATCCAGGTGATCACCGGGCGCTCTGTGCTAATGTACCCAGCCGAGCACAGCTGTACCTCGGCTAGTCCTTCTGACATTTGCCGCTGGCTCAGATGTCTCTGTAGTGGTTAAAAACGAGATATCATTCATCTTGTGTATAACGGGCAATCTTTGGTCTCATGAATTTACAATTTGTTCCCGGGCAAATCGTTTTGGCTGAGGGCAAAGTGAAGTTTCATAACTTTATATATTTATTTAACTTTACCGTTGTACTTAGTGCGCTGTACATTTGACTGAATTGTTTGCTTGTCTTTATTTCTTATTGTATAGCTTCTCATACTTTATACTTATACTTTTATAATGGTTATTATTAATAATTAAAACTGTCTTTTAACAAAAAGACAGGGTTGTTTTGTCTTATTTCATTTTATTATAGGCTACATGTAAGCTACATATACAGTGAAGATAATCAGAGTACATATGCACATATTGCCTGAACCACACATTAATAGGTTTCATATTTTTTAAATGAAAAAGAAAAGAGGCAGGGTTCTGTTTTATATTTTGTTTTGTTATATAGCCTACATGAAGTGAAGATAATCAATGCACGCGTTGCCTGGACCACATTTGTGTGTGGTACCTCTAGTGTTGTCATTCCCCTTGTAGCACACGCAAGTGATGATTCTCTGTCAACCAGTCAACGTTCTGCAGAGTGTTGCTCCACCCTTTTGGTACGGTACTATTGTGCTTGGTACCCCAAAGAAAAGGTCCCAAAAAGTTTTACGGTACAGCTCGGAATTAAGGTACCATTCACAACTTTTGACAATGGAAACGGCAAAAATTGCGTACCGTACTGTACCGAACCAAACCGCTCAGTGGAAACGAACCATTAGTACACTGTAGTGGCAAAAATCAGCTACAATGAGCAAGATGGATCCAGATATAGGGTTGATTTTTTTATTCTTTTGGTCTGACCTTTTTTTTTATTAATATAAAATCTGCTGGAGGATGGGCTATGCAAATTAAAATGTACTTTCTGCCTTATAAACTCTTCATATTTATCTCCTTTTCAGTGTTTTGTCATTGAGATTTTTAACAAAAACTGCTGCAAAAATCGTCCTCAGATTACTTGTTTCATAAGCATACTTGTCTCTTTGGACAGTAAGTAAGATTTATTTTAAGTACTTCAGTGTATATATATATTTATAAATTTTCATCTCTTTGCTGTCATGTCTATTTTTCACTTTATTGCTAAAACTCAAGTGTCTCATAAATTGTCATTTCTTTTATTTTAACAGTGTGCAAAGGTCAGACACTGACTGAGTCTGAGTCAGTCGTCAAAACTGGCAACGAACATAAACTGACCTGTACTTTCTCTGGGATTGAAGTTGGTGATGCATATATTTCATGGATAAGACAGGCTGAAGGGAAAGGGCTCGAGTGGATCTCACATATTTCTGCTCCAAGCGGCAGTAGCAAATATTACTCTAAAACCGTTGAAGGACGATTCACCATCTCCAGAGACAACAGTAAAATGCAGGTGTATCTGCACAAGACAAATCTGCAGGCTGAGGACACTGGTGTTTATTACTGTGCCCGAAAAACACAGTAACACAAGAGGCTGCTGAGCTGTACATAAACTTATGTGATTTAGAGAAACTGTTTGTGCCACAAGTGATTCAAAAATAATTCACATATGTAACTGAAAAAAAAAAAAACAATCCATCCCTCATTAATGAATGTCAACTTTAAAGCATGTAAAAAAAAAAAAAAAAAAAACTAATGTATTCACTCATCACTCATCTCATCTCAGTGTTCACACCAAAAACACTTAATAAAAAAAATAAATAAATAAAAAAACTATTTTTTCCTTATATTGTATGTTTTTTGGGAAAATGTAAAGTTTTCATGATTCTGGGATTGGATAAGGATTTGGATCAATTAAAAATGTATCCACTTAACTTTGCTATGTAATTATCTACTACAAGTCTGAGCTAGTAAATAAAAAGTAACAAACAATACATTGAAAGACAGACATGGTTAAAGAGGTTAATAAGGACACAGAAAATGTAAATGTACCTTTAGAGGGCAGTCTATGCAAACTTTCTTCTCCTTGTCCCTTTTAAAAGCCCCCACTCTATTCATCTACAGACACAAAACGTGTTTGACTTTCCTGCATCAGGTTGCTCTTTTCATAACATGGAAATGGATATTGTGTCTAAACTGTGTTTTATCTTCATGTTTGTTCTCACAGAATGTAAGAAGGGCTTTTGAAAACCTGTTGAAAATCAGACATATTCATGTGTACTGTTGTAAATGTTAACGTTGAACTGCTCATTTTTCAGTCTGTTGGTGTCAGACACTGACTAAGTCTGAGTCAGCGGTCATTAAACCTGGAGGATCTCACAGACTTACCTGTACAGCCTCTGGATTTAGCAGTGACCCACACTTGGCTTGGATCAGACAGGCTGCAGGAGGAGGTCTGGAGTGGCTGGCATACATCTCATCTGGCAGTGGCTCTATATACTACTCTCAGTCTGTTCAGGGACGGTTCACCATCTCCAGAGACAACAGCAAGAAACAGATGTATCTGCAGATGAATAATATAAAGAATGAAGACACTGCTGTATATTATTGTGCAAGAGAGCCACAGTGACAAATACAACTACAGTACTGCACAAAATCTGAATTCAACAAACAGACATGTGTCTGTATTTATTTATATATAATCCACTGGTGCTTTACAATGTAACAATTTAAAAAAAAATCACAAATATCATCTAATCAATTATAGTAAAATTGTTAGTTCAAAACAATACTGTAGAAAAATATTTTTCATAGGTACATGTATGTCTTGAACTACTATAGTTAACAACACCCTTTATATGTGTAAATAAAACATCTCATTCATGATTATATTATCACTCGTGTATTGCATTTACACACTTACATTTATTAGCAGACACTTTTATCCAAAGTGACTTATAAAAGAGGAACAAAGCAATTCGTCAAGGATTCAAGTCAACAATATTTGTAATATGCAATGGCAGGTTTATTTGAGATTAGTAAGCAAGCTAGAGAAGAGAATACAATACAGAGATATTTTTTATTATTATTGATTCTTGATATATGACACCAAAAATAAAAACTATCCCTTTGTCCAGTTTTAAGCCAAAACAAATAATTTAAGCCATAAGTCATAAAACTAGATGGATGTAAACTAGATCAAGACTCATGTATTGTTATTGCCTGCATAATGCTGTTATTAACTCTCTGATCTCTTTGTGATTTCCTGAAAGTGAGCCAATGCTAAAGATGCAAACACTTTATGAAAGCATTTTAGGTCACAGACCCTGAAGCTTCACAATAGTATCCTGACTTAACTCAGTTAATAATATGCAAATGTTCACCATCCACATGAGAGAATAAGAGTGTCAGTTTCCTCGAGTACAGGATCAGTCCACTAACACTAGGACAAAAGCTGTGTGGATGTCCTGTCTGACTCTGAAATCAATCATGAGTCAAATTCTACTCATTTTATGTGCTTTTTTACCATGTGAGTGGATTCATTTAGTCACATCAGAAAAGTGAATCTTTCTGTTGCTGACTGTAATTATTTAAATATTTATATAGAAACAGATGAAATGAGACTGACTCTCACAGTATGTTGTTGTCTTTTTCAGATGTTTCTGGGATCTCTCTGACCTCGTCTCCTGCACAGATTAAAGCTCCTGGTCAGTCAGTGAAGTTGTCCTGTCAGATCTCTGGATATGCCCTCAAAGACTATGGCACAGCTTGGATCAGGCAGCCTCCTGGAAAAGCCATGGAGTGGATCGGGATCATATGGGGCAGTGGATCGATAGACTCTGGAAATTCCTTCAAGAGTCGCTTCACTATTTCCAGAGACACGGACCGGAATGAGCTGTACTTAGACATCAGCAGCCTGCAGACTGAAGACACAGCTGTGTATTACTGTGCAAAGCACAGTGGCTCAGCTCAATGTGAGAAAGTGACAAAAACAGATCTGCAGATCATCAACACAAAGATCAACACACTCAGTGCCTGGTTCACACAGGTTTGTTTTTATGAATTGTGGGGACATTCCATAGGAGTAATGGTTTTTATACTGTACAAACCGTATTTTCTATCACCCTACACTACCCCTACACCTAAACCTACCCATCACAGGAAACTGTGCACATTTTTAGTTTCTCAAACAAACTCATTCTGAATGATTTATAAACCTTTTGAAAAATGGGGGTAAGGTCCTCATAAGTCACCCTCTCCTTTTAATACCTATGTCATACCCATGTCATTAAACAAATTTGTATCCTGATATGTCACAAAAACGCACGCGCATACACATACATACACACACACACACACACACACACACACACACACACAAGTGGCCTGAACGTAATGGCATCTTAGATTATTATTTTGAGTCTGTGAAAAGAAATACTATTTGTTGTTATATTTTGGTTAATCGGTAAATTAATCAGTAAATCAGTATATTAATATAATTTATATAAATAATAATAAACTGTGTATAAAAATGTATTGTAGAAATGTATCACAATACTAATATATTAGTCTACTATAGCAGCAGAGCTCCACAAGAGGGAGTCACTTACTTAAATTAAACATGACCCGTTTCTGAAGACTTAACACATTTATTTACTTACAGTGTCACATAAATTGTACTAAACAATCAACAACCAGCATACTGACATAATTTAAATTACATGAAGAAAACAGCTAAATTGGAGTCCTCAATAAACAATTCTGGACTTAGTAACTCCTCCTCCTCTCATTAATAACAATAATCATACAAGGCTTGTGAAAGCAGACTATGCAAATGTGCTAATTTACCTCTATATAACATACAAATCCAGCTCACTGTTTACTGTGCAGTGAAAGAACAGGAGCAGAATTTACATTTAGCAAACGTTTTGACAATGGTGTCAATGAGCATCTGGCATTTCATATTTGTGGTGATTGTATCTCAACAAGGTAATTTTGACATTTGTGTTATTCTAGAAAACAGCACTATGATAGAAGCTCACTGTTAATATGATTTATGTCTTTTATTCCACAGGTATCAGCGGTGATGAAATCCGATTAGATCAGTCTCCTGCTGTGATAAAGAGACCTGGAGAAACAGTGAAGATCTCCTGTAAAATATCTGGTTTTACAATGACAAGCTACTACATGCACTGGATTAGGCAGAAGCCAGGGAAAGCTCTGGAGTGGATTGGGAGAGTAAACTCTGGCTCTGGTGGAGTTGATTATGCAGATACAATGGAAAATCACTTCACACTGAGTGAGGATGTGTCTCAAAGTACACAGTATCTTGAAGCCAAGAGTCTGAGAGAAGAGGACACTGCTGTTTATTACTGTGCTCGAGAGTCACAGTGACTCCATCTGTTGAAGAGGCCCTACAATAACTACAGAAAGGAAAGACCAGTTATTAGTCTATCACTGCTAATTTACTATTATTATTGTTATTAAATTATTATTATTATTATTATTATTATGATTATTAAATATTAGTAGTCATTGTGATAATAAGAACATCATGATTTTAATTCTCTCTGGTTCTTAAATTCAGATACTTTCTTGTTTGTATCTGAAATCCACTCACCATTTGCGTAACCATTGAAAGGACAGATTTTACTGTTGATTAAGATTGCAATTTTTGATCTTCACTCAGTTGTGTTACTTGTTTTTAACTTTAATTAATTTTTTTTCATCCAACTTATAATTTACTGTAACTCCATGCCAAAAAGTGATCAGTTCATTCAAATGTACAGTACTCTTGCTTTAATTGCTGTAGTGACGCTCAAAAATAAGCAAAGTCACACATCAGTGCAACAACCACCACTGTCAGTCACATCCTGAAATACCAAAACGTCTCACTCCATCCTCCTCACTGACCCCCAAAAGAGCCCACGTCACGCCTCTCTTCATCTCTCTGCACTGGCTACCACTTGCTGCTCGCATCAAATTCAAGGCGTTGACGCTTGCTTACAGATCTACCACGGGCTCAGCACCCTCCTACTTCTACTCACTCTTACGAGTCTACTCTCCAACCAGAAGCCTACGCTCATTAAAGGAGCGAAGGCTCGTGGTACCATCACAGAGAGGCACGAAATCACTCTCCAGGACATTCTCGTTCACTGTCCCTCGCTGGTGGAATGATCTTCCTGCCTTCATCCACAATGCAGAATCCCTGGCAATATTCAAAAGACAGCTGAAAACTCATCTCTTTCGTGAGCACTTATCCTCATCCTAAAAAAAAAAAAAAATTTCTATACCTATCCCTTCACTTCCTTTATTCCCTCTCTATTGTAGCTTATGATACTCTGAGCACTGCCTAAAACTTGTATTGTGAGCACTTCTTGTCCCTATTTTGCCTCGTCATGACGACTCGCTTACTGTATTCCTCACTTGTAAGTCGCTTTGGATAAAAGCGTCTGCCAAATGAATAAATGTAAATGTAAATGTAAATTTAGCCAGACCCTCCTCAGGGTATCACATACAAGCACCAGTCCTCCAACAACAGCACAGATCTACAGCTTTCTGGTGAGCATCAGTTGAGTGAAAGTAAAGGCCCACTGAAGAGTGTTGGAAAGCGCAGCATTATTCAATGTGTTGACATAATTTCAACTGAAACAGGAAGACAGGGCGATATATCAAACAGCTCCGCCCCTTTTTTTTAAAAATAGCCAATAGTGTTTTGTTTATGTTACAGCTCGCCAGAGCTGTTAGACTCATTCAGTCATAGTTTCTTTCTAATCTCTAACCGTTTCTCCTCATAATGTCCTTTATATCGCTTATATACAGCATTCTGTGCAGAATTCAAATGGGTCCGATAACTTTGGTGGTCTGTTCCGACTCGAGCATATGAATAAGGAAAGCTTGTGTAATGTTTACACTGTCTGAATCGTTCCCTATTCTCTATATAGTGCACTATGTGCCATTCACCATGTAGAAACTAGTAAATGTGTGAACAAATGACTGATTTAAGTCGAGGTTTCAGCATCTGTAAGAGTGTAGGAGGAGGCGGGACTTCAGATTCTAGAGAGCATTTGATTGGACCGAAGATTTGACAAGAAACTGAAGTGTGATGTGATGTCATTAAAATCTGTGATCCATTTTAGCGGAAGTGAGAGACTGTAAGTTTTGAATGCTTATATCTCCTAAATGCGAATTTTGTCATTGTTTTAGAATACACCAGTTTATTCATAACCTTAAGGCTAACATATTCATACTAAAAGCTAAAAAACTTAAATTTTGATTTCAGGGGGACTTTAAAGGTATTTCCGTGTCTGTGACCAACATGACTGCAGTGTTTACTGAGCTTTGATGACTGCTGATCAGAAAATAAGTTGACAATAAAAAAGAAACAGCTGAACACCAGTCATCAGTTCACAAATAAAATACATGACAGGAAATTTGTTTTTGTAGCTATTTTGGTATAAACATAAAAATGCTTAAAAGGCATAAAGCCCAAACTGTGAGAAGAGAAAAAAAGGAGAAAACTCTCGTCAAATGAAAATATATACTGACCAAATAAAAAAAAGAAAATAGACTTACAATATGTTCATATTATTGAAGCTAGTTATTCTAGTCACTAAATCATTTTGAGTCTTACCTTTTTTTTTTTTTTTTTTTTTTTTTTACAAATCTTTTTTTAAATTTATTTATTTCATGCCATACTCAAATTAAACTTCCCCTCCCTCTTACGACTGGCATAACAGACTTATTTATGTCTGTGTTTCACGTGGTGTTCAGTATTTCAGCTCAACCTCTGAGTAATCATGTTTTGTACATTTGTTTGTACTGTTGATACAGGCAGCTTCATCCTGTGAGGTTTCTTAACTGTTAAAGACACTCATTGCAAAATTATAATAAAATAGTAGTACAAGGTTTAAAACCCATCAACCTCAGTCCAAAATATATGGAGGGTATCAGCCATGTTTGTGCTACATGTGGTTAAAAACAGTATAGCCTGAAAATAAAGTGTTACCAAAATGTCTTAAGAATCAACAAAATAATAATGCATAAGCAATGAAAGACTATGAAGAGCCAATCAAGCCAAAATTCATTCTGGCACACTAACGTTTTTCCAATCTTCATCTGATCACTGAGTAACACTGAGAGCAGCACAGAAGATTTTGTTTAGTTTTTAAGACCCTCCCTTAATCAAATGAAGTCTGAAACATAGTCCGTTTTCTGTTCAATAAATGCTTTGATTTTTCACACTTCTTCACACAGCAGAAACATAATTTTTGCATTGAACTGCATTGGTCTTAGAGGAAGATGAATCTAAGTTATATTATTCTATTTGTACTGGTGTCATGTAAGTTTAAATCTGCAAGAAACTTTCTAAATATAAATATATATTTTCTCTCTGAGTGTTTTAGTAACTGGTGTAAACTGAATAAAACAATCTGGAAATCTCTCATATAGAATCTTTTCTTTTCACAAAAATATACTTTTAGAACAAAATGTTGAATTCATGCTAGAATAGTTATATATATATATATATTCAGAGTTCTAAGGTTTTCCGATGTGTGATTTTTAACAACTGATAAGTTAAATGTTATATCCACATTCTTGAATATCTTTAAATAAAGATCTTTTGAATAGGTTTTCAGACTAAACAGTGCAAAAATCATGAAAAATAAATAAATAAGCTTTTGGAAAAGCTATATAACCTTTTTTTTTTTTTTTTTAAACATTAAACATTTTTGACAATTCATAATTAGTTACCTGAACTATTAAATAAGAATAAACAATACATTGAAAAGCAGACATGGTTTCAGAGGTTAAGGTCACAGAAAATGTAAATGTACCTTTAGAGGGCAGTTTATGCAAACCTACTTCTTGTCCCTTTTAAAAGCCCCCACTCTATTCATCTACAGACACAAAACTTGTTTGTGATTTTCCTACATCAGGTTCCTCTTTTCATAACATGGCATGATGGCAATGGATATTGTGTCTAAACTGGGTTTTATCTTCATGTTTGCTCTCACAGAATGTAAGAAGGGCTTTTGAAAATCTGTTGAAAATCAGACATATTCATGTGTACTGTTGTAAATATTAATGTTGAACTGCTCACTTTTCAGTCTGTTGGTGTCAATGACTGAGTCTGAGTCAGTAGGCTACTGTGGGTATCTTTTTTTTTTTATAATGTTTAGGTGTCTGATCCATTATTTGTGCTACTAAATGTGAGAACAATGACCCAATGGTGAAAAAGGTGTGATGGAATAGGCATCATATGCAGTCAGAGTAGTTACACTTAGACGTCAACCTTTGCAGGCAGAGTGGGATTCACCTGAGGATAATTCTCGTAGGTGTCAGGGACACCAGGTTAATTTAGGTCAGGTGCGTATAGGGGAAATCTACCAGCACACTGAAGCATTTTGCTACAGTCCTTTATTCACTCTCACATGAACGTAACACAACATCACATCTATTTTTAATGGAACTCAGAGGAGGTCGTATACTCATGCCTTCTTTGAAAAATAATCTCTTTTATTCATGTCACAGAAGGACAATATTATACCTGAATCAAGATGTGGAACTATTGTCCCTGAAATAAACCTCAATGGCCTCAAGATTTAGTTTTGCTAATTCAGGGTTTCAATGCAAATGATCTGATGTCCGTTCCATATTTAAACAACTACACTGTTGAGTGGAGGACTCATCACCAGTTCAGCCTTGACATTAATCATGTTCACTTCATATCTCCTGCTGTTGTTGGTCGCTGTGTCTTGTAAGTATATTCCCTGGACAAAATGAACTTTTTTTTTTTTTTTTTTTTGTAAATAAATATGATCCTAATACAACATTTTATGTTTATCCACAGGTATTGACTCTCAGGTTGTGCTCACACAGTCTGAACAGTCAGTAGTTGTGACTCCAGGTGGTTCCCGCAAACTGACCTGTGCCTGCAGTGGATTCACTGTTAGTAGCACTAGCATGCATTGGATCCGTCAGGCACCTGGAAAAGGACTTGAATGGATTATTTATTATTATTCAGATTCTTCTAAGAGCTCAGCTCAGTCAGTGCAGGGCAGGTTCACAGCATCTAAGGACAGCTCTAATTTCTATCTGCACATGAATCAGCTGAAGACTGAAGACACTGCGGTGTATTACTGTGCAGCAGAGACACTGTGGAAACACTAATACAGACAGCTGTTCAAAAACTCAGGTGGGCATCGTTGAGTTACACAAACTGAAAAAGGGGAAGATAATATAAAGTGATATAAGTGATAAGGCTGATCTAAAATGTTTTGAATGTACATACATTTAAATACAAAAAAACATGCTGCTATTAAAATGATTCTTTATCTCGAATCATACTGACTCGTCAGTTTCCCACAGTATGTCTCAGTATGAAGCAGATCTGTTCAGTCTAGCCTACATTCTCTTATATTAATAATGGACTGGATTTTTTTTTTTTTTTTTCTAATAACCCTTCTCCCAAATAACTTAATTAACTCTACTAATACATGGGTATTGTCAAGATGGAGCTTATTTTATTTATTTATTTATTAAAAAAAATCTTAAGATATGGTTTTTAAAAGAATTCAAATAATAAACGTAACATGTACCATGATGCACCAAGTGCACCTGTAACTCCAGCATCCTTTAAATACATCCTGATGAGCTGCAAATCCAGCCTACAAGGCAGGAACCAGAACCTCTTGAAATTAACTCCTTGTGCCCAAAAACAAAAACAACTGATCTTTCCACCACAGATTGTTACCACCAAACTCAGGCCAGACTTGGTGATCTGGTTGCATCTCAGAAACATTGACACAATACCAAATAACACACCGTGAATAAATTACAGAACAAAGTACTACTGTAATAAAGTTCAGATTACTGCATTAAACTACAAACCTCCAAAGATACAAATGATCTTGTGGGAAGAGTCAACATCTCCCAGACTCCTGAAAGATTGTGTTATAAGCTGAACTTTCAGTCAGTGCATGTGTCCAGTGACTAAAACACCTGCAGTGTAACCTATTACTGTTTTACTGCCTTTTAGTTTGACAGTTTCTGTATCTGTATTCGGATAAAATTGGAAGTGGGCGGGGCTTTACCCGGAAGTTCGTACAATTACTTGAGAAGACTTATGTCTACGATATTACAGCCTATATAGGCCTATCTGTTTTCTTCATAGATATTACTAAAATATGCCTTGTATGACTGAAAAAAAAAAATTATATGACATTTATTTAAATATCTTCTTCTAACTGAGGCAATAGTCTCGATGGAGGTGCTTTTATGTGCTTCGGATGAAACGGGTTCGAATCCCAGCTTGGGGACATGCGTGATCTGATAAATAGGCTACTTAATATTCTAAATAAAACAGCAGGCACGTGCACACATAGGGAGAGCGGGGCACAACCTAACGTTTTTTTACTTTCTCAGTTAAATCTACTTAGGGTTCAGGGATTTTCTTTTGTTCCACATTAATTTCACACATGTCTGGTACAAATACAGGTGCTGGTCATATAATTAGAATATCATCAAAAAGTTGATTTATTTCACTAACTCCATTCAAAAAGTGAAACTTGTATATTATATTCATTCATTACACACAGACTGATACATTTTAAATGTTTATTTCTTTTAATTTTGATGATTATAACAGACAACTAAGGAAAATCCCAAATTCAGTATCTCAGAAAATTAGAATATTACTTAAGACCAATACAAAGAAAGGATTTTTAGAAATCTTGGCCAACTGAAAAGTATGAACATGAAAAGTATGAGCATGTACAGCACTCAATACTTAGTTGGGGCTCCTTTTGCCTGAATTACTGCAGCAATGCGGCGTGGCATGGAGTCGATCAGTCTGTGGCACTGCTCAGGTGTTATAAGAGCCCAGGTTGCTCTGATAGTGGCCTTCAGCTCTTCTGCATTGTTGGGTCTGGCATATCGCATCTTCCTCTTCACAGTACCCCATAGATTTTCTATGGGGTTAAGGTCAGGCGAGTTTGCTAGCCAATTAAGAACAGGGATACCATGGTCCTTAAACCAGGTACTGGTAGCTTTGGCACTGTCTGCAGGTGCCAAGTCCTGTTGGGAAATTAAATCTGCATCTCCATAAAGTTGGTCAGCAGCAGGAAGCATGAAGTGCTCTAAAACTTCCTGGTATACGGCTGCGTTGACCTTGGACCTCAGAAAACACAGTGGACCAACACCAGCAGATGACATGGCACCCCAAACCATCACTGACTGTGGAAACTTTACACTGGACCCTGATTTCCAAAGGAAATACAAAATTTACTTTCATCAGAGAACATAACTTTGGACCACTTAACAGCAGTCCAGTCCTTTTTGTCTTTAGCCCAGGCGAGACGCTTCTGACGCTGTCTGTTGTTCAAGAGTGGCTTGACACAAGGAATGTGACAGCTGAAACCCATGTCTTGCATACGTCTGTGCGTAGTGGTTCTTGAAGCACTGACTCCAGCTGCAGTCCACTCTTTGTGAATCTCCCCCACATTTTTCAATGGGTTTTGTTTCACAATCCTCTCCAGGGTGCGGTTATCCCTATTGCTTGAACACTTTTTTCTACCACATCTTTTCCTTCCCTTCGCCTCTCTATTAATGTGCTTGGACACAGAGCTCTGTGAACAGCCAGCCTCTTTTGCAATGACCTTTTGTGTCTTGCCCTCCTTGTGCAAGGTGTCAATGGTCTTCTTTTGGACAACTGTCAAGTCAGCAGTCTTCCCCATGATTGTGTAGCCTACAGAACTAGACTGAGAGACCATTTAAAGGCCTTTGCAGGTGTTTTGAGTTGATTAGCTGATTAGAGTGTGGCACCAGGTGTCTTCAATATTGAACCTTTTCACAATATTCTAATTTTCTGAGATACTGAATTTGGGATTTCCCTTAGTTGTCAGTTATAATCATCAAAATTAAAAGAAATAAACATTTGAAATATATCAGTCTGTGTGTAATGAATGAATATAATATACAAGTTTTACTTTTTGAATGGAATTAGTGAAATAAATCAACTTTTTGATGATATTCTAATTAAATGACCAGCACCTGTATGTGGCTTTGTTTCATTAATACAGTGTATACTTTTTTCTTTATTTACCCCGAAAGAAGGGAAGTGAAATGTGATAACATGCCCCATTGTAACATGTAATGGGGCATGTTGTAACATGACCATATGGCAGCTAAAAATTTTATCTGACTTAATTAAAAAATATATATATACATGACAAACTAAAATATTTTGTAAATAAAAGACAATATATATATATATATATATATATATATATATATATATATATATATATATATTTTTATTATTATTTTTTTTTTTTTTTCTTCATATAAAATAATAGCATTTTTTTTAGAAATTCAAATTTAAATAATTTTGTAGTTTCACAATGAACACTCTGCAAAACACAGCTATACAGCACTGGTCAAAACAATACAGGCAAACAGGTGAAGAAAAATATTCAGACATTCAGAAAAACACAGAGCTGAACAAAAACACTCCTCTCCCTCCACTCACAGCTCTCACAGAACACGAGACAAACAGACGAGCCAGTACAAATGCTGAACATTTCTTGAAATAATATTTTATGGATGTTCAGGTTCTTCCTCTCAGTCTTTATTCACCTTTTTTTCCATAGGTTATCAACAGAAATTCATAAAAGTTAATTATGCCAGTTAAATCGTAACTGTATAGTTCTAATAGCGGGGCACATTGTAACGCAGTGTTACAACGAACCCTATCTGCGCAACTGTAATTTAAACCTGGTTAGTGTCTTCTGATAGTTAGTGAAGCATTAAAGAACTACCAAAACAAAAAATATAGATGAAAAATTATCTTAAGTAAGAAATTTACTTTTGCTATTGTTAAATAAATGTTCAGTGATATCATCCAAAGATTTTTGAATTTTGGCACATTTTTTTTTCTCTATATATTGTCGATATGGCAACTAGTAAATACGCTAAGTTTCTTCATGCTAGCGTGTGTGGAAGTATTAAAACCAAGAAAGTTACAACTAACCCTGCGTTAGTTTGTGCCCCGCGCTCCCCTAGACATCAAAGGGGGCTTAAGTAGCCTACCTGCCCTTTTTCTTCCTTTTTTCCTGGTGTGCTTTTTTCTTTTTTTTTTTTTTTTAAATAAATGAACGCGTTCATTCTATATTAATATTAACAAACATAAATAGAAAAAAATAAAATAAACGCATTTTACGGCGAACGCACGCGACACGCCATTCATTCCCGCATGAGACAACAGCTATCTAGCAATGAGAAGTGAAAAAGTAAAAAAGCTCACAATGAATCCTGTGCATAACTTTCAGGTAGCCTATGCATGTTCACAAACGTGAAAGTTTTGGCTATTGAAGGGTGAGCATAGAACCCTTTGCTGTTGCCTGCTCTTGTGATAAACCTAGTGAATACTAAAGAAGACCATGGTCTCTGTGAACTGATTATTTTGTAGAAATTTCTTGAATATAAAACAATTGTGTGCATGAGGGAATTAAAATATGTCTGCACGTCCCTATAGGGTTCCTATGCAGTTCGGCAAATTATGTAATTTAATTTAATTAATTTTCAGGCCTGGAAAGTATAGAAAAGGCAACAGGAACACGGCTACTTGATTTACATTCACTTCATTCATAGAATTTACACTCATTCACTTTACACACTCATTGCGAGGTTTGTGTATAATATCGCTCACCGGTTCCTATGCAGTTTGGAAATTTACGAAATTTGATTTAAGGCATAAGTGTAATTTCCAGGTCTGGAAAAGTGTGGGAAAAAGAAAACCGCATGGAGAAAATATTTGTTTCAAGACTATTTCCCCCAATTACTTTTCTAAATATAAAATCAGCTAATAATTAAAATAATAATAAGAATAAATGATTGTACAAGCAGAGTGATTTCATAGCAAACGTTTACTGATTTAGTGATTGTCATTCACGACTGAAGGAATTCAAAATGTTCTCTTTACCATAAGAGACTCTTTTGAACTTCACTAAACATATGTGCATCATGTGTCTCTCAAACCAGCAACAGATAGAAGCAAATGTGTTGACCTAGTAGAAAATGTTGTTTATCTTGACAGAGAGCTGGTTTGTTTCTGCTTTGAGATCACCCTCTTGTTTTTACCCAATTTACTTCAAACTTCATTAAAATAATGTCAAGACATGGCGAATGTAGACCTGTGAAAAGAATCATGATATCTCAAACACTGTTGCCATGGCAACCCATCAAACTTTATTATTCGTTTTGGATGCTTTTGAGACTCTTAGCATGCTTCAGATTGCATGAAACTCAACACACATATCAGGACTGTCATCCAGTAGACATGGGCAAAGCCTTAGAAACGGGCAGGGAGGAGGGCCTCTATAGCGCCACTTTTTGTTAAAAGTGGGGGGTTTGTTTTACCTACAGCCACCAAACTACAGTACACATATTGTTCTCATTAAGCCAGACAACTTTCTAATTTACAGTCATTAGCTCCGACCAATAGGAAGTCAGATATTTTGTTTTAAATGTGGATCTTTCACACACACACACACACACACACACACTCTCTCTCTCTCTCTCTCTCTCTCTGTCCCCTATTTAAGTAAATTTCACATGATTTTATAAAAGTGGCTATTTAAAATAAACTTGCATAAGTGAGCAGAAAAATGTGAAGAGTTTGGTTCCAAAACGCGATAAACGCCATTTTCAAAAAACTGAGTTTCCGCCAAAATCAGTATTGTATCTGGTCGGTATTGAAAAGTCACTTATTAATTTTGCGCAAAATGCGATATCCGTCGTGTTATTCTGTCATGTTTTCTTCCTTTCTTTCCAAAACGCGACAAATGCCAGTCTCCTTTCTCTGCAGAATGCGATATATCCGCTCAACCAATCACAGCGCACCATTCCACACACTGTAAACAGTAATGGCGGCGCTCTGAATACACCCGGCATCCTAGATTTCATTATATGCTTTGTACTTTGTGATCAACAAAAACAGAAAAATAATTTTGATGGCATTGATGAACCTGTGGTGGTTTCTGTGGTGGGGAAGAAACGCAAGTTATCGAAATGTAATCATTTACGTGAGAAGATTAAGAAGATGAGACACTCGAGTCGAGAGGAGGAAAAATGCCAGCTGTTGCTTGTTCCACACAGCATCAAATTCTGTCACGGTCCCCAAAACTGACTCATGGACAGTTTGTTAAAGCCGTTTTTAATACCAGTGTACTCTGTAAATGTGTTTATTTTAACCGTGCGGTGGCGCCAGATACTCTTTAATCTGTAATGACAAACGGAGACATAATTCATTTATAATATATAACAAGATGACTCGTTGAATTCATTTTGGGAGCGACGACTGAATGTATTTTTAGTAAAATGCCTGTATAGAAGATTAGTATTGGCAAAGTTCAGAGGCTGTCATATATGTGAATCAACATACTTTGTTGTGTATTTTCAATATGAAAAATAACTTTTATATTGATGGATTAATTGCATTTTGAAAAAAAAAGTGTCATGGATTTATTGCATTTTGGGGAAAAATAATCCGTTTTTACAATAAACCTTTGAAAATCAAAATGTAGATTTGAATTTTTAATGTTTTTATAAACAAAAGATGCTATGTGAAAGTCTGAAACAGAAAATAGTGGTTTTCATCTTGCCACTTTCTTGGTAAAGAAAACACCTTTTTACTCAAATTAATAAAAATGGAGTTATAGCGTTTTCATTTTATCATTTTATTTTTTCATTGTATACCACACATATTGAAATGAAATGAAAGCATGCTTTTGGTGCATAAGATTGGTGCAAAAACGATAGCTCAGGGAGGTCAAAAAACACATGAAGAGAAGTGTTAGGATAATACAACATTAGCAATCACAGACATTCGCATTAAGACTGGATTACATTTCTAAGAGAACTGTTGAATTTGGGCAAATAACAGTATGTAATTTGCTCTGGAATTTTTACAGAGGTTGTCTGAGAAAAACAGACATGGCAGATTAGGATGATATTCTGCACTCATTTGAAATTAACCTATGACATTCTATGACATGAAATTCATCTAAATTTAAATGATCTCATGGATGTGGCTGTTGTGGTTTGTGATCATATGGGCCCGTCGTCACTGCTTGCAGCTATATTTTGTTTTGAAGCCATTATCTGTGCCTTTCCGAATAAGGTATTTGGCTTCAGGCACACCCCTACTAGATATCTAGCAACTTAAGCACTAGGTATATAATCAAAGTCCCTTTCTAAAGACTTCATAAATTTGTTTAAAATCTATGTGGTGACATTTGTCTGTCTTATAACAACCATAAAACATTGTCCAATGCATTGGCAGAAAAAAAAATAATAACATGTAAAACATTTAACTTTCTATTTATTTGCAAATTTAAGTTGTGTATTTATTTCTAATTTCCTGAACAATTTGGCTTCATTGTAATGAGGTAAATGATCTTTGAAAAAACATGTTATGAACATACAATTACTTTGTTTGAGCTAACCAGTCAACTATAGTAGTGTTCATTGATTTGTGTTTATATTTGTTCAAGCTTGACAATTTTGCCTTTCTGTTTATTTTCTAATATACGTTTCTAATTACAGATAAGTACAAACATTAAATTGTAAAAGGGGATGCTTATAAGAGAGCATACATCTGAAACAGCTAAGGGCTGTGAAGGGTTTTGATTATATTACCCACCAGGTACATTGTACTCGGCCTACTGTGATTCTTAAAAAGGAAACAAATCATTAATCTTCATTTGCCTGCCTTTTTTGTTGTTGTTGTTTTTCAGATCAGCTGTTATAAAAGACAAACTGAATTGAATTTTTCTAATACATTTTTTTTTAATCTTTTAAAACTTTTTTAATGTACAATATAGTGTATTAAAGTAGTGTAATGCTAATGCATTTGTAATGAACTGAAATTGTATTGGAGATGTACACATGAAGCACATTAAAATGCTGCTTCAAATATACTCTAACTGTAATTCAAGAAGTATTAAAAGTACATTTTAAATGTATTAAAAGAAATACACTTAAATTGCACTAAATGTACTTAAAGTGGGTCCATTTTAACAATTTCAATGTATTTAATATATTGCAAATAGCTTAAAATTAAACGTAAGTACATCTTGAAATACACTTATTATACTTCAAGTTGTTTCAAAATAATACATTTAATATGCACTTAGTATAGTATAATTTTAATATATTAAAGGTGGGGTATTCATTTTTTCAACAATGCTGTTGGACATTGTTGATATTTGAAATCAACCCAAACAAACCCACTCCTCTCTTCATTGCTCCACCTCGAAAACTATTCTACAATTCTAACCACCCTGCTCCGAGTCAGTCTCAAACCCCGGCCCATCTGCTTCTTTCATGCAATACGAGTGCACTAAAAATGCGCTAAAAACACTGCATTCTCTAGCAGTCATCAGTGTGCAGTAGTTTAACTGCAAAACTCTCACTATCTGTTGATATTTCACTGTTACACACGCAATGCGAGAGTGGATGTCTGTTTATAACAACTGACTAAACAAAATCCTTGACGAAAAAGTTGCAGTTGATGAATGATCAACAAGGAAGCACAAAAAATTAACGTACAGCACACAAGAGTAAATACAAACAAGAGTTTGTTGTTAATCGCCAACAGCACAGCAGCTGCAGACAATCATGACACTCAAACCCAGTTTTACTCACATGAAAAGCGGGTTCAAAGCAGCCTCCGCTTCTGTATTCAGGCCGTCCTACTTAGCTTTCTCCAGCGCTGGAAAGCTTTGCTAATATAAACGCGGGTCCTAAAGCGCTTGCCCAGTCATAAACCTTAATTCCAGTGATATTCTTTTGAGCTCTTTTGTATTGTGTCTCTTCATTTCTCTTTCTGCGTTATTTTTTCTTTCCTTTTTCTTTTCCAAATCTCCCTCTTGCTCATTCTGTCTCCACGACCGTCATACGTCCCTCTAATGCTGATTGGTTAGACGTTTGTTGTTGGTATTGGCCGACTAATTTCCAAACAGTGTAGTTGAAAAAATGGATACCCCACCTTTAAGTGTGTTCAGAAGAGCACAATTTAAATATATTTCCTTTTCACCTGGGCAATTGATGTTATGTATTTATCATTATTGGCTTTTTATTGTTGTTTAATTATGTAATTAGCATGATGCATTCTTACAGTTCCTGGCAAATAAATGTTATATTTGATTTATTCTGTGTTCTTCTGAAATTGTTATTTCAGTTGATTAAGTTGAATCTGGTGTTACAGCACATTAATGTGCAGAATATGTCAAACTGAAGGCTCATAAATGAATGGAGCAGCAGACACTTCATCTGAGACCTTTTGATTTCTGTCTATCAATAATTTAGCAGGTTGTATGAACATGACTTTGTTGTGAGCAAGCAGTTGCAGCCAAAGGTATTAGTTACCCTGCATCCTCTGACTATGATCAGACTGGTGATTTTGTGTTCGTGAGATCTGTGACCTGGCTGTTTTGAGAATCTGTGTGACATCAGGTCAATAATGAAAGACTGAAGAGTAAGTGAACAGGCCTACTAAACAAATATTCAAATTAAAACAGAACTAGATTAAAAATCCTTACACCTGCGAGCCTCTATATATGCAAATGATTTAGTAGGGAGGATCAGTGCCACTCAGACACTCACCGGACTGTGTTATAAACTGAATCCTCAGTCAGTGTTTATGTTCTGCTGCAGTGTAGATAAATATCTTCTTATTCTCTTCATTTGACAGTTTTATGGTGATAATGGAAATGTTACTTTATGGAGTTCTCCTGATGATTATTTCAAGTGAGAATGATTTCACTTCTCCAGATTAATGTTGTCATTTCATTGTTCTAAATCATCTAACATATTTTTCTCTGCTGTTTTTCAGCTGTTAGTGGTCAGTCTTTGACCTCTTCAGATTCTGTGGTGAAGAGGCCAGGAGAATCAGTCACTCTGTCCTGCAGTGCATCTGGATTGTCAATGAGCAGCTACTGGATGGCTTGGATCCGTCAGAAACCAGGGAGAGGACTGGAGTGGATTGGGAGTATATATGGCTCAAGTATATATTATGCTCAGTCTCTACAAGGCCAGTTCTCCATCACCACAGACACCAGCAAAAACATGCTGTATTTAGAGGTGAAAAGCCTGAAGACTGAAGACACAGCTGTTTATTACTGTGCAAGAGAGTCACAGTTACACAATAGACTGCAGGGCTGAACAAAAACTATTGATGCACGAGATCACTGAAGCAATTACTTCAATTACAACTAATTTCCCCACAATTCACACATTACTTGCTTACAAAATGTTGTTTAAAACATTTTAATACTTCTGTATAAACAACTTCCCAAATGGTAATTAAGGAAGGTCAAAAAGATAACAGATTCAAAGTTTGGAGTAATGATCACTGAGTGAGATTCATAACCTTAAGTGAATGTACTGTACATAAGCACCTGCTAAATTAATCTGAAAATAATAGGCTGTTTTTTCACTCAGGCTCAACAATATTCAGTTATGCCAAATCTATTTTAAAATGTAGGCCTACTATACATTTCCACAGTAAGATAAACACTAATCATTATATATCCATAAAAATAAAGCTTTCAAGTGAATTAGTACTGTAGTGGCAAATATCATCTACGATGAGCAAGATGAATCCAGATATAGGGTTGATTTCTTTTTTTTTTTTTATTGATATGAAATCTGCTGGAGGATGGGCTATGCAAATTAAAATGTACTTTCTGCCTTATGAACTCTTCATATTTATCTCCTTTTCAGTGTTTTGTCATTGAGATTTTTAACAAAAACTGCTGCAAAAATCGTCCTCAGAATTACTTGTTTCATAAGCATACTCGTCTCTATGGACAGTAAGTAAGATTTATTTTAAGCACTTCAGTGTATTTATATTTAATTAATTTTCATCTCTTTGCTGTCAAGTCATGTATATTTTTCACTTTATTGCTAAAACTCAAGTGTCTCATGAATTATCATTTCTTTTATTTTAACAGTGTGCAAAGGTCAGACACTGACTGAGTCTGAATCAGTCGTCCTCAAACCTGGGAACGAACATAAACTGACCTGTACTTTCTCTGGTATTGAAGTTGGTGATGCAGTTATTTCATGGATAAGACAGGCTGAAGGGAAAGGGCTTGAGTGGATCTCACATATTTCTGCTTCAAGCGGCAGTAGCAAATATTACTCTAAAACTGTTGAAGGACGATTCACCATCTCCAGAGACAACAGTAAAATGCAGGTCTATCTGCACATGACAAATCTGCAAGCTGAGGACACTGGTGTTTATTACTGTGCCCGAAAAACACAGTAGCACAAGAGGCTGCTGAGCTGTACATAAACTTACGTGTTTTAGAGAAACTGTTTGTATTCATGTGCAAATGCATGTATTCAATCAACACTCATCTCATCTCTATGATCAGTGTTCACACCAAAAACACTTAATAAAAAAAAAAAAAACGCTTTACCTTATATTTTATGTTTTTGGGAATTTGTAAAGTTTTCATGATTCTGGGATTGGATAAGGATTTGGATCAATTAAAAATGTATCCACTTAACTTTGCTATGTAATTATCTACTACAAGTCTGAGCTAGTAAATAAAAAGTAACAAACAATACACTGAAAGACAGACATGGTTACAGAGGTTAAAAAGGACACAGAAAATGTAAATGTACCTTTAGAGGGCAGTCTATGCAAACCTACTTCTTGTCCCTTTTAAAAGTTCCCACTCTGTTCATCTACAGACACACAACTTGTGTGACTTTTCAGCATCAGGTTCCTCTTTTCATAACATGGCAATGGATATTTTGTCTAAACTGGGTTTTATCTTCATGTTTGCTCTCACAGAATGTAAGAAGGGCTTTTAAAAACCTGTTGAAAATCAGACATATTCATGTGTACTGTTGTAAATGGTAATGTTGAACTGCTCATTTTTCAGTCTGTTGGTGTCAGACACTGACTGAGTCTGAGTCAGCGGTCATTAAACCTGGAGGATCTCACAGACTTACCTGTACAGCCTCTGGATTTAGTGGTAACCAGGAGTTGTCTTGGATCAGACAGGCTGCAGGAGGAGGTCTGGAGTGGCTGGCATACATCTCATCTGGCAGTGGCTCTATATACTACTCTCAGTCTGTTCAGGGACGGTTCACCATCTCCAGAGACAACAGCAAGAATCAGATGTATCTGCAGATGAATAATATGAAGAATGAAGACACTGCTATATATTATTGTGCAAGAGAGCCACAGTGACAAATACAACTACAGTACTGCACAAAATCTGAATTCAACAAACAGACATGTGTCTGTATTTATTTATATATAATCCATTGGCGCTTTACAAATGTAACAATTACATTAATTAATTTCTCACAAATCACAAATATCATCTGATCAATTATAGTAAAATTGTTAGTTCAAAACACAATACTGTAGAAAAATATTTTTCATAGGTACATGTATGTCTTGAACTACTATAGTTAACAACACCCTTTATATGTGTAAATAAAACATCTCATTCATGATTAATATTATCACTCGTGTATTGCATTTACACACTTACATTTATTAGCAGACACTTTTATCCAAAGTGACTTATAAAAGAGGAACAAAGCAATTCGTCAAGGATTCAAGTCAACAATATTTGTAATATGCAATGGCAGGTTTATTTGAGATTAGTAAGCAAGCTAGAGAAGAGAATACATACAGAGATATTTTTTTATTATTATTGATTCTTGAAAGATGACACCAAAAATAAAAACTATCCCTTTGTCCAGTTTTAAGCCAAAACAAATAATTTAAGCCATAAGTCATAAAACTAGATGGATGTAAACTAGATCAAGACTCATGTATTGTTATTGCCTGCATAATGCTGTTATTAACTCTCTGATCTCTTTGTGATTTCCTGAAAGTGAGCCTATGCTAAAGATGCAAACACTTTATGAAAGCATTTTAGGTTACAGAACCTGAAGCTTCACAATAGTATCCTGATTTAACTCAGTTAATAATATGCAAATGTTCACCATCCACATGAGAGAATAAGAGTGTCAGTTTCCTCGAGTACAGGATCAGTCCACTAACACTAGGACAAAAGCTGTGTGGATGTCCTGTCTGACTCTGAAATCAATCATGAGTCAAATTCTACTCATTTTATGTGTCTTTTTACCATGTGAGTGGATTCATTTAGTCACATCAGAAAAGTGAATCTTTCTGTTGCTGACTGTAATTATTCAAATATTTATATAGAAACAGATGAAATGAGACTGACTCTCACAGTATGTTGTTGTCTTTTTCAGATGTTTCTGGGATCTCTCTGACCTCGTCTCCTGCACAGATTAAAGCTCCTGGTCAGTCAGTGAAGTTGTCCTGTCAGATCTCTGGATATGCCCTCAAAGACTATGGCACAGTTTGGATCAGGCAGCCTCCTGGAAAAGCCATGGAGTGGATCGGGATCATATGGGGCGGTGGATCGATAGACTCTGGAAATTCCTTCAAGAGTCGCTTCACTATTTCCAGAGACATGGACCGGAATGAGCTGTACTTAGACATCAGCAGCCTGCAGACTGAAGACACAGCTGTGTATTACTGTGCAAAGCACAGTGGCTCAGCTCAATGTGAGAAAGTGACAAAAACAGATCTGCAGATCATCAGCACAAAGATCAACACAACTCTTGATCATATTCAGACACATTACCACACACACACACTAAAGTGGCCTGAACGTAATGGCATCTTTGATTATTATTTTGAGTCTGTGAAAAAAAATACTATTTGTTGTTATATTTTGGTTAAACAATGAATATAACTTACTTTATATTAATGTAATTTATATGAATAATAAAAAAAACTGTGTATAAAAGTGTATTGTAGAAATGTATCACAATGCTAATATATTCTATAATATAGTCTATTATAGCAGCAGAGCTCCACAAGAGGGAGTCACTTACTTAAATTAAACATGACCCGTTTCTGAAGACTTAACACAATTATCAAACAATTATTTTCTTACATTATAAATTATGCTAAACAACCATGCAGCATACTGACATAATTTAAATTACATGAAGAAAACAGCTAAATTGGAGTCCACAATAAACAATTCTGAACTTATAACTCCTCCTCCTCTCATTAATAACAATAATCATGGCCTGTGAAAGCAGACTATGCAAATGTGCTAATTTACCTCTATATAACACACAAATCCAGCTCACTGTTTACTGTGCAGTGAAAGAACAGGAGCAGAATTTACATTTAGCAAACGTTTTGACAATGGTGTCAATGAGCATCTGGCATTTCATATTTGTGGTGATTGTATCTCAACAAGGTAATTTTGACATTTGTGTTATTCTAGAAAACAGCACTATGATAGAAGCTCACTGTTAATATGATTTATGTCTTTTATTCCACAGGTATCAGTGGTGATGAAATCCGATTAGATCAGTCTCCTGCTGTGATAAAGAGACCTGGAGAAACAGTGAAGATCTCCTGTAAAATATCTGGTTTTACGATGACAAGCTACTACATGCACTGGATCAGGCAGAAGCCAGGGAAAGCTCTGGAGTGGATTGGGGGAGTAAACTCTGGCAGTAGTTCTAGCTCTGATTATCTTATATATGCAGACTCTGTGAAAAATCACTTCACTATGAGTGAGGACGTGTCTCAAAGTACACAGTATCTTGAAGCCAAGAGTCTGAGAGAAGAGGACACTGCTGTTTATTACTGTGCTCGACAGTCACAGTGACTCCATCTGTTGAAGAGGCCCTACAATAACTACAGAAAGAAGTTATTAGGCTGACTAATAGTTTTACTATTTTTATCATCATTATGATTATTAAATATTAGTAGTCATTGCGATAAGAGCATCATGATTTTAATTCTTTCTGGTTCTTAAATTCTACTTTCTTGTTTGTATCTGAAATCCACTCATCTTGACAGGACAGAGTTTACTTTTGATAGAGCAATTTTTTGTTCTTCATTCAGATTTGTATTTATTTGTTTCTAACTTTAATGTAAATTGATCAATTCATTCAAATGTACAGTACTCTTGCTTTAATTGCTGTAGTGACGCTCAAAAATAAGCAAAGTCACACATCAGTGCAACAACCACCACTGTCAGTCACATCCTGAAATACCAAAACGTCTCACTCCGTCCTCCTCACTGACCTCATTTAGCCAGACCCTCCTCAGGATATCACATACAAGCACCAGTCCTCCAACAACAGCACAGATCTACAGCTTTATGTTGAGCATCAGCTGAGGGAAATTAAAGGTCCGTGTCTATGACCATCATGACACCTGCAGTGTTTACTGAGCTTTGATGACTGCTGATCCGAAAATAAGTTGACTATTTA
Source organism: Hypophthalmichthys molitrix (assembly GCA_037950675.1). NCBI lineage: Eukaryota > Metazoa > Chordata > Actinopteri > Cypriniformes > Xenocyprididae > Hypophthalmichthys > Hypophthalmichthys molitrix. Next base: position 28,153,449 of record CM075494.1, on the reverse strand, counting down.
AAAAAAAAAACAGCACGCGATCAGTTCTCTTTGCGCCTGAATGGTCAAATGCACACATAGTTGTGTTACGAACCCCACTTTCAAAGTGCTCGTTAGGGAAGGGGGCAAGCAACATAAAAAGGACACGCGAGACAGAAAGACAATTTAACTGTTTATTAATGCCGCAGCACTCACATGTCACAGGCAACTATTTAGATAGAAGAGAAGAATCAGCTTACTGACACAAATACCATTAATCAAAATAACACAAACAAACACACAGAACAACAAGACAAAGAGAAATACAACAAAACAAAATACACAGCTTAACCGCGACAGCGGGCCATCAGGACGCACACAGAGCTCGTTTGAACACAGCCGGTCGTCAGCGTCAGCTGAGACAGCACGAGCTTCCCCTCAAGTGTGCTAAAGACAGGACTGGAGTTCTAATGGAAACAGCACAAGTTCGACACACTCAACAGCACAACCCACGTCTACACTCTTCCGTCTTATATCCAACCCAGAGCGTCGTGAATGAATGGGCCGCAAGTGCACAGGGGCGGAGCTTACCCTCGGGAGAAGAGAATGGACCAAATTAATACAAAAGGAAAAATATACACCACACTAAATAATAACAATAATAATAATAAATACAAAGGCTTGGGCCGTAACAGTTGTCAAAATGTGGAGTATCTCACGTAAATACAGTCGGTTATGGCTTAAGTGGACGTAAACATTTGGGTGAAAACAGGATATGGGTCAGTATCCATGGATTTGGTCTTAAAGGGAAATAGCCTATATTTGTCATTAATGTTAATAAAACAACAAAATATGTTAAAAAAAAATGTATACATGGTAAATAAATATCTATAGTATTTGTTGTATTGTTTGTAATGGACTACTTGCACAGCTACTTCCGCGTTCTACTTATTATGGCTCGAGCGTTTCCGGTCAGCATTCAGTGCACTTATATAGAGAGCTTCTCATGAAAATGCAGATTATTACTACGTTTTAGGGCTGCCAAATGCAATCATATACAGGTTGTGTGTTATATTTAATAAATAAGTTAATGGCCTAATAAAAGCAACAAATGAAATAAAATAAAAACATTTGACTCATTAGGCATACAGGACGTGATTTGCAGCTACTGGCACACTTTTAGTAGTCATAGCATTTTATTTTAAAGTGGACCGGTTCCTTGTGCCAAGAGCTGCCCCCGACTAAAGATTTTTCTAGTAGTCGTTCATTTAGGCCACTAATCGCTTAGTCGCATGTTTATTAAATTAATTAATATAACAATAGCCTACTAAACCATCCTTTAATAACCTATAGCTATAGGTGTGATATAGCCCATTCCGCGCTCAAGCTCGCACATAAATCTTGCTGCAAAGCACGGGCAAAAGTAATGATTATGTTTTTGGGGAAAGAACACATTCTAAACTATTTAAAACATATTTAAACTATAGTGATTTCTGAGTCAGTGTCAGCTGCAAAGATGAAGTTGCTGGCGCTGACAAAAAAAAAAAAAAAAAAAAAAAAAAAAAAAAAAAGATTGCACGTGCACCTTCTATGTGCGCTAATAGGCTACTTTAGATTCCACACTCCTCCGCATTAACAGGAATTTACTTTTTGGACCATAATATAGGCTATAGATGTGTTTTATTGACTTACAACACAGTACAAGCGCCTCTTTATATTTGAGAGATATTTGTCCTGTCTCCGACATTTGAAGACATATAAGCAACTGTGGGGATGTCCGAAACAGCAGCTTGGCACATTTGGCCATAGAGAGCGAAGGCTGGTTTGAGATAGAGACCTGCACTCCCGCGGGACTCGCGGAACCCAACGCAACAGAGTGCGGCGCGGGACAAGATTTGATGGGCGCGTGCGGTAAGACGCTCATGTGTGCGGGTTGCGAGAGAATAAAATGATCCGCGGATAGGAAATATCTAAAAACTAATAAATTGTTACTCAAATATTGCACAAAACAACAAGAACAACTAATATGAAATAAAAACGATTTACAGTCGCAAGCATATGCGAGATTTTTTTTCTGTGTAACTTGTTTACTGGCGGTTGTGACAATGGAAATGCTACAGTATGTAGTTCTGCCGATGATTATTTTACGTAAGAAACTACCATTTGTTCTGAATTATTACTGTCATCTCACTGTTCTATTACTGTAATCCATCTAACATTATTTTTTCTCTGTTTTTCAGGTGTTAGTGGTCAGTCTTTGACCTCCTCAGATTCTGTGGTGAAAAGGCCAGGGTGATAATGGAAATGTTGCTCTATCGAGAAACTTTTAATTCTTCTGAATTATATACGGTCAGTTGGCAGCTATCAGTGCTAAAAACAATCTTGCATCACACCAATATGAAATAAGCATGCACATTTTAAAAGGTATGAAAGGTAAAAAAAATAAAAATAAAATAAATAAAATGTTCAAACCTTTCCAAAAACACTGGCATAAATCCCAATGAGGGAAGAGAAAAATGTGAAAATTCTCATGTCATATGAAAATAAACTATACTGACTGAATAAAAAATAGACTCAGAATCTGCTACAATTTAAGCTATTATTTCTAGTCACTAAATCATTTTGAGTCTTACATTTTTCTTTTTACACTTTTTACTTTTTACACTTTTTTCCATGCCATAATCAACATGCAAATTAAACTTCCTCTCCCTCTTACGACTGGCATAACAGACTTATTTATGTCTGTGTTTCACGTGGTGTTCAGTATTTCAGCTCAACCTCTGAGTAATCATGTCTTGTACATTTGTTTGTACTGTTGATACAGGCAGCTTCATCCTGTGAGTTTTTTTTAACTGTTAAAGACACTCATTGGAAAAATATAATATAATATAATATAATATAATATAATAGTAGCACAAGGTTTAAAACCCATCGACCTCAGGACAAAAAATATGGAGGGTATCAGCCATGTTTGTGCTACATGTGGTTAAAAACAGTATAGCCTGAAAATAAAGTGTTACCAAAATGTCTTTTACATATCAACAAAATAATAATGCATAAGCAATAAAAGACTGTATAAATTACTATAAGTAAATGTGGACTACACACACTCAAGACAGAAATAAAGTCAGGTTGATACAGCCATATTTTATATTGTTTAAGACTTGAATAAAAAGTTATTTTTTGATGGTAACACATTTTTAAGTTACCTGACAAAGCATTTATTACACTGTGTGTCCCGTTATCATAATATATATTGCATCATTATGTATATATCATTATCTTTTATAAGTATATATATATGAAGTTTTTCCCATCTTCAACTGATTAACACTGATTCTGGTCATCACTGATTAACACTGAGCAGATTTTGTGCAGCAGTGCAGCAGATTTTGTTTCGTTTTTAAGGCCCTCCCTTAATCAAATGAAGTCTGAAACATAGTCTGTTCTCTGCTCAATAAATGCTTAGATTTTTCACATTTCTTCACACAGAAACATAATTTTTGCATAGAACTGCATTGATCTTAGAGAAAGATGAATCTGAGTTATATTATTCTATTTGTACTGGTTTTGTGTAAGTTTAAATCTGCTTACCAATCTCATTAAGCGACTTTCTAAATATGAATATTTAAAACCAATGCTGTTTTAATTATGTTAACATTTTGTCTTAGTTCCAGATGCACATGGTCAATCACTGACCTCTTCTGGCTCTGAGGTGAAGAAACCTGGAGAATCAGTCACACTATCTTGTGTGGTTTCTGGACTCTCCCTTAGCTGGCTGCACTGGATCCGTCAGAAACCAGGGAGAGGACTGGAGTGGATCGGCCGAATTGACAGTGGCACTGGCACTACTTTTGCTCAGTCTCTACAAGGCCAGTTCTCAATCACAAAAGACACCAGCAAAAACATGGTGTTCTTGGAGATAAAAAGCCTGAAGACTGAAGAAACAGCTGTTTATTACTGTGCAAAAGAGTCACAGTTAGACAAAAGGCTGGAGCGCCAATCAAAAACAGCAGTGCAGACAGACATGACTAGAACATTTACATCCCTGGGAATTAAAGAGTTGTTCTCTTTGTAGATTCTCTTCAGCTTCATTGGCCACTTTCCTACATTTTGTAAGTTTTGTTACAATAGGAAACATGTTTTTAAAAATATGCAAACTAGAAGAAACATCCAAATATAATGCATAATCTGATGAGTTAACAAAGGAGCATGTTGATGAAGTATAAAAATAAAACAGGACTTTACAGTCCCAAAATAGTATTAGAACATTCCAGTGATCTATGTGCAGTAGTACAGAGGGTTCCCTTTCTCTTTATATTTGAGCCAGGTGGCATGTAATTATTTTCTCATCACAGTCCACAAAAATACCTCCACTTCTCCCATTCTGCACAAATTTAAGACCTCAAGAAATAATAGCAAGAATCAGCTGTATCTTCAGATGTGCAGTCTGAAAATCAAAGACACTGCAGTTATACAAAAAAAAACAAAAAAACAACAGCTATAAAAATTAATGAAGTCACCAAAGCAAAGTGCCATTAAGATATGCATGCTGGGAAATTGTGAACCCTAAACAAATCAGCAACATTCTTTAATATAATATTGTTTGCTCAAGACAACTCAGTTAAATTGTTAATTTCTAATATGAAGATATTTCATATGTGTGATTTAAAAAAAATACTCTTAGTTCAAGTTCAAGCGTGAACATATAAGCACGCTGCAAAGTGGTTGTCATCTGTTGTCATCTGTATTTCAACTTTGTTTCTTGTAATATAACAACAAATTATGATTAAAGGGCACAAGAGAATCTTACAGTTCTAAACAATTTTTTTATGTTGTATTTTTTATCACCGTTAGAGCTGTTACGCTGCAGAGCTCTGTCCACGTATGGCTCTGACTACTCTAAACCCTCTAAAAAATCTCTTAATATGCAAACTATTCTGTAGGGCGGATCACCCTCACTCCCAGAGGATTGTTTTATAAACTGTCCAATGACTAACCATCTAAATCAGCTGCTGTGTAAACTTTTTTTTCTGTGTAACTTGTTGTTTACTGGTGGTTGTGACAATGGAAATGCTACAGTATGTAGTTCTGCTGATGATTATTTTACGTAAGAAACTCCCATTTGTTCTGAATTATTACTGTCATCTCACTGTTCTATTACTGTAATCTATCTAACATTATTTTTTTGTTGTTTTTCAGGTGTTAGTGGTCAGTCTTTGACCTCCTCAGATTCTGTGGTGAAAAGACCAGGAGAATCAGTCACTCTGTCCTGCAGTGTGTCTGGATTCTCAATGAGCAGCTATTACATGGCCTGGATCCGTCAGAAACCAGGGAGAGGACTGGAGTGGATCGGCCGTATTGACACTGGCACTGGCACTATTTTTGCTCAGTCTCTACAAGGCCAGTTCTCCATCACAAAAGACACCAGCAAAAACATGCTGTATTTAGAGGTGAAAAGCCTGAAGACTGAAGACACAGCTGTTTATTACTGTGCAAGAGAGTCACAGTTACACAAAAGTCTGCAGGGCTGAACAAAAACTATTCATGTGATCTCTGACGGCCCAAGAGACTTTTTCAGTACACTTTCCTGAAATTCAACAAGCTACATTATCAATAGTGATTTAAATCTTTAACATACTTCTTCATGGAGATCTTTCTAAATGAATGTAAAGCATTATAAGCATACCACAATACTGATCTAATGCAGAAAAAAGTGATCTCTAAGACCTGTTAACTTAACAATGTATGTTTGTATGTCTGTATGTTTTAGATGATATATAGATATCTTTTTTATCAAAACAATGCAAGAATACATAATTTTATCATGTTTGTTCTCACAGAATGTAAGAAGGGCTTTTGAAAACCTGCTGAAAATCAGACTTATTCATGTGTACTGTTGTAAATGTTCATGTTGAACTGTTCATTTTTTCAGTCTGTCAGTGTCAGACACTGACTGAGTCTGAGTCAGCGGTCATTAAACCTGGAGGATCTCACAGACTTACCTGTACAGCCTCTGGATTTAGCAGTGACCAGAGCCTGGCTTGGATCAGACAGGCTGCAGGAGGAGGTCTGGAGTGGCTGGCATACATCTCATCTGGCAGTGGCTCTATATACTACTCTCAGTCTGTTCAGGGTCGGTTCACCATCTCCAGAGACAACAGCAAGAATCAGATGTATCTGCAGATGAATAATATGAAGAATGAAGACACTGCTGTATATTATTGTGCAAGAGAGCCACAGTGACAAATACAACTACAGTACTGCACAAAATCTGAAAACAACCATATAAACAGCTCTCTATAAACGTTATCATTCTACGCCATTCTGTCACAGTGTTGTTGCATCAAAGAGAGTTGAGGCAGGATTTAGATGCAGCAGTAAACTTTAATTAACAATGAATCAAAATAACAAAGAATATAAAATGCAGGAGAGAAACACACTAACCAAAGACATACTAATAGACATAAGAATGGACACAACAGGTTGCTAGGGTAAATAACAGGCACACACTAGGAAACTAGGGCTGTGTCCGAAATCTACCCTATACCCTTAAATAGGGGACTATTTAAGGGGACATCCATTTGTATGGTGTCCGAACTCAATCAATGCCATGATGCACCGCAATAACGAGTGTACAACCAATGTACGCTCAACGGCTAGAGAACACCCATAATGCACTATGAGGGTCGTGCTAAATGAATTACCGCATCTTGCCAAAAGATGGTGCACAGCAGCGGAATCATTCATCCATCTATTTTCCAAACCGCTTCTCCAATGTGGCTGCAGCGTAATATGGTCTTATTGTTAATACGTAGGTATTAATATGTACCTTTCAAAGACACAAAACGTAAATTTTTTGTATGTTTAGAAAGGTGCCGAAACTGCATTTAATAAATGTGACTAAAACATGTATTGATATGACAATTGAATACAACAGATTTAACGTAAATGATTTACGTTTTATTGCTGTTAATACGTACGTTTTTTTACATTTTAGTGCTATAAATACATCAATATTTTACGTTTTTGTGTGAATGAATCATAGATGCAAACTCCTCTCCTTTCAGTGACAACTCATGTTTTTGAGATCAAAATAGGTCACCTATGAGATTTGCATAGATCCAGTGAGAAAGTGTTTTACACTCTCGACAACAGGACACTTTCATTTTAATGGATGAAATACGACCCATAGGAGCGTTTGCTAAAGTTGTGCCCTTATTGACAACAGGACACTTTCATTTTAATGCATTGTACCCTTTTATCTGCGTCATATTTCGGGTTTCGCATAGCTCAAATGGTAGAGCAATGCAATACACATATATAACTCTTCTGCAGTATCATATCAGTAACACCCCCTCACATTTCCACACAATACTCTCCATGTTTACTCTTCAAATTCAATCTCCAATTCAACTATATAAACACACAAATTCAGCTCAACAATAATCAAACGTCAAATAAAATTAATAAACAGTTCATTAATGTAGTAATTTTTGTCACATATCTGTTTATTTTTGACTCATGTCATGTCCTCCTTTGTTCAGTTTTCTCCGCCACGCTTTAGTTGTCATAGTTACAGATTTGAGATTCAGTTCAGGTGCGTCTTATTAATTATCCTGTTAAGTTCCCTTTGTTTGCCTTGTGTGTATATACCCTGTGTTCTCCCTCAGTCTCTGTCGGTTCTTGTTTGTGTTAATGTGGTTTTCTCCTGTTCTTCTGGTTATTGTGATTAAAGTCTACTTTCAAGGATTCTTCCTCATTGTGAGAGTTTATATACACCATGTTATATAATAATTTTGACATTTTGCTATTTTTTAGCAAAATTGAATGTTTTTGGCATTCAATAGACTGCTCTACATTGATGTAATTTATTTATTTTTATTCCACAGATATAGGTTGATTATAGTTTTCATCTAAAATCCACATAGAAATTATTATACATTAGTTTTCATCTAAAATCCACATAGAAGTTATATCAATGTAATTGAGTTTACTCTTGATTGCAATTAAAATTTGTAATTTTTTGCCTTCTGTTAACAATTAGACTTAGAGTTCAAGATAATTCATTCAGTGAATTGCTTTCATTCATTTTATTTCTAAATAATTGTGATGTTATCCTAGTTTCTGGAATAGCAGATGTGATTCTAACCAAAACATCATTGTATGCATTGACTTTCTTTGAATGGAAAAAAAAGGCACTAACTAACAGACATACTAACAGCTAAGCTCAAAACACCTATAGTAAAACTTTACTTTTACTTCACTCACACCAATAACAGCCTGATTTATTCACTTTGGCCAGAATTAGTAATAATTAAATGAAATATAAAACATTGTTGAGAAATAATAAAAGAGTAGATTGTTCTGTCTGGTGTTGATTTGATTTGAAGATTTAATGCAATTTGAAATGTTTTATTACAGACATACAATAAAATGTATGGGTCAAAGACGAACAAGGGGTTTTAAAATACCCACAAAACTGTCATTCAGTGTAACAATATTTATATTTCAAAAAATCATGTTAAACATATTTAAACAATTATGATGTGATGACATATTAAAATATTATATTTAAGCTTCATGGTGCAGCAATCAAATACATGTTAATTGTAAATTTTAAATCTTTAAATTATACTTTGCCACTATCCTTCAAACCACTAAGGTTTTACACATTTGTCAACAAGAAGTTTTTGTAAGGAAGTGAAAATCATTTAAAATATAATAAAATTTAATATGATCACATATTCTTTTATATATTTTAATAAGTACAGGTCCAAATAAGTTTATTGTTTAATTTTTACATAAATATTTCCGTTACACTGAATGACGTTTTGCCAAAAAGGGAGATAATATTGTCATTGTTCCCATAATTGCAATGTTTTTAGTATTAAGTCTGTATCATTAAATTAGTTTTAATAATACTCCTTTAATATAATTTTGAATATAATAATTTAATAATATTAAATGACAGCAGAAGCAGATGTTTTATTCTACTGTTCTGATAATCCTGCCATGTTTGCTTAGCTTGTCACTTGGTTTTGCCCAAAAATTGCAGCATGCAGCTACATTTATGAATACTTTGTGTGCCAACATAAATTACGTTATCGGGATGAGTATTTTGGGTGAATAATCCAGGTCTCTTCTGAACTTTTGACATACGGTAGTTGTCACATGTTCACCCTGTTTGGACTTCTGTTTTGCTCCATTTCCCGCCACTAGTTTGTCTCCATAGTTACTGATCACCTTCATTATCACCACCAGCTGTGTTCTATCACCCACCTCGTTTGTCTGTGTATTTAAGCCCTGTGTTTTCAGTTCAGTACTGTCTGGTATTGTTTGTGCTATGTGTGGTTGTGTTTCCTGTGTACCAGTTTCTGGATTTCCTTGCCTGTGGATTTATTAAAAGACTGTTATTCTTGAATCTACCTCGTTTTGTGTTTGTATATAACCACAACTGTAAGAGAATACTGGACCAAAAATAGTGTGGCGTGTTTTGTTTTTTGTCAGTGTTTTTTTTGTGTTTCTCTTTTTTTCCCATCACCATGTACACACCCGCATTTCTGTTAATTTGCCTTGAGCAGAAAGACCACTCCCTCGAGGCTCCCACTCCTTTCTCCGCCTCGAACCAGCTACAACTTTCCCGGACAGCAGCCTCTGCAGCTTCCTGTATGCCGGCCTCAACACCGCCACCAAGCACAGCTGTCCGGGGAAGGGCCTCAAGGGAGCTTCCCCAAATACGTGGAGTGGGTGCTGGCATCATGTGGATCGTCCTTAACCGTTGGATTCGACTACAACGACACCAGCCCCACTCCAGTGCCCTGCCAGGAACCTCCAGACGGTGTGGAATGTCCGCGTGACGCCACTGGAGACAGAGAGCCCGCCTCCACCGCGATGCAGGAGCCAGCGATGAACGGAATGACTGAGCGCAGCCTCCCTCTCCCACCTCCTCTCCAAATATCTACCCAGAATTTGTTTCCAATCCCTCTGTTCATCAGTCCCTTCTCCAGCCCTCAGCCATGCACTTGCTGTCTCCCATCATTCCCTCGGTTCCACATCAGCCTCCTCTCAGTGGCGTGGCTACACCTGGGGCCTGCTGTGAGCCAGCTGCTGACAGTGAAGATCCTGCGGCTCCGCCCCCGGCCTCAGATCCCGTCGTGACACCTCGGCTCATCGTCCTGACTCCACTGCCTTTGCTCCTTCCACCCTTGACTACAGCAGTGACCATCGAGCTTTCAGCTCCACTGGACTCCCTCGGACCCTCGACTCCGCCTGGCTCAGACATCGCCATCTCATCGCCTCGGACTTACGGGTCGTTCGTTGCTCTCTGACCCTCCACCCCTATGGCTCCGTTTGGCTCCGCCTTCCCTCAGGCTCCGCCTTGGCCCTCAGTCATTCCAGCTCCACCTCAGCCCTCCGGTACTCTGATTCCGTCTCTGGGGCCGTTGTTGCGACTCCATCGCGGACTCAGACCATCGGCATCACTCCTCTCCTTCGGCTCTCTGTCTTCGCCTAAAGCTCCACCTCCTTAGGCTGCACTGCTTCCACTCGTCCCCAAGGTTGCGTGGAGACTCTCACCACCATGGCTCCTCCCTCCAGCAACGCTGCCGTGGGATGCCATCCTGGCTGTGGCCTGGAGCACCACCTGGACTCTCCTGCTCAAGGCTACCCCCTGGATGTCACCACCGTCTGCACCTCCCTGGACTTCACCCTATTCCAGCCCTCTCCCGGACTTACGCCCTCCTCATAAACCTCCTCCTATCATCTTACGGCGCGAGGACGCGCCTTTCCGGGAGGGGGCAATATGTCACATGTTCACCCTGTTTGGACTTCTGTTTTGCTCCATTTCCCGCCACTAGTTTGTCTCCATAGTTACTGATCACCTTCATTATCACCACCAGCTGTGTTCTATCACCCACCTCATTTGTCTGTGTATTTAAGCCCTGTGTTTTCAGTTCAGTATTGTCTGGTATCATTCGTGCTATGTGTGGTTGTGTTTCCTTTGCACCAGTTTGTGGATTTCCTTGCCTGTGGATTTATTAAGACTGTTATTCTTGAATCTTCCTCATCGTGCATTTGTATACAACCATAACAGTAGCGAAGGGGAACTCTGTTCAGAAATATTGATAAGATATTATTATGGCAATCGCAATCCTGAATATCTTTCTCTTTTCCTTGCTGAATGCCTGTTCACACCAAGTATGATAACTATAGTAGTCAACATTTGAAGTGGATCAAAAAAGTGAATAAAACTTGTCCTAAGAAGAAGGTTTTAGGACAACTTTGATGAAGGGTTTTGATTCACTTCAAATGTTGACTACTATATAATGATACACCACAACTGTAATGATAACAGCAGAGAGAAACAATATTGGTAGAATCTGGTAGAATAGAGCATTTTTTCCCAGCTGATGAACGATAAAACCATTAACAGACAATCAAAATCTATTACGATTTAAAGAGCTCCAGCATTTAAAGTGGCAAATGACTGAACTGCAGCGCATACTTAGAATGAACAGTGTTATCGTTCATTGGTGTGGATGCCAATATAGTTACTGTTATAGTCATCTTTGTAATTATTGTTCTTGGTGTGAACAGGCTTTAGAGTGCCACCCTAGCTGCTGGGTCTGCATTTATTTTATTAATAACTGTCACAAACTGCACAGGGACACGAAGGATGAGGATCTAAGTGCAGGATTTATTAAGATAATCATAGTTGTACAGGCAAGGATCAAACACCAGTAATAGCAATGTCCAAGGTAGAGATGAATCGTAAACAGGGACAGGCAGCAGACAAGGCAGAGTAATCCAGTAAACAGGCAAAGAATCAACAGGGCAGGCAGCAAACAAACACAATGATGATAAGCAATCCAAGGTAATACACAAGAATACAGGAAACAAGGAAACATGCTCAGAATTGCAGTAGTAACACTAGACAAAACTTTACAGGGAATGAGTGAAACACAGGGACTACTTATACACAGGCACAAACAAGCTTAACAAGATAACGAGTTAACAAGGGGGCGTGGTCCAATGAGTGTCCATGGTAACAAACAAGGGGAGCAGCAGGGGAACATGAGGGGCACAAACAGAGGAGATACAGGGAACACAGACAAGGATCATGACAATAACAAATGAAACAATACAAAAATGCACTAAACTATTAATATTTATTCAGTTTAACACAATTTTGTCAGTGCTCAACATTCCTCATTTATCTGTAAAATAAATAAGATGCTAAAATTGTTATTTATACAGTGATACTGTCATTCAGTGTGATGGATGACACTGTGGTGCAACAGAGACTTTGCTTTACACCGAATGACAAAAACACCACATGGTCTTCAAGGTGCCTTTTAATGATGTCACAGACTGTTGAATGACTGTTTTTTATTTGATTTCAGAATGGCTTCTTGATCCTGTTACACTGAATGACCTCTGACAAACTGAATATTAGGGGCAAAAGTCCCCTGGTTATTTACTTAAAAAAAAAAAAAAAACAATAAGACATATGTGACAGTCAACACTTATTTGAAAATGCCAAGAACACAAATGTATTTTTTTTAAATTGGTATTTTATATGTTTATTTAAAGATGTAATGGTAAAATCAAAGTCCGGACATTACGCTGAATGACAATTTTACACTTTGGAACATTATTTCCCCCATATGTTGACATTTTATTTTCTCAAAAGTTATTTGAAATATGAAAGTAGACACACTGCTTGCATTTAACATGTTTTTTTATGTACATAAAATGACTTTTGGAAATTGAATTTGATGCGGACACCAAAATGGTGATGCGTATGTCAGCAAGCTTCTGTACTGTCCTAAAAATGATTCAGATTCAAAGAAAATGGTATAACAATATTGTATCAAATCAATCAGAATTCAGTCAAGAATATTTGAATCCATTTTCTCAGTTCAGTTTTACCACAGTTTTGCCTTTGTATGCAAATGACATGATTTAGGGAGGGTCAGTGTAACACAAACTCTAAAAGTACTTGCTATAAAACCAAGTTCTCAGTCAGTGTTTGTGTCCTGCAGCTGCAGTGCAACTAAATATCATTAATATCATTTTACAGTTTTGGGGTGATAATGGAAATGCTACTGTATGGAGTTCTGCTGTTGATTATTTCATGTGAGAAACTCTCAAATTCTTCTCAGTTAAAGGTGCACTGTTCTAACTAAACTAACGTTAATTTTCTCTGTTTTTCAGCTGTTAGTGGTCAGTCTTTGACCTCCTCAGATTCTGTGGTGAAAAGACCAGGAGAATCAGTCACTCTGTCTTGCAGTGTGTCTGGAATCTCAATGAGCAGCTACTGGATGGCCTGGATCCGTCAGAAACCAGGGAGAGGACTGGAGTGGATTGGGTATATAGAAACTGGCACAACTGCATATTATGCTCAGTCTCTACAAGGCCAGTTCTCAATCACCAAAGACACCAGCAAAAACATGCTGTACTTAGAGGTGAAAAGCCTGAAGACTGAAGACACAGCTGTTTATTACTGTGCAAGAGAGTCACAGTTACACATAAGACTGCAGGGCTGAACAAAAACTATTCATGCGTGAAATCACTGAAGCAAATTTACTGCAAACATCTTCAGGATTCAAAATATTAATTGTTTAATGGTTATATTTCCTGCAACATTTCCTCATAAACAGCTTCCAAAATCAAAAAGGTGCCCATGAACAGGATAATTGTCTGTTAAATGTACAAATAAATGGCCAAATAAATTGAATTCAACTGAAGAGTTTGTAGCTAATCTTAAAGAGAATTAGCATTTTCAAGATTTCCCTCAGGATTTTCCTATGGGTTTTTAGAATGTATTTAAAGCTGCTGTCCGTAAGATTTGTCTCTTAGTCGCCATCTCTGTTTGAAACCTGCAATTGCAGTTATTTGCGGAATTATCATCTTTGCGTGCATTGTGCATCGGCACAGCTCGTCAGCGCGGATGAATCTAATGTTTGCTGTCAGTCACCATACCAGTGTGGATACTGTACTTCACAGATTGTAGTCTTCAAGTATGACCAAAGTAGGAATTTTCACCAGAAAATGTCATCTAAACAAGTAAGTAACATGTCTGCCACTTTTGTTCTGACCAACTGAGGGAAAAAGCATTAGGCCTACAATAAATCGCGCTGCCAATGGTGATTAAATCTAACGATCGCTTAGCTCATATCGCATCAAACCGTGCAAATTATTATTATTGTTGTTATATTTTGTTCTCAAATTGTTAATGTTAACAACATCAGCATTGCGTGACTGTGTATTTAGTGTATATTAGCGTTACTGTAGATTTCAATTTATGATTTGAGGCTCAGATTTCCAATGCCACTCCACAGTCTGAAATCTTTTGCTTTTTGACCACGGCTGAATCTCTAGTTGTCACTGATGATTGTAATTTGGATCTTTCTGGATTACAATTCGCCCATCAAAATAAGTTTAATTATTGCAGCTGCTGTGAGAAAAGGCTATAAATGATCCGCTATCAGCTGGGACTCCTTTCTTTATGTAAACAGACGTGACGTAATGACGCAAAGACAAACTGCTGCATGCTTGTATTTCCCACAGAAATCCACCAGTATAAATTTATTATAAAACATTATTACAAACTTACTGTTGTAAATCGAGCTAAGGTAAGGAGATGAACACCGGCTGGTTATGTACTTGCTAAAAAATTGATTTTGGATCATTTTTAACCAAAAAAAGTTACGGACTGCAGCTTCAATGTGTTTTATTAACTTGATTAACTTGAAAAGACAAAAATAAATTTTGAAGCCACTTTTTTTTTAAACTTGTCACTAATATTATTATTATTATATTAATATGTGTTTACATGCTCGACAAATCAGACAACCATTGTATGCTAGTTCTTATATACTGTAGCAACTTGTTAGCAACTTACATTTCATAAAAGAACAACAGCAGCTTTATAAAAATTCAGATTTGAAATACAGTGTGAGTGTAATTGGCTTTTAATTTAATTTAAAGGGATTTGATTCAGACTCAACATTTATTTGATTCAGACTTTATAGGAAAACTTTTATAATATTACATTTCCCATTAACTAAAGGTTTTTGGAGTGAATCATTGTACTGCATGGACAAATATTGCTTAAGATAAAAACATGGATTTTATTTTTTTTAGTCTGACCTTCCTTTTATTGATGCAAAGTCTGCTGGAGGATGGGCTTTGCAAATTAAAATGTACTTTCTGCCTTATAAACTCCATTTTTAACTTTTTTTTTTAGTGTTTTATCTGTAATTTTTTTTTTAAGAAATATGGGGAAAAGTGTCCTCAGAATTACTTGTATTTTAATGAGCATAATATGTCTGTATGGACAGTAGGATGCATGTTTCTTTCTTTTTTTATACTATTTCATAACTAACTGCTGTAGACAACGGTCTTACTGTTATTTTAATAAAGTGCAAAAGTTCAGACACTGACTGAGTCTGAGTCAGTCACCCTCAAACCTGGGAACGAACATAAACTGACCTGTACTTTCTCTGGGATTGAAGTTGGTGATGCAGTTATTTCATGGATAAGACAGGCTGAAGGGAAGGGCTCAAGTGGATCTCATATATTTCTGCTTAAAGCGGTAAAAGCAAATATTACTCTAAAAACTTTAAAGGACGATTCACCATCTCCAGAGACAACAGTAAAATGCAGGTGTACCTCAAAATATATAAACTTAATTGGTAACCAGCCCCTCTGAGCAAGAAAATAAGAAGTAAAAAACAATAGCCTGAAAGGCAGAGAGGCAGACATGGTTGTGGAGCTTAATAAGGGCACAGAAAATGTAAATGTACCTTTAGAGGGCAGTCTATGCAAACCTACTTCTCCTAGTTCCCTTTAAAAAAGCCCCAATCTGTTTATCTCCATATATCTGTTTTGACTGTTGCAGCAGGTTCCTCCATTCATAACATGAAAATGAATATTTGGCATTTCATCTGTATGGTGATTGTATCTCAACAAGGTAATTTTGACATTTTTCTGGCAAACAGCACTTTAATTAATACAAGCTCTTCATTGATTTGTCTTTTATTCCACAGGTATCAGCGGTGATGAAATCCGATTAGATCAGTCTCCTGCTGTGATAAAGAGACCTGGAGAAACAGTGAAGATCTCCTGTAAAATATCTGGTTTTACAATGGCGAGCTACTGGATGCACTGGATCAGGCAGAAGCCAGGGAAAGCTCTGGAGTGGATTGGGAGAGTAAACTCTGGTAGTGTTAATTATGCAGACACAATGGAAAACCACTTCACACTGAGTGAGGATGTGTCACAAAGTACACAGTATCTTGAAGCCAAGAGTCTGAGAGAAGAGGACACTGCTGTTTATTACTGTGCTCGACAGTCACAGTGACTCCATCTGTTGAAGCAGCTTTACAATAACTGAGAACTACATAATATGAGAAAAGACCAGCCATTGGACTATGAATCATATACTTGCTTTCGTTTCATGATTATGAAGTATTAGTACTCATGGATATAGGACCATCAGGACCATATTTTCCCCTAATTTTTCTGATACCTCCTAGTTTGTATATGGAATCAACTCAACATTCCAGCCTGGTCCCATTGTTAATACATAGGTATTAATACCTAACTGTCAAAGACACAAAATGTATTTTTTTGTATGTTTAGAAAGGTGATAAAACATACAATATTGACGTATTTATAGCACTAGGACGTAAAAATACTTAAGTTTTTACAGTGAAAAAACATAAAATATTTACGAATCTTTCATGTCAAGATATATGTATAATTTCCCTTTTATCGCTTTGATAAATGTAAGATCCCTAAACCCCATCCTGAACCTAAACATACCCTGTGACGAGCAGGGCGGGCGAGAGCCGTGAGGGAACGGCACGAGGCCGGTGACGCGAGTGATAACGAGCGTCAGCTGAGCGTTGCACCAGCCTCGAATCTCTCACGGAGGAGCTCCGGAAGCATAAAAGGGGAGCGACGACAGTGAAAGACGAGAGAGGACCAGGCCTGGACTTTATTTTATGGTTTTTTTATGTTTGTGTGGCCGGCAGACGGCCGTGAGGGTCTGCCGGCATTACTTTAGTTTTGTATTTGTTTATTTTATATATTAAATTTGTGTTGAACGTTCGCCGGTTCCCGCCTCCTTCTTCCCGTATATACGAACTGTGTTACATACCCATTTTATTCAGAATGTTAAAAGAATAAAACAAAATGGACAGAAATGTGTAGGAAAAATACAATTTTAGTAAAAATATAACATTAAAACGATATTTTGAGCCACTAATCCTACACCTCTAAACCTATCCATAACCATTTCTTAAAACTATACTGATATAAATAAAAGAATAAATGACAAACAAGTGTAATCACCATAATTTATTTATTGTGAAAATGATGTTGAGTTGCAGTCGCAGTCCTCTCTGATGGTAATGTTTTTGTTTTTTTGTTTTTTTATGGGTACAGAGCAGAATTTAAGTCATCCATGAAAATATGAATCCGGCTTCTCTCCATGAAGGCGCGCACTCATTTCAAATGTCAATCCACTGAAACACTGCATGTCGAAATCTGTGATGAAGCAGGTGAGAACCAATGAGCTGAATCCCAAATGGCACCCTAAACCCTTACGGTCTTCCTCTTCTTCCTTCACACTTTCGTGACGTAATGCCGCTTTGACTGCTGGGTAAAGCCTTCTGTGTAGCTCGCAAACTTGCGGGCTCAGCTGAAGTGCGCATCGAGGGCGCATAGCGGCCGCAAAGGGGGCACTCATCTTGCAAGCACCCTTCTGAAACCTAAAATGATGAATGGGACACCCTACAGAGTAATCAGTGAAAAACTAGAGAATTCTGCATTGAGCCTCAGAAGATTCAATGAGGTTCTATATAGAACCCTGGTGGTCTTGACTTAACTTTAAAGAACACTTTATGCCAAAAAGGTTATACAAGGAGAAAAGTCTTAAACAATTACACATTACTTACATGTTTACTTACATGTTACGTTCAATTTTTTTTTTTTTTTTTCAGAGTGATAAAGTATGTTTTTAAATAAAATGGTGCCATGATGGGAGCCTATATGAAGAAAATATGAAGCCTGACCAAACCCTTTAAGGTTCCATTTATAATCTCATCTTCTAATTTATATTGTTTTTCTTCATTAAACTTTTAATTTCTAAAGTGATACCATCATTGTCTCCATAACTTAAGGCCCAAAAGTGAGCAATCTATACAATGTGCTCTTGCTTTAACCAATGAAAAAAACAAACTTTTAAACTTGTAAATAAAAACAGGTACTAAAACAAATAAAAACAACTCACTTTTCTGCTGAAAATATTTATATGCAAAGCCACCTGCTCTCTCAGGAGTTGCAGAGAGCAGTTGCAGCCAAAGGTATTAGTTACCCTGCATCCTCTGACTATGATCAGACTGGTGAGTTTGTGTTATAGCGCCACCAACTGGCAGCAGGAAGTGTGTCACTTTCAAAATGCTTTGAGATCACCCTCTTGTTTTTACTCAATTTGCTTCAAACTTCATTAAAATAATGTCAAGACATGGCGAATGTAGACCTGTGAAAAGAATCATGATATCTCAAACACTGTTGCCATGGCAACGCATCAAACTTTAATATTCGTTTTGGATGCTTTTGAGACTCTTAGCATGCTTCAGATTGCATGAAACTCGACACGTAGCGAATTAACTCAAAGGGGAAATATTAATAATTATTCATAACTCATTATGATTATTAATTATGATTAATTATGAATATGTAAATCAGTTAATCAGATTAGCTGGATGTAGCTACATTAAGATTAATATTACAATCAATTAACCTGTTCGTCCAGTGAACACTCAGTGTTGATTGTTTATTAATTCTAAGAAATGTTCATTTCCAGGTTATGGAAAAACAACATTCTTATTGTACCGTACTACTCAGAGCATGTAGTCAGGATCTAAATCACTTAAGAGGCAATTTATTAGTAGACGGAGTCAGAACCAAACATGTATTGTGCACAATCTTTATTAACTAACTCACAAACACATAACTAGACTAACAAACACATAACATACATGCAGGTCACACACATACGTAGGTAAGAATGAGCAATGATAGAGTTGAACAGGAAGTGGAACCGGAAATGGAGCTATGGGAAAAAGTCAAAGACAATCTGGAAAAGAATCATCAGTTTCCTCAGTAATAAAACACCTTTGCTGACAAAGGTAAGTTCTACAAATCAATACTAAATTGCTGTTTAGTGTTCAAATGTACGATACTTGCAAGATGCCTTTAGGCTGAGGAGCATCGGGTCTGCAGGCTGAGTAGAAATCTTGATGATTCACTCCGAAGTTGTTGCCAGTATCTTCTTCGTTGGATGAAGTACTAAGAAACAACTTAAACTGTTAATTTGACTCTTAGTGGGGAACAAAGTTCTTTCTCTCTGTCATAGATGAGCACATGGCTGTGTTGTAGGCCGAGGCCTGCAGTCCTACAGGCCTTGGCCTGAAGAGGCCTGCAGCAACAAGGGGTCTCTTCAGTCGTCCAAAAAGCAAGGAAAAGAGAGCGGGAGGGACGTTGTGCACTGGCTTTTAACCTCTGGTCAAAGTCCCACCTCTTAAGGTTGACGTGACCAATGAAGATGTTGTATTTCTAGGCGAAAACACCCCTCCTGTCAGGGCTTTTACGACGAGCCTGATTAACTGGCTGAGTTTTTGAAGAAGAACTATTAAAGATTCTTGTAATACTGATGTGTTGCACAGGTATGGACATACCACATACACAAGCATTTAAATCTTCTCGATACGAACCCATAGACACTAAACATGGCATAATTGAAGTTACCTTAAATGTATCATAAAACATGCAAATACAATGAGTGCAATACAACAACAGTAATAATGGATACCATTTCCTAGGGATGTGCATATTCATTTATAGAATGGTCTGTCTATAAATTAATGCAGCCTTGCAAGTGGACTAAAATCATCAAGGCAAGACATTATATATGAGATTCTTGCAAGTTTGTTAAGAATAAGTAAAGTAAGCTTAGTAACATTTTTGTGGGTTCCTGCTCATGTGGGAGTGGAGGCTAATGAAGTGGCTGATAAGCTAGCTAAGCAAGCTCTTAAACATACAGAAATAGATAGTAAAGTGACTCTGAGTAAAAATGAAGTTAAAGGGAAAATTAAAGAATTCATAAATAACAAATGGCGAGAAGCATGGAACTGTGATAGCAAGGGCAGATTTATGTATAATATTCAGCAGCAAGTAGGAAATGGAATAAGTGTTTTCAGGAATAGGAAAGAAGATACAATTATTTCACGCATCCGAATAGGGCATACTAGATTAAATCATTCTCTGTTTAAAACTGGAAAACATGAATCAGGACAACGTATTTATTGTAATCAGGCAGAAACAATTGAACATATTTTATTAAAATGTAAAAAATATGAAAAAGAAAGGTTTAAACTCATTAATGAAGTTAAAAATATGGGTGTTGAATCATTTAATTTGATAAGCCTTTTGAAAGAACATGCAGAACAAAGTAGAATCTATGGTGCTATTGTAAAATATTTTAAAGAAATAGGAATAATCAATAGAATCTAATTTTTGTGTGTGTGTGTGTTTGGTAGCTGTTTATTAGTGCTTCACACTCCAGTCCAGTTGGTGGTGGTAAATGCACCAAAAGTTGGTTTGCCATCCGCCATAAAAAAGTCATTAGAAGAAAAAGAAGAAGAAGAACTTTTTTAAGGTGCTTGTCAGGAGCGGAGTGGGGGGCAAGATGTAAGTCATTGAAAATAATTTATTGTGCTGTGATCAGGTCAAACATAGATTATGGTAGTGTAGTATACAGTTCTGCGAACAAAACATTACTTAAAAAGATAGATGTAATACAAAATCAAGCTTTGCGTATTTGCTGTGGTGCATTTAGATTTTCTCCGGTAGCTTCATTACAAGTTGAAATGGCAGAACTGCCTCTAGAACAGCGTAGATTCCAGTTGAGATTAAGGTACTGGTATGGTGTAATGGGACATCTGGAAAATCATCCAGTTAGAGTACTTTTGAAAGATTGTTGGGAATATGAATACAAAGAAATAACAAGCTTTGGTTGGGTAGTAAGAAAGGAGGTGAACAGCTTGAAGTTGAAAGACTATGAAATTGCCCCTTCTGTTGTTATACCAGCAATTCCCATTTGGTTGTTTCCTATGCCATTAATAGATTTACAAATTCACAAAATAATGACAAAACCGGAGATGAACATACCAACTGAATTAATAGTTCAACAGTATATAATACAAGAGTATTATTCTGTATTACAGGTATTTACAGATGGGTCTAAGGAACCAGAGTCTGGAAGAGCAGCAGCAGATTTTAAAATTGCAAAAAGATTATCAGATCATGTGTCAGTTTTTACTACTGAATTATTAGCTGTTATACTAGCTCTACAGTGGATCGAAGAAGTTCAACCAGAAAGAACTGTGATATGTAGTGATTCTATGGCTGCGCTTACTAGTCTACTAAGTGGTAAATCTGAAGATAGACAAGACTTAGTATCTGAAGTTTTACAAAGTTTGTTTAGAATGAGGTTAAGGATAGAGGTAAATTTCCTCTGGGTACCTGCACACGTGGGTGTGGATGGAAACGAAGAAGTAGATGTGCTAGCAAAGAAAGCATTAAATCATCCACAATTAGAAATTAAGTTAGCATTAAGTAAAGCTGAATTCAAGAGAGTGATAACATTTGAAGTAAGAAAGAAATAGCAAAAGTTATGGAATAGTGAGTCTAAAGGAAGACATCTTTTTCAGATTCAGGAGTTTGTTGGAAATGAGAGGAAAAGATATGGAAATAGGAAGAAGGATTATTTCAAGATTAAGAATTGGACATACAGCATTAAACTATAGTCTGTTTAAAATAGGTAAGCATGAATCGGGAGAGTGTGACAAATGTGGAGAATTAGAAACGGTGATGCATATTCTTAATGACTGTTCTGCATATGAAAGGGAGAGATTCCAATTAATACAAGAATTAGGATTGGGAGTTGATAATATTTCTTTAAAAGTATTGTTAGGAAACGGGTCAAGGCAATCAAGAATATATAAAATATTATTTAAATATCTGAAAAATACAGGAACAATAGATAGAATCTAGTTAATCTGTTTTTTTGTTGTTGTTGTTGTTTTATTTCTTCCAAATCTATGTACACTCCACACTCCAGATCAGTAGGTGGCGGTAATGCACCTTTTTCGTTGGTTTGCCAAACCGCCATAAAACACCAAAAGAAGAAGAAGAAGAACAAACGGGGTCATTAAGCAAAAGACCACAAGCTGGATTGAGGAGTTGATTTTATGGACTTGCCATTCCAGCGCTTCACATCACCTTCACTTGGATTAACACTTCCATGGACTTTGTATATACACCAGTGGACACTTTCACATTGGGACTTTCAGCACGCTACTAGGACTCTTATGAACTGTTTTAGGGTATGGTGCAAATGGACTCAAATGGACACGCTTTTAAACAGCCTAAGTTATTCTAGTTTTATTGTGTTGTTTTAAGTTCCATGTGAATATTGTAAATACACATTATCTATTCATTTCTATTGTCTGTCTCATCTTTTTAAACACTCGTAACCTCTCACACAGTTTAGTCTGACCCCATTTTAATTCATGTAAACTTGACCGATTGGGCCGATAGTTACACTGCTGTACTTTTTTTAATGTACTGTAAGAATATTTTTAATGTACACAACAATATATGGTGCATTAAAGTAGTGTAATGCTAATGCATTTGTAATGATCTGAAATTGTATTGGAGATGTACATGAAGCACATTAAAATGCTGCTTCAAATATACTCTAACTGTAATTCAAGAAGTATTAAAAGTACATTTTAAATGTATTAAAGTACATTTTTAATGTATTAAAGAAATACACTTAAATTGCACTAAATGTACTTAAAGTAGGTCCATTTTAACAATTTCAGTGTATTTAATATATTGCAAATAGCTTAAAATTGAACTTAAGTACATCTTGAAATACACTTATCAGTGTAGTAGTGTAGTGTCAGTAGTTTAACTGCAAAACTCTCTCTATCTGTTTATATCTCACTGTTACACATGCAATGCGAGAGTGGATGTCTGTTTATAACAACTGACACACAACAAAATGCTTGACGAAAAAGTTGCAGTTGATGAACTCGCAGTTCATGAATGATCGATAAGGAAGCACAAAAAAAATGAACGTACAGCACACAAGAGTAAATACAAACAAGAGTTTGTTGTTAATCGCCACTAGCACAGCAGCTGCAGACAATCATGACACTCAAACCCAGTTTTACTCACATGAAAAGCGGGTTCAAAGCAGCCTCCGCTTCTGTTTTCATGCCGTCCTACTTAGCTTTCTCCAGCGCTGGAAAGCTTTGCTAATATAAACGCGGGTCCTAAAGCGCTTGCCCAGTCATAAACCTTAATTCCAGTGATATTCTTTTGAGCTCTTTTGTATTGTGTCTCTTCATTTCTCTTTCTGCCTTATTTTTTTTATTTTATTTTTTTTCCAAATCTCCCTCTTGCTCATTCTGTCTCCACGACCGTCATACGCCCCCTAATGCTGATTGGTTAGACGTTTGTTGTTGGCATCGGCTGACTAATTTCCAAACAGTGTAGTTGAAAAAATAGATACCCCACCTTTAAGTGTGTTCAAAAAAGCACAATTTAAATATATTTCCTTTTCACCTGGGCAATTGATGTTATGTATTTATCATTATTGGCTTATTATTGTTGTTTAATTATGTAATTAGCATGATGCATTCTTACAGTTCCTGGCAAATAAATGTTAGATTTGATTTATTCTGTGTTCTTCTGAAATTGTTATTTCAGTTTATTAAGTTGAATCTGGTGTTACAGCACATTAACGTGCAGAATATGTCAAACTGAAGGCTTATAAATGAATGGAGCAGCAGACACTTCATCTGAGACCTTTTGATTTCTGTCTATCAATGATTTAGCAGGTTGTATGAATGTGACTTTGTTGTGAGCAAGCAGTTGCAGCCAAAGGTATTAGTTACCCTGCATCCTCTGACTATGATCAGACTGGTGATTTTGTGTTCGTGAGATCTGTGACCTGGCTGTTTTGAGAATCTGTGTGACATCGGGTCAATAATGAATGACTAAAGAGTAAGTGAACAGGCCTACTAAACAAATATTCAAATTAAAACAGAACTAGATTAAAAATTCTTACACCTGCGAGCCTCTATATATGCAAATGATTTAGTAGGGAGGATCAGTGCCGCTCAGACACTCACAGGACTGTGTTATAAACTGAATCCTCAGTCAGTGTTTATGTTCTGCTGCAGTTTAGATAAATATCTTCTTATTCTCTTCATTTGACAGTTTTATGGTGATAATGGAAATGTTACTTTATGGAGTTCTCCTGATGATTATTTCAAGTGAGAATGATTTCACTTCTCCAGATTATTGTTGTCAATTCATTTTTCTAATTCATCTAACATTTTTTTCTCTGTTTTTCAGCTGTTAGTGGTCAGTCTTTGACCTCTTCAGATTCTGTGGTGAAAAGGCCAGGATAATCAGTCACTCTGTCCTGCAGTGCATCTGGATTCTCAATGAGCAGCTACTGGATGGCTTGGATCCGTCAGAAACCAGGGAGAGGACTGGAGTGGATTGGGAGTATATCTGGCTCAACTGTATATTATGCTCAGTCTCTACAAGGCCAGTTCTCAGTGACCACAGACACCAGCAAAAACATGCTGTATTTAGAGGTGAAAAGCCTGAAGACTGAAGACACAGCTGTTTATTACTGTGCAAGAGATTCACAGTTACACAATAGACTGCAGGGCTGAACAAAAACTATTCATGCACGAGATCACTGAAGCAATTACTTCAAATTTCCCCACAATTCAACACATTACTTGTGTAGAAATGTTGTTTAAAACAATTTAATACTTCTGTATAAACAACGTCCCACACTAATGAGAGTATGAAGGTCCGGGCTGATAATAAGGAAGGTCAAAAAGATAATAGATTCAAAGTTTGGAGGAATGATCACTGAGTGAGATACATAACCTGAAGTGAGTGTACTGTACATAAGCATCTGCTAAATGAATCTGAAAATAATAGGCTGTTGTTTGACTCAGGCTCAACAATATTCAATTATGCCAAATCTATTTTAAAATGTAGGCCTACTATACATTTCCACAGTAAGATAAACACTAATCATTATATATCCATAAAAATAAAGCTTTCAAGTGAATTAGTACTGTAGTGGCAAATATCATCTACGATGAGCAAGATGAATCCAGATATGAATCCAGTGTCATTAACCTGTCTGATAATATGAAATTATATCTGTTCTCCATAAATGTGTTTGCATTCCCCCCCCCCCCCCCCCTTTTTTTTTTTTTTGCTGAACAGTGCTGAAAAGTAATCAGGGTGTTAACAAATTTTGCTCAGTATTGTAAATGACAAGTGATTTTCCTATATGCAAAACTGCTCAGTTTTTCCACCCCTCGTTGTGTTTTAAAGGGAGCCGTGTGTTGTTTATCTCCCAGTAGAGGAGAGAGCTGAAATCAGCATAAATCATGTACTCTACATCTTTACTGCTGCTTTTGGCAGCAATGACCCGTGAGTGTCTTTATCAGCAAATAATATAAAACAGATATTTGGACACCAACTGTATAATTTCATCGATGTGTATATTGTTATTCTCTCTTGACAGGTGTGGAATGTAATATTGTCCTCACTCAGCCAAACTCTATAGTTCTGCAGCCGGGACACTCGTTTACTCTCACGTGTGAGGTGTCTGGATATTCTGTTACCGACGATAGCTACGCGACAGCCTGGATACGACATCCCGCAGGAAAAGCTCTGGAGTGGATTGTGCACATATGGGGAGGTGGAAGCATAACCAAAAAAGACTCACTGGCAAACAAATTCAGTATCTCCAAAAGTGACTCCAGCAACACAGTGACTCTTAATGGAAAAAATCTACAGACTGAGGACACAGCTGTGTATTACTGTGCCAGACAACCACAACATGAGAAAACAGCACAAGCACTGTACATGAACTACTATAGTCAACATCCATTATCTGTTTCCACAAAAAATCTCATTCATGATTTTATAACCACCGTTATATTATCACTCATGTATTAAGTATGACACTTAAAGGGATAGTTTACACAAAAATTAAAATTCTGTCATCATTTACTCACCCTCATGTCATTCCAAACCTGTGTAACTTTCTTTCTTCTGAGGAACACAAATAGAATATCTTAAACTTGTTTTCTTTGTATGAAATAACTGAGATATTGTTAAAAATATCTCAAATATTAATATATATATACATTATATATATATATACATTTTGTGTTTCTCAGAAGAAGGTCATACAGGACTGAAACAACATCAAATCGAAGGTGAGTCAAATGATTTTTTTGGGTGAACCATCTCTTTAATTATGCCTAATGAGCTTTTATGAGTGTATTTTGTCCAGCTCTCAGCCAATACAAATGACATTTAAGCCATAAATACAAGTCATGAAACTAGATGTAAACTAGATCAAGACTTGAGTAATGTTATTATTATTACTGCCTGCATAATGTTGTTCTTAGCTCTCCTCTTTGTGATTCCTATACAAACCAAAGATGCAAACTGAAGCTACAAAATCATATCCTAACTCAATTAATAATATGCAAATGTTCACCATCCACATGAGAGAATAAGAGCGTCAGTTTCCTCGAGTACAGGATCAGTCCACTAACACTAGGACAAAAGCTGTGTGGATGTCCTGTCTGACTCTGAAATCAATCATGAGTCAAATTCTACTCATATTATGTGCTTTTTTACCATGTGAGTGGATTCATTTAGTCACATCAGAAAAGTGAATCTTTCTGTTGCTGACTGTAATTATTCAAATATTTATATAGAAACAGATGAAATGAGACTGACTCTCACAGTATGTTGTTGTCTTTTTCAGATGTTTCTGGGATCTCTCTGACCTCGTCTCCTGCACAGATTAAAGCTCCTGGTCAGTCAGTGAAGTTGTCCTGTCAGATCTCTGGATATGCCCTCAAAGACTATGGCACAGCTTGGATCAGGCAGCCTCCTGGAAAAGCCATGGAGTGGATCGGGATCATATGGGGCGGTGGATCGATAGACTCTGGAAATTCCTTCAAGAGTCGCTTCACTATTTCCAGAGACACGGACCGGAATGAGCTGTACTTAGACATCAGCAGCCTGCAGACTGAAGACACAGCTGTGTATTACTGTGCAAAGACAGACACAGTGGCTCAGCTCAATGTGAGAAAGTGACAAAAACAGATCTGCAGATCATCAACACAAAGATCAACACAATCAATGCCTGCTTCATGCTCATGATCATATTCAGACACACTACCACACACAAGTGGCCTGAATGTTATGGCATCTTAAATTATTAGTCTGTGAACAGAAATACTATTTGTTGTTATATTTTTGGTTAAACAATGAATATAACATACATTATATTATTGTAATTTATATGAATAATAAAAAACTGTGTATAAAAGTGTATTGTAGAAATGTATCACAATGCCAATATATTATATAATATAGTCTACTATAGCAGCAGAGCTCCACAAGAGGGAGTCACTTACTTAAAATCCCTTCATTTCTCATTGCCTACACCATGTGGTCATTTAGAAAGCACTAGCATTCAATATTGTTCACTCAAGTCAGCACAGCTTCAGCTCAATTAGCACACAGTTACCCACGTGGAAACACTAAGAGTCAGAATTTATCACACACCAATCAGAACCTTCAAAAGAGAGATAAAAGAGCCTGAGTTCATTCAGTTTTGGAACGATGGATCCAGAGAGACGTGATTGAAAAGGTCGAGGACATCAGAGAGGAGGATGAGGAGGAAGAGGATGAGCAAGAGCGGTAAGAAGTGGAGGAAGAGGTGAAGGAGGAGGAAGAGGAGGAGGACGAGGATGAGGATGAGGGGCAAGGAGACAAGGAGTCTCAGATGAAATTCGTGCCACTAGTTGACCATGTCCTTGTCCATGGTATGACTATGAGGGAGGCTGGTCAATGAGTTCGGCCAAACTTAAGTTGCTTCACCATCGACTCAATCATAAGAACCTTCAGGGAGGAAAACAGGTAGGTGTACCTCAGTGTACTCTACTGTAACTTTTGAGTGCTGTACTCTGTTACAACACATGCATCAAATTGCCTTACATACAGGTAGAGTTCCTGTCTGCTTCCATTTTGTAAAAAGGATGTGTTACAGTTACAGTAATCAGTACTTCTATTTTTGTAGGAAAATATATGGAAGACGATGGAATGGAAGAAGCCCGACTATACATTTCAGTTGATGCGTGCCAGGGGTGGATCAGGCATGCAAGAGGATTTTACCCCGGCTGCCTGGATAGGGCCAGTGCAGCTTGTGATGTTGACGAGATTCTCTGGCCTGTCCCAGACCAAAGATGTGATGCTGGGGCAGAATATTTTTTGTTGTTGTTTGGTGTATTGTACTTTACAGTACATTAAGGAATAAAAAAAAATCTGCAAATGTATACATGTATTCATCATGTGAAAAGTTCTGTGAGGGGGAGAACCACAAGCAACATAACTTATTACTGGTTTTTGTTTGTTGTAGTATTGTTTTGAATTTGTCTCACCAGTGTGTAAGACTATGTTGTAGTGTGTGTGTGTTTTTGAGGGCTTGTGTATGATGTCTGAGGGCAAAGTTTGGTTTTGAGTGTAGAACTTCATTTTGACCTGAAAATAGGATGTTTGGGGAATTGGGTGAGACGTTATGGATTTGTGTTTACTGTTTTGAGAATACGAGGCATAGTTTCAAGAAATGTGTTTAAGCAATCGAGAAAAACTGTAAACATGACCAAGACTTAACACAGTTATCAAACAATTATTTTCTTACATTATAAATTATGCTAAACAATTAGCATACTGACATCATTTAAATTACATGAAGAAAACAGCTAAATTGGAGTCCTCAATAAACAATTCTGAACTTAGTGACTCCTCCTCCTCTTATTAATAATAATAATCATGTACAAGGCTTGTGAAAGCAGACTATGCAAATGTGCTAATTTACTTCTATATAACACACAAATCCAGCTCACTGTTTACTGTGCAGTGAAAGAACAGGAGCAGAATTTACATTTAGCAAACGTTTTGACAATGGTGTCAATGAGCATCTGGCATTTCATATTTGTGGTGATTGTATCCCAACAAGGTAATTTTGACATTTGTGTTATTCTAGAAAACAGCACTATGATAGAAGCTCACTGTTAATATGATTTATGTCTTTTATTCCACAGGTATCAGCGGTGATGAAATCCGATTAGATCAGTCTCCTGCTGTGATAAAGAGACCTGGAGAAACAGTGAAGATCTCCTGTAAAATATCTGGTTTTACAATGACGAGCTACTTGATGCACTGGATCAGGCAGAAGCCAGGGAAAGCTCTGGAGTGGATTGGGAGAGTAAACTCTGGCAGTAGTTCTAGCTCTGATTATCTTATATATGCAGACTCTGTGAAAAATCACTTCACTATGAGTGAGGACGTGTCTCAAAGTACACAGTATCTTGAAGCCAAGAGTCTGAGAGAAGAGGACACTGCTGTTTATTACTGTGCTCGACAGTCACAGTGACTCCATCTGTTGAAGAGGCCCTACAATAACTACAGAAAGAAGTTATTAGGCTGACTAATAGTTTTACTATTATTATCGTCATTATGATTGTTAAATATTAGTAGTCATTGTGATCATTTTAATACTTTGTTTTTTTTATTCAGATAATTTCTTGTTTGTATCTGAATTCGACCATTTGTATGACCATTGAAAGGACAGAGTTTACTGCTGATCGAGATAGTTGCCATTTTTGATTTTTACTTCCATTTATATTTACTTGTTTAATTTTAACTTTAATATTTTTTTTCATCCAACTTTCATCCAACATATCTCTAGAATTTGATACAATATTGCAATATTGTCTCTGTAACTCCTTGCCAAAAAAGTGATAAATTCATTCAGACACACACACTTGACAAACTTTTATCTATCTATATATATATATATATATATATATATATATATGTGTGTGTGTGTGTATGTGTGTGTGTGTGTGTGTGTGTGTATTACATATACATACACTACCAGTCAACAGTCAAAAGTTTGGAATCGGAAAGATTTTTAATGTTCACCAAGGCTGCATTTATTTAATTAAAAATACAGTAAAAACAGTAATATTGTGAAATATTATTACAATTTAAAATAACTGTTTTCTGTTTGAATATATTTTATAATAAAGTAATTTATTCCTGTGATCAAAGCTGAATTTTCAGCATCATTACTCCAGTCTTCAGTGTCACATGATCCTTCAGAAATCATTCTAATATGATGATTTGCTGCTCAAGAAACATTTCAACATTGATAATAATCATAAAACAGTTGTGTACTTTTTTTCAGGATTCCTTGATGAATAGGAAGTTCAAAAGAACAGCATTTATCTGAAATACACAGCTTTTGTAACATTATACGCTACCGTTCAAAAGTTTGGGGTCAGTAAGAATTTTTTTTTAAAGAAATTAAAGAAATTAATACTTTTATTCATCAAGGATGCATTAAATCGATCAAAAGTGACAGTAAAGACATTTATAATGTTACAAAAGATTATATTTCAAAAAAATTTTGTTCTTTTGAACTTTCTATTCATCAAAGAATCCTGAAAAAAATTTATTGTACAGAAACATTTTGTACAATTGTGCACAATAAATGTTTCTTGAGCAGCAGATCAGCATATTAGAATGATTTCTGAAGGATCATGTGACACTGAAGACTGGAGTAATGATGCTGAAAATTCACAGGAATAAATTACTTTATAAAATATATTCAAACAGAAAACTGTTATTTTAAATTGTAATAATATTTCACAATATTACTGTTTTTACTGTATTTTTAATTAAATAAATGCAGCCTTGGTGAGCAGACAAAACTTCTTTTAAAAACATTAAAAATCTTACCGATTCCAAACTTTTGACTGGTAGTGTATATACACTACCAGTCAAAAGTTTGGAAACATTACTATTTTTAATGTTTTTGAACGAAGTCTCTTATGCACATTAAGGCTGCATTTATTTCATAATAAATACAGAAAAAACAATAATATTGTGAAATATTACTACAATTTAAATGGTTTTCTATTTTAATATACTTTAAAATATAATTTAGATGGTTTTCTATTTTAATATACTTTAAAATATAATTTATTTCTGTGATGCAAAGCTGAATTGTCAACATCAGTCTTCAGTGTCACATGGTCCTTCAGAAATATGCTGATTTATTATCAATGTTGGAAACAGTTGTGCTGCATAATATTATTTTATAACCAGTGATACTGTCAGGGAACGGAGAGAGGACCCAAACGCAAAGGTACAGATTACAAGGTTTATTCTGTTCAAAAGGTAACTCAGGCAGTCTGCAGTCCAAAGGCAGATAGGATGAAGCTGGACGCAGCACTGGAATCTAACTCAGGAAGATACGGCTTGGTTACTCAGGAAAGTCTCGTCACAGACAGCGTAGCAACTTGAACTCGCAGCTGACAGGTAGAAGCGAGAGAACATCCCCAGCCAAGACCCGCAGCTCCACGGTCAGCATCCAGAAGGAAACGCGCCGGTAGCAGGGTACTGGACAGGGAAAAGGTGAGAGACACTCGACAAGACAGATAAGACTCGACTTTAATTGTCAGATTTGAACTACAAAACATCAGAAATAATTCCATGAGCAAAACGCATCCAACAATAAACAGGCAATGAAGCCAGACACAGCGCGACATTAAATAGCACAGGAGAGGAGAATAAAGAGAAACAGGTGCAATAGCAATCAGCGAGCGTGCTGACTGCGATTGCGAACAGGTGGACCAAGAGCAGGAAAGAAGCAGGGGAAAAGAGAGAGAGAGAGCCTTTGACTTTTACAACTCTTTATTTTATATCAAAGCCATATAAATAATAAAAAAATAAATAAATACATATAAAAAAAATGACCAACAAACATCACCAGTTAAATACTATAGTCTCATCTTCACATATTGACAACAAAGCACCATTTGCACACCATTTAAACTTAAATTCAATTAAATTCTTTGTAATTTGATAAAATTTATATTCCGCTCTGACCTTTGATTCAAACAAAGTAGTAAAAATTGGCAGTGGATTAATGATTTTCCCTTCAGCAGCCATTCTACAGTTCTTCCAAATGGCTAATTTAGCTTGCCCAACTTTTTGTACACTGTTCTCTGTGTATTTTCGAATACTTGCATCCATAAATAAAACATGTCTTATTAAAACAAAAACCTAAATTCCCAAGTATTCTTTCCAATACTATAAACAGTGGTACTAGCCTGGAAAATTCAGCAAAAACATGAAACACAGTCTCTGATTTGGTACAAAAATTACAGGGTAATGAAACAGACTTACAAAACTATTTGTAGGTAACACACAGTGCAATATCCTCCACTGCAAATCCCCAGAGCGTTTTGGAAGTGGACCTTTATACAAGGTCCTCCAAGAAGGAGAAAGGTAATCAGAAACCATTAGATGTTCTTTCCATTTTGTATCACATCTATGGTTAATATCTTCAAAATAATCAGTCTTTACACACATCTGATAAAACTCTCTTTTTCCAACTACTTGAAAATCAAGCTCCTGTAGCCCCTTGAACTTCAACAACTTCCCCTCTTGGTCACCCTCTGTACAAACTTTTGGGGACACAAATAACTTGGGAAAGTTACATTGCATCAGTTCACCAGACAGAAAACAATTTACAAAATGTAGAAATTGAGAAGGAAAAGCAGCTTTCAAGCTTTTTATGAAATGTTCCACCATCCTCACAGACCTAAATCCCACTTGTTCACAAATTTCGATTGTTGGTCTCCATTGTCTGGAAGTAATATCATTCAGATGTGCAACTTTTGTCAAACCCTTCTCCATAAATGTTTTAACAATGATATTAGATGTACAAACATTTCCACCAAGATAGGGGTTATAAAACAGTGGTTCGTTCAGGCCAAAATGGTAATTTCCTCATCTAAATCCCTTAAAAACAGTCCAGGAATTTAGAACTGTAACATACAATTTTACTTCAGCTATAAAATTCCCACTATACTGGGACATCAAAAACAATTGCTTGTCAAGGAAAAAACCACCAAATGTTCTAAGCAAAGCCAAACCAAATGACACCCATGGCGTAGAAAACTCCTTAACATAAAGTAAAGTCTGAGCAACTTTCAGCCTCATAGCTTTAACTTTATCTGCCAATTCGATCAACCCCTGGCCTCTTTCATTAACTGGCAAATAAAGAACTGCAGGGGGAAGCCAGTGATAGCCGTCCCAAAAAAAAATCAACAATAATCTTCTGCAGATGTCGCAACAGAATTTTTGGTGGATCAAGTACATTTAACCGGTGCCACAGCATAGATGCAGTCAAGTTATTAATAATAAGCACTCTACCCCTATATGACAATTGAGGGAGAATGCACCTCC
Source organism: Hypophthalmichthys molitrix (assembly GCA_037950675.1). Lineage (NCBI taxonomy): Eukaryota > Metazoa > Chordata > Actinopteri > Cypriniformes > Xenocyprididae > Hypophthalmichthys > Hypophthalmichthys molitrix. The sequence goes on along the minus strand of CM075494.1, from coordinate 28,119,954 downwards.
ACTTGTGTAAACGACCAGACACTTTGTCAATTAAACCTTCCCAATTTTTCTCCATATATTGTTCTTCCCCCCCCCAAAAAACCCAAGCACTTTAAACCCTTCCACACTCCAAGAGCATTGCTGAGGAAGTACTGGAGGACCTCCGTTCTCCCATTTTCCCAGCAAAAAAGATGCACACTTATGCCAATTTATTCTTGAGGAAGAGGCTCTCTGATAGACATTAAGCAATGCTATCATTTTCTTAACATCTTCATCCAAACTTATTACCAGAGTAACATCATCAGCATATGCGCTTAGTTTAACTGTTACCAAATCTGTACCAGAAGGTACCTGAAAGACGTATACCTCTGCCAACTAAAAATGGTCTCAATAGAGTGCCATTTATTTTTAATATACTATATACATCTGTGTACAACAACTTGACATAAGAAATAAAAGATGGACCAAAACCAAAAGCATCAAAACATTTAAAAAGAAAGCCATAATCAATCCGATCGAAGGCTTTCTCCTGGTCCAAAGAAACAAAACCTAAAATCAAGTTTATACACCTTGGCAAAGGAAATCAGATCTCGAACCAGAAAAAGATTGTTAAAAATGGATCGATCTGGAATACAGTAAGATTGATCTGCATTAATCACTGAAGATATACAAAGTTTAAGTCTAGTAGTTAAAGCTTTGGAAAATATCTTGTAGTCAACTCCGAGCAATGACACAGTGCGCCAATTTTTAATGTCTCCAAGGTCACCCTTCTTAGGTAATAAAGTTATCACAGCCCTCCAAAGGCTCACAGGTAATGTTCCTCTTTCTAGACACTCCAAGAAGACAGAAAACAAGTCCTTTCCAATGACCGACCAAAATTGTTTATAGAACTCCGCATTCAGTCCATCCAACCCTGGAACTTTCCCCGAAGAAAGTTCCTGAACAGCTACAGTCAGCTTATCAAAAGTCAAAGGTTGATCAAGTCTAGATTTCTCCTCTTCTGCAAGTTGAGGTAAATCTTGAAGTAGAATGTCAGCCATTTCATCATCACAGGGCTTCACCGTATAAAGATCCTCATAAAAAGATAAAGCATAGGACATGATTCCATGATCATCAGTCACTTTTCCTCCTTCTGGAAGTTTCAAATGACATAAAATCCTATTTACAGTCTTTTTCTCCAGACAAAAAAAGAAAGATGTTGGAGAATCCATGTTATTAAAGGAAGTAAACCTTGCACGGATAAGTGTCTCTTGGGCCCTTTCTTACAAAAGATTCCGTAAGAAAAATGTATTCCTTTCAAGAAGTTTAGCAGTGTCCACCAATTTTATCATCAGTGTGAAGGATATCTTGTTCAAGCTGTTTCAATGTGCTTTCCAAAATGCTTTTGTTATAAGCAGTATAACTCTGGCAAAAAAGTTTAATTTGTATTTTGCCAATATCCCACCACTGACTTAGGGACTTATATAGCATTTTACTCTCTCTCCAGGTCTCCCAGAAAAGGGTGAAAGAGTGCACAAAATTGTGGTCCTGCAACAGTCTACTATTAAGTTTCCAAAGTGAGTGCTTAAAAGTGCTCTGTGCAATAGAAACTTCAACAGACATATAATGATGATCAGATAAAGCAGTGGGGAAAATACAGCTATTAAAAAATTTACCCCTAACACTTTTCTGTACATAAATTCTATCAAGTCTAGCTCCAGATATCATATTAGAGTTTACTTTCATCCAATTATATTGTTTAGTCAGAGGGAAATTTTCTCTCCACACATCCACAAGAAAATGATAAGTTAACAAATTTTTAAGTTCATATGACGACTGGCTATGTGGTTCTTCATGGTTTCGATCTAGAGTGTGGTTCATAGTACAATTAAAATCTCCAGCCAGAACAATAATTCTGTCCTGCAAAACATCACTAAGAGCAGTCTTCAGTTTTCTAAAGAAAAGAGTTCGCTCTGAACCTCTGAACAGAGTGTGTGTGTGTGTGTGTGTGTGTGAGAGAGAGAGAGAGAGAGAGAGAAGAAAAACAAATCTAACTCATGACAGATACTTTTTCAGGATTCTTTGATGAATAAAAAGTAAAAAAATAAATAAATATCAGCATTTATTTAAAATAGAAATCTTTTGTAACAATATACACTACCGTTCAAAAGTTTGGGGTCAGTAATTTTTTTTCTTTCTTTTTTTTGAAAGAAATGAATACTTTTATTCAGCACGGATGTGTTGATAAAAACACATAAATTGATAAAAAGTGATAGTAAAGATTTATATTGTTATTTATATTTTGAATAAATGCTGTTCTTTTTAACCTTTTATTCATCAATGAATCCTGAAAAAAGTATCACAGGTTCCAAAAAAATATTAAGCAACACAACAGTTTCCAACATTGATAATAACTGAGTATCAAATCATCATATTAGAATGATTTCTGAAGGATCATGTGACACTGAAGACTGGAGTAATGATGCTGAAAATTCAGCTTTGCATCACAGAAATAAATTATATTTTAAATTATATTAAAATAGAAAACCATAATTTTAAATTGTAATAATATACACTACCAGTATATATATATATATATATATATATATATATATATATATATATATATATATATATAATGTATTCATGAAATTACTTTCATGATTCATTTGGGTGGGGTTGTATTTCTATCACCTAGTTAACACAAGAAATAAATATAAACAAAGCATGTGTCATGAATAACTACTCGCAAATAAATTGCATAATATTTCACATATTTGTATGAAATGTTATTAAAATTATTATTATGAAATATTAGCCTACTAGAAATAGGAATTTATCAAGCAAGTTGTTCCTCTCAGGGTACAAATTTAGTTTTTATTTATTTATTAAGTTATTCATTCATTCATTCATTTATTCGAAAACAAAAATCAAAACAGTGAAGATGTCAAAACAAAGAAGCCTGCAAACCCGTAGGATATAAACTCTAGAGGGCGACAAAGCAACATCTTGAGACATCGACACATGACATTCAAAACGACTGTTGATTTGAAAATAGAGATATAGGCAGCAATATGGTAGGCTATTTACAGTCTGTTTTGTTTGTTTATTTTTATGGGGACTTGGGACTTGATATAGATTATTTGTGAATTTTACCCGTGTGTTTGTAAGGTCTTTGTTAGATTTGTTAGATCAGGCTACGATCGCCTGTTAACAATCTGAAAAATTACATTAAAAGATGCTGATTCTGTATGTGCATGGAGTTTAACCTGCATCAGTTTGATCAATATTAGAACCTCCATGTGTAAGAAACATGAAGGAATGGATTCCGATGACAAGCAATTCTGTCGGAATCCATTCCCGCAAACCCATGATGAGAGATTTTGATGTAGTGGCATAAAATAAAGAGACTGAAAAGTTTGTTCGATTATGGAAAAACGGAAAATCACCCCTTCTTTAAACGTGAATGCAATTACATTTGTTGCAGAATTTGTAAAGAATGACACATGACATGCTGGCGCTGGTTTTTGCACTTGTGTATGTCGCAGTGACACCTGGGGTGGTGGACACAGTGATAAAGCCCCATTCAAAAACTGTTCGAATAAAACCCATGACTTTTTATTTTTTTTAAACAATTATGGAGAGCCAGATTCGTGGACCGTGTACATGGATTATTACAATCGATTTGACACATTTCTCCAAAGTAATGTAACTGCTCTCAAAACAGTTAACACAGTGATCTAAACACACTCTTACCTTAGCCAAACAGTTCAACTATACTGCAAAATAAAACACTGCGTTTTATTTATATTATTGTAATGTTTTTCCAAAGATTTTGTTATATGGGTCATTGACAAATAAAGCTTCAAAAAAAGGTATTTTAAAAAATCTTTTCAAAACTGATGAAATGCATATTTTATCAGTATTTGACAGAGATCTACAAACCTTTTCACTCTGCCACAAGGATCAGTTGATTTCCTCTGGATGTTGCATTATCAGGCTTAAAGGTGCTGTATGCGATTTCTCAAATTAGTTGTTGAACTCTGTTGAAATTTGAAATCAACCCAAACAAACCCACTCCTCTCTTCATTGCTCCGCCTACAAAACTCACCCTCCAATCCTAACCACCCTGCTCCGAGTCAGTCTCGAACCCTGGCCAGATTGCTGCTAGCATGAGGCGAGTGCACTACCAATGACACTAATCACATCATTCTCTAGCGGTCATCAGTGTGCAGTAGTTTAACTGCAAAATTCTCACTGTTACATATACAATGCTTGTGGATGTCTGTTTATCACAGCTGATGCACAACAAAATGCTTCACGAAAAATAAAGCACGGTTGATGAACAAACGACAAGGAAGCACAAAAAATGAACATACAGCACACAAGAACAAATACAAACAAGAGTTTGTTGTTAATCGCCAACAGCACAGCAGCTGCAGACAATCAAAACCCAGTGTTACTCACATGAGAAGGAATCAAATCAGCCTCCGCATCTGTTTTCAGGCCTTCCCACTTAGCTCTCTCCAGCGCTGGAAAGATTTTCTAATATAAACGCGGGTCCTAAAGCACTTGCCCAGTCATAAACCTTCATTCTAGTGATATTCTTTTGAGCTGTTTTGTATTGTGTCCCATTTCTTGTTCTGAAGTTTTTTTTTTTTTTCTTTCTTCTTATTTTCAAATCTCCCTCTTGCTTGTTGTCTCTCCTCGACCATCATACGCCCCCTAATGCTGACTGGTTAGACATTTGTTATTGGTGTCGCCAAACTAACTTCCAGTGTTGTTGAAAAAATGCACCTTTAATGTTATTATGTTGTCGATTCATATAAAACAGCCATATTTGCAGTTGAGCCACCCTGACATTTGAGAATATACAAATTGCTGCGCAAAAGTTTTCAATTATCTCAACTGCTTTAAAACTATGTATTTATATATATATAAAAAAATTTAGATTTATATTCAAACATAAAATTATTCCAATGTATTTTATTTTGAAGTTCTAAAACACCACTACTCCAATGCCCTCCACCCATCTCCTCTCCTCCTTTTTTACATCCTCCTCTCTCCTCATATGATCTCTTTCTATATGATCCACTCTTCCTTTCCTTCTCATTACACCCCTTCCTCTACCCACACCATCACCTTTACACTTACACCTCTTTATTTTCCCCTTCTCTTGCATATTCTTATTCTTTTCTTGCTCTATGTATACTTTCCCTTTCATACATTTCCTGTTACATTATGCAACTGTGATAAATGCGTAAACAGGAAAGCTGAATTTCCTGTGTTGTGTGTATTATTAACCAAGCAGTTATCATTTTGGGGCCAACTGAAAACATACCAAGTGTATTAGATAATATTCACAAATTCCAGAGTTTTGTTTATCGTGTCTGGACAAATGGTACATAAATGTTTGTGAATTGTGTAAAGCTATTTAAAAAAGCTGTGATTGTTTTTTCCTGAATTATTAAAGTTTTGGTTGGATGTATTAACTATTATAAAAACATCTGAGAAATTTGTGCATAGTGTTTTGAGAAAATGATTCACATGATTTGTAATTTGTGTGAAATGAATGAAAACGTACAATATTTTTAGGACAATTACAAAGTGTTCAGATCATTGTGTTAACTGTATTGAGAACAGTGATCCGAGTTTGGAGAAATGTGTAAAATCGATTGAGAAAAACTGTAAATGAATGATCTAATGAGATTCATGTATTGTAATGCTCGCGGAACGTATGCAATAACAATTTATTTTTAGCCTATGCATGATTCGTTTTCTGCATATTTGGCAGGTTTAGTCATGAAAGAAACGTTATTTTGTCAGAGTTCGGTCACTTCGGTCTGGTTTATTCTGACTGGTTAGTCCCTTAACACTTGTAAGCGTGCAGTTCTGAGTTCGCTGGAGGATGGCCTATGGATGGTAGATCTAAATTAGTTTGAGTTGTTTGTAAAAAGTAGGCTACAACTGCATTTTGAAATACATTTCATCTTTTGTAATGCACAAGGAAAGTGGACAAATAAACATTATAAACTTTTGTGTATTCAATAGTCCAGTACTGTGACACGCCAGTAGGCGGAGCTAAAAGGCAGTGGAATCATGCAGGGTTACACCAGCCTGGTTCCGTCTTCCCCAACAACCTTATGGACTTTTGATGAGATTTTAATATTTCAGTGTTGGATTATAGAACTTTCTGAAATGCATTTCTCAACAGTGACTCTTCTTATTGTTGCGAATTGTGCGGTTTAGAAAACGTTAATCTTCAAACATGCACATTTTTTTGTGAACAGTCAGTGTTCCCATGAGCATGGACATCTGGAAATATCAGATAGCCTAGTTTTAAAATTTTCAGGAATATTAATCAAAATTAATAAAATATTAAAGATTCGTGCAGAAAAAAAATTGTAGGCCTAAGTTCTTTTTTTTTTTTTTTTTTTTTGCGTTTAGCATTTGATAATTTAATTGCTCTATAATTGTAGCTCTTTTTTTGTATCCTGCATTATTTGTTGTTTGAAAGACTTTTACAGTAATTTCCTGAAAAGCCTGAATATTCTCTCTTACGCTGCTTTATAAACACTAGAACTGGGACATTAGTTATTGTCTGGCTTTACGTCACTGTGATAACTACTACCACGATGATTTACACATGTACATAAACTCTAGGAGACCCGAGACTAAATGAAATAGCCTTTCTAGTCCATGAAACAGAGAGGAAACCATGAGGAGAACGTAACAGCAACCTGTAGAAACATTGCTTGAGAAAGACTAATTAACTTTGTTTTTACTTTTTAGAAAGTTTAAAAAATAGTTTTCTTATAATATGAACTCATGCTAATAGCTTTATTAGCAATCTGACTTTTATGAAGCATTATTCTCTTATAGAATAGCTATAGGCCTAAATGTTTTTCGGTTACTTATGAAATGTTAAATATAATTCAGTAATTATATGTTGATTATTCTTTGTCTGGTTAATACAGTCTATATAATCGACTGTGCTTATGTTAACATTTCAAGTCCTTGAAGGAACGTTCTCAAGATATCAAAATCTCAAGATAGCAGTCCATAAGGTAATATGAAACAATCTGATAAGTTATGACAAAAACCAGTACCAGTCTAAATACCTTTTCATCCGTAATGGTTCACAGCTTAATTTTGGCTACATTTTAAATACATTTATGGCATAGGCTAATAATCGCATTGCCCATCTCAAATATGTCTTTAAACATTTTAATTGCTTTACAAGAACCTGCAGAAGAAAGGAATGTGCTGCATCCAGGTTGTTGTAAAGCCTGAGGAGCATGTATTGCTGTGCATTTAGTGGCCACAGTAAAATGTTTCACTTAAAGGATTAGTTCACTTTCAAATGAAAATTAGCCCAAGCTTTACTCACTTAAGCCATCCGTATATATGATTTTCTTCTTTATAATGGCAGTGAGTGATACCAAACGAGTATGAGCTGAAGAAAGTGTCTCCATCCACATCCATCCATCATAAAGATATTCCACATGGCTCCAGGGGGTTAATAAAGTCCTTCTGAAGTGAAGCGATGCGTTTGTGTAAAAAAAAAAAAAAAAAAAGAAATCCATATTTAACAAGTTATAAAGTAAAATATCTAGCTTCTGCCAGACTGCCTTCCGTATTCTTCAAAAAGCTTACGCTGTACCTCCTACGCCTTCCCTGTTCAACTTACGGAACGCAGTTCCTTTTTTTCCATAAATTGAATAGGGAAGGTGCAGGACGTACAGCGTAAGCTTTTTGAAGAATAAAGCTTGGTGTAATTTTCATTTGAAAGTGAACTAATCCTTTAATAAACCCCTTACAAATAACAGTGACCTCTTAAAGCAGTCCTCAAAAAAAAAAACTAGTGTAGAATTTTCTTTATGGTGTAGAATATTTATTATTATTATTATTTTACATATTATTTATTTAAGAAAAAAAAAAACTATTTTCGAAGTTATATCCACATTTTATGAACACAAACTATCTCTTTCTGGCATATTACTAAATAGTGGCACTGACCAATTTAATGATCGCTAATCCTAAAGTCAGAATAGTGGAAATCGGAATTTCCAGCTCCGTTAAGACATTATTTGCAGTTTGTAGGCTCTCTGTGAGTCTCTTTGGAGGATGTCCTGAGCATGGGGCATAGTTAGGCCTCCTCTCATTTTAGAGAGTCGTCATGTTGAGGCCTCAGGTCCTAGAGCTTGGCAAGGCGGTAAGGTAGTATGCTAAGTTGTTAGGCTCTCTGGGAGCCTCCCCTGCAAACATGCCTGCACTGGCCCTTTACAGGCCCACTTAGGGCTAGCATAGACAGGCTGCCAGCGCAGGGCCTCTGAGAATTTGCTCATTGGCAAACGTTGGCTCCTTAGAGCTGGCCCTGCACAGGCAGCCCTCACTTAGACCTCAGGAATCCCTCACTGGGCCCACACAGGGCCTGCACTATTAATCTACAACAGTAAACCTGGCAGCACAGGGCGCCACGCATTTACCATTAATGAAAATTAATACACAATGTACACTACACAATGTTTGAATCATCAATAAATAATCAACTTCATCTAACCAGAATTTCTTTTATAATTTTTGCTATAACAAACATGCTTCAGAAACACACAGTTATAACAACCAGAGAACAACTGATGCTGAAAAGTCAAGGGTCAAGTGCCCAACTAAAGCAAACGCTCACCTCCATAACGGTGACCTCAAAATTGACTATTTTCAATAAAACATTAACATCTAGAAGTTTTGTATGAAAGAAATAGTCAAACTGGATTGTAATAAGTAAAGATGCTGAGATCTAGACAGATCTGTTAGTGTTTAATGTTCTGTTGCTGCTGGTCATGTGACTGTTTTCAGCTTATTCAAATAAGGATTTTATAAAGATTTTATAAAAGTAAAGATTTTACTTTACTGCCAGTCATTTGACCGTTTTATCATGTAACTGTTTTGTTATTGTATTAATTACAGATTATTTTTGTAATTTCACATATATTTGTATGTAATTTAAGAAAAAAGGAAAATACTGTATAAAAATACAGCCAATCAGAGCATGGGAAACGAAAGTGGGCTGCCTACACAAAACCTGCAAGGGCCCAAAGGTACAAAAGTTGCTCTGGGCCCGAACGGGCTGACCCACACTGGGCCATCATGGGCTTAATGTGGGCACTTTGCTAGTGTGGACTGTGAGCCTCCTTGGACGCTGGCCTGAATAAGAGAACGTAGTTAGGCTTCCTCTCTCCTGTTGAGGCCTCCGTTTTTGAGAAGCTCCGGTCTATGATTGCGTTGCTGGTGCAGGGGTGAGGACTCCTTTAATTCTTTGACTTAGCTCAGCCAATAAGGCACTCATCCCTTCAGAATGGCGGCGTGGGTATACCGTTCCCCATAGCATCCTCTAGGGGATGCAGCATGAGTTCCCATTTGAAAGGGAACATCTCAGTTTATGCATGTAACCATGGTTCATTGAGAAGGAGAACGAGACGCTGCATCCCTTTGTCATGCTTCAGGTATGCCATGGTTCATTGCCTTCCACTCCAATTTTAGACACGCACTCGCAAACTTCCCTAAGCACTTCCCCTCGGGGGAATCCCTGCCGTCATTTTTAAGTGTGTTCCACTTCGTGAAGTGGACGAGGGAAGTTTATATGAACAGACCCTTGTCCCCTCGATTTTGAAAGAGGGAGCGAGTCTACTCTGATGTACACAAGCAGCACTATATCCCACAATTCAAATTGATTGTAACATCACAGCAGATCGCGCTTAACTGAAGTGTATATTATTTTGAGAATTAATTGCATAATAGTCTATAATATATTATGCTGATATTGAATCGCATAATACTTGTAGCTACCTTATGTTCACGGTCAAAGTTTATACTATTGATATTTTGTTTCATTTTTTCTCCAACAGCTCATATAGCCCACCTATAGGATTTTATATATTTTCTCCAACAACTTATAAGCATATAGAATGGTGCATAAAACTAATTGTGAATTAGTTGTGAATTCCAAGTGATCAAGGGCTTAGTGCGTTTCATTTAAACCTTATGCACGAGTTCTGCCAGGCACTCATGCAACGTAAGCAATGACGCACATCCAAGTCCGCGAGACAGAGGGAAGTTAGCGAGTGAAGGGCATAAAACTTTGGAGTGGAACGCAGCCATTGTCGTGTTTAGACTCATGTTTCAGACACTGGTCATGCCGGAAGCATTCCGCATAGCGCCCTCTAGGGGGCGCAGCCATGGTTACATGCGTAACCTGAGATGTTTTCTGACACCAGGATCTGACTGAATTGCTCTCTTGTGAGAGGTTTGTTTTTGTTATGGACTGTCTCTCTGTGTATGACTGGGGCACAGTATTTCAGTTCACTACAAAAAGGTCAGAACCACCTGTAAATGAATCCAACTGTTAAAATAACTATGCTTTTCTTATAGATGCTCACTGACCTTTGGTGTTCAACAGTAGCCTATATTTTATATATTTTGCATCAAACATATTATATTTACTTTGTTTAAGCCGCACTTTGCAAGTAAATGTTGACTTGAACTTTAACACCAGGATGTGACATGAACAGCTCTCTAGTGAGAGGTTTGTTTTTGTTATGGACTGTCTCTCTGTGTATATGTATACGGGTGGCTGGAGCACAGTGTTTCAGTCCACTACAAAAAGGTCTGAAGCATCTGTAAATTAATTATCACTATAGTAAACCCATAATGTGTTTCTCTATTCCATCATCATTTTCACCTTACTTCATACAGATAATCTACAAGAAAATGAAAGTGTTTTTTTTTTTTTTTTTCCATTTTTGAAAAATGTGTATTTATTAAGTGACCATGTACAGAATAACACAAACTGCCATCATAGGTCAATTAATTATAGATCATAATGATATATAAATTCTGAAATAGGACAGAAATAAATAGAAAGATTTGTAATCATTTCACTGTTCTTAAAAAACATTAAATTAAATTAATGTAATAGGGCTTTAATAGAGTTTGGGTCCAGATCTTCTCCATCTTGTACAACAGTGTTAAGCAACAAACCTCAATATGTTATGAACTATGGAGATGCACCTTTTTGTACAGCACTCTGCAACACATCTCTGTATAATTTACTGCATGTCATGACTCATAAATATTATTGCATTGAGTGTATTTTGATGCCTCTTTCCCTAATATGCCAAAATTATTATTTTCCTGCTATACAACTTTTTCAGGTTCACTAAAACCTTCACATCTCCATTCACAATTACACTATTACATTGTAAAAAAAAAAAAAAAAAAAAAAGGTTTATTTAGTAAACTGAACTCAAAGGGTTAGTTCACCCAAAAATGAAAATAATGTAATTTATTACTCGCCCTCATGTCGTTCTACACCCGTAAGACCTTCGGTCATCTTCAAAACACAAATTAAGATATTGTTGATAAAATCTGATGGCTCAGTGAGGCCTCTATTGAGAGCAAAGCCACTCAAACTCTCAAGGTCCATAAAAAAACATATTTAAAACAGTTCATGTGAGATCAGTGGTTCTATCTTAATATTATAAAGCGACAAGAATGCTTCTTGTGTGGCAAAAAAAAAAAATAAATAACGACTTCTCAACAATATCTATATGGGCCGATTTCAAAACACTGCTTCATGAAGCTTTACGAATCGAATCAGTGAATCGGAGCGCCAAAGTCACGTGATTTCAGCAGTTTAGCCGTTTGATAGGAGATCCTAATCACTAATTCGAAACAAAAGATTCATAAAGCTCAGAAGCTTCATGAAGCAGTGATTTGAAATCAGCCCATGTAGATATTGTTGAAAATTCGTGTTTGTTTTTTTGGCACACAAAAAGTATTCTTATTGCTTTATAATATTAAGATAGAACCACTGAACTCACATGAACTGTTTCAAATAAGTTTTTTGTACTTTTATGAATCTTGAGAGTTTCAATGGCTTTGCTCTCAATAGAGGCCTCACTGAGCCGAAATATCTTAATTTGTGTTCTGAAGATGAACGAAGGTCTTATGGGTGTAGAACGACATGAGGGTGAGTAATAAATGACATTATTTAAATTTTTGGGTGAACTAACCCTTTAATTTACTGTTTATCCAATTGTATTAAAAATGATCTCAACTTTTGCAAGCAAGTAAAACTCAAAAAAGCCCATATATAAAAAAGAAACAATATATTATATTTTTTGCATGCAGAAACATCACACATACACATAATTTACTTGGAGTAAATTATGAGATTGTTCTGTTGATAAACTGAGAGCTGTTGGTATTTAAAATCCAATCTTTATGTTGTATATGCTTTATCTACTGTTTTTGTGACTGTTTTCTAGTGAAACTAAAATGGCTAACTGTGGCTGTTTTTGCAATATATTTTTAACAGATCGGATAGATTCCTCCCACCAATATGCAGGTGTTTCCTGGTGATGCTGTCAGAATCAAACCTCAGAGCTCCCGAATGAACTGTTAAAGTAACCTTATGCTTTTCTTCTCTATAGATGCTCACTGACATTTAGTGTGTTTAACAATAGCCTTGATATTTTATAGAACCCCAATTCCAGAAAAGTTGGGACATTTAAAAATAAAATCAAGAATCTGTGATTTAATTCTCTTGAGCCTTTTTTTAACTGACAAAAGTACGAAGAAAAAAATGCCCAATGTTTTCACTGACCAAATATTTGTATTTTGTAAATATAAACAAATTATGATTTTGATAGCTGCAAAATTAAATACACTCCAAAAAAGTTGGGACAGACATAATAAAAGTGAAAAGATTGCAGAATATCCAAATTAAACTGTTTTGAAACAGTCCACAATTGTTTGGGTATAAAAGGAGCATCCACCAAAGACTCAGTCTTTGAAAAAAATTGTCAAACAATTCAAAAATCACATTTCTCAATAGCAGATTGTGAAGTATTTAGGTCTTTCACCATCTACTATACATAATATTGTGAAAAGCTTCAGGGAATCCGGAGAAATCTCAGTCTGTGTAGGGCAAGGCAAGAAACCTCTGTTGAATGTGCATGTGCAAGCCTTCAGATGGCATTAACAGGTTGTACATTTTCCTTCATTTCATGCAAATTAAAAATCACATGCATCAGCTTCCCATAACACTGTGCACAAAATTCTCAAATGTTTTCACAGTAGTTCACACAGCCAACTAAAATTTTAATATATCAGGAAAAAACTATTTCAGCCCTTTTTATTGGTTTTACAAAAACCACAATCATTTGTGCACCATTTTTCCAAACACAAAAGAACAAATCTCTGTTATTTGTTAAATTTTCAGTTGCACTTGGAATATTCTCAATTAGCCCCACATAAATATCTGCTGAGTTAGTAATACACACAACACAGGAAATGCAGATTTCCTAATTGTTTACAGAGCTATCTCAATTACAAAAACTATAAAAGGGGAAAAGAAAAACAACAACAACAACAACAAAATGGGAAAAGGAAGAGATGTAAGTGTGAGAGGTTTTGGAGGGGATAGAGGAATGGTAATATTGAGAGGCAGAGGAACAGTGGAAGAGGTAGGAGATGAGGGGAAAGGAATAGATGGTTTAGGAAGAGGAGATGGAGCAAGAAGAGTTGAGGATGTAGGAGGAGCAAGAAGAGCTGAGGATGTAGAAAGACGAGAAGAGGCCGGAGTAGAGGGAGAAGATATGGGAGAGTGGAAGGCAATGGTATTAGTGGAAAAAGCAAGAGAAGAAAATATAAGAAGACAAGGATAGAGGGAAAGAGAAGAGCAAGTTGTAAGAGGAGGGAGGAGAGGTAGAAGAATAGGGTACAGACGAGTTTCAAATGAAATCATAGCCAACATAATTGCCCATGTCATAAATTATGGTCTTTCCTTGATCAAAGCTGGACAGAGAGTTCAGCCTAATATAAGCATTGTGCCACAGTCAATGTCCCTGGAAGACAAGTGCTCCAATCCACTTGTGTTGTGGCACACAACACAGTCTTGGGGCCACACAAAAAATTTTAAACTCCCTCAATGAAATCCACTTTCTGCAGGGTGATCAGAAGCAAATTGAGCGAATTGTGTAGTTGTGGGACAATGTCCACTTTCACCATTCAGCACTGGTGCAAGAGTGGTTTGAGCATCACCCCATTTCAGGATGGTGTTTCTTCCAGCATATGCTATTCTTCTCTTGGAGATGGAAAGTATATGATCACAACCTTACCACCAAGTAAGTCGTCTTCAAGTGATGGAAGAGGCTTGTGGAGAAGTTGAGGCACAAGGATGGATCCAACATCCATCCTTGCTTTTTTCCCACGATGCATGACTCATGAAAATATATGCTGAGATGTAAATGAGAGGCAAGATGAAGTTCATTGATTCAATTACAGTACATTTATTTATTTACTTATTTATTTTTGTCACAGCCACCAGCACTTGCACTCCATTTCCCAGCATCCCTCCTGTTCCTCTTCTGCACTCACTCACCAACCACCTGCACCTGCAAGCCATCTACTCATCACCACAGTAGTATAAAGGCACACTTCACCACTGCACTTCGTCTGGTCTCGTCAATGGATAGCACAATGTCACACGTACCTGGACTACTTACCTGCTACTTACCTGAGCCATCCCGATCTTCTTCCTCCCGTCTTCCTTCATCAGTTCTCCATTCCATCGTTGATTCCTTCGGTCATCCCATTCCTGCAAAGAGACATTCTTCCACTACCCATTTAGCTAAGTTACTGCTCATTAGTGCTTGTGCCATTACTCACCTGCATTCTCCGTCTGCCAGTGTCCGTGCCTCTGTTATAAATAAGCATCCTGTTTTGCACTTACCTGTCTGCCTCCATCTATGTCCTGACAGAAGTCCAAACCCCATGCAGAGCACCACGGATTCTGGCTGGGAATTCGCCGGGCAGATCACGGTGGCAGCCGTGATCTGTTCACTTTCACTGACAAGTTCTGTCGTCTCATCCAGACCAGCTCCCTAGAAGATGAGAAAATCAAGAATTTGTATAGGATTGGGGTAAACTTTGTCGATCCCAGAGAGCTCCCCGATCTCACTGGATTGGACTGGGAAGAGGCCATTTACCAGTGTCTGGAAAGCTTTATCCCATCATCTGCATTCCTACCAGTCCAAGCGTCCCTTCCTAAGATGGCCGCCATTCCCGAGCCTCGTCGCAGGATGGCCGCCATTCCCGAGCCTCGTCGCAGGATGGCCGCCATTCCCGAGCCTCGTCGCAGGATGGCCGCCATTCCCGAGCCTCGTCGCAGGATGGCCGCCATTCCCGAGCCTCGTCGCAGGATGGCCGCCATTCCCGAGCCTCGTCGCAGGATGGCCGCCATTCCCGAGCCTCGTCGCAGGATGGCCGCCATTCCCGAGCCTCGTCGCAGGATGGCCGCCATTCCCGAGCCTCGTCGCAGGATGGCCGCCATTCCCGAGCCTCGTCGCAGGATGGCCGCCATTCCCGAGCCTCGTCGCAGGATGGCCGCCACGCCTGAGCCCTCGGTCAAGATGGCCGCCGCCACAGCTATGAACCTCTTCCTCATCCAGGATTCTGTCCCTGACCTCAGTCCAGTGATGATTCCAGTCCCTTAATACAGTCCGGAGGCGACTCTCTCCTTCGTCCTGAGTCCTATGATGGCTTCAGCTCCTAGCTCGCAGGATCTTTTAGTACCTATCATGGCGTAAGCACTTATGTGTGTCTGGGCAACACACACAACGGCACCAGTCCCCGAGTCAGCTCCAGACTCCACTCCAGTGTCTTCTTCAGTTCCCGAGTCAGCTCCAGACTCTGCTCCAGCCCACGAGCCTGCTCCAGGCTACGCTCCAGCCCACGAGCCCGCTCAAGAGTCTTCTCTAGCCCTAAGTATTTTTTTGGGGGGGGGGCTATCCGTCCCCGACCTTGGTGGCCGAGCCTGGGGCCTGGGCCAAGGCCACGGAGCCCGAAGGGCCAGCACCGCCATGGCGTCCCGAAGGGCGTCCCAAATGGCCAGCACCGCCATGGGCTCTCGAATGGCCTCCCGAATGGCCAGCACCGCCATGGCTTCCCAAGCTGCCTGATCCTCCATGGCGCCCCGATCAGCCAGTACCGTCCTAGAGACAACCTACCCTGTATCACCCGGATCACCCGTCACGACTCCAGGACGCCCTCCCGCCCTCCTCGGCTATCTATCCACGGCGCAAGGACGCACCTACCGGGAGGGGGGAGTACTATCACAGCCACCAGCACTTGCACTCCATTTTCCAGCATCCCTCCTGTTCCTCTCCTGCACTCACTCCCCAATCACCTGCACCTGCAAACCATCTACTCATCACCACAGTAGTATAAAGGCACACTTCACCACTGCACTTCGTCTGGTCTCGTCAATGGATAGCACAACGTCACACGTACCTGGACTCCTTACCTGCTACTTACCTGAGCCATCCTGATCTTCTTCCTCCCGTCTTCCTTCATCAGTTCTCCATTCCATCGTTGATTCCTTCGGTCATCCCATTCCTGCAAAGAGACATTCTTCCATTGCCCATTCAGCTAAGTTACTGCTCAATAGTGCTTGTGCCATTACTCACCTGCATTCTCCATCTGCCAGTGTCCGTGCCTCTGTTATAAATAAACATCCTGTTTTGCACTTACCTGTCTGCCTCCGTCTATGTCCTGACAATTTAATTTTTTTGGGCGAAAATGTATCATTATACAACTAAACTTGTCATTAAAGAACTTTGAAGAACATGATTACAATTTTTTACAATAAAGGATACATTTCTCAATACTTTGGTTTTTTTTTTTTTTTTTTTTTTTTCAAAACTTTTCACACAGTTCAAGCATCTTGGCACTGCTAACAAGCGTTTACCAAGTACTTTTTCTAAACTTTTAACACAGCAACACAAATACATCACACAATTAGCCAAATAGTTAATTTTCTGCCCAAAACCATATTTTGTTAAATAAACACAAACTCTACATTTCAAAACGCTAAAAACCTTTTTCTACACATACTAACTCTATCAAAACACAGTCAAAATCGAGTTGTTCTGTCAAAACACTAGCACTAGTTTTCTATCCAACATAAACAGAGTCAATCATTGCACAATGACTGTCAAAATACTAACAGATGATGACATGATGAAAACCGTGTTACTTGTCATGTTTCAGTTTTACCTGCAGAAAATATGAAATCCATCATTTTTAAAATTCAGTGTCCTTACAAGTAAGCCATTCTACATTTTTGGTTGAGTGTTCAATGTGTGCATTTTTGGCAACATACTATCTAAAAGTGAAAGAGTCTTTACTTTATAGAATGTACAGTAGAAAAAAAATAGAAATTAACAGAATTGCTCCGGGCAGCCACTGGTCAAATGAGTCCCCTATGCAGAACATCAGTTGCTCCCTTGGTTGAAATCTCTTTCTGGGGTTGGGTGTGTGGTGTTGATGGTGCACTCATAGAGGGTGGGATGGTGTCTTCTTGGTAGCTAGTGCCCTACGCAGACCACATATTCTGCATATCTGGAACAGTGGTAGAGGAATCATTGTAGTAAAATCGTTGTAGTATGAAGCTTTTATTGAAATGAAAAAATGAAATTACTGCTGTTGATCAATAACAAATCCAACATACATGGCCTTTGGTTATTATGGAAGCTTTTTTCCACTACAGAATAAAAAAAGCATAAAAGGTAATTGTGACTTTTTATCTCGCAATTCTATTTATTTATTTATTTATTTATTTTATTTTATTTTTTGCAATTGTGAGTTTACATTTCACAATGAACATTACATTACATTTGCATTACATTTCTAATGTTGTCTGAATTGTGAAATATAAAGTATAGGAATTGAGAGGAAAAAAGTAAGACTTGTGAGATAAAAAGACACAATTACCTTTTATGCTTTTTATTCTGTAGTGGAAAAAAAAGCTTCCATAATAACCATGTATGTTGGATTTGTTGTTACCAAGCAGATCTCGTCCGCCACTGACAACCATAGTAGGGGAAAAAAATACTATGGTAATAAATGGGGGGCGAGATCTGCTTGGTTACAAACATTCTTCCAAATATCTGGAAGAATGTTACAGCAGAACAAAGAAATTCATACAGGTTTAGAACAACTTAAGGAGGAGTAAATGATGACAGAATTTGCATTTTTAACGTTACAGTTTTTTTCAATTGCTAACAAGCATTTACTTTTTCTAAACTCTTAACACAGCAACACACATACATTACACAATTAGCCAAATAGTTAATTTTCTGCCCCAAACCATATTTTGTTAAATAAACACAAACTCTACATTTCAAAATGCTAAAAACCTTTTCAGCATATACTAACTCTATCAAAACACAGCAAACCTGATTCAAAATCGAGTCGTTCTGTCAAACACTAGCACTAGTTTTCTATCCAACATGAACATATAGTCAATCATTACGCAATGACTGTCAAAATACTAACAGTTGATGGCATTACGAAAACTGCATTACTTGTCATGTTTCAGTTCTACCTGCAGAAAATATGAAATCCATTGTTTTTATAATTCAGTTTCCTTTTGCAGTAATAGTAGAATGCTTACATGTAAGCCATTCTACATTTACATTTACATTTATGTATTTGGCAGACGCTTTTATCCAAAGCGACTTACATTGCATTATACTATACATTTGTATCTGAGTATGTGCAATCCCTGGGATCAAACCCATGACCTTGGCATTGCTAGTGCCATGCTCTAACCAATTGAATTGTTAAATGTGTGCATTCTTGGCAACAGAAGTGAGTCATTATTTTATAGAATGTGCAGTAGAAAAAAAGAAGAAGAAAGTAAATAGAATTGCTCAGGGCAGCTACTGGTCAAATGAGTCCCCTATGCAGAACATCAGTTGGCCCCTTGTTTGAAATCTCTTTCTGGGGGTGGGATAGGGTGTTGATGGTGCCCCCATAGAGGGTGGGATGGTGTCCTCTTGGTAGCAAGTGCCCTGTGCAGACCACATGTTTTGCAAATATGGAACAGTAGTAGTGGAATCGTTGTAGTAAAATCATAGTAGTATTTAGCTTTTACTGAAATGAGAACATGAAATTGCTGCCATTGATCAACAACAAATCCAACATACATGGCATTTGGTTACTGTTGAAGCTTTTTTTCCGCCACAGAATAAAAAAGTATAAAAGCTAATTGTGACCTTTTTATCTCACAATTCTATTATTTATTTATTTATTTAATTTTGCAATTGTGAGTTTACATCTCACAATTCGGACTATTTTCCCTCAGAATTGTATAAACTATAGGAATTGAGAGAAAAAAGTCAGACTTGGGAGATAAAAGACATAATTACCTTTTTATTTTCTATTCATGGCAGAAATAAGCTTTCATAGGTTCCACATGTGTAAGTGAAAAAAACTGAGATGCACAGTCCAGCACACATTCTTCCTTCTCTCCCATACCTCTTCTTCTCCCTTGTCCTGATCCAACTTCTCCTCTCCTCCTTATTCCTCTCCCTTACTCAGACATTTTTTTTTTCTTTGCTCCTCATGTGTTGTTCTGCATCCACACTGAACAAATCCGATTCAAAGAGTCCTATTTTACTGTATGTCCATGTAATGGAAAGAACTTCAACACCTGACTATTCCTCCAACTGAGGAAATCTGCTATTTCTCAATATTTCAGTCATCTGCTAATTACAGTTTTTTTTCAATTGCTAAAATACTTTTGTCCAATCTGTAGTCACATTTTTAAAACTCTAAACACATTTAGCAGAATATCCGTCTGTTGTGGCCATACCATTAACACAATTGATGTCATTTTCACACAAAATGCAGTCAATTAACACATTTCTAAAATGCTTACATTTTCTTTTCCTATAAGCTTACCTCATACCAAAATCATGGATCTTTCTCATCTTATTTGCAAATGCTTAAACACAGCCAGTCAGAAATGAAGACCTAATGTTCCAATCTTTAAATATAGGATAAAAGCTATACTTTTGCAACAACAGCAGTACTGGAAAAAATATAAAACAAATACTGAAACAATTGATAAGCATTTTTAATTAGCAGATTACTTAAATATTTAGAAATAGCTGATTCCACTCTCAGTTGGAGGCATAGTCAAGTGTTGAATTTATTTTCATTACATGGACACAGTAAAATAGGACTCTTTGAATCGGTTTTGTTCAGAGTGTATGAAGAAAAACACAGAGAAGCAGAGAGAAAATAATATCTGGGTAAGGGAGAAGAGTGGATGAAGGAGGAGAGGAGAAGTTGGATCAGGACAAGGGAGAAGAAGAGGAATGGGAGAGGAGTAAGAATGTGTGCTGGATTGTGGATCTCTATGGTTTTCCCCCTTACACACGTAGAACCTATGAAAGCTTATTTCTGCCATGAACAGAAAATATAAAAAGGTAATTGTGACTTTTTATCTCACAATTCTGAGAAAAAAAGTGAGATTGTAAACTCACAATTGCAAAATAAAAAATATTTTTAATAAAAAGTCACAATTACCTTTCATGCTTTTTTATTCTGAAAAAACAGATTTTTTTTTTCTTTTTTTTAAAAAAAGCTTCATTAATAACCAAAGACCATGTATGTTGGATTTGTTGTTGATCAATGGCAGCAATTTCATGTTTTCATTTCAGTAAAAGCTTTATACTACAACGATTTTACTACAATGATTCCACTACCACTGTTCCATATTTACAAAATGAAGTTTTACTTAACAAAATTCGGGAGGCGCACGTTCAAGTAATCAACCAATCAGTGCAAGAGGAAGCCAGTATATAAAGCCGTCTCTCACCTCTATCCTGCGACAAGTTTCACAGCATCCCTCCACCACCCCATCACCTCACTCTTGGCTGGTTTCTATCCCAGTTAAGGAGGGGGAGTACTCTGGGTTCGAGCCAAATTCCCCCGGACAGCACGCCAAATACGCATAAATTACTATACGAATTACTTTATTTTGATTTCATGTACGTGTAAACTCGTAAAATATGTGGTCTGCATAGGGCACTATACCAAGAGGACACCATCTCACCCTCTACAGGAGCTCCATCAACACCACACACCCACCCTCAGAAAGATATTTCAACCGAGGGGGCAACTGAAGTTCTGCATAGGGGACACCTGAGCAATTCTGTTACTTTCTTCTTCTTCTCTTTTTCTACTGTACATTCTATAAAATAATGACTCACTTCTGTTGCCAAGAATGCACACATTCAACACTCAACCAAAAATGTAGAATGGCTTACATTCATTATACTTTTACTGCAGTAAAAGGAAACTGAATTTTAAAAACAATGGATTTCATATTTTCTGCAGGTAGAACGGAAAATGACAAGTAATGCAGTTTTCGTAATGCCATCAACTGTTAGTATTTTGACAGTCATTGCGCAATGATTGACTATATGTTCATGTTGGATAGAAAACTAGTGCTAGTGTTTGACAGAACGACCATTTTGAATCAGGTTTGTGTTTTGATAGAGTTAGTATGTGTTGAAAAAGGTTTTTAGCATTTTGAAATGTAGAGTTTGTGTTTATTTAACAAAATATGGTTTTGGGCAGAAAATTAACTATTTGGCTAATTGTGTGATGTAGGTTGTGTTGCTGTGTTAAGAGTTTAGAAAAAGCACTTTAAGTATTGGTAAACGCTTATTAGCAATTGAAAAAAACTGTAAAAATGCTTATCAATTGTTTCAGTATTTGTTATATATATATTTTTTTAATATTTTTGAGCTGCTGTTGTTGCAAAAGTAGAGGTTTTATACTATATTTAATGATTGGAACATTTGGTCTTCATTTATGACTTGCTGTGTTTAAGCATTTGCAAATAAGATGATTTTGGTAAGAGGTAAGCTTATATGAAAAGAAAATTTAAGCATTTTAGAAACGTGTTAATTGACTGCATTTTGTGTGAAAACGACATGAATTGTGTTTAATGGTATGGTCACAACAGATGGATGTTCTGCTAAATGTGTTTAGAGTTTTGAAAATGTGACTAAAGATTGGACAAAAGTATGTTAGCAATTGAAAAAAACTGTAATACGTGTTTCCCGAAACGCTCTTAGTTAAGTATACCTTCTGTAAGTTATACGTTCGTAAGGCTGGTCTGGACCACTCTTAGCTATACCTTATTACTGTTGACAGTTTATACGAATATAATTCTAAATACACCCGGTGTTCAATTAGGCAAATGGCAAAGAATAAAATGCAAAGATTTTCTTGCAAAGAATAAAATTGTCATTACACTGATGGTTGTTAGCTTTTTAATTCTATTATCCAAAGGTACATCAGCTGGCAAACAATTAGGCAGTAAAGGCTCAGGAGTCTATTAAAAGGGAATGATTGTGGTGCAGAGTTTTGTCAAACTATGGCAGCGATACAGCGAATACTTGTGCTAAATCAGTGGTCTTCACTATTTTTTTCATGAGAGCCACACTGACAGGACAAAGTCAATAAGAGAGGCACTTTTACGCAAAGTATCAAAAGTTACATCCAGTCATAATGTCTGCTTATCAATCCGTCATCCCTGAACATAAATATGCAATGCAATAAATACAAAATTTACCAGTCACATTTGTAACTGAGACAACATGATTTCCCTTACTGGCAAAAAAAAACAGGATTACCTTAATGCTGGGATGAGTGGAAACATGCATGAATTTCCTTGATTTTATTCATATTGTATTTGTAGCTTGTTGTTGCAATCCTTGTGAGGCATGCAAGATGTTCATTGCTGAGGCGGTTTCTCTGTTTCCTCTTTATAGTGTTCATGGTTGAGAATGTTGCTCACAAAGAAGGACATCACTTTTTGCACAAGTGTCTACTTCAGACACCAAACTCCAGAACTGACCAACACCTTCTCTGAGTTCAAATTTGAGAATGTCTTTTGTCTGTAGTTCTAACATTTCACTTTCTACAGCAGCACACTGAGTAGTAAAGTAAAGCACAAAGTGATAGTTGGAGTGAGAGATGACACATCCACGTAGAAGGGGTTTTCAATAAAGTTGAAAATCTCCTTGTGCTCATTCACATCCTTGAATCTAGATTCAATTTACCCCCTCAGCTCTTCCAAAACATTCACAAATTCTCTGTGCATGGCTGAAGTGCTGCTGCAGAGATGGGCCATTTGTGGTGACAGCTCTGAGTTTGGGGAAGTGAATGAATTCTCTGTCAGGTATGTACAGGGCAGTTATTTTGTTCTGAAATGCTCTGATTGCATTCAGCATGTTGGTTGGAAGCTTATCTCTTCCTTGAAGCTGCAAGTTGAGAGTGTTCAGGTGACAGGTGATGTCAGTCAGAAAGGCCAGCTGTGTGATCCAGCATGGGTCTTCTAGCTCTGGCTCCCATTTTCCTTTGCTGTCCACGAAAGTGCAGATCTCAGGGAGGAGGCTCACTTTTTTCACAGGACAGCCATCTCACTTCACTGTGCATCAGTAAATCACCATACTCTGTCCTCAATGAACTGTCGGAACTGTCTGTGGTTCAGCGCTCTGGAGACGATGAAGTTTACCACACGAACAACTGTTTGCATCACGTTTTGTAATGTATTGTTTCTCAGTTTTGATACCAGCGACTCCTGATATATGATGCAGTGGAATCTGATAAAATTGGGTATTTCTTCTCCTTTTTTCATAAGCCCAACAAGCCCTTTCTCCTTTCCTCGCATGTTAGGGGCGCCATCCTTGCACACACTTGCTAGACCTAAACAACAGAGATTTTTCTTAATCAAAAAATGCCAGAAGTGCATTGAGAATGTCCTCACCTCTCGTTTGACCAATAAGTGGAAGTACGCAAAACATTTCTTCTTGAAAAGACTCTTCTTTGAGGAACCTCACCCAAACACACAACTGAGCAACATCTGTGACATCGGTGCTTTCATCCACTGCGATGCTGAAACACGGTGCTGCTGACACATCTGCACAGAGCTGAACTCAGTGGCGCCTGCAGCCGTACGGCTGTACGCACTGTGCGTACCATGAGAGAGCGCTAAATAATGCCGTTTTTATTTTTTACATAATTTTTTTTTATTAAAATCTATACATGCATATCATGACATATTAAAAAAGCAAGAGAGAATGAGAATAAGGTGTGCGTTTGTGTGTTGTAAAGTCAAATGTGTGTATGTGCGTGCATGGGTGGGCGTGAGGATATGGGTGAAAAGAAATTTGATTGGCTAATTTAGTTTCGTCGCTTTTTCACACATGAAAAATGGCATTACAGATAGTTAATGTTTAAAAACAGGCTTAAAATGAGTAAACGCTCTCTAAAACAGCTAAATTATATCGAAACATTTTTAAAAAGGCCTAAAACTATTGAGTAGAGATGAAGAAGTCTCTTAAATCTTTGCTTTTCTCTAAATGTTTCGGGAAAAGTTTCAAAGCATCAAGAGTGTCGAAAACAGTGCCATCTTGTGGCAGGTAAAATTTACAGCAGCCATAAACCTGCGCAGCTCCGTTGTTTTATCCATTAAGCACAAATAAAAGCCTGACGACGGTAAATGTGTTTAATTTTTCTGATAATATAATTCACATATTAAAGTGTGGCAATAAATTAAATGTAACAACAAAAATAATAATTATAATAACACTAATAATATCTACTGAGTTGTTTGAGGCAAGTAAATTGTGCTGTTATTTTATTGTTTTTATACTATTTATATGACAGAACATACGATAATGTAATAGGCTACAGGCTTATTTAAAATATATTTAATATATTTACATATATTTAAAATGTTAGTAAATGAACTTGAACTTCCATATGGGTCTGGTTTCAAACATTCCGACACGCAAAGTGAAGCATTCACGTGACTGGAAAGAAAGTGAGGCTTCAATTTGTACAGCATTAGATCGTTCCCACCAACACAATAATTGATTTAATCGCTTTTTATTGGAAAATAGGAATAAGGGGGAAAAAGAAAGAAAAAAAAGGAAAAAAGGGTGGTGGTGGTGGGTGCTAGTTCTGTGCGTACCTTGAGATAAAATCCTGCAGGCGCCCCTGGCTGCACTCACATTTTTGCCGATGTTTTCAATCCGACTCATCATGGTGGAATAGGATAATTGTAATCCTTTAATTTGCTTTACAATTTGACTTGTTTTCAAACTCTGCAAACAATATTTCTGATGAAGCCAAAAAGCAGTCTTTCACAATTTCTGAGTTCTTCACACTGCTAGAATGTAGAGCCCCCAGAATATAGATACATTCGAACATAGATTAAATTTGCAATGGATTGTTTTTATACAGAGGATCCCACGAGTCCTGATAAATGCAATTTCTACTTCTGGAGTTATAAAGACCACCGCTTTCTCAGCCCTGCATAGAGTGAATTATCAGTTCTCGAGCCATCGATATCAACCAGTTCCCTTTCAAGGGAACTCGCGCTGCCTAATCGCTATGGGAACGCCTCTGCATGATGTCGTCGTGAAGCACGTGTGAAATCTGTCCAATCGGGAGACAGTACGTCATAGGCGGGTGACGTCACTGACCAGGAACTATAAAACTAGCCCAAAAACACTCTCATTCAGCTTCTGTGTCTTTAGCAAGCGCTACGTGTACTTTGTCTGTCTTATTTATTGTTGTCTGTCTACCATCTTTCATTTTTTGATTTTTTGGTATCGGTTATGGCGAGCGAACAGCAACATTTTAGAAAGTGTGTTCATCCCTGCCCTCGTTTCATTACGAGCGGGGATACACACGATCTTTGTGTTGTTTGTTTGGAAGCGCAGCATGCCCAGGCAGCTCTCGAGGGGGCTGCCTGTGTGCATTGTGAACAGCTGCCGATGAGGACGCTGCGCTCCCGCTGAGCCCTGTTCGAGGACAGTGGCTCGGTTCGCGCTCCCCAGGGCTCGGGTCCTGCTTCTGCTGAGGCAGAGCGGCGTCTTATGTCCTGGGGTTCGCAAATGGATGTAGCAGCGGGGTTGGAGACGGGCCCAGCCCTTTCTCTGCCCTCACCTGCTGCATCCAGCGTGTCGATTCGCATAACATTGATTCTCTCAACAGTCTCAGACATAAAGCTAGGCCAGTCACTCACTGTCAAACAGCTCCAGAGACTGTTAGGTCTTATGGCAGCAGCGTCCAACGTGATACCTTTTGGCCTGCTGAACATGAGACCACTGCAGTGGTGGCTCAAAACCAAGGGGTTCTCACCGAGGGGGAATCTTTTTCGTATGATCAGAGTCACGCGGCGACGCTTACGTGCTCTAGTCATATGGAAGAAACCTTGGTTTCTGTCCCAGGGACCTGTGCTGGGGGCTCTCAGTCGTCGCGTCACACTAACGACGGATGCATCCCTCACGGGCTGGGGGGCGATCATGAGTGGTCGCTCGACTCGAGGTCTCTGGCAGGACCATCATCGTTCATGGCACATAAATTGCCTGGAGATGTTGGCGGTATTTCTAGCTCTGAAATATTTCCTTCCAGACCTCAGGAATCATCATGTGTTAGTTCGATCAGACAACACATCGGTGGTCTCCTATTTAAATCACCAGGGGGGTCTGAGATCACGCCCGCTTTACAAGCTGGCAAATCAGATCCTCCTGTGGTCCCAAGGGAAACTGCTCTCCCTCAGAGCAGTATACATCCCGGGGTACCTGAATGTGGGAGCAGACATCCTGTCGAGGCAGGGGCCGAGGCCCGGGGAATGGAGACTTCACCCAGAGATAGTGAAGCTTCTATGGGAGAACAGGGAACGAATAGGGAACGAGACGCTGCATCGCCTTGCCATACTCCCGGCATGCCCGTAAGCGTCTTGCTTCAGTATTCAGAAGCTGAATGAGAGTGTTTTTGGGCTAGTTTTATAGTTCCTGGTCAGTGACGTCACCCGCCTATGACGTACTGTCTCCCGATTGGACAGATTTCACACGTGCTTCACGACGACATCACGCAGAGGCGTTCCCATAGCGATTACGCAGCGTCTCGTTCCCTATTCAGGGAACTAAGGTTATATACATAACCGAGACGTTCAGCACCATTGCCATGGACAGCACCTGGTAACGTCGCACTTAAGAAGGTACACCTTAAGCATCCTCCTAAGGTATAGTTCGGGGAACACGCCTAGAAAAGGTATAACTTTAGTTAAGGTATACCTAGAGTCTTAGCGCGCTAAGAGACAACGTTTTCGGGAAATCCAGCCCTGGTCACAACAGAGGATGTTGTGCTTATTGTGTTTAGAGTTTTGAAAATGTGACTACAGATTGGACAAAATGATGTTAGCAATTAAATATATTATTATTATTATTATTATTATTGAAATACATTATAGCATAGAAAACGTCATGTTGCAAAAAAAAAACAAAAAAAAAAACTGAATGCTGATCAACAATGTGTGAGATGAGATTTTTATTATTATGATTATTATTAGAATAAAATAAACACTACCTTGTTTTAATAGTGTTTTATATATGGATATAACTATGTGCATATATAACTATGACTATATATTGTGCGCAATCTGTCACGCCCACTAGAGCCTCATATAGGGCACACATGCGCTGAACACCTCTGAAGTAATCTAACCCTGGAACAGAAAATGCTCCGGAGCAGGTTATGTTCAGAGAATAAGCTGCTATGGCTACCTACCCTGAAAGTTACCTCCGTTTTTGGAACCGAAAGTTGAGGTTATCTGCTTATACCCGGGTATGTCACATAACCTGCTTTCTACACCCCTGCTCCTGAGCAGGTTAGCCGTGTAGCCTAAGTTACTATGGCAATGAAACTGGCTAAAAACCAATCCACCTTCTTGAGCCCGAAAAAACAGAGTTTGCTCAAACGTATCTGGGTAGCATCTGAAACGGACTTAATGCAACAGGCCATAATGCTAACAATTTTAGCAAGCTACAGACTGATATGCTGCTAAGTGTCTCACCCTAAAGCCTATTTCAATTTTTAATTTCAGGGTCCTCATGTTTTGGATAGTAGGACCTAATGGAACATTATAGTGCTATATATTTACTCCAAATATCTGACCTACATTTCAGGACATTTGAGAACTGGCGAGATAAGATTTCACTGCATCCATTTATTCTGACCAAAAGGTAAAATAACAAATGGTTTAAGTTCTTTTGATCACATGAACATTGCTTTCGTGTGGGTTTTTGGTCAGTAACTCAAAGGCACCAGTCACTGTGTATACTTCGACTACTGGGGGAAAGGAACCAAAGTCACTGTTTCCTCAGGTAAGACATTGCTGATATTTTCTGTTATTTTATTTTTATTTATTTTTGAAGATCAGGTAAGTAGTCTTGTCACAAAATGTCAGACGTATTTACAATTTTTACCTTGGTTAACAGTGGAAAGATGCGTCGGTAACCTTAACGCGTAAAACTTTCAGATTACAGAAAGTAACAGCCAATTAACGTATCAAACCGTGTCGCTTTGAGAACGTCGATCTAGACAAAGTATAGCCCATAGCCTGTGTAAATGTATTTGTGGTTATGGTATGGCTCTTATCATAAACTTTCCGGCTGTGACGGTGCCTTTGACTACTGGGGAAAGGGAACCGCGGTGACTGTAACATCAGGTATGAAGTTAGATTCGTTCATAAATTATTCGTTATGTATTGTTTTATTAACATATTAACTAATAAAGTATATTATTTTTTATTAACTTAGGCTATTAACAACACTTTTAGTCATAGAAAAATATCATGGATAATTTTGCAGCTATAGGTTCGCTTATATTAGTGGGGAAAAATCGTTTGTGTTTTTGTGCACTGAAGAAATTAAAAGTATCACTGTGCGATCGCTTTGACTACTGGGGAAAGGGAACCGCGGTGACTGTAACATCAGGTAAGAAGTTAGATTCGTTATTAAATTATTCGTTATGTAGCCTATTGTTTTATTAACATATTAACTAATAAAACATATTAATTTTTATTAGCTTATTAACAACACCTTTTAGTCATAGAAAAAAATATCATGGATAATGTGGCAATAAATTAATAAATGAGGTTGTATTAGTGTAAAAATCGTTTGTTTTTGTGCACTGAAGAAATTAAAAGTATCACTGTGACGCTGCCTTTGACTACTGGGGGAAAGGCACGTCGGTCACAGTGACATCTGGTAAGATTTATCTGTTAAATTTAATCTAATCTACTCTATAACGTTGGCACGTTTTAAATATAATAGTAGGCTAAATGTAAACTTACAGACCGCTGGTCCGTTTTGCAATAATAAACATTAGATTGAATTAAAAGGATGAATGGTCGAATCTGTGGGTTAGAATAATAAATGAAAGCGACTTGTTAAGCGGTTACATAGTTGCTATTTTTGTACAATGTCCCCGGGTAAAGTGTCAGTGTGACTATGCTTTTGACTACTGGGGGAAAGGAACCATGGTCACTGTCTCGTCAGGTAAGAAAAATACTCACCTACCAAATCAAAATCTGATTTAAGTACGATAAATGTGTGCGAAGTTAATTTGTCGAAAAACTGTTTTTACATTAAAGCAACATTTCAATGGCGATTTTCTTGTTCTGCGATTAGAGCAATTAAAGTCCGAACATTGGTCTGAAGTGTTTTGTTAGAAACGCAATTATGATTCACATTAATTATGAATAACTAAAATTCTAAATAATTAGATTTGTGCAATTAAATAAAACAAGAAATTGGCTACAGGTCGTTCAAAAGACTCTGAGCGTTGTATTTTTATACTGCTCTGTAACATTAAAAGAATATTGTGTAACTGGGCTTTCGACTACTGGGGAAGCGGCACCAAAGTCACCGTTACAAACAGTAAGATTTTATCATTAATTGCAAGGACGTTTGTATCGTAAAATAAGACAAAATTTCACGTGTGTTTTATTATTTCTTAATTTTTTATTATATATCTTTATTTGAGTTTTCTATCTTAATGTAGCTGTTGTCAAATGTAATTTCACTAGACAATTTAAAAGACCACATAATTTTATAATTTTGTTGTAGGCATAAAGCTGCTAAAAAAAAAAAAAAAAAAAAAAAAATCAATAACAGTAGTTATTCTTAAACGACTCCTTTCATTGTTCATTTTCTCGCTTGTGTTGCTTTAATCTGCTCAAATATTAGACACTGAAAACAGCCAGAGTATAAATAAAAGACTAAATAGTCTGCAACGTCTCTGGTCCGTTTAAACTTTTGGCATACAGCCACTAATATAACGCGTTATATTTTAAATTATTGATTACATCCCGATATTACTAAAATAATAATAATAATAATAATAAATGGCGTTGCTTACTGATTTAGAAAGTTGTCAATGCCTGAAGAGGGCAGATTTAAAAGAAGGTCTACTTTTAAATCTGAAAACTATTTAAGAATAATTGCAATTACAATGAAAATGAAAGAAAAACTTTTATCAGTGCAAGGGGTGTTTGTTTGCATTGTTTATTTACGCTATATGTTTTTGAATGATACTTTTTTCGTTTTTTATATGATTTCATAGTTCAATGTTATAAAATGCTATAGCCTACAAATTCAAATTCTCAAAAGGTTAGAATTTTCTTTCAAATTATTTTTTAATTTACACTAATACGAGAACTGTTTCAATTAAATCAAAATGAAGTCATTATGCAGTCATTATCCAGTGACAAATTAAAATGAGTTTAATAAACCTTTACCTATTACAGTATCTGAAAAAAAAAAAAAAAAAAATCCTCTAATTCGCGAGATTTTGTTTCATTACGCGGCCTACTAGTTCTTAAGACTGTCTTAAGAGTCTGATCAACTAGCAGTTAACCAACGGGTAATCAGTCTTACTTTTTGGATTCAAATTAGACCAACACCTGTTAAAATAATTTACTTAAAAAAGTTATGACCAGTCTTAAAGAGAGAGAGAGAGAGAGAGAGTAGCCTACATAGGACTCTGATGCATGCTCCTCGGTGTATGCTATTTCTTCTCACGTAAAATAATTTAATCTCAATCAGTAGTATATGTATTTTATTTTATTAGTTCATTTGACATATAGCTGTTTAATAAATAAGCAGTGCTGCATTTATTACGTTATAGGTCGTAGCCTATATATTGTCTGAGAAATATGTAATGTCTCTACAGCTCAACCATCTGCGCCGAAGTCAATCTTCGGCCTGTCTCAGTGTTCTTCTGATTCTGAGTTCCTCACCATCGGCTGCGTGACAAGAGGTTTCTCCCCTGCGGACTCGCTTACTTTCAACTGGAAGGATCCCGCTAAGAAAGACCTGTCTGATTTCGTGCAGTATCCAGCGTTCGGGAGTGACGGAGACTATACTAAATTCAGCCATCTGCGTGTGAAAAAAAGCGACTGGAAATCTCAAACCTCTTACACATGTAAAGCTTCAAATTCGGAAGGCACTCTAGAAGCTACTGTAACTCGACCAAGTAAGTCACATCTCTAAAATGTTAACGTTGTACATTGGACATTGTAGCTACTTCATGTGTCTCTCTTGCTGTTGGGTCAAGATTATGATGTTTCTTCGTAGAAGCTATGTTTGAATGGACATTTTAGCACACTCTTTGGTTGAATTGTTTAATACCAATGAACCTGCTGTTATATTTTTGTGTTTGTCAAGCAGTTGTCCTTTATCAAAATCTGATGAAAGCGAATGTTTACACTACAGAAAAACACATAATAGGCTTATGTTTTCAGAAATACTTTTTCTCTGACCTCATGCCAGGGAATACAACAGCATATGAGATTCTTCCTGTTTTAAAAAATAAAAAATAAATATGTAATAAAAAGTTATTTAAATATAAATAGGCTTTAACATTTAACATTGGCGTTCAAACTCAACTACAGGTGCATCCTATGTGCTTTGCTTAATAAAGCATTTTGCACTATTTTCTTGTGCTTTTCATGTCCTCTCCTCTCTGCTTTCTCCTGTATGTTGCCAGTCCCAGTGCCAGATCAGCCTGCAACTGTCTACTTAACAGCACCTACAAGAGCGGAGTTAAACAATGGAAACGCAACCTTCTTGTGTTTAGCACAGCAGTTTTCGCCTAAAACATACTCATTTAAGTGGTTTAAGGATGAAAAGCAGTTGACAAATGCGATAACCTATGAGGCAAGTGAGAAGAATGACTCAGGAACCTTATATAGCGCCACAAGCATTTTGCAAATCAGTGCCGAAGAATGGAAGACAGCCGCCAAAGTCAAGTGCGAGTTCGAGCTCAACAAAAGAAAAGAAGTCAGAGAGGCCGAATATACAGGTATGTTTGCAGTCAGTTGCACAGTCTGCCCTTTGTACATAGATCCTAATGAATGAATGAACTTCTAATTATAATTCACACAGAGATACATTCTTTTAAACTGATCCCAATTCACAGATCCAAATGTACACATTAAGTCATATTTTCTTTCTTCCTTCCTTGTAGCTAAATTGACACTGACACTGAAGCCACCAATTGAAAAAGAACTATTTGTCAATAATAAAGTTGTCTTGCAAGCTGTTGTTTCTGGAGATGGAAAAAAAGTAACCGAATCTTCAGTGTTGTGCAAAGTGATGAATGAGAATGTCAATCTGGAGACTGGAAGTGTCATCTTCTCTCAGGACATTTCACAGCATATTAAAATCCACAAATTCATAGTTGATATAAATAAATGGTTTAAGGGTGAAAATGTCACCTGCACCATCAGCGGCACAAACATCAAGCAGGAAATCCATTGTAATAAAGGAGGTAAGTCAGTTTAAATCTTTCAAATAACTGACTTTGTGGCTCAAATGTGCATTTATAGATGTTGAAAGGTTGGGAATAATTTTATTGCTTGCAAACCCTTTGAAATGCTTTTGCTGACAAAATGCTTAGACTGTCTTGATGCACTATTGCTATTCATTACAGTTTGATTCTTCTGTTTGTTTAATGAATCTTTATCACTTCCTCTAATTCAGATGAAAGTACACCCGATGTCACCATTTACAGACCTGATAGTAACAACGACACACGTCATGTCTCTCTGGTGTGTGAGGTCACAAGCCCTAAACTTGGCGATGTCTATATCATGTGGAAAGTGGGCGAAAAGGCTAGAGAGGCCACAACCAGTCTTCCTATTCATCGAAAGAACTCCACGTCAGTTCTCAGCATCCTAACAGTGACAAAACAAGAGTATGAAGACGACAAAACCACCATCACCTGCGCAGTCAAGCACGCCAAGAAGGAGAATATAAGCGGTCCATTACAAGTTACAACAAGCAAAAGTAAACAGTTAGAATGTAAAGATTATTGATAACTTTTATATGTTAATTTTTTTTCAGTGCTTATGCTCCCTGTTGCTCACTTGTCAGATTATGTTTCTTTGATGTTTTTTGTGCATTGTTCTGCCTACATCACTTTACTGCATGGGTCAAACTTCAAAGCCAAATTTCACTCAAAACTATGCTTAATTTGTTATTGCATGAAAATAAATATGAACAAAAACATAGTCACCGTAATACCATAACGTGAAAAATCAATAGTATTCAAGAGCAAAAAAATTATTCTGACCTGTGTGATTGTGATGTTTTTGTTAAAATTGCACATTTATGTTTTGTCCTGTGCTTACTGTACTGCTGTTAGTCTTTTCATGTCCTCTGATATAACAGTTTCATGTTTTATGTTTCAAATCCAAAATAATTCATTTTGGATTTACATTTATGTTGTTTTACAGTATTAAGCAATAAATCTCTGTGTTTGCAATTTTGCATGATTTAGTCCAGCTCTCATTATTATAATCAGAAACTTGCAATGCTTCACTGTCTGGTCCTGTTTTAACAGTATTTAGATAAATGAGAATATTTTGACTCTGCACATATATAGTACAGCCACTTATGTAATATTGACAGTAAATTTACAATCAATAAGGCATACAGATGTTTTGTTGTAAGGATGTATGATATTTTATGTGTATTTTATGTGTACTATTTTAAACGTATCAGTATTAGTTAGTGTCTGAGGTGAAGGGGGGGGGGGGGGGGGGGTATGCTTGAGCACATTGTATTGAGCAAGTGTATGGTATAATGCAGAAACAATGAGTATCAGATAACAATGTTACATGTTTGTCTCTTCTGTGTACATACTTAGCTGTGTGTGCAAATGAATGTATGTGAGTGCACATATGCAGTACATGTGGCCACCGTGTGCTTAATTATGCACTAACTAAAAGCCTAGTGAGACTCATTGGACTTTAAATTCAGCATGGGTGATTTATGCTTGCAGCTCTATAGACTGCATAATGTGCTTACTGTTCATATGCCCCATGTGCCTGTGTTTTCTTTTCCAGGGGGGCCACTTGAGCCAGAGAAGGGCTTTGCTCTGAACTGTAATAATGATGTTCTGGAGGAGGATGAGTTCAGAAGTCTCTGGTCTACTGCCACCTCATTCATCTTCCTCTTCCTCTTTTCTCTGACCTACAGCGCTGTACTCAGCCTCTTCAAGGTAACCCAAGTATCAATAAATAGAGCACATGATATTTAAATAAGATGCTATTACAGTTACATATATAACAACTTTACTTTGGATTGTATTATGTAATTAAAGTCTATTTATATTATTGTTTTGTTTTGTTTTGTTTTTCTAGATGAAGCAGTGATGATTTTTTCAAAAGAATTTCTGAAAACTCCAAGGTTTCTTATTATGTTGAATGTACATAATTTGTCTCTGTATGCACATATTTTTGAAGAAATTGACAAATATATACTAAATGTTCACACTCATCAATAAAGTCTTATTGTGTCTACTCTTTCAGGTTATCTAGATTATATTTCTTCAAATATTTTATCTCACAATTGACATTGACTTGTAGTTTCAGTAGATGTTTCAATGATAGGTCCTTCAGAACATACAATGTGAGAGTGTTACTAATATAAATATACATACACTGAAAAAAAAATGGTGAAACAATTTCCATTCTGAGATTGCTAGTAAATTCCACAATTAATTACAAAGAAATGGCAAGTCACAAACTGGATTTATTGTGAAATTTGAAGAAAGACTGAAATAGTATTTTCTTGAAAAACATATCTTAGTAGGCCTATTATTTAAAACTACATTTTTATGACTTAAGTGTTGATGTGTTTATTACTTATCAAAAAGTGTGTGTCATATCTCCAAAATATTTGTAATACATTTTTTAATTTTTTTAATTAAAACATTTGTTCTTTCAGTTGTTCTTAAATTAAGACTGATTCAAACTGCACACAAATGACATATTCCTAGAAAAGCTTTATTTTAGGGTACTACTGCAATGGAGATGTGTTTCGGTTGTTGTATTTGAATATTTTGTCTCTGGGGATTGAGAATCACCAAAGCAGACGAGCAGCTGCAAACTGTTGAGCACTCAAGGAAACGTTTTAATATCGCCAAACAATAATAAACTTAACAACCTATATGCAGTTTATAACAATTAAGCTTGATGAGCTACACAATTCAAAACAATTTGCACAATGTATTAAATGTATTCATTTAATTTAACAACAGCTTTATGTGTAGCCTAAACATTACTACTAATACTTAAAATTTACAAGAATTACATTTTGTGGTCCATTCAAAATTATGCCGCTTGAAACATTTGCCGAGAATTTGAAATGTTGCAAGAAAACTTTACAGTTATTTTAAGTAATTTTGCTTTGCTTATATGCAAATGTGGTGGGCTTGTTTACTTTGACTGAGTTCTCTCAAAGGAATTTCAGAATGTCAGAATTAGATCTTTTCGAGAGCATCTGTGTATTCAAGGTCTCTCTTTCTTCCTCTTTTTCACCTCACACCTGCTGAAGTGAAACTGTGTACATGTTTATGACTAACAATTCTTGGAAATGTTAAAATGTTTCAATTTAAATCCGAAGACTGCAACAATGAAATATTTATTAATTCTATACCATGGTTTATTTTACACTTTTGTTTGCTTACCGTTGTTGTTGTTTTTAACAATAATTCTGTCATAGCACTAGCACAGTCTGTCCAACTGGGATATATAGTTAATAGCACAATGACTGTCAAAATACTAACAATATAGTATTTACATTTAAATGAAGTATAACTCTAACTCTAACAATTGATGGCATTAAAAAAACTGCATTACTTGTCATGTTTCAGTTCTATCTGCTGTAAGGAACCCCCCATCGGCCCAAAAACGGAATCCGACGGCCTGGGCGAAGGTTAACGCGTGTATGCCTTTTCAGCTCCTCTGTGAAGTTCACTTAATTTCACTCGTTTAATCTGACTCCAATTTCAAATGATTTTTACTCTTAAGTCGTGTTTCCAATTAGAAGTTAATCATTGGTTATGCATTAATTTAGATATTTGATTATTCTGAGTATCTTTTACTTTCAATTATTAGTTCACTGCAGTCCCGGTATCGCTTTAGAAAAGTCACTTCGGCCGATTGAGTGCTTTCTCGGACACAAACTCGTCAGTTCTGACCTTAAACATTGGATGCAGGGTAAATATCTACCTTTAAGTCGGTCGCGCTCTGCTTACTCATAACAAAAAGCATAGTTTTTATATATTTACGAAAACTGCAACTTATTTAAGGCAGCGATAGTCAGAAATCGAAATGGACTTAATTGACGTGCCCTATGCTCCATCTATTAAACCTTCCGTATGATCTATCCTGAACACAGATTTGCGGTAATACCTTCGCTTTAATCTACTAGAAATAATGAATTAAGAATAATGCAGAATAAACCAAAAATAATATTTATTTGTCAAGTAAAAATGTATCATGCCAATTACATAGTTGGACAATTAGAAGCCAATTCAGAAATAATATATGCATAACATCAATTGCTCAAAGAGTAAGAAATGCACATACACACAGTGGTGGATTAGTGTTTTTAAGACACTTCCCCATCACTGTATGGGGGTTTCTGGTTCCAGAAGATCCCACATGACTGCTTTGCACTTTACCTTATATACCCAGACCAGAACAAAAGGATTGTAAATATTTACTACACCAACACCTGTTTTGGGGGAAGAGGACTGGGTTATCAGATCTCTTGAAGAGACAAAAGGAGGACAGAATTCTCCTTAGTTTTCAAACTTCCTCATAAAATAAGTGACTGCTGTGAAACTGAGACCATTTTACCAATCGCACTGAGACATTTAAAATGATACCAAACATGAAAGGGGAAAAAACAATAGATACACAAGTTACATTATACATCTTGAAGAACTTTCAGTGACTTGAGTTAGGGGGAAGGGAAGGAGGGTGTGTGTGTGTGGGGGGGGGGGGGGGGGTTGCATCCTGTAGATGTTGTGAGGGCAAGGTGTTGTCCTATGCTATTTCTTTAGATCTTCTCTCCAGATGAGTTTTAGTGCTTTATTGCAGGGCACTTGATCTCAGTTTTGTCTTAGCAGGAAAATCAAGTCTTACACTGCTTACAATAGGCAATATATAATCCATGTTTTTTATAATTCACTTTCCTTTTAATTTTTAACCATTCTACATTTTTGGTTGAGTGTTGAATGTGTGAGTTCTCTATCTAAAAGTGAAGGAGTCATTACTTTATAGAATGTACAGTAGAAAAAAGTAATAGAATTCCTCAGGGCTCACACTGGTCAAATGGGTCCCCTACGCAGAACTTCAATTGCTACATTGGTTGAGATTGCTTTGCGGGGAGTGGGGGGTTGATGGTGCCCCTTTGGTAGTTGGTGCCCTTTCGCAGACTGTAAAAAAAAAAAAAAAAAAAAAAAAAAAAAAAAAAAAAAACATACATGGCCTCTCCCCTACCTCTTCACGTAAATTATTCCTGTTCCTATTCAGGATTATTTGATGAATATAAAGTTCAAAAGAACAGCGTTTATCTGAAATGGAAAGCTTTTGTAACATTATCACTACCGTTCAAAAGGTTTTTTTTTTTTTTTTTTTTTTTAGAAATTAAATAAATTAATACTTTTATTCAGCAAGGATGCATTAAACTGATCAAAAGTGAAAGTAGAAATTTATAACGTTGCAAAAGCTTTCTGTTTCAGATGCTGTTATTTTGAACTTTCTATTCATCAAATAGGCTAATCCTGAAATAATGTACACAACTGTTTTTAACATCGATAATAATAATAAACGTTTCTTGAGCAA
This sequence comes from Hypophthalmichthys molitrix, assembly GCA_037950675.1. Taxonomy (NCBI): domain Eukaryota; kingdom Metazoa; phylum Chordata; class Actinopteri; order Cypriniformes; family Xenocyprididae; genus Hypophthalmichthys; species Hypophthalmichthys molitrix. The sequence continues at coordinate 28,082,069 of CM075494.1, read as the reverse complement.
ATCGGCATATTAAAATGATTTCTGAAGGATCATGTGACACTGAAGACTGGAGAAGTGATGCTGAAATTTCAGCTTTGACATCACAGGAATAAATTGCATAAATACTAATCAGTGATAATAAAACCGGGCATGATGGGAAATTAAGTACAATACTGAGTGGCAATAGTCTGGGGTGGAGTGCCCTCCAGTGGACAACCAGGGTACTCCAGCTGGTGATCGCGTTCTGTTGGTGTTTGTGTCTAGGTGAGAAAAGAACTGATGTAATTTCAATGTCATCATTGAATGCAACAAAAAAAAAAAAAAAAAAAAAAACATTTACTAGATAAGTTCATAATTATAGGCCCAAAGTTATTTTAAGCTTATAAAAAACATAATAACATGACAAATCAAAAAAGAACATGGCAACCCTAGTGAAAAATAAAAAGGCTATACTAAAATGTATTTGAAATACATTTATTTTATGTGAAGTATATAAATACAATGACATATTTATGTACTTAATATAAACACCCTTCAATTGTATTTTTGGTATACTTAATTAGTTTACTTAAAAATTTGCTAAATTGGAACTACCAATTTTGTACTTTATGCACTTTAGTTTTAGGTCCAACTAAACATGTACTTAAGTATATTTGATTGTGCTAAAGTGGAACTATTGCATACTTAGGTACTATTGTATACTTTAGGTACACTTTAAATATCTTGCATTTAAAGACTGATATTATACAGACATCATACAATCCTTATTAATACTGACATTAAAACACATTTAGGCTTAATATCAATAAATGTGCATTGTGCAATAAAGAAATACTCCAAATAAAGTTTAATTATAAAATTCATATCAGTCTCAAGCGATATGTCAGTAAATTTGTTAATGGATTTGTAGTATACTACTTAGTAATGAATATATCTATTTTAAATACATTTTGGTATATTTTTTCACTAGGGAATACAGGAGCACGAATGCTACTGCATACTGCATCCAGATTAATATCAAAGAGGCCAGTTTCAAAAGAAGTATGATTTTGGATTTATTTAAACATTACAGTGATAAAAAGTAAAAAATGGTTCTCTGAAATAAATAACTGTCCATAGAGGGTTTTTGTGATATCAATGTTACTTTAACAATGACATTTAAAATAAAAAATAAACACGACACAAGGCACTACTTGTTATAAGGGTGACCCCGAATAGTCGACGGTTCGAAGCTTCGATAGGAGCAGCCTGATTCGACTACCAATCTCACAGTCGAATCTTCGCAGAGGTGTTATGAGACGAGATATGGGGGGTGCTCAATATCTGATTTTACATAGACGTACCGGTTCTCTCCCAATAGGTTAATATACAGCCTATTATGATAATGCTGTAAATAAAAATGTTAAAAGAAAGAAGTTTTTAATAAATATTTTTAATGTGCGTGAATAAATCCAACCACCCCTGTGACAGATTATAGTTTCACTTTCCATGATCCGTGACCGACAGAGGAGCATCTTGTTGGCAGAGATTAAATCTTTAACAATGTCTTGGATAAGAAAGTGTAGAATTGGATGCACTTTGAAATAGTAAAAGATGATCCAAAAAACGTATATGCAAGTTGTGCCAGCAGCTCATGTCCTGCCACTCAACAACGACAAACATTGCGGCGCGCTTCTGCCGGCCAAGGTTAAGGGTTGAATAGTTGAATAGCGCGCTATTTGAAAAGACTCAAACGGACACGGGCAGATCGCGTGAAAGACTGGATTTTTATTTCGATCAGGTAGGGTACAAGTGATTTCAAAACATTTCAGCCGGTTCTAATTTGATTTTTGGATGCTGTGAATGTTTAGCGAAAAAGACCGCCACTCCAGTTTAGCGTTTATTGTCTCTGCAGTTAAAAAGACAAAGTTGACAATTCTGGCTATACTTTCGTTATTTTAATAATTTCTTTAATTTGTATTTATTTATTGATCACTCTGGGTTATCTAATTTAACTATTTGTGGCTTGTGTTTTGAATATATGTTCCCCTGCACTTCAGGCATTTTGCACTTGTGACTTGATTATGACCATTTCATTTTGAATTTTTATTATTATTTTTATTTATTAGAACGGTATATTCTGTTGTAATTCAATTCTGTAAATTAATTTTTTGATTGTTTTTCGGTACGTCGATGTTGCGCTGTAGATTAGTTAAAGCTTGCTGGCACAGGCAATTTAGCCGATTTAATTTGATTTGCCGACATATGAAATGCATATCTATCTGCAGTGTGGTCTTTATGCAGTTATTTATATATATATTTAAGGTTTATTGATCCAAAATGTTTTTATTCATTTTCTTCTCTATCTTTGTGTGATGTTTTGTACATTGTGGCTGTGAATGTTTATCCACATTGCCTTTCATTTCAGTTTAAAAAAGATAAAAAACATTGTCACTTCCGTCTATCACTTGAAAGGCAGTTTGGTCGCTTTATTAGAAAGTTGTTTCTCTGTGCTGTGTGTAAAAGAAAATAAAAGTTGTCTTAAGGCGCGGGTAGGCCGCTTACTTCATTTTCCGCGTCCCGCACCATCTCGTGCACAGCGAGCCTTTCAAAGCCTTTGAGCGCACAAGCCTTTCAAAGTATACTCCTTTGACCTTGAGGGGGTTTGTTATACAAATTCTTCTGCCTCAACATCTCCACAGGCCTCTTGTGGTTAAGGTAGCCTATTGTTAAGCAATGACATGCACTTAGTCCAATAAAAACAAACCTGGTCATCCACCTCAGTGTTCTTGAACTTCAGTTCTGAAAAATGTTTGGACATTTACAGAACTTGCCACACTAAGGCTGTCTCAAAACTACAAATGTACACTTTACAGCAATCACAGTAGAGTACAGTTCTCATTAAAATAAACGTGGATTGCCAAAGTAACACTTTGGATCTGTTTAGCTTTTCTCAAAAAGAGGCATGAGGGTAACTCCCTTTTCTTTTGAAAGTCTAACATCTCTTCACTCCTCTTCCATCCCGCTGTCCCTTTCCTTTTTGTTCATGTCTTCTTACAGTTTCTCCTCTTATTCTTTCCACTACACCAATGCCCTCCTCCACTTTACCCAGCTCTTCCCCCTCTCTTTTCCCCATACTCTTCATTTGCCCTCTCCTTTTCCTAAACTCTCTCCTCCTCTCCCCTCATCTCTTTCTGTTCCACTCTTCCTCACTACAAATAGTAGGGAATGTCCCGGGACCCATACAGACGTGGACAAAATTATTGGCACCCTTGATAATTATAATCAAAGATGACTGTAAAAATAAATCTGCATTGTTTATCCTTTTGATCTTTAATTCATAAAATTAGCAAAAATCTAACCTTTCATTGAAGGAAAAGAATTGAAAGTGGGGGAAAAGCACATTATGAAATAAACGTTTTTCTCCAAAACACGTTGGCCACAATTATTGGCACCCTTAGAATTTTTTATATTCACATTCATATTTACATTTTTTTTTAGCACATCAGGATGATTATGAACATGAAATTGTCCAGCCATGACTTCCTGTTCCACAGGAGTGTAAACATGAGAAAACACAAAGGCCCAATTTCCCTTAATCATTAATCACAATGAGTAAAACCAAAGAATATAGTTCTGATGTGCAGCAAAAGATTGTTGAGCTTCACAAAATAGAAAGTGGCTGTAAGAAAATAGCTAAAGCACTGAAAATCCCCATTTCCACTATCAGGGCAATAATTAAGAAGTTCCAATCAACTAAAGATGTTACAAATCTGCCTGGAAGAGGAAGTATGTCTATATCGTCCTAATGTGAAGTGAGGAGGAAAGTTTGAGTGGCCAAAGACTCTCCAAAGACCACAGCTGGAGAATTGCAGAGATTAGTTGAGTCTTGAGTCTCAGAAAGCCTAAAAAAAAATTATCAAACAGCACCTACATCCCCACAAGTTGTTCAGGAGGGTTTCAAGAAAAATCCACTGCTCTAATCCATAAACAATCTCCAGCATATTCAGTTGTCAAACACGACTGGAACTTCAAAAGGGACTGGCTTCTATGGTCAGATGAAACTAAAAAAAAGAGCTTTTTGGCAGAAAACCCAACAGATGGGTTTAGTGCACACATGGATAAAAAGTACCCCATGCCTGCGATTAAATATACTGCTGGATCTTTAATGTTGTGGGCCTATTTTTCTGCTGGAGGTCCTGGACATCTTGTTCAGATACATGGCATCATGGATCCTATCGAATACCAGCAGATAAAAAATCAAAACCTGACTGCTTCTGCTAGAAATCCAATAAAGAGCTGTGGTTGGATCTTCCATCAGGACAATGATCCAAAACAAACATCAAAACCAACACAAAAATGTGTCACTGAGCACAAAATGAAGCTTCTGCCATGACCATCCCAGTCCCATGACCTGAACCCTAAAGAAAATGAGTGGAGTGAATTGAAGAGAAGAAGCACCAACATGGAGCTGGGAATCTGAAGGATCTGGAGAGATCCTGCATGAAGGAATGGTCTCTGATCTCTTGTCAGGTGTTCTCCAACCTCATCAGACATTATAGAAGAAGACTCAGAGCTGTTATCTTAGCAAAAGGAGGTTGCAAAAAATATTGAATAAAAGGGTGCCAATAACTGTGGCCAATGTGTTTTGGAGAAAAACATTTATTTCATAATGTGATTTTTCCCCCACGTTCAATTCTTTTCCTTCAATGAATGTTGGATTTTTGTTAATTTTATGAATTAAAGATCAAAAGGATAAACAATGCAGATTTATTTTTACAGTCATCTTTTATCATATTTATCAAGGGTGCCAACAATTTTGTCCACGTCCGTATGTGACATCAGCTACAGTGAGTGCACTAGAATGCCCACCATTTTGGAGCGAGACAAAGTGATGTAAACATTTCACATGTGGGGATTATTATTACACCAGGGCTACCTACACCCCTGCATGGAGTTCTATTATCGACTTTGCTGTTCTATATCACTTTAAAGGGTTCTGTCAGGTGCATCATGTACAGAACCTTTTAGGGGATCATTTTATGATTTTTTATTTATTTATTTATTATTATTTATTCATTTTTATTTTAATACAATTTTATGAATTAAACAGCTTATAAACATACTTTATCACTAGAAAAAAAAATTGAAATAACCCATTAAACATGAAAGAATTATGCAATCATTTAAGACATTTCTCCTTATATAGCCTATCTTTTTGGATAAATGGTTCTTTAAAATTGAGTCAAGAACCTGCTCAGTACCCCAATGAATCTTTTTTTCTAAGAGTGTGGTGTGCATAATCAGCCCAGCATAATGTGACATCCATTGTGTTTAGCAGTTTGTGCCCTTTACTCTCCAGTGATATGTTGACAGAAGTCCCAGAACACTTGTCAAGTATAAAGTCACTTCATTTCATTGAAACATCTCTTAATTCTCTTGAATTAGTATATCTTAAATTAGTTCTCATGATTACGTTTAACCGTGAAACCAAGTTCATTTTTTAGTAGTATATAGTAGCATATATGGTATGACCAAACATGTCAAGCATTGAATAGAGCTCAATATCAGATGTGTCAGATATCAGACATTGGCCCAGTTGGAATAGGCTCCTAAAAAAAATATGGACAGATAGTCATCAAAAGCTAAACTGCATTAAATAGCATGGCTGGATTCAATTATAAGCAAACTATGAAATCACGAAATTAATTACAAACTGTTGTACAGAAGAAAGGAGAACTGCCATTGTCAGGAGGCAACAAATATTTTAATGTCCAGTTCTGTGACGCGCCAGTAGGCGGAGCTAAAAGGCAGTGGAATCACAGGAGCGTCTTCCGTCTTCCCCAACAGCATGTACTTTTGATGCGATTTTAATATTTCAGTGTCAGATTATGTAACTGACTAATTATTAAATGCATTTCTTCTTTTTTTGTATGCTGAATTTGTTGTTTTGTTGTTTGAAAGACTTTTACAATAATTTCCTGAAAAGTTTTAATATTCTCTCTTACGCTGCTTTATAAACACTAGAACTGGGACATTAGTTATTGTCTGGCTTTACACCACTGTGATAGCGACTACCACGATGATTTACTCGTGTACATAAACTCTAGGAGACCCGAGACTAAATGAAATAGCCTTTCTAGTCCATGAAACGGAGGAAAACAAAGGAAGGACTTAACATCAATCGAAAGTATTCAAAACATTCATTGAGAAAGACGAATTCAGTTGTTTTTGACTTTTTAGTTTGAGAAGAGTTTTCTTATGATAGTATTATAACGTATTATAACTCAAATTAATAACTTTATTAGCAATCAGACTTTTAGGGAGCATATAGACAGGCCTAAATGTTTTCAGGTCATGGTTTGGATCGTTGTGCAATACAGCGGACACAGTGATAAAAGCTATGACATAAATCTCAGTCCAAGTCAAAAAATTGATTAACCTTTTCATCCGTAATGGTCCACAGCTTAATATTGGCCACATTCCTAGTTTAAATAAATGTATGGCATAATAATGGCATTGCACATCTCAAATATGCCATTAAACATTTGAATTGCTTTACAAGAACCTGCAGCAGAAAGAAAAATGTGCTGCGTCCATCAAGAGGTTGTTGTAAAGCCTGAGGAGTATTTGAGGTGGCCTGTGTCACTGTGCATGGAGTGGCAGTGGCCACAGTGAAACATTTCACTTCATAAACTCGTTTCAATTAACAATGACCTCTTAAAGAAGTCCTCAACAAACATTTATAGTGTAGAATTTTCTTTATGGTGTAGATTATTATTATTATTATATTATTATTATTATTCATCCCCCCCCCCCCCCCCCCCCCTCCTTGTTTTCTATGTTACAGGGAAATGTACATGTGTAGTTAACAGAGTCAGGAGTAACGCATTACAAAAGTAATTATATTACAATAATATATTACTGTTTGCTGTAACGCAGTAATATAACACATTACTAATAAAATTTGGGTATATTATACTCGTTACAATCTCAGTAATGCACGTTACAACGACACATTTTTACTGGAAATTAAATGGTGTTAGTTTTATTTTTTACCAACACCGCAAGACATGCCTAATGTACACTCCTGTATGTCACTGTAATCGTCTTTACCTTAATTACAATCGTCATCCATCAAAACTTTAATAGCTACACTGGTTTTCTTTGTCCAACTGAGAGATGTAGTTTGCGTACACTGTTACTGATGCGGTTGGGTGTTTTGAGCCGCCGTTCAGTCTGTATTTCACACAGTGCCATGAGAAACGGCGTGGGCTGCTCCGAAACAATCGCAGAATATGCAGAGAGGTGGTGTTTGTTAATATTTAATTTAACATATTAATGAATTATATTAATATTTAAATTAATTTTAAGTTATCTCCAAAATGTTAAGTTATCTCAAAGCCCCCTCAGGAGGATCACTGGTCTACACAGTCACTATGCTATACTATGGATGTATAATGAGAAGCAATAAATTAAGTTTTAGCATTTTATGCCATCATACTTTTGTGGTTATTTTGGTTAACTCAAAAGTAACGCAAAAGTAGTGTAACACATTACAATCCAGAGACAGTAATACTGTAATGTAACTAATTACTTTCAAATGATAGTAACTGGTAATATATAATGTATTACTATGTGGAAGTAACATGCCCAACTCTGATAGTTAAAATGTAATAAATAAATAAAATGTTTGTTTTCTGAGCCTACCAGGATCTGAATAAATAGCACTCTTGTGAGAGGTTTGTTTTTGTTATGGACTGTCTCTCTGTGTGTACAGTGGCTGGGGCACAGTATTTCAGTCCACTACAAAAAGGTCAGAAGCATCTGTAAATTAATAATCACTAGCAGGGCTTGACATTAACTTTTTTGTTCACCAGCCACTGTGGCTAGTGGTTTTCCAAAGTTACTAGCCACTCAGCGCTTTCACTGGCCACAATTTTGCTGATTGGGGAATTACATTTTATATGATTAAAGTTGATATATAGCAAATTACCAATACAATAGTAAACAAAATAAACAGTTTTTTTTTCCAGATACAGTAGGTTTAATTAACATGTATATATTTATTTAACTGTTTGATTAACATTAATGACAGACATTTGACTATTGTATGTCAAATGTCGTGTATTTGACTATTCAGGCGCAAGGAGAACTGATCGCGCGAGACAGAGAGAGCGCGCGCGCGAGAGAGAGCGCTTATGTTGTGTGTCATTCAGCGCGATTCCGCCTTCACTAACTGCACGTTCATCGATAACGAATTGTGATTGAATTGTAATTTTGTGCTGCAACAAGCTTGGCTACCTTTGATTAGGCTGTAGGCTGAAATGATATTCAAAGTGGCTAGTGGGAGTGGCTGTCTTACCCGCCACAGCTGAAATCTACCAGCATTTGGCGGGTTGGCAAGTGTTAATGTCAAGCCCTGATCACTAGTGAATTCAACTGTTAAAATAACCTTATGCTTTTCTCCTCTATAGATGCTCACTGACATTTGATGTTCAACAATAGCCTTGTTATATATTTTGCATCAAACATATAATATTTACTTTGTTTAAACCACACTCTGCAAGCAAATGTAGGCTTGAACTTTAAAACCAGGATCTGACATAAGAATACCCTTATAAATGTTTATAGACAGAAAACTAATCATTATAGCACAACACGTTTAGTCTTACTGTCTGAATCTTGTTGTCTTGATTATATATAATATTCCAATATTGATCTATTTACTGCAGTGTGCAAAAAGTGTCTCACAGCAGCCACCGAGCGAACGCACAAAGTAATGTTATAACATCATTTTCAACACACTCAAATGTATCTAATAAGATAAACAGTGCTGTGCTAAAATACAGTGCTAAAATAGTGCCCCCTACCTTATAACAGTGAAAACATGGATAGCCGGAAAATTCAGTTAATGGCGGCGAGTAAAGTATAGATTTGAAGTAAATTCCTATGTTCACTACCAGTGGTCTAACCTACACAAAAATTCAGATATACTCCGAATTAGGAACATATCTGTTTTCTTTATAAATCAATATTTTCAAACAATGTAAGTTTATAAGACAGTAGCTTATTTAAAACTATGTGGGGAAAAAATGTAATTTTTAAGTACATCTCGATCAAAAGATTGAGTACAAGCCTAGTCCAAATATATTTAGACTTTTCTGTCAGTATAAGTCAAGTAAGTGCAATTTTAAGTATATTTCTGATAAGTACATAAAGTATATTTCTGAGATGTACATAAAAAGTAGACTGAAAGTATACTTTCTTATTTTTAGTTTAAAAGAAGTATACTAATAGGACACTTGAATAAATTTCTTTTTTGTAAGGATAGTTCTCTAGTGAGAGGTTTGTTTTTGTTATGGACTGTCTCTCTGTGTATGACAGTGGATGGGGCACAGTATTTCAGTCCACTACAAAAAGGTCTGTAAATGAATTATCATATAGTGAATCCGGCTGTTAAAATAACCTTATGCTTTTCTTCTCTAAAGATGCTCACTGACTTTTGGTGTTTAACAACAGCCTTGATATTTTATATATTTTGCATCAAACGTAATATTTACTTTGTGTAAAAACCACACTTTTCAAGTAACACCAGGATGTGACATATGAACAGCTCTTTTGTGAGAGGTTTGTTTTTGTTATGGACTGTCTCTCTGTGTATACGGGAGCTGGGGCACAGTATTTTAGTCCTCTACAAAAAGGTCTGAAGAATCTGTAAATTAATTATCACTATTAGTTAATCCATAATGTGCAACTCTGTTCCACCATCATTTTCACCTTAAGACTTCATACAGTAAATACAGGAAAATTAAAAAGAGCTTTTTTTTTTCACTTTCGAAAAAATGTTTGCGTGACCATGTACAGAATAACACCAACTGTCATCACAGTTCAGTTAATTATAGATCCTAAATGATATATAAATTAGAACAGAAATAAGAGATCTGTAATCATTTTGCTGTTCTTACAAAAAAAAAAAAAAAAAAATGAAGAAGAGCTTTATAATAGAGTTTGGGTCCAAAACTTCTCCATCTTATTCAACTTATTCAATAAATTTTAAGGGGCAAACCTCAATATGCACCTTTTTGTACAGCACTCTGCAACACATCTCTGTGTAATGTACTGCATGTCATGATTATAAATATTATAATAAGTGCATCCCATCTCCATTCACAATTACACTGTTACACTGTAAAAAAAATCTTTTGGCCAGAAAGGTTGTACGTACATTTTATTTATTTATTTATCTATTATTTATTTATTTGCATTTAACTTTTGATAATTTTATTGCTCAATAAAAGCTCCACATTTGCTTTTTTACATGTTGGATTATTTGTTGTTTGAAAGACTTTTACAATAATTTCCTGAAAAGTCTTAATATTCTCTCTTACGCTGCTTTATAGACACTAGAACTGAAACTAGTTATTGTCTGGCTTTACACCACTGTGATAACAACTACCACGACTACCACCATAGCCTTTCTAGTCCACGAAACATAGAGGAAAACAAAGGAAGGACAATCAAAAGTATTCAAAACATTCATTGAGAAAGACTTTTTGGTTTTTGACTTTTTAGTTTTAGAAATTTAAAAGATAGTTTTCTAATGATAGCATTTGATGAACGTATTATGACTCAAGTTAATAACTTTATCAGCAATCTGACTGAGGGAGCATATAGACAGGCCTAAATGTTTTCAGGGCAAACGTAAAGTAGAATTAATTATATGTTCTTTATTCTTTGTCTGGTTAATACAGTCTGCTATAGTTGACTGCTTATATTAACATTTCAAGTCTTCGAAGGAACGTTTAAAAAAATCTCAAGCGGTCCATAAATGAAATACAAGTATTTGATATGGTTTGGATCGTTGTGCAATACAGCGGACACAGTGATAAAAGCTATGACATAAATCTCAGTCCAAGTCAAAAAAATGTATTAACCTTTTCATCTGTAATGGTCCACAGCTTAATATTGGCCACATTCCTAGTTTAAATAAATGTATGGCATAATAATGGCATTGCACATCTCAAATATGCCATTAAACATTTGAATTGCTTTACAAGGTCCTGCAGCAGAAAGAAAAATGTGCTGCGTCCATCAAGAGGTTGTTGTAAAGCCTGAGGAGTATTTGAGGTGGCCTGTGTCACTGTGCATGGAGTGGCAGTGGCCACAGTGAAACATTTCACTTCATAAACTCATTTCAATTCACAATGACCTCTTAAAGAAGTCCTCAACAAACATTTATAGTGTAGAATTTTCTTTAGGGTATAGATTATTATTATTATTTTTATTATATATTAAAAAAAAAAAAAAAAAAAAAAGACCTTTAGTTTTATTTTTGAATTTATATCCACATTTCATAAACTCTTAAACTAGCTCTTTTGGGCATATTACTAAATAGTGCCATACTGACATATGAAAATTTAATGATCGCTAATCTTAAAGTCACATAAATGTTTGTTTTCTGCATATGGGAGCGTGAAGAAGTCAAGAATTTTTGGAAAGGTGAGAAAGAAACGATAGAAAAGATCCTTGATTTTAAGATTCCACTTTCACATACCTTTTTTTAAATTTCATTTATATCAATCAAGTTAAAAAAGAAAGAGTATGCTTTTATATATAAATATATGTATTCTTCAAGCAAAATGGCTTATTTCTTTAAATAATAATATTTGTGCACCAAGAATAGGACGTTGTCTAAAAGAAATAGTAACAAATACATCAAATGGATAAGATAACTTATATTTTAAGGGATAAATATACTTGAGTTTGGGGACCTTTCAGATTGTTTTTAAAACATGGTGAAGTTGGAAAGGTGTTAATGGAAGACTAAGAACAGAGGTGGTATTGAATATCAATGTAAAATACTGAGAAGCATTTTTTGCCCCTTGTTTTCTATGTTACAGGGAAATGTAGGCCGACACGTGTATAGTTAAAATGTAATAAAAAATGTTTGTTGTCTGAGCCTACCAGCTTTCTTGTGAGAGGTTTGTTTTTGTTACGGACTGTCTCACTGTGTTTATGGGGGTACACAGTAGTTCAGTCCTCTACAAAAAAGTCAGAAGCTTCTGTAAATAATGAATCCAGCTGTTCAAATAACCTTATGCTTTTCTCCTAGATGTTCACTGACATTTGGTGTTCGACAATAGCCTGGTTATATATTTTGTATACTTTAATACCAGGATCTGACATAAGAATACCCTTACAAAATATAAGTATACTTCAAATTCATTTTATTAAGTATACTTAAGTAAAGCTCAAGTATATTTTTAAGTATACTTTATGTAAGTATATGAATATCAATATACTAGAAGAAGTACACTTGTAAGTGTACTGTTTTAATACTACTTGGGACTAAATTGGCCCACTTTTTAGGGTATAAAAGTATACTTTAAGCGTAACAGTAAACTTTGAGTACACACATTTATAATACATTTGTTTGTAGTGCAACTATACTACAAGTGAATTATATATACTGATAGTTTACTTGTAGCACATACTTGTAGCACATTTTTTAGTTTATGAAAGAACACTTTGAAGTATACTCTCACTAGTAGTTTTATACTGCAAGTATTGCAAGTTTTCTTTAATTGAACATAACATCATACTTAGTTTACCATTTATATAGCCTATTACATTATCCCAAATGTTTATAGACAGAAAACAGTGCTGCGTTACCCCACGGAAGAAGCAGAAGCGGCAATAATAAAAGTTCCACTGCTCTGGAAGTGTGCGTCGCATTCATCTCTCATTAGCAATCGCTCCAGCAGCCTCGTTCAGCTCTCACAGCAAACCGATCGAACTCAGCCATTTTGAAGGACATCTCAATTCTCTAATTGCACTGTGAGGAGGTGAGGAAAGAGGATTGAGGAAGCTTCCTGAGTTGTCATGAGCGAGGACACACAGGTGTATCCTTTGCGTAAGTCTTTCTCGTCAAGAAACCTGATGCACGTTCTCCTCCCCCTTCACATCTGTCACAATAATTTAAATGTATTCTTTATTTTTGCAGTTTAAATAAACTTTACATCTCACATATTTCAACAGGGCATCTTGCATTATTAATATTATGAATTTTTCAAATAACCAAACTTTAACAACAAGAGGGCAGATCCCTTGAGCGCAGCTGATGAAGCTTTTAAGTGACACTTGAGTGATCAAGAACATTCCAATATACAAATAACATTTCCTTTGATTCCTCCATCCTCATTTTCTTTCCATGCATCCTCCACATCCTATGGGGGTGGAGCTGAGACATGAGGAAAGAAAGCGAGGAAAGGAAATGAGGGTGCACAAATAAGAAATGAGAAGCACCCAGTGAGTGTTTAGGGTGCCATTTGGTGCAGGGCTCTTCTCTCGCTTGTTTCTGCTTCTTCTTTACCTGTGTTTTGACCCCGGGATTCTGTACTCTTTCAGAAGATGCGTAATAGTGCCCCCTACCTTATAACAGTGAAAACATGGATAGCCGGAAAATGCAGTCAATGGCGGCGTGTAAAGTATAGATTTGAAGTAAATTCCTATGTTCACTACCAGTGGTCTAGCCTACACAAAAATTCAGATACTCAGAATTAAAAACATATCTTTTTTCTTTATAAATCAATATTTTCAAACAATGTAAATTTATAAGACAGTAGCTTGTTTAAAACTATGTGGGGGAAAAATGTAATAGGCTACTCAATCAAAAGATTAAACACAACTAGAAGCCAAGTGTACTTAGAATACTTTTAAGTTTCGATCAAAAGATTGAGTACAAGTAGCTTAGTCCAAATATACTTAGACTTTTCTGTCAGTATAAGTCAAGTAAGTGCAATTTTAAGTATATTTCTGATAAGTACATAAAGTATATTTCTGAGATGTACATAAAAATTTGACTGAAAGTATACTTTCTTATTTTTAGTTTAAAAGAAGTATACTAATAGGACACTTGAATAAACTTCTTTTGTGTAAGGATAGTTCTCTAGTGAGAGGTTTGTTTTTGTTATGGACTGTCTCTCTGTGTATACGGGAGCTATGGCACAGTATTTCAGTCCACTACAAAAAGGTCTGTAGAATCTGTAAATGAATTATCACTATTAGTCAATCCATAATGTGCAACTTAATCAGATTTTCTCTATTCCACCATCATTTTCCCCTTTAAAAAGAGTGCTTTAAAAATTAAAATTAAAAAGAGTGCTTTTTTTTTCATTTTCGAACAAATTATTGCGTGACCATGTACAGAATAACACCAACTGTCATCACAGTTCAGTTAATTATAGATCCTAAATGATATATAAATTAGAACAGAAATAAAGAGATCTGTAATCATTTTGCTGTTCATACAAAAACATACAACACATCTCTGTGTAATGTACTGCATGTCATGACTCATAAATATTATAATAATTGTTAATTGTTAATAAGTGCATCCCATCTCCATTTACAATTACACTGTTACTCTGTTAAATCTTTTGGCCAGAAAGGTAGTACGTACATTTTATTTATTTATCTATTATTTATTTATTTGCATTTAACTTTTGATAATTTTATTGCTCAATAAAAGCTCCACATTTGCTTTTTTGCATGTTGGATTATTTGTTGTTTGAAAGACTTTTACAATAATTTCCTGAAAAGTCTTAATATTCTTTCTTACGCTGCTTTATAGACACTAGAACTGAAACTAGTTATTGTCTGGCTTTACACCACTGTGATAACTACAACCACAATGATTTACACATGTACATAAACTCTAGGAGACCCGAGACTAAATGAAATAGCAGAGAGGAAACCAAAGGAAGGACGTAACATAAACTGAAAGCTTTTGAAACATTTATTGAGCAAGACAAAATACACTGGTTTTACTTTTTAGTTTTAGAAAGTTTAAAGATAGTTTTCTTATTATAGTAGGAAGGTATGACTCATGCTAATAGCTTTATTAGCAATCTGACTTTCAGGGAGCAATATTTAGCCTCTTATAGAATACAGGCGTAAATGTATTGAAGTCATTGGTGAAAAGTTAAATATAGAATTTAGTAATTACTATATGTTGTTTATTCTTTGTCTGGTTAATACAGTCTACTATATAGTCGACTGTGCTTATGTAAACATTTCAAGTCTTATGAAGAAACGTTTAAAAAAGTCTCAAGATAGCAAAGGAAATGAAACATGAGGCTATTTGATGTGGTTTGGATCATTGTGCAATACAGCGGATACAGTGTGGCACAATGTATAAAGGCAATAAACCTTTAATAAGTCTTATTCCTGGATTTTCTTTGTACGTTTGTTTACTATGGGGTCACATCATAAAGAACCTTTTCATGAATGGTTCTACAAAGAACCTAATAAAGTGACATGAAGAACTGTTAGAGGTTCTTTTAAAAACCTTTCAGTGAAAAGTGAATCTTCAGTTCCAGTCAAAAAACTTTTCAATGGTTCACAGCTTAATCTTGGCTACATTTCCAGTTAAAATAAATTTATGGCATAATAATGGCATTGCACATATTAAATATGCCTTTAAACATTTTAATTGCTATACAAAAAACTGCAGCAGAAAGGAAAATGCACTGCATCCAAGAGATTGTTGTAAAGCCTGTTGCATGAGGAGTATTTGAGTTGGCATGTGTCACTGTGCATGGAGTGGCCACAGTGAAATAAACCCCTTACAATTAACAATGGAGGTCATTAAAGAAGTCCTCAACAAACATAATGCAGAATTTTCTTCATGGTGTAGATTATTATTATTGCTATTTTTATTATTATTATTATTATTATTAGGGATGCACCGATTTTTTAAGGACCAAGTACGAGTACCGATACTTTTTTCTAGTACTTGCCGATACGGATACCGATGCCTATACATTTATTAATTTCTCTCTCTCTTTCTCTCTCTTTTTTTTTTTTTTTTTTTTGGTGATGTTGCAGTTTTCCAAGCACAACACAGTGAGACTAATGAATGCAGGACAGCTTCTTCATTATTACTCTAATGAAAAATGTAATAATTTTTATGTGCTTGTCACAAACTTAAAGAACAAAATTTTCAGCGTCCAATAACCTTCAAAGGGCATAATTACCAATATAATTGTTATATAAAAAGAAATTTACAAATAAATTACAAACAATACAACAAATACTATAGAGATACAAATTAAATAAACTTGTTTATCAGATACAGTAAGTTTATTTACCATGTATAAATTTATTTAACATATTTTGTTGTTTTATTAACATTAATGACAAATATAGGCTACGGTCCCTTTAAGACCGAATCTATGGATACTGACACATATCCTGTTTTCACCCGAATGTTTACGTCCACTTAAGCCATAACCGACTGTATTTACATGAGATACTCCACACGATGGACATTTTGACAACTATGTGTGCATTTGGCCATTCAGGCGCAAGGAGAACTGATCGCGCGCTGTCTGGGATCGCGCGCAAGAAAGAGAGAGTGCGCGTGCGAGAGAGAGAGAGAGAGAGAGAGAGAGAGAGAGAGCGCTTCTGGTCTGTCATTCAGCGCGATTCCGCCGATCCCGCCTTCACTAATCGATAACGAATTGTGATTGAAAGCATGCAGTTGGCAATGTGTGTGTTGTCATCATTAATTTTGAAGTATTTCCACACCTCTGAGGCTGACATTGTTTGTGCTGCTGCCGCCGGTGTATCTCTGCATGGGAAATTCTGTCAGTTATGTCACGTGAGGTATCGGTCTTTAGTATCGGGGGTATTTTTACGAGTACGAGTACAAGTACATGAGCTTGGTATCGGCCATACCGATACTGGTATCGGTATTGGTGCATCCCTAATTATTATTATTTATTTAAGAAAAAAACTGAAGTTTTATTTTTGAATTTATACCCACATTTCATAAACACTTAAACTCACTGACCTTTAGTGTTTAACAATAGTCTTGATATTTTACATATTTTGCATCTAACATATAATATTTACTTTGTGTAAAACCACGCTGTGCAAGTAAATGTGGACTTTAACGCCAGGATGTGACATGAACAGCTCTCTTGTGAGAGGTTTGTTTTTGTTATGGACTGTGTCTCTGTGTATCTGGGTGGGGGGTACACAGTGTTTCAGTCCACTACAAAAAGGTCAGAAGCATCTGTAAATTAATTATCACTATAGTACACCCAATTCTGTCAGGACAACTATCGTCAAATATAATAGATAATTGCTTAGAGTTTGTATTGGCAGTACGGTTCTGTTCTGGGCAAGAACTCCCTGCGCATTCATGCAGCATAGTATGGATAAGAGCAGGGAGAGCAGCAATAACCCGCTTAGGGTAAACAGAACAGAAACAACAAATGCAGATATCATTAATGTCAATAATTTACCATGTACCCATACTTCAAGAATTGAAGGGGAATCCAGGGGAATCATAAGGCCAAATTCTGACTGACGAGAGGAGGAGCTGGGGATGGAGGAGGGTAATTAGCTCCTGAGAAATGCGACAGCTACTGATAATACTAAGGAGCTTATATATGGATGCTGTGATAGGTGTCGTATTCCTATAGGTAGACATTAGTCACCTGGGAGTCAGCTGATGTGAGCTTGACTGACGTGACCTGCCAGAACTGACGCTAACGCTTGATAATGTGTTTCTCTATTCCATCATCATTTTTCACCTTAAGACTTTATACAGAGAATCTACAAGAACATGAAAAAAAAAAAACTGTATTTATTATGTGACCATGTACAGCACCAACTGTTCACAGTTCAATTAATTATAGATCCTAAATGATATATAAATTCTGAAATAGAACAGAAATAAAAATATCTGTAATCATTTTACTCTTCTTACAAAAAAATTAAATTGATATAATAAGGCTTTATAATAAAGTTTGGGTCCAAATCTTTTCAATCTTGTACAACAATGTTAAGGGGCAAACCTCAATATAATATGATCTATGTATGGAGATGCATAGAGAGCCAGTGTTGTGCTGAATTTTCCTTTTTGTACAGTTCCTTTTTGTTATGAATATTATTGCACTGAATGTATTTTGATGCCTCTTTCCCTAATATGCCATCATTATTATTTTCCTGCTATATACCTTTTTCAGTTTCTCTAAAACCTTCACATCTTCATTCACAATTACATTATTACACTTTTTTTAATTTATTTAGTAAACTAAATTTACTGTATTTATCCAGTTGATTTGTCCAATGTATTTACAGTGACAACATAAAAAAAAGTTATCTCAACTTTTGTAAAGTTAGTAAAATTCAAAAAAGCCCATGCAAAAAAAGAAACAAAATGTATTTTTTGCACACAGAACCATCATGCAGGAACATAATTTAGCTGAGTAAATAAGGAGATCGTTCTGTTGATAATCTGAGAGCTGTTAGTTTTTAAAATCCAATCTTTATGTTGTATATATGCTTTATCTATCTTGTGACATCAGAACTAAAATTGCTAACTGGCTGTTTACATAATATATTTTTAACAGATCGGATAGATTCTTCCCACTAATATGCAGGTGTTTCCTGGTGATACTGTCAGAATCAAACCTCAGAGCTCCCGAATGAACTGTTAAAATAACCTTATGCTTTTCTTCTCTATAAGCTCACTGACATTTGGTGTTTAACAATAGCCTTTTTTATTTGATATATTTTTGCATCAAGCATATAATAATAACTTTTTTTAAACCGCTCTGCAAGTAATTGTGGACTAGTACTTAAATGAGCACTGTCACGAGTGGCTGTATAAGCATGCGCACGAAAACGAATAGGTCAATTAAAACAGTCTTTGATCCAATACTCCACAGAATACAAAGAATCACAGGGGAAACCATCCACAGAACCAAGACGAGACCGGACAAAGAACTGAACAAAATAGGGAGTAAATATACACAGGATAAATGAGTTAATTGAACAACAGGTAAATGGAATAATAATCTAGGGAACAAACACTAGGAAACTGGGGCTGTATCCAAAAACTTAAAAATGCTGCCTTCGGAGGACGCATTCCAAGGTAGGAACCCACGTACAAGGCAACGTTCTTGTGACCTTGCGCAACGTTCCCTAAAAGTTCTCTAAAGGTGACGAAAATTTCGAAACTTTACAGAACATTAGGGACGTTCCTAAAACATCCTCTTTTGGTAATGAAAGTGCTGCAGTTCAAGGTTCCTTATATGACTTTAGGGGGACGTTCCATTTTGGTTATTTTATGGTCACATAAGAACGTTACAAAGAGGACATTTGGGACATTAACAGAACGTTCCCACACAGTCCTCTGTTGGTCATTTAATAACGTTTCCAATATGACTTCTGTTTTGGTTATTTTATGGTCACACGAGAATGTTACAAAGAGGACATTTGGGAAGTTAACAGAACGTCCTGTAGTAATAGTCCCCTAAACATTCCCAGAACGTCCCGAATGTTCCCTGATGGTCCACCAAATAATGTCCCCCAAACCTTAAAAGAACTCCACATCGTGACTCTCTGAACATTCTGGTAGTGTTACCAGGTGACAGGTTAGATGTTAATGTTTTATAGAAAATAATAAAATTTGAAGTCACCGTTATGGAGGTGAGCATTTGCTTTAGATGGGCTCTTGATTCTTGACATTTTAACGGTAAATTTTTGTTCTGGCTGCTTTAACTGTTTATAAAACATGCTTGTTACAGCAAAAATTGCAAGAGAAATTCTGATCAAATAAATCAGGGCCAGTGCATCCATGCTGAGGGTCCCCTCGGTCAGGGAAAAGAACAGCTGGCAGTGAGCAGTGAGCGGCAGTGATGTCGGCCGCACGATTGAGCTCACCTGGAATGTATATGGCACACAGTGACCTGAGCCACTGCTGACTCCAGAGGAGGAGATGGCAGGCGAGTTGTGACATGCGACGAGAGCATAGACCACCTTGATGTTTGATGTACGCCGCAGTCAATGTGTTGTCCGTCCAGACCAGTACATGTCTGCCATGTAGCAGTGGTCGAAACCGGTGCAGGTCTGTGTCGAGGTAAAATCGAGACGCGTCCTTCAGGTCAGTCGTTGCAAACCAATCCTGGGGGACATAAGGGTGCGTTTCTGCACGAGCATCTTGAACGGGAGCTTGTAAAGGGCCCGATTCGAGACACGCAGATCCAAGATTGGCCGTAACCCACCGCTATCTCGGGTATGATGAAGCATGGGCTGTAAAATCCTGACTTCATCTCATCCTTGAACGCACACTTCCTGCCTGTGGTGAAAGAATAGAGGCTGGGAAAGAGGAAGCAGTGCATCGCTCACTGCCCATGCACACCCTATGGCCGGAGAATGAGGTAACCGTTCTTTCTGAGAATTTGGGTACCGCTGGCAATGGGGCAGTGGCGAAACAGCCAAAGTAAGATTCTCCACCTGGCCCTCCTCCAGGGGAAGGTGCATTCACCAGCTCTGAGAAAGAGCAGTCCCCTACAACTCCGGGTCACCCGTCTCAAGGCTGCCCCACCAACTGTTTAGGTTTTAACGGTGGCCTGAGGGTCAAGGGTAGTGAGAGAGAAAGAACTCTGAACAGCTTTTGTGTTGCCATTCTACTTCCTTCTTCTTCTTTTGTTTAATACCGATTTACATAACCTACCTTTTACTACCTACCTGTTTAATACCGATTTACACAACCTATGGTGGTTGTACAATCATTTTTTCAATCTTTTAATTTAATAAGTAATCTTTATTCACTGAGAATAAGAATTATATTGTTTATTTTATTTAATAAGATATCACATATGTATTTTATTATAGAAATTATAGAAAATGTCGTTATAAAAAAATTATATATATGTATAACGTATATAACTGTAATTATATAACAAATTTAGTTGCATTAATATAACAATATTAATTATTTAACACACTTCTGAATACCTCTTAAGCAAACTAACCCTGTAACATAACCTGCTCCTGTAATTAAACAATGCAATTTTAATTTTTAAAATCTCCATTTAGAAAATCTAGGCCATATGCCAAACACTCAAAAGTGTCAATCCACCCCTTAATAATAATACAGGATAAACCAAGCCTGTGGGAAGGAAAAAAGTAAAGAGTCACTGGACCACAGTCCCACAATCATAAAAACCTCAAGCCACCATGCAGTGAAGAAAGAGAAAGACCCAGATGACCCCGGAGGGCAGGCGTTCCCACACAGGCTGGCTCCTGAAACACAGAAAAAGGAATCAAAACTTTAAACAATCACAAAATAAACCTCAGTGGTTGGCATAACTTTAATTCAGGTTTTAAAACATACATTTAGCCTAATTAAAAAAAAAAAAAAAAAACAGTATTTCAACACAAAACCAATTTATTTATTATAAATAACAAAAATACACAATAAGCAAAACCGCAGGGCCCATCCTAGTGAAAAAAAACCTATACCATAATGTATTTAAAATACATTTATTTCATACTAAGTATACTACAAATCCATTAACATATTTACTCACATATCGCTTGAAACTTACTGATATAAATATTATTTATCAAATACTTATTTTCTTTGTTAATTTTACTAATTTTAACTTAGTAAGGCAGAGTGTACTTAATTCCATATATGAAATTTACTTTAAAAAAAATATGTGTGCAAAAACTTGACAAAGAAAAATTACGTAAATTTTACTTATTGTTTTTTTCAGTGTATTCGATATGGTGCTTCAGGGTCACAACACTGGACAAAAAGGGTGTGGAGTCAGGAAGTAATGCATACCTGACCTTGGGCTATTTATAAGGAAAAAACAAATACATATGCCCTGCCCTGTACCCCATTCTTATTTACTCACAGTCACACCTGGATCAAACCTTGATAGAAAATGTTTATACCGAGCTTTGTGAGGCTGCTGAACCTGGATTTATATGGACTTGTCAGTTCTAAACCTACTATGAAACTCAGAGTTTGTTCAACTAGCTTCATGCAACAGGACTCAGATATGTCAGATTCAACAACGAATCTTTTTCAGATTAACTATTATAGCAATAGCACACTGGCATGTTACAGCAAGTTCCAGCAAACATGGTAAACTTTCCTTTTACACATTTAAGTGAAATGAACGCAATTAAAGTTGTGATAAAATGTTTAAGAACTCATCTTTATTAAATAAATTAAACAAGCAGCAGAAATAACTTTTTTGAGCGATACAATTTACAGTATGTACATGTAGCCTATAAAATGGTTTCGTTTCTAATTGTAGGGTCCTCATGTTTTCGATAAAATGCAACATTAGCGCTGCAAATCATGTTTCTGACAGTTGAGAACAATAGAAAGGCGAGAGAAGATTTTACTGCATCCATTACTCCTGACCGAAAAGTAGAATAACAAATGTTAGGTTGAAGTTCTTTTGATCACATGAACATCACTGCTTCGAATGGGCTTTTTGGTCAGTAACTCAAAGGCACCAGTCACTGTGTATACTTCGACTACTGGGGGAAAGGCACCAAAGTCACCGTTTCCTCAGGTAAGATATTGCTGACATTTTCTGTTATTTTATTTTTATTTATTTTTGAAGATCAGGTAAGTAGTCTTGTCACAAAATTTCAGACGTATTTGCAATTTTTACCTTGGTTAACAGTGGAAAGATGCGTCTGTAACCTTAACGCGTAAAACTTTCAGATTACAGAAAGTGCGAACTAACGTATCAAACCGTGTCGCTTTGAGAACGTCGATCTAGACAAAGTATAGCCCATAGCCTGTGTAAATGTATTTGTGGTTATGGTATGGCTCTTATCATAAACTTTCCGGCTGTGACGGTGCCTTTGACTACTGGGGAAAGGGAACCGCGGTGACTGTAACATCAGGTAAGAAGTTAGATTCGTTCATAAATGATTCGTTATGTATTGTTTTATTAACATATGAACTAATAAAGCATATTAATTTTTATTAACTTAGGCTATTAACAACACTTTTTAGGCATAGAAATATCATGGATAATGTTGCAATAAATTAATAAATCAGGCTGCAGCTATAGGTTCGCTTATATTAGTGGGGGAAAAATCGTTTGTGTTTTTGTGCACTGAAGAAATTAAAAGTATCACTGTGCGATCGCTTTGACTACTGGGGAAAGGGAACCGCGGTGACTGTAACATCAGGTAAGAAGTTAGATTCGTTAATAAATTATTCGTTATGTAGCCTATTGTTTTATTGACATATTAACTAATAAAACATATTCATTTTTATTAGCTTATTAACAACACCGTTTAATCATAGAAAAAAAATATCATGGATAATGTGGCAATAAATTAATAAATGAGGTTGTATTAGTGTAAAAATCGTTTGTGTTTTTGTGCACTGAAGAAATTAAAAGTATCACTGTGACGCTGCCTTTGACTACTGGGGGAAAGGCACGTCGGTCACAGTGACATCTGGTAAGATGTTAAATTTAATCTAATCTACTCTATAACGTTGGCACGTTTTAAATATAATAGTAGGCTAAATGTAAACTTACAGACCGCTGGTCCGTTTTGCAAGAATAAACATTAGATTGAATTAAAAGGATGAATGGTCGAATCTGTGGGTTAGAATAATAAATGAAAGCGACTTGTTAAGCGGTTACATAGTTGCTATTTTTGTACAATGTCCCCGGGTAAAGTGTCAGTGTGACGATGCTTTTGGCTACTGGGGCAAAGGAACCATGGTCACTGTCTCGTCAGGTAAGAAAAATACTCACCTACCAAATCAAAATCTGATTTAAGTACGATAAATGTGTGCGAAGTTAATTTGTCGAAAAACTGTTTTTACATTAAAGCAACATTTCAATGGCGATTTTCTTGTTCTGCGATTAGAGCAAATAAAGTCCGAACATTGGTCTGAAGTGTTTTGTTAGAAACGCAATTATGATTCACATTAATTATGAATAACTAAAATTCTAAATAATTAGATTCGTGCATTCAAATAAAACAAGAAATTGGCTACAGGTCGTTCAACAGACTCTGAGCGTTGTATTTTTATACTGCTCTGTAACATTAAAGAATATTGTGTAACTGGGCTTTCGACTACTGGGGAAGCGGCACCAAAGTCACCGTTACAAACAGTAAGATTTTATCATTAATTGCTTGGACATTTGTATCGTAAAATAAGACAAACTGTTATTATTTATTTATTTCTATTATATTTTTAATAGAGTTGTTAGAGTTTTCTATTGCAAATTGTCTCCATTTAGCTGTTGTCAAATGTATGCAATTTCACTAAAAGGCTACATAATTTTATAATATTGTTCAGCTGCTACAAACGAACAAAAATCAACAACAGTAGTTATTCTTAAACGACTCCTTTCATTGTTCATTTTCTCGCATGTGTTGCTTTAATCTGCTCAAATATTAGACACTGAAAACAGCCAGAGTATAAATAAAAGACTAAATAGACTAACTAAACTGCAACGTCTCTGGTGCGTTAAAACTTTCTGCACTGATACTGCTACTAATATAACGCGTTATGTTTTAAATTGTTGATTGCATCTCGATATTATTTGTATTAAATAATAATAATAATAAGAATAAGAATATCTTAAACTGGCGTAGCTTACTTATTTCTTACTTGTTTCTGTCAATGTCTAAAGAGGACAATTAAAGATTTAAAAGAAAGTCTTTGGCGGAAACACAGCAGCCACTCTTCAAGAAATAATTGCAAGCACAATGAAAATAAAAGAAGAAAAGGAAGAAAAAAAAGGAACTTTTAGAAGTGCGAGTGCGATTTTTAAATTGGGCTATTTATTTTTAATAATCTTTTTTTAATATGATTTCATAGTTCCAAGTTACAAATTGATTTCTCTAAAGATTCTCGAAAGGTTGGGATTTTCATTCAATTTATTTTTAATTTACACTTTATAAGTTACGAGAACTGAAGTCATTATGTAGTCATAATAAATGAAAATTAGTTTAAATAATCCTTTATTAATTGTAACATTTACACTGTTAAAAATAAAGGTTCTTTAAATGACATTGTCGTTGAAGGTTCCATGAAGAACCTTTAAACATCCATGGAACCTTTCCATTTCCATTTCCATTTTTTTTTTTTTTTTTTTCCTGAAAACTCTTCACTGAAAGGTTCTTTGAAAAACTCAAAATGTTTCTTCTATGGCATCACATTCCCTCTTGAAACCTTTATTTTTAAGAGTGTAAGAAAAATTAAATGTTTCCCCTAATTCGCGAGATTTTAGCCTATGTTTTACGCGGCCGAATAGATCTTAAGACGGAGACTAACTAGCAGTTAACCAATGGGTAGCTAATCAGTCTTACTTTTTTAATTCAAATTAGACCAATCTACTTGTTAAAGTAATTTAGTTAAAAAGTTATGACCAGTTTTAAAGAAGAAAAAAAGATGATTAACTTGCAAGACTCGTCTAAGCAGTTTATGCAACTGGCCACATGACTCTGATGCAAAGCGAAGATAGTGGTGTATTTCTTCGCACGTAAAATAATTTAATCTATTTATTAGATTTATTTGATTTTATTTAACCATTAATTTATTCGTTCGTTCATTTGACATGTAGCTGTTTAATAGTGTTGCATATGTTATGTTATAGGTCGTAGCATACTGTCTGAGAAATATGTAATGTCTTTACAGCTCAACCATCTGCGCCGAAGTCAATCTTCGGCCTGTCTCAGTGTTCTTCTGATTCTGAGTTCCTCACCATCGGCTGCGTGACAAGAGGTTTCTCCCCTGCGGACTCGCTTACTTTCAAATGGAAGGATTCCGCTAAGAAAGACCTGTCTGATTTCGTGCAGTATCCAGCGTTCGGGAGTGACGGAGACTATACCACAATCAGCCATCTGCGTGTGAAAAAAAGCGACTGGAATCCTCAAAACCCGTACACATGTGAAGCTTCAAATTCGGCTGGCAAAAGAGAAGCTATTCTAACTCCACCAGGTAAGTCACATCTCTAAAATGTTAACGTTTTACATTGGACATTGTAGCTACTTCATGTGTCTCTCTTGCTGTTGGGTCAAGATTATGATGATGTTTCTTCGTGGAAGCTATGTTTGAATGGACATTTTAGCACACTCTTTGGTTGAATTGTTTAATGCCAATGAACCTGCTGTTATATTTTTGTGTTTGTCAAGCAGTTGTCCTTTATCAAAATCTGATGAAAGCGAATGTTTACACTACAGAAAAACACATAATAGGCTTATGTTTTCAGAAATACTTTTTTTCTGACCTCATGCCAGGGAATACAACAGCATATGAGATTCTTCCTGTTTTATAAAATAAAAAATAAATATGTAATAAAAATTAAAAATAAACGAAAAAAAAAATGATTTAAATATAAATAGGCTTCAACATTTAACATTGGCGTTCAAACTCAACTACAGGTGCATCCTATGTGCTTTGCTTAATAAACATTTTGCACTATTTTCTTGTGCTTTTCATGTCCTCTCCTCTCTGCTTTCTCCTGTATGTTGCCAGTCCCACCGCCAGATCAGCCTGCAACTGTCTACTTAACAGCACCTACAAAAAAGGATTTAGAAAATGGAACAGCAACCTTCTCGTGTTTAGCCCAGGAGTTTTCACCTAAAGCATACTCATTTAAGTGGTTTAAGGATGAAAAGCAGGTGACAAATGCAATAAACACCTATGACACAAGTGAGAAGAATGGCTCAGTAACCTTATATAGCGCCACAAGCATTTTGAAAATCAGTGCTGAAGAATGGAAGACGTCATCAGTCAAAATCAAGTGCGAGTTCGAGCACAAGACGGGAAAAGAAGTCAGAGAGGCCGAATATGGTATGTTTTCTCTTGAGGACTGTGAGTGCTTTGAAAAGCTTTCTTTTTTCTATTTCTCTATTCATATTATGTTTACCTCTCCCTAAATCTGTTGCATGTCTGCTTTTTGTACACAGATAATGGTGACGACTGCACCGATGTTGCTGTTAATATAGTCCCCCCGTCCCTTGAAGACATGCTGAAAAATAGACGAGGTACGCTGATGTGCAATGCTTCAGGAGCAAGTCCAGGATTCAGAAAAATAGAGATAAAAGCAAATAGTTATGTCATCGCTGTGGCATCGGAGGAACATATCAAGAGCAAAATAAATGTGGTGCTTAAAGCCCCTATAGGCTACGAAGAATGGAGCAACGGCACAATATTTACGTGCACAGTTGAACACGCAGAACTACCACAGCCCAAGGAGATTACGTTCACCAGGGAAAATGGTATGTTTTTTCTTTTTGCAAAACATCATGCAGTTCTTGCTTTCATGATGTCTCTTGATTTATACAGTCTTTCATTACAATTAACATTAATATATCAGTTCATCAAAAAATAATAATAATAAGAAGAAGAGAATGACTCCGCATTCTGGTCTTAATTGTGATCTTGTCTTACTAGGTGCGAGTCCCAAGAGACCCTCTGTTTACCTGTTAGCACCCCCAGAGCACAAAGAGGGTGAAACGATGACCCTGACATGTTATGTGAAGGATTTCTACCCCAAAGAGGTGTTTGTGTCTTGGCTTGCTGATGATGAACCTGTGAATCTTAAGTCCAAAACTAGCCTGCCAGTGCAGAATGATGAATACTTCTCCGTCTACAGTCAGATCACAGTCAGTAATTCTGAGTGGAAGAGCGGTATAGTGTACAGTTGTGTTGTGTACCATGAAAGCATTGATGAAAAAATGCGCGTACTGACAAGATCTATTGATGATCATATCGATAAGCCAGGTGTAATTAATCTAAGTATGAATATCCCTGCATCCTGCAAGGAATAGATCGTTATGCATGTGATGTCTTCCTGTTATGCCTGTTAAGTGTTTATCTTGTTCATCTTGTGTTTCTTTTTGTTCTTAAGTTACATGTCCATAATTGTAAGCGTGTTTGTCTTTAATGTTTGTGGCTTCTTGCTTTTTGAGATATTTTCATGCACATCATTTAGGAAAAGACTAATAAAAAAAGAAACTAAGCATATTTCCTGTGCATTTAATTTATGTTATCATGTTTTACATGTCTCTGTCACAGTGTATGTGTGCATAAAAGATCACAAAGACATCATAACATAACATCACTCCACATAAATAAAAAAAAAACATGAAACGGTTATAATAATAATAATAATAATAATAATAATACATCGAAGAGAAGGATTTTAAGAGTACTTTAAAAATATATATATATATATAAAAATAAAAATTTAAAATAATTTTATTTAGAAGACAAAAAAAAAAACATTAGCAGGCACATAAAATGTTCAATAATAGGAGAAAATGCTTATCAGTGTGTGTGTGTGTGTGTGTGTGCATAATGTATGTCTTGTACTGATCACTCAGACATATAATGCTCTCCATTTATACAGTTCAGCCCACAGAGATTGATAATTCTTACAGTCACATTGGTTCATCTACAGCATGCCAGGACACATTCAGAACTTTTTTGCTGATTTATTTGAGACTGTCAGGGTCTCCTTTCTTTACGCAGATTTCCATTGTGTTTTAATTATGTAGCAAACATGAAAAGATAAATAAATACAAAACATCAAATTTCAGAGACGTTAAAGTTTCTTTGTCCTTCACAATATTCTAATTGGTTTCCTTCTGCGTATTCCCTTTAGTCCACCTGTCTAAATTTAAATAAGGATGAACAATCGAATTGATTAAAATAATCATATTCATGCCTTTAGTCCACCTGTCTAATTTTAAATAAGGCGAACAGATTAAAATCATTATAGACATAAGGAATATGCTAGACTCAGCTTGTGTTGGAGAGTGTCTTAATGCGAATGTGTTCTTGTCCGTTTCCTCAGCATGGCTCGTGTGGATAGAGCATCCCCTGTTTGAACCCATTGATACAGATGAGAGTGGCATTACAAACACTGCTGTAACCTTTGTTTTCCTGTTCCTCATCACCTTGTTCTACAGCATAGGTGCTACTTTTGTTAAGGTATACACTTTTTAGATGTTTTTGTCTAGCAAATTTTTAATTTAGGATAAACATGAGACTAGATTTCATAGGAGCATTTGAGTTAGTTATCATCTGGAGAGAGAGAGATGATGCAAAAAAAAAATCTCTCTCTCTCTCTCTATATATATATAATAAAATAAAAATATATATATATATATAATGTATGTATGTTAAACAGAAGTTGTTTTCCCTGCTGTAATTGGTGTTAAATTATGCTTTCAGGTGAAATGAAAGATCCCTTTAAGGACATGATGCAAGGCCTCTCAGAGAAACAGCTTTAAGACTATGACATTTATTCTTTTTTGTAAATATGTGATTGTGCTGTTTGTTTGTTTGTTTTTAGATTTTACTTTAATAAAGGAAAGAAATTATTCAATTTTTCTTGTATTTTTTAATCTCAAGTTCACAAATCTGTATTGATATCTCAAGGAAAAACACTGATTTGCATGATAAACTATAGTTTTGCTCTAAATATGTTTATAGCATAAGGAGTAACATTTATAAATACACAGGAGTATTTAAAGGGCACTAGGTTTTGAAATATTTCCCTCATATCTGAATATAATAAATTACACACAAATTTCTTAAATCCAATCCTTAATTTCCTCCAAATCTGCACGACTTTGTTCAATGGGTGACTAAAGCACGACATCTTCTAACTGTGAACATTTGTAAGCGTAAATTTTTCATGCAGCAAAGTATATTAAAACATAAATTGCATAAGAAGGAGAAGTAAATGTTTATGTAAATGGAAAGGTGTCTTTCCTGTGCAGATGTGCTCAACCCTTTCTCAAAGATGCAGATGGTTTTCAGTTCTGCTTTCGGTTGCTATTTCAGCTTGACTGTTACTTAACGCTTCCATCTGCTATTTGCTATGTTCTCTGAAGCATGTTTGTGATTTCCTTTTCTGTCCATCTTTTTTTTTCTATTCCAGTATCTGCAAATTTAAAAACTCTCATGATGTAAATAACCACCCCACTGAAGCATTAACAGCATTTTTTTTTTTTTTTTTTTTTTTTTTTTTTTGTGGAGCACCATATCATGTCATTATTTTGTATGTCTATTTGAATTTATTGAAAAAAATATATACGTATAATTGATTGATTTAGATTTTTATAAACTTTGTGCCTCTTATATGTTCTGTTTAAAACACATTGCCCAAGTTAATTGATTCTTTCTTTTTTTTAATAGTAAAACGTGTCACTGTGCCCACTATGGCTCTGCTGAGTAAAGAGGAAGGTGATGGCATTGTATTGGAGTGCCAGTTGAAGGATTATTACCCAAATAAAGTTACTGTACAATGGTTTAGTGATAATCAGATTCTCACTACTACTAATAATACAGTGTTGCAGAACACTGGTGATGGGCAGAAAAGTTTTACTTACTTAAGTCAAATATATATCGGACCTCTGTATGAAGACAAGCAGTACAC
Organism: Hypophthalmichthys molitrix; assembly: GCA_037950675.1. Lineage (NCBI taxonomy): Eukaryota > Metazoa > Chordata > Actinopteri > Cypriniformes > Xenocyprididae > Hypophthalmichthys > Hypophthalmichthys molitrix. Next base: position 28,051,851 of record CM075494.1, on the reverse strand, counting down.
TTGTGAAGCCACCCACAACTCTAAACATATCAACCAAAAATATAACTCATGCAAGTGTAAGTTGAAAATAATGAAAATAAATCATACATATGCTAGATATGACAGTATAATTAGTATATAAGTAGTATATATATCATTCTATGAAACTAACATTATTCATTTCACCTGTACAGCAAAGTCTGTGTTCAAACCTTCAATCGAAGTAAAGAGAGCCCGTCTCGAAGAAATTTTGAAGAAGAGCGAAGTCAAATTTTCTTGTACTGTTAAAGCGCCACACACCACTAAAGTGTCATGGTTGGTAGATAATGTCCACAAAACTGGCACCATTTCCAAAGAACAGCCCAATATCACTGTAAACAACTTGACTTTGACCAAAAATGAATGGTCGAACCCGAAGACCGTTGCTTGTATTGCTAAACATCCATGTTTCCCAGAAGAGAAAGCTGTAATTCCAGCTGGTAAGTGTTTATTTTGCACTGATCAAGTTCTTAAAGACAATTTAGATTCTGAAAACCACATATTAGGTATTAAAATGTATGTTTGCTCTTCAGATGATATGCAAAAGACTCCTGTAGTAGTGATCAGGAGGCCTTTCAAGAAATCAGCTCAGTCTGGCAGTGCTTTGCTGGAGTGTGTTGTAAAAGATCTCTCCTCTGGTGAGGTCTGCATCAAATTCCAGGCCAACAATGCTGATATCTCAGAATTCATTTGTACGGATTGTGCCCCTTCTGAAAACATTTGGTCCCTGACCACAACTTTTACAATAAATACTGAGTACCAGAAGAAAGGAAACACCTTTACCTGTACAGTTTACAGAGCCTTCAAAAAGTGGCGATCAAATTCTACTGGAAACATTTTTGGTAGGGACTGAACATTTCACCAATAAGGTTCACTTACAATAAGGTCTCTTTTTTTTTTAACATTAGTTAATGCAATAACTAACATGAACTAACAATTAACAATATATATTTTTTAAAAAACTTATTCACCTTTGTTAATTTTAGTTAACAATATGTTCATATTAGTTCACAGTGAATAGTGTTAACAGATCAAACTTTTGATCTTAAAAATGTATTAGTAAATGCTGAGATTACATTAACTAATGTTGGCAAATGTTGTATAAGTATTCTTCTTTGTTAGTTCTTGTTAACTAATGTAGTTAACTAATGTAAACAAATGAAACCTTATTGTAAAATGTTATCATTTCATCAATACCACATTAATTCATGGATTGTAATGAATTTTACTAATGTATGGATGTATTATGTTTTCTTCACTGGACATTTGACACATTTCCCCCTCAGATGATCCTACCATAGACCTTGTTGTTGTTCCCAGTGTGGGTCAGTCTAGTTCAGAGTCACAGAAGCTGCTGTGTTCTGGGGAAGGATTTGACCCGAAGATCAAATGGATTTCAAATTCTGTGGAGAAACATGGCACAGCTTTACATGTCACAATGATGGAGAACGGTCGTGTGAAAGTGTACAGTGAGATATCCGTGCCAAAGACAGAGTGGAATCAAGAGCTCACTTACATCTGTCAAATTGCCGATGGAAGCCATACGGAATCTAAACAAAAAGACATCAAAATTTGTGGAGGTAAACATGCCATAAGTGACAGGAATGAGTTCAAACCTTCAATCGAAGTAAAGAGAGCCCGTCTCGAAGAAATTTTGAAGAAGAGCGAAGTCAAATTTTCTTGTACTGTTAAAGCGCCACACACCACTAAAGTGTCATGGTTGGTAGATAATGTCCACAAAACTGGCACCATTTCCAAAGAACAACCCAATATCATTGTAAACAACTTGACTTTGACCAAAAATGAATGGTCGAACCCGAAGACCGTTGCTTGTATTGCTAAACATCCATGTTTCCCAGAAGAGAAAGCTGTAATTCCAGCTGGTAAGTGTTTATTTTGCACTGATCAAGTTCTTAAAGACAATTTAGATTCTGAAAACCACATATTAGGTATTAAAATGTATGTTTGCTCTTCAGATGATATGCAAAAGACTCCTGTAGTAGTGATCAGGAGGCCTTTCAAGAAATCAGCTCAGTCTGGCAGTGCTTTGCTGGAGTGTGTTGTAAAAGATCTCTCCTCTGGTGAGGTCTGCATCAAATTCCAGGCCAACAATGCTGATATCTCAGAATTCATTTGTACGGATTGTGCCCCTTCTGAAAACATTTGGTCCCTGACCACAACTTTTACAATAAATACTGAGTACCAGAAGAAAGGAAACACCTTTACCTGTACAGTTTACAGAGCCTTCAAAAAGTGGCGATCAAATTCTACTGGAAACATTTTTGGTAGGGACTGAACATTTCACCAATAAGGTTCACTTACAATAAGGTCTCTTTTTTTTTTAACATTAGTTAATGCAATAACTAACATGAACTAACAATTAACAATATATATTTTTTAAAAAACTTATTCACCTTTGTTAATTTTAGTTAACAATATGTTCATATTAGTTCACAGTGAATAGTGTTAACAGATCAAACTTTTGATCTTAAAAATGTATTAGTAAATGCTGAGATTACATTAACTAATGTTGGCAAATGTTGTATAAGTATTCTTCTTTGTTAGTTCTTGTTAACTAATGTAGTTAACTAATGTAAACAAATGAAACCTTATTGTAAAATGTTATCATTTCATCAATACCACATTAATTCATGGATTGTAATGAATTTTACTAATGTATGGATGTATTATGTTTTCTTCACTGGACATTTGACACATTTCCCCCTCAGATGATCCTACCATAGACCTTGTTGTTGTTCCCAGTGTGGGTCAGTCTAGTTCAGAGTCACAGAAGCTGCTGTGTTCTGGGGAAGGATTTGACCCGAAGATCAAATGGATTTCAAATTCTGTGGAGAAACATGGCACAGCTTTACATGTCACAATGATGGAGAACGGTCGTGTGAAAGTGTACAGTGAGATATCCGTGCCAAAGACAGAGTGGAATCAAGAGCTCACTTACATCTGTCAAATTGCCGATGGAAGCCATACGGAATCTAAACAAAAAGACATCAAAATTTGTGGAGGTAAACATGCCATAAGTGACAGGAATGAGTTCAAACCTTCAATCGAAGTAAAGAGAGCCCGTCTCGAAGAAATTTTGAAGAAGAGCGAAGTCAAATTTTCTTGTACTGTTAAAGCGCCACACACCACTAAAGTGTCATGGTTGGTAGATAATGTCCACAAAACTGGCACCATTTCCAAAGAACAACCCAATATCATTGTAAACAACTTGACTTTGACCAAAAATGAATGGTCGAACCCGAAGACCGTTGCTTGTATTGCTAAACATCCATGTTTCCCAGAAGAGAAAGCTGTAATTCCAGCTGGTAAGTGTTTATTTTGCACTGATCAAGTTCTTAAAGACAATTTAGATTCTGAAAAACACATATTAGGTATTAAAATGTATGTTTGCTCTTCAGATGATATGCAAAAGACTCCTGTAGTAGTGATCAGGAGGCCTTTCAAGAAATCAGCTCAGTCTGGCAGTGCTTTGCTGGAGTGTGTTGTAAAAGATCTCTCCTCTGGTGAGGTCTGCATCAAATTCCAGGCCAACAATGCTGATATCTCAGAATTCATTTGTACGGATTGTGCCCCTTCTGAAAACATTTGGTCCCTGACCACAACTTTTACAATGAATACTAAGTACCAGAAGAAAGGAAACACCTTTACCTGTACAGTTTACAGAGCCTTCAAAGAGTGGCGATCAAATTCTACTGGAAACATTTTTGGTAGGGACTGAACATTTCATCAATAAGGTTCACTTACAATAAGGTCTCTTTTTTTTTTTAACATTAGTTAATGCAATAACTAACATGAACTAACAATTAACGATATATATTTTTTAAAGAACTTATTCACCTTTGTTAATTTTAGTTAACAATATGTTCATATTAGTTCACAGTGAATAGTGTTAACAGATCAAACTTTTGATCTTAAAAATGTATTAGTAAATGCTGAGATTACATTAACTAATGTTGGCAAATGTTGTATAAGTATTCTTCTTTGTTAGTTCTTGTTAACTAATGTAGTTAACTAATGTAAACAAATGAAACCTTATTGTAAAATGTTATCATTTCATCAATACCACATTAATTCATGGATTGTAATGAATTTTACTAATGTATGGATGTATTATGTTTTCTTCACTGGACATTTGACACATTTCCCCCTCAGATGATCCTACCATAGACCTTGTTGTTGTTCCCAGTGTGGGTCAGTCTAGTTCAGAGTCACAGAAGCTGCTGTGTTCTGGGGAAGGATTTGACCCGAAGATCAAATGGATTTCAAATTCTGTGGAGAAACATGGCACAGCTTTACATGTCACAATGATGGAGAACGGTCGTGTGAAAGTGTACAGTGAGATATCCGTGCCAAAGACAGAGTGGAATCAAGAGCTCACTTACATCTGTCAAATTGCCGATGGAAGCCATACGGAATCTAAACAAAAAGACATCAAAATTTGTGGAGGTAAACATGCCATAAGTGACAGGAATGAGTTCAAACCTTCAATCGAAGTAAAGAGAGCCCGTCTCGAAGAAATTTTGAAGAAGAGCGAAGTCAAATTTTCTTGTACTGTTAAAGCGCCACACACCACTAAAGTGTCATGGTTGGTAGATAATGTCCACAAAACTGGCACCATTTCCAAAGAACAGCCCAATATCATTGTAAACAACTTGACTTTGACCAAAAATGAATGGTCGAACCCGAAGACCGTTGCTTGTATTGCTAAACATCCATGTTTCCCAGAAGAGAAAGCTGTAATTCCAGCTGGTAAGTGTTTATTTTGCACTGATCAAGTTCTTAAAGACAATTTAGATTCTGAAAAACACATATTAGGTATTAAAATGTATGTTTGCTCTTCAGATGATATGCAAAAGACTCCTGTAGTAGTGATCAGGAGGCCTTTCAAGAAATCAGCTCAGTCTGGCAGTGCTTTGCTGGAGTGTGTTGTAAAAGATCTCTCCTCTGGTGAGGTCTGCATCAAATTCCAGGCCAACAATGCTGATATCTCAGAATTCATTTGTACGGATTGTGCCCCTTCTGAAAACATTTGGTCCCTGACCACAACTTTTACAATGAATACTAAGTACCAGAAGAAAGGAAACACCTTTACCTGTACAGTTTACAGAGCCTTCAAAGAGTGGCGATCAAATTCTACTGGAAACATTTTTGGTAGGGACTGAACATTTCATCAATAAGGTTCACTTACAATAAGGTCTCTTTTTTTTTTTTAACATTAGTTAATGCAATAACTAACATGAACTAACAATTAACGATATATATTTTTTAAAGAACTTATTCACCTTTGTTAATTTTAGTTAACAATATGTTCATATTAGTTCACAGTGAATAGTGTTAACAGATAAAACTTTTGATCTTAAAAATGTATTAGTAAATGCTGAGATTACATTAACTAATGTTGGCAAATGTTGTATAAGTATTCTTCTTTGTTAGTTCTTGTTAACTAATGTAGTTAACTAATGTAAACAAATGAAACCTTATTGTAAAATGTTATCATTTCATCAATACCACATTAATTCATGGATTGTAATGAATTTTACTAATGTATGGATGTATTATGTTTTCTTCACTGGACATTTGACACATTTCCCCCTCAGATGATCCTACCATAGACCTTGTTGTTGTTCCCAGTGTGGGTCAGTCTAGTTCAGAGTCACAGAAGCTGCTGTGTTCTGGGGAAGGATTTGACCCGAAGATCAAATGGATTTCAAATTCTGTGGAGAAACATGGCACAGCTTTACATGTCACAATGATGGAGAACGGTCGTGTGAAAGTGTACAGTGAGATATCCGTGCCACAGACAGAGTGGAATCAAGAGGTCACTTACTCCTGTCAAATTGCCGATGGAAACCATACGAAACCTACACAAAAAGACATTAACATTTGTGGAGGTAAACATGAGAAACAAGAAAGAAAATTTGTTTCCTGACCTATGATTCGGTGAATGTAATATCTTAACAAATAATCTTACCGTCCAACAGTGATTGCACCTTCCAGTCAGAAGGCAGCGGTCTACCTGCTGGGTCCTTCCCAAAACCATGTGAGATCTGACGCAGCTCTGAATTTGACCTGTTTGGTTGTTGGTCAGAGTGTCAAGCATTTCTCCATCCGGTGGAAAGAGAATGGAATTGTTCATAATCCAAATGGCTCTGAACAAAATCCCATAGATCATGCCAATGGCACTCAAAGCAAGAAAAGTATTCTGGTGGTTTCATTAATAAAATGGAATAATTATACTCTCTTTACCTGTGAGGTAAAGCATTTGTGCTCTAATGTTACACAGCAGCAGAACATCTCAAAAACCAGAGGTGAGCACTTACAGTCCTCAACCTTCCGTTAAACATTTTTTTCATTACTAATTGTTGCCTAATGTACACAGACCCCAAACAACCCACTGTGAGCATCCTCCGACCCTCAGACAGCGATCTCTCTGGACTCCAAAATACCAGCCTTCTTTGCTTCATCACTGGTTTCTTCCCATCTGATATCTCCGTACACTGGCAACTAAATGGGGAGAAACTCGATGAGTCTCACTTCACTAACAGTCCTGTGGTTGCTCACACTTCAAGAGGTTTTTCAATGCATAGTGCCCTAATATTGCCTGCATTACAGTGGAAAGAAGGCGCGTACTCTTGCGTTGTTTCTCATGAGTCATCCCAAAGTACATTTAATGCAACTTTGGAGAACTTGTATGGTGGGTGCTATCACAGATATTAAATAGCACATGACATCATTGACCAGAATTGCTCAGATTGTATTCATGCTGGTTTCATATGATATATATATATATATATATATATATATATATATATACACTACCAGTCAAAAGTTTGGAATCGGTAAGATTTTTAATGTTTTTAAAAGAAGTTTCGTCTGCTCACCAAGGCTGCATTTATTTAATTAAAAATACAGTAAAAACAGTAATATTGTGAAATATTATTACAATTTAAAATAACTGTTTTCTGTTTGAATATATTTTATAAAGTAATTTTCAGCATCATTACTCCAGTCTTCAGTGTCACATGATCCTTCAGAAATCATTCTAATATCCTGATCTGCTGCTCAAGAAACATTTATTGTGTACAATATTTTTTTTCAGGATTCTTTGATGAATAGAAAGTTCAAAAGAACAGCATTTATTTGAAATATAATCTTTTGTAACATTATAAATGTCTTTACTGTCACTTTAGATCAATTTAATGCATCCTTGCTGAATAAAAAAAATATTAATTTCTTTAAAAAAAAATAAAAATAAAAATTCTTACTGACCCCAAACTTTTGAACGGTAGTGTATAATGTTACAAAAGCTTTGTGTTTCAGATAAATGCTGTTCTTTTGAACTTTCTATTCATCAAGGAATCCTAAAAAAAAAAGTACACAACTGTTTTCAACATTGATAATAATCATAAATAATCATAAATCATAAATTGAGCATCAAATCATCATATTAGAATGATTTCTAAAGGATCATGTGACACTGAAGTCTGGAGTAATGATGCTGAAAATTCAGCTTTGATCACAGGAATAAATTACTTTATAAAATATATTCAAACAGAAAACAGTTATTTTAAATTGTAATAATATTTCACAATATTACTGTTTTTACTGTATTTTTAATTAAATAAATGCAGCCTTGGTGAGCAGACGAAACTTCTTTTAAAAACATTAAAAATCTTACCGTGTCCAAACTTTTGACTGGTAGTGTATATATATATATATATATATATAAATGACAGTAAACACTAAGATAGTAAATACAACAGAATTGAAATGCAGTATATGTACCTCTCTGCATTTACTCTATTACCTGATCTGTTTTTTATTTATTTATTTTTAGCCTCTGTGATCAACTCTGCTCCATCTGTAGAGCTGCTGCAGGGTGCTAGTAGGCTGGTGTGTCTGGTGTATGGTTTCAGCCCATCTGCCATCAACATCACCTGGCTGCTTGGAACGGCTGAAGTGTCTGCCCATAATGATACCAACCCTGCAAAAGGCCCTGATGGAAAATTTAGCATCCGAAGTTACCTGCACTTCCTGCCTGAAAAATGGGCACCTGGTGAGGTGTACAGCTGCAGAATCACTCATGCTACTGGTACCCAGTTGCATAACATTTCCAAATCAGGTATCAAATATTTCATGCACTAAAACATAAGTTTATCAAGGATATAACTAAGCCAATAAACTTTAGAAATTTCATAATTTTCAAATGTGATCTTATTGTTTCCTCTGTTTGCATTTTACAGCAATGTTTGAAGAGGCTATATTTATGAATGAGAACAAACCTGAATCTATCACACAGGATACAGTTGAAGAGGCATGGAATATGGCCTGTGCCTTCCTCGCTCTCTTCCTCCTCTCTCTTCTCTATGGGTGCACAGTGACATTGGTCAAAGTGAAGCCTGAATGAGCAACATTTGTGTGTGTGTGTGTGTGTGTGTTTCCCTGGCTTCCTTTGCTTTTAGTTTTTTAGTTTATGCATTTTCTTTAAGTTTTCTTAGCTTTGCAAAAGTGATATGGTAAATATCAACTTTTGGACCTGTGGACATTTAAATATAATTAAATAAACATAAAAGTGAATAAATCTTCTAACACACTTTTTATTATTAATTTTATCTGTCTATACTAACAATATATAGTAGTCTATAAACATATCACATGAGATTTCTGTCATTTTTAAAAAAAATAATCCAGAAAGTTTCACTGTATCTCAAATGGTGCATTGTGTGTTTAAAAACATTCTGTAATTAAATAAAATTTTGGAATAAAATTGTCGAACTCAATTGTCTAAATTTCACAGCCAGAATTTTAGGTATCATCCTATATATTTAAATAATATTTACACACTATTTAAAAGGATAGTTCACCCAAAAATGAAAATTATCCCTTGATTTACTCACCCTCAAGCATACAGTATATGACTATCTTCCTTCAGATACACACAATCAGAGATACATTATAGATATAAAATATCCTGGCTCTACCAAACTTTATAATGGTAGTGAAAAAAAAATGCACCCATCCATCATAAATATAATCCATATGGCTCCAGGGGGTAAATAAAGGCCTTTTGAAGCAAAGCGATTGGGTTTTTGTAAGAAAAATATCCAAATATCCAAAAAACCTTCTTAACTATAATAACTAGCTACCAGCAGATGCCTAGTAAGAAGCTAGAAATCCCTGACTTCACTTCAGAAGGCCTTTATTAACCCGTATGGATTATATTTATGATGGATGGATGGATGGATTTCAAAACACTTCATAACATTCCCCCTGTTCACTACCATTATGAAGCTTTTACGAGCCAGGATATTTTTAAATATATCTCTGATTGTGTTCGTCTGAAAGAAGAAAATCATATATGGCTTTATATATATGTGTGTGTGTGTGTGTGTGTGTGTATTTTTATACATTGTTTCAAACATTTAGATTTTTATGATGGATTTTCATAGTTTAAATTTAAAGACTGGGATAACGGACAAAGTTACCAAGTCAGTGTTATAAAAAATAAGAAAAAAATAAATAAATGAAATCTGCTTTGTGTTCAATGCACACAGACTCACTGCAGTAATGATTCGGTACACCAGGTGGCAGTAAGTCTCCGTGAAACTAATGACAAGCGCAGAGAAGAAGAATATTAGCTGTGGAGGGTGAGAGGTTGTGAGCTAAACATATATTGTGCCCTTATAAGATCTGCAATAGACTATGGTTGCATAGCATATGGGTCAGCATGTGAAACACTTTTAAAGAAAATTGATGCAGTACAAACTCAGGCACTTAGAATATGTTGTGGGGCGTTTAAAACATCCCCAGCTGCAGCGCTGCAAGTGGAAGTGGGTGAAATGCCTTTAGCAGTGAGACGTCAACAGTTGTCTATTTTATACTGGGTAACATTGAAAGGGCATAAAGAATCACACCCTACTAGATATATATTTCATGAGTGCTGGGAACATACTCAAGGAAATAATCGCAGTATAGGATGGATAGGTACGCAATTAGCCCAATCAATGGGAATGGATCAGAGGAATTATAGTCAGACTGTGTCATTGCCTGCTATTCCTCCATGGATGTTTCCAGTGCCCTATATAGACATTCAGTTACACAAAGAAATTAAGGAGAATGAGAAAATATCAGAAAAATATGTTGTTCGGCAATACATGGTAAAGAAGTATAGAGATATAATACATATTTTTACTGACGGATCAATCTCAGGCAAAACTGGAGCAGCTGTAGCCTATTTATTCCAAAATATCAGAGTACCATCAAAAAGAGAACAACAGATAATTTATCAGTATTCACTGTTGAAATAGTTGCAATTCTCCTTGCTTTACAGTGGGTGGAGGAAATTAATATTAAGATAGCAGTTATATGTACTGATTCTATGGCAGCCCTGGAAAGTTTACAATCTGGACATTCTGATAGTAGACAAGATATTGTATTTGAAATTTTACAGTCATTATACAGGCTAAATAATAAAGGAAATGACATTAGATTTCTTTAGGTTCCGGTGTTGTGCCCAATTCCGACCCCCCGGCTGCAGATTACCCCCTCTTCGCGTGCACGCGGACAGTACCGTTGTGTTTGCTGTAGATTGCAGTTAAAACACGGAAATTTAGGTAAATGTTTCACTGATCCAAACTCCAAACGTTCAATTTGATGAACACTTATGCAGTTTCCTGTAGATGGCAGTGTAAACTCAGAAATGTGATTCATTGCTTTTCAAACGTAATCGTAAACGAGACTGGAGAATGTACGTTGCATATATTTTGTTGACGCTTCGATAGAGTTTCTCACATTTTTCTTTCTTTGTCTCCTTAAACAAACCCACTACGTACTGGTTGAATTTTACATTAACGTGTTATGCTTTACAAAAGAAATTTAATTTATCAATACGAACCTTTTTTTGTGTAATGATGAAAAAATTACAAATTAGCCCACTGTATTCAGTATGAGCCTTAATGTAATATGTTCCAAAGTAAATTCAAATAATGGGTTCATTTCCACTGAAACATGTATGATATTCCAAGGAAATTATGCACTAAAATAATGCATATTTTGCATTAGGGGTTTTATTTGGAAAGGGACATTTTCACCCACATGCCTGGATTTGAAGAGTTCCTAAAATGGGTCTGATATACCTATAATAGCAGTTCTGTATGTAAAATTATACATTTCATTCTATCTACATGGACAGATTGAGTATGATTTTACCCCCTTATTTCTTCTGTCTGAAACCCAAAGAGTCACAAAAATGGGTCTGATACACCTATAAAAGAGTCACTAAAATGGGTCTGATACACCTATAAAAGAGTCACTAAAATGGGTCTGATACACCTATAAAAGCAGTACTGTATGTAAAGTGAAACATTTAATTCTATCAACATGGACAGATTGAGTATTTTGGGGGTATTATTTTGGCAGGCCCATTTTGACCCACCTGCCAGGATTTTACCCTCCTTATTTCTTCTGTCTGAATACCCAAAGAGTCACAAAAATGGGTCTGATACACCTATAAAAGAGTCACTAAAATGGGTCTGATACACCTATAAAAGCAGTACTGTATGTAAAGTTAAACATTTAATTCTATCAACATGGACAGATTGAGTATTTAGGGGGTATTATTTTGGCAGACCCATTTTGACCCACCTGCCAGGATTTTACCCCCATTATTTCTTCTGTCTGAATACCCAAAGAGTCACTAAAATGGGTCTGATACACCTATAATAGGAGTAATGTATGTAAAAATTATGCATTACATTCTATTTGCATGTCACAGACATGCCAGGCTCCACCGTCACACAGACAGTGCACGTCATCACCAGAGTTTTATTCACTCACACCTGCAGCCCATCAGCACCCTCATCAGCAGCAGCACAAAAGGCACACACACTCACACAGTCACTGTCCGGTCTTGTTTGCACATGGTCTTACCTGTATGCTTACCTCAAGGACTCCCCAGAAGAATACTTACCTGTCTCCAGTGTGTTCCCAGTCTCCTCGGTGTGTCCGCGTCTCGTGTGAGTTCCTCTGTGTCTGCTTCAAGCTCCAGTCTGTCATCCGTCCACGATTCCTGCAAGACAAAGACAAGTATCAGTCAAGTATCCATATCTGCCATTGCTCTAACCTGCCATTACTCACCTGCACTCTGCCACAGCTCTCTGGTTGTTCAATAAACTCAATTACCTGCATTCCTGTGTCTCAGTCCCCTTCTGTATTGTAACACTGCATGGACAGATGGCGTATATAGGGTGGCATTATTTTGGCAGGCTCATTTTGACCCACCTGCCAGGATTTTACCCCCATTATTTTTTTCTGTCTGAATATCCAAAGAGTCACTAAAATGGGTCTGATACACCTATAATAGCAGTACTGTACGTAAAATTATACATTACATTCTATCTGCATGGACAGATGGAATATTTAGGGGGGTATTATTTTGGCAGGCCCATTTTGACCCACCTGCCAGGATTTTACCCCCATTATTTTTTTCTGTCTGAATATCCAAAGAGTCACTAAAATGGGTCTGATACACCTATAATAGCAGTACTGTACGTAAAATTATACATTACATTCTATCTGCATGGACAGATGGAATATTTAGGGGGGTATTATTTTGGCAGGCCCATTTTGACCCACCTGCCAGGATTTTACCCCCCTTATTTCTTCTGTCTGAATACCCAAAGAGTCACTAAAATGGGTCTGATACACCTATAAAAGCAATACTGTATGTAAAGTGAAACATTTAATTCTATCAACATGGACAGATTGAGTATTTAGAGGGAATTGACATTCACTGGTTATTTTATAGCTGACATGTAAAATTTATATTTTTTAAAAACAGAAAAGAGTCTGCAGTCAGAAAATTCAATTCAGAGTTGGAAGAAAGGAAAGAGAGAATAAAGATTTTGAGGCATTCAGTTCAATCTGTGGAATGAAAAAGGATGTGAGGAGCAAAATGTAGATGCAGAATATAAAGTTTTAAAATATGGACACAATTAAAGTTCATTTAAAGTGTTTAGAGTACATAGAAAAACATTTTTACATATAGTTACCATTTCAAATGTTCATATTTTTTTTTAGACTTTGTTGTTTCTTGTGTTATAGTCGCATTTTTAACATATTGTTGAGTTCATTTTGTTAATATTCTGATTTATGAAAATTCTGATATTCAGATTTAATCAAATTTAATGTGAAAACAACATCAGTTTGGAATTGGAATTTCACACATGAATTGAGATGAGGATTTACATGATTTATTTTATTCATAACCTGTATGTTATATATTTTTGGATTTGTTAAATATGTTGTTAAATATGTTTTTCTGATAATATGTGCTAATACATCATGTGTTTTTAAGATGCATAATAATTTTTGATAAGGGCTGGCCCACTTTAACTGAAAATATTTTTTTTGCGGAGTGCATGATCTTAAAATGTTTATACCTGTAAGACTCTATAACATTGTGTGTCCCTTGTAATATGTCTCTTAACATAGTGTCTTTATGTTATCTCTTATATTTTGGGATCTAGCCATGATGTAATGACAAATCATGGGACATACTGTCTGTTCTGTCTGTTTCCTTATAAGTATGTCTTGTGCTTTTCCATATTTCTGCCGACAACTCAATAATTTACTTCCCTAAATTTACTATATATACTGCATCACTTTCTCCAATAAACCAGCCTATACAAATAACACTTTATATGAACCATATTCAGATTGAAATATTATAGCTGGACATTAAAGTTAACTAAAGTAATAAAGAAAAGAAAAGAAAAAACATCTGGATATCTAAATTACATTTTACAAAAAGTGGCCCACTTTACCTGCAATCGCTCTATAATTTGTTGAATATATTAAAACATCTCAGGTTACGTATGTAACCATGGTTCCCTGAGAACAGGGAACGAGACTCTGCGTTCGAAAACGCATTGGGGAACGTCACACGTGAGCTGATGTCTGAAAGCCAAGTATCAAAAACTCCAATCCTATTGCCCGGCGACAGCCTATGACATCATCATAGCGCGACCCGGAAGTATATAAGGAGCGCCTAGAGAACCAGTCAGTATCTTTTCGTCTTGAGGGACTGTTCAGCAGGCAGCCCCGAAGCATGGCAGGGCAACGCAGAGTCTCGTTCCCTGTTCTCAGGGAACCATGGCTACATACGTAACCTGAGACGTTCCCTTTCGAAAGGGAACTCAACTCTGCGTTCGAAAACGCATTGGGGAACGATATACCCACGCCGCCATGCTTAAGGAGAGTGCATGCCAAAAGATGGCTAGACAAACGTCAAGCAGTTTCGAATGAAACTTTGTGTCACCCTCGGGTCACACAAAGGCTGTCAGTGACAGCATTCCCTACGGCCAACAGCCCAAGCTGAGCCTCAAGAAGGCCTTCCGCAGAAGGCCTACCAAGGCCGCTAAAGGCATGTGGAACCAACTTTTCCGAAAAGAAAGTGGTCCCTTTAAGGGAATGTGGCCAGAGAACCGAAAGGAACCCCGGCCAGTCACTAGAGGGGAACGAAGTCACCCTCAATGCCACCAGGGAGGCCGACCTGGTCTGTTATAGGACAAACTTAGTCTTGGCCAACCCTGTCTGAGTACAGAATCTCCATAACGCATTCTTCATAGAAGAGAGCAGGTAAGAGTGACTGCAAAAAGGCAGGAGCAACTCAGACCCACGCGTAGAGACGGGCATCCTGGAGAGCAGAACTCAGCTGAGTGCTATGAACCCTCGTATTGAGGGGAGTATAATCCGCTCATCCTAGGATCTACTCAGTGCTTAATTAACGCACTGAGGAGGCTGTGCGCTAAACGCCTGTTTATACAGGGGAGCACAAACCAGCCTAGCGCTGAATCTTAGGAGGAGGCCTGATTAAGGCCTACGACCATGATCAGCTTAGGGAGCTAAGCACTATTACAAACACAACCCTAATAGGGAAGTATAAAGCTCACCTAACAGGTAGACCATGCAATGGGCACATAATCATGGAGGCCGAAGAGGGGCCTACAGCATGATAGTAGCTATATGTGAAACAGAAGTAAATTCAGAAAGTGGCCTGGAGGGGCCACTCTGAACACCTGTCTTGCTGGGGCAGACAGACAACTTCAATGGCAGCAAAAGAGGCTGCAAATGTGCCCGCATGACAATCCACCTAACACAATCCAACGAGCAGTGTACTCAGTAAAAGCACCTTTTTACTCTTTAAAGCAAGAGGAGTACAACATACGCCAACACGTATTAAGGAAGGCCTGGATGGGCCTATAACCTTAACAGACACGTGGCATCAGCTCGTGGCAGTGTTTTAGGCACCAAGACCGATAAATAACTGAACCATAGGAGGTTAGATTTATCACCTGGGCCTCTGGCCAACCGGAAGTGTATATAGATAATTCTCAAAGAGAAATATACACAAACATACACCAGTATGTGCAAAAAGGGCGGCCCATAAGACCTAGCAACCTCTAAGACATACGGCCAGTCTAGTGGCCATTTCTAGGAGCACAATAGATCCACCCTAGGCGCTAGGTGGCTATTCAGCTCAACTAGAGTAGGAATCAGACTCAGGGAGGCAGATGTAGTTTAAACCAAACCTCAGTAAGGTTTCACCACAACATTCACCCTGAGGGGCCAGCTACTCAAAAGTGCTCGGTAAAAGCACCCTATTACTCTCACAGCGAGAGGAGTACATAACTGAACTCCACATGCTACACCGGAGGCCGAAGTAGGCCTACCTTAGTAAACACGTGGCATCAGCAAGTGGCTACCATAACCATACCAACCAGTGGGCCATGTATTCAGAGATTTTTCCAAAGAGGGAATACATAAAACGCTGCCATACATCGTGAACAGGCCTGTTTAGGGCCTATCCATCAGCGATGGGGCATGGCCGATGGTGATATGGCTACCCAGGCATCCTGCCATCAAGTCAGCTAAAAAAGGAGGCCTTGAGGCGCCTACCATTTCAGCAACAAGCGGCGTTCAGCCTGTTTGCAGAATAAAAACACAAACTGTGCCAACATGTGGACTAAAAAGGAGGCCTGAAGGGGCCTACTGATTCAATGACACGTGGCTTCAGCTCGTATTGGATTAGATTCACAAGCATCCTGCCAGCATGTCAGCTAAAAAAGGAGGCCTTACGGGGCCTCCAAGTTCAGCAACACGTGGCGTTCAGCCCGTTTGTCCATATCAACGCAAACTGTGCCGACATGTAAACTAAAAGGAGGCCTTATCAGGGCCTAGCCTAGTAAACACATGGCATCAGCCAGTCCAGGACCATACCAACCTACCGGCCATGCATTCAGTGGAAAACCTTTCACGCGTAATACTGAGAGAAGGAATGCATATTACGCCACCATACTCCACGAGAGGCCTGCTTAAGGCCTACTCAGCAGAGGTGGGGCGTGGCCGATGGTGGTATTGGACCGATGGTATGGGTTCTTAGATTCGCAGGCATCCTGCCAACAAGTCAACTAAAAAGGAGGCCTTGTGGGGCCTACAATCTCAGCAACAAGTGGCGTTCAGCCTATTTGCAGAATGAAAACACAAACTGTGCCAACATGTGAACTAGAAAGGAGGCCTGTTGGGGCCTACCATTCCAATGACACGTGGCTTCAGCTCGTGAAATTAGGGAACCAAGCTACAGGGAACCAGCTCTAACCCAACAATAGCTGTGGGAAGCTAACTGCAACCTGAGCTAGGCTACACATTCCAACAGGCAATGTACCCTAAATCATATGTGACTAAAGGGAACCAAACAAAGCCAACATGGTCTAAGGGAGGCCTATATGGCCTACTACCTCAAACGGACATGTAGCAAAAAGCCTGTGGCAGTGTAAACTATGTGAGCAAATTATGATCAACTAACAGCACTTGTTAGAAACACAATTGCTAACTAGAAGGAGGCTAATTAACCATAAGAGCCTACAATCAAAGTTATATGCAATATAGCTGTTAACAGATCACAAAAAGGGAGCTAATAGAAACCAGCTTTTCTCAAAAAGTGGTTTTATACTACCCTGAGTATGCAATCCAACAGGTGATGCACTCAGTGACACAAATAAATCTCAACTGGGGAATATAATAGTCACCAATCTCTCCAATAGAGGCTAACATCAAAGAGCCTGCTATTGCGAGAACAGGTGCTAACCTGTGGCAGCATAAGTAAGCTCACATACAAATGTAGGGCAAAAGTCTAGAACTCAAAGCAAACATAATGGTTTGACATACATGCTGTTTCCAATAGGGAAAAACATTTTCTCCACACAGATTCTCAAATCTGTACTAAGCCCTAGAGGACGAAGGCTAAAAGCTAGCACTGTCAACTCAAACTTGATTAAGAGAATCAAGTGGCTCAGAGAAAAAAACATTTTCCATAGCATGAAAAGTTCTAGAAAGTGGGGCCTAGCATACACCTGCATAACTTATCTACGCAAAGATAAGGGCCTACCACCTGAGAAAACAGCATCAGGGAGTCTAAAAACAGTCTACCACCTAGCTGTTAACTCACCAATTGCACCTACATAAACAAGGGGACAATGGGCATACGGCCTAACAGCTCCCTCGGGAGGAGGCCAGAACTAGGAACTATACCACCTGATGAGGGATAGTATACATGGGGTTAACATATAACATACCTAACCTAGCTCTAGCCTGGCCGCTAAGCTACGGGCCTTACTACAGGGCCACAAGCCTAGTGAAGCCTAGGCTTCACCTCCAAATCTCATGTATAAGAGAAAGAAAGCGAAGCTCACAGGCAAACAATGTCAGGCGGCCGATTAAGGCCGACCTAAACATACATATTAACTGAAGTGACGAGTGCCAACTCAAACTACTCTAGCAAACAGCAGATGAGAAGCTACTCTAAACAAAAGGTGGCTAAGAGGCAGCCATTTTGTGGCCTGCACAATATATCATTCTAGCCAGCCTATCAACTTCAGTTTGCCCAAAAACCCCTTACTTTTTCCTGACTACATGCTCAGAAAAACTATACAGGAAAACAAGGTCTTATTTTGAACACATAAAATATAGACCCTCCTGCAGCTCAAAGACCAAAGACTCCTAATACTCCTTCTTTGTACGTAAAAGGATGGAATCTAGGGTTCTTTTAAGCCTAAAAGATCCTCTCATTACCAAACCGAAAAAGCGGGCCGACAGAAATAGTCACTATGGGCCCAGCCATCAGTCTGACCATAAGAAGCATCTGAGCATGATATATTAATGAATATATATACACATGCATATAAATATATATATATATATATATATATATATATATATATATATATATATATATATATATATATACACACATATATATATAGAAGGTGAAAGAAGAAGAGGAGAGGGTAGATATAAATCGCCCTTATGTAACTGGGGAAATCGATTACAAACGCAACGGTGTTTACAATCGATCGCCCAACTCACTCTCGCTTCTTTCCCCTCCCATCTGTCTGGGCTCAGATACAAATCTGAATGGCTAGGGGTTTTCCCATGCCCTCCCGATCTCAAACGCAGAGATCAGGAAGAAATGGAAAGTTATGGGAGCTGCAATGTTCACGGAGAGAAAGGGACCGCTCGTCGAGCCGTCCGAGGGCGGCCCCTTTCCTAACGCGCTCTCACGGCAGCCCCAGCCCGCCGAAAAAGCACGTCCCAGAAAACTCTAGCAACTCCGCATACACAGCAGCCAGAGGAGCGCGTGCTGCCGAACACGATGACGTTAAACACGGACGTCATTGTTATCCAGCAACTCATCCTCATCAGCCCCGGGGAAGCTGAGAGAGAATACAACTTTCTCAAACT
This sequence comes from Hypophthalmichthys molitrix, assembly GCA_037950675.1. NCBI lineage: Eukaryota > Metazoa > Chordata > Actinopteri > Cypriniformes > Xenocyprididae > Hypophthalmichthys > Hypophthalmichthys molitrix. The sequence continues at coordinate 28,033,014 of CM075494.1, read as the reverse complement.
TCCCAACGAGCTCACCTGCGAGCCCTATGATTGCGGCCGCTGTTTTGCCTCAGCACAAACGGGGCCAGAATCATCAGGCACAGATGCGGACGCCTCTTCCCTCGAGAAGAGTGCTGAACGAGAACGGAGCGTCCCGATAGGGAGACGCTCACAGTAAACAATAGACAAACACACAGACAGCGCCCTCAAGCACCGTCTATGCGCACTCCTCTCCCAGACAGAGAACGCCCAGAAATGTGTATATCAAGTGTCAAAACCCTGGGACATGGATAAACACACTCTCTTGGACATTTGTAAGGCATAAAAAAGATAACCTTACCGGAGTCGATACAATCGCGATCAAACAGAACTGCTCCGAAAGACGAAAAAGATACTGACTGGTTCTCTAGGCGCTCCTTATATACTTCCGGGTCGCGCTATGATGATGTCATAGGCTGTCGCCGGCCAAGAGGATTGGAGTTTTTGATACTTGGCTTTCAGACATCAGCTCACGTGTGACGTTCCCCAATGCGTTTTCGAACGCAGAGTTGAGTTCCCTTTCGAAAGGGAACTTAGTTTACCATTGTCAATAAGCTAAAAAAAAACTATACAATTAGCACTAAATAACAAATAAATACAAATGAAACACTATTAAAATTGTCCCCTTCATTATTTCGTTATTGAGCTCCTTGCTGTAAAACATGAAAGCGTCATGTTTCGTCCACCACATGATCACGTGAAGAATAGACCAAACAGGACTCGGCCTCTGGTGAGATGATGCTGTGTGTCGAAGAGGAGGCGTAAAACGGTAGGAGTGTTACATGTGTAATTAGGATACAGTCTTGAATGACAGATATTATATGACACGGTTAATTTCATTAGCATTACACTAATTTCATTTCAAGAAATTAGTGTGTAAAATGTTAATACTCAGTGTGTAGCACCCACTGATCTATAAAATGACTTATTATACTTACTTATTATAGATCAGTAGTAGCACCTCATAATGTAATAACTGCACATAATGTAATAAGTATTTACTACTCTAATAAAATGTATATGTTTTGCGATATGATTCTCTATAGATAAGCATTTATCTTCCTGAGGTAAATGTCACATAACTGACACAATCTTTACAGGCTGTTATACTGATGATTTCCCTGGTTGAAACAGCTTATATTCAATTCAAGAATGCAGAATTTAGTAGGGGACAACTGAATTGTTCCTAGCAATAATTTTGATCAAACAATCAAAATATATTTATTTACCCACCGTCCTTGTCATCGTGCCACGGACATTACATGAGAATTTAAAGTAGGCCTATATACATCAGCAAACTGTACTCTTTCAATGACGTGCAATTAATGCATGGCCAAAGTAAGAAAAGTGTTTAAAACATGCAAAGTAGGACTGCCAACTGTTCCCGTATTTAAATAACATTCCATACTTAATCCATAAGGAAAGCAGTTTATTGTGTCATGCCCAGGTAGGTAGGCCTAGCTAAACACTCTCACAAAAAAAAAAAAAAAAAAAAAAAAACAAGAGCACCCTTAGTTAAAACTGTATTATTATCATATTTGGTAAACTTTTCTGTACGTATTTGCGTTTGTGCTCTGGAGAGCATCAGTTGATTCTATTTACAACATTTGCAGCGTTGAGCTGTGTAGCCAATCACAATTGTCCGTTGAACCGATGAACTGAGATGAGTGACAGGCTCAGTGCATTTGAAATTATAAAGGGAGCACACTTTGCACGCATTCTAGGATATCTGTAATGCATTCAGAATTTTAATAAAAGGTTTTTTTGTTTGTTTGTTTGTTTGTTTTCATGATGCTAAAAGTAACAATGTCCCCTTACTAAAGTTCAGCTATAGTTTAGTTATTCTATATAAATGCTAAAATGAATCTCAGATGTGAGCATAATTGCTTTGCTTTATCTTTTCATGTTCCAATTAATTCTAAAAAGAAATATATATTTTCCTTTAGAATTATTTTGTTTGTATGTGTGTGTGTGTGTATACAGAAACAAATTAATTCTAAAAGGTGATATATATTTATTTTTAGAATGAGTTTGTACATGAAAATATTAAGCAAAGCAAATATGTTCAAGTGTGAGATTCATTTTGGCATTTTATCTCTATATCTCTATCTATTATTTATATACAGTGCCGCTTGAAAGTTTGTGAACCCTTTACAATTGGGATCATATTTCTCAATAAATAAATGACAGAAAATATTTTTCTCTCATTTGTTTGATTGGGTTCTCTTTGTCTACTTTCAGGACTTAAATAAAAATCATATATATGCAGAAATATAGAAAACTGTAAAGGGTTCTCAAACTTTCAAGCGGCACTGTATATTATACACAAAGGCTAAATAACAGCACACATTTTTGCTGTTCCTTATACTGGGCAGCATATAATTTATGTCCCCACCAATGTCAAAATCATTCCTATGCCCTTGCTTCACATAACACAAAAAGAATCTTGTCTTTTGCTTATTCTTCACTATAATACTATTACTGAAGCTGTTTATTATATTTATATTTATCAAGTCTTATTTTTATACATATACTGATTATACTCATTTATAATTCATAATCACATTTTTAGGTGTTTTTTTTTTTCCTTTACCCGATGTGCTCTAAGAACATCAGAATTATGGAATCTAGAATATTTTGACAATATTTTTGGTGAGTTTAATGATGTAATAAATTTCTTATGATGTAATAATTGTTATTACATTATGAGCTCAAAATTTTAACACATTGAGAAAATTATTACATTATGAACATTTTATTACAATAATAATGTAATACTTATTACATTTTGTGCGGTTTTACATTCTGTGAAGTTATTATATTATGAGTTGCTACAAGGTGCTAACAGCAGGCCATAAAGAAAACAATATCTTTTCTTTCCCTCGAAACTGTCATTTTGAAAGGTAAATATGTTTCCATTTTCATATCATAGCCAGATTTACAGTAGGTCTGACGGGGCTGATTGAACTCGTATTTGTGTGTTGAATTCCTGTGGTAAAACAAAAATTATAAGCCAACTAGCTTGAAGTCATGAAAGCTCAAAAAAATCTTTGTTAAAAATAAAACAAAACAACAACAACACAGCAATTATTGTCAGGCCCATAATGAATTACTTTATGTGAGATCTGGATTTCTTACTATCTGTCTGGATTTCTTACATCTGTAGTTTCAGAAGTCAATAAATAAGTAAATATTGAATGAATGAATGAATGAATGAATATTAATATATTTTATCATTTAAGGGCTCTTATAGAATCAGTGCACATCAAGAAGGAAAACATTTAGATGTTAGACTTTTGTGAAGATGATTATAAAATACCATCAATTTAAGTATTTGCCAGCAAACCCCTCTAGACAACCAATCCTTACTTATTCATTTCTGATTTTTGTTCTATAGATTATGGATCCTGCAACATACAGTGCTATTGTGAGCTACAAAACAGGTGGTGGGTATCCTCAGGGATTATCCAAGGACCAGAAGTCCAATTTTCAGAAAAAAGCTGCTATTTATGACATTGAAGGTGACTAAAACTATGTGATTAATTTTTTTTTTTTTTTTTTTTTTAACTCTTTTGCAACATAACATGTAGCTATATATATATTTTAGGATATTCTCTTAGGCTATTAGAATTTTATAGAGGCCTTTTATTTTCATTTTATAATTTAATATTATGTTAAACTTCATTGACATAAACTTCAGCCTGATTCAGTCTAGTTTTCACTATTTGTACTGTAGAATGTAATGTCATAGGCTTTTCATGCTTGATGCTTTAATGAATAGTTATTGCATTGTTACTGTATCGTTCAGATGGTCAGCTGTACTACAGAAGAAACAAAGGTACCCCCCGTGAACTGAGAACGAAGGTTGTCTGTGGTGCAGCGGATGCTAATCAATGTTTCATAGAGTTTCATGCCAGCAGCATCGGTTCACACTGTGGACAGAAAAAAACCAAAGATGCCTTATCAAAAAGATATTACTGGCCAGGGATGTCCGTTGATATTAACAAATGGGTAATGACACTGTTGAAAGATTTTAACAAAAGTCCATAAATTTAATAAAATCTTTCTTCTATTTTGATGTTAACTAATAACTTATTTTTAAACAGGTGGCTGAATGTGTGGCATGTCAGGCCACCAAAGCATCTATTAAAGAAGATACCAAAATTACACCTATACAGGTAAAGAATCTATGTGTCCGTCCGTATCTATCTATCTATTCATTGATATATCTATCTATCTATTTTATTACATTTCTTTTACATTTCAAGGTCACACAACCATTTGAACTTTTGGGGATGGATCTAATTGGCAAACTTACTTGCGCAGACAGTGGCCATCAATATATATGTGTCATGATTGATTACATGACCAAATGGCCACAGGCTTATCCCCTTAAAAGTAAGTCTGGAAGAGAGTTTGTTAATCAGGTAAATTAAAGCTGTTCGATATCATACAGTGCTAAAATATAGTTTTGAAAAATGTTTACTTAAATTGATTGTAATTAAAAATTAATGTTTTTGTTTTATTATCAGATCAACAAAAATGTATCCAAAATACTTGGAATCAAGAGGAGTTTGTGCTCACCGTACTATCCCCAGACTAATGGTTTGGTCGAAAAAATGAATGGGACCATACAGAGGTACTTTTTTTTTTTTTTTTTTGTACAAAGATCCTTAAATTATTATTATTATTATTTACATCAGCCTATAAGATTTTTATTTCTTTATTTATTTTGTTATTTTAAAGTTAGAATAGCATTTGTAAAAATTGTTATAAACCAAATGTGGAATTCACAGATATTTATAAATATCTTCTGCAAAAACTATTTTAATGTGAAATAAATGTTTAAGGGCTCTCAGCAAATTGGTCTCCAAAAAACCACAGCAGTGGGACTAACACCTAGATGCAGTTATGTTTGGTCTAATAACCAAAAAACAGATGACAACCAAACTATCTCCATTTTATATGATGTTTGGTCATGAGGCACGATACCCTTCTGAGATCCCTGAAGAATATCAGGTGGGTGTTCATTGTTTTCAGTGATTTGTTTCTTTTTTATGTGTATGTATTTGCATTCAGTATGAACTTGCCCTAGTAAAAAAGTAATAGATTTAAAATGCGTTTAATTTATACTAAGTATAGATCAAGTCTATTAACATAATTACTGACATATCACTGGAGATTTACTGATATAAACATTGTAATAACACTTTATTTGGGGTATTACTTTCCCTTAAAATTAAGCCTAAGATCTGTTCTAATGTCACTATTGATGAGGATTGTATGATCTTTACATAATATCAGTCTTTAAATTCGAAATATTTAAAGTGTGCCTAAAGAATACTTGCAATAGTTCCAATTTAGTACAATTAAATATATATAAGTATATATTTATTTGGAATTCAGCACTACTTCCAAACAATTAAAGTGCATATACCTATTTAGTACACAGCATATTGCAGCATATTTTTATTAAGCACATAATATGTACATGTATCCGTAGTATACATGAAATAAATGTATTTTAAATTCATTTTATTATATTTATTTTTCACTATGCCTACATGAATTTGAGATGATTAGTTATTTTTAACTAGAAGCAAATGTTCCTTTTTTCAGGTTGACAGTTCTGTTGAAACTGTCATGGGAATCGAACAAATGACTGAGGGTGTCCTGAAACTTGATGAAGTTCTTCAGACTGCTCTTACCCACACTGCTCAGGTTCAAAAACGAATGACAAGGAAAGAACAGAAAGCAAAGAAAGTAAAATTGACTGTGGGTGACAAAGTATGGAGGTGTAATGTTCGGAGTCAGCAGAGAAAAGGCGGAAAATTGGATCCAAATTTTCTAGGTCCATACACAATTAAAAACACTGCAGGCAAGAATGCTGATCTGATAGATGAGAGAGGGGCCATTTTGCCAAAAACCAATATTGACCACTTGAGATTGTATACTGAGCAGAAGCCACGCATTCCACACAAGATTGTGGCCGGAAGATCAACAGCAGCAACTGCATCACAAAAAACTTGTCTAACTGCTACATCTTTACCATCATCACCTACTGTCTCCAAAGTGGCTGCCTCACCTGACTCCGCAGCTGAATCTGTGACATCATCACCTACTGTCTCCAAAGTGGCTGCCTCACCTGACTCCGTTGCTGAATCTGTGACATCATCACCTACCGTCTCCAAAGTGGCTGCCTTACCTGACTCCGCTGCTGAATCTGTGACATCATCACCTACCGTCTCCAAAGTGGCTGCCTTACCTGACTCCGCTGCTGAATCTGTGACATCATCACCTACCGTCTCCAAAGTGGCTGCCTTACCTGACTCCGCTGCTGAATCTGTGACATCATCACCTACCGTCTCCAAAGTGGCTGCCTTACCTGACTCCGCTGCTGAATCTGTGACATCATCACCTACCACCACAACAACAGCAGTACAGCAGAATCTTGTCAGCAGTCAGCATCAGAACTAAAGTAAAGATGTAAATTAATGAAAGTTAAGTCATGTTTTTTTCACATTTACTATTTTTTTCTATCAATACAGTTGTTCAAGAGGCATGGGCAGGAAAAAATGTCTATGTGTTGCTTTCCAAAATTGGGCCATATAAAATATATGCTCCAAATAATGAGCTTGAAAGCGAGGTAAGATATTCTGCGATTGAAATAGTACATATCAAATTTTAACTTCCACTGCTAATCCCACACTGTTTTGATTCCTTGTTTAAGGTTATTAATGCATACTTGAGACTTCTTGTGAGGCGTCACAATGAACAGTCAAAAGAACAAACCTTTCAAATCGACACATTTGAGATGACCAGCATTTGGAATGGAAAAAAATCTAAATTAAAGGTTGGTTTGCACTTTTATTTATGTACCAATTATGAAAAATTAAATTCAGAACACATTTCAGTTCTCTTTTTTTATTATTTCAGGTTGATCCCAAAATGTACAAGTCTCTCATAGGCATTGTGAATGACCACCACCATTGGACACTTGTGGTAAACAAATGAAAAAAATTCAATTTGCATGTGTTATGCAGGTATTACAGCAATATTTATAATGTACTAGGATCTGATATAATAGTTAAATGGTCTATTAACATGTTTGGGGAATTAATGAAAGAATCCCTTTGAGATGTCTGGCCAACACTCAGCCAGCAAACGTTTATTGAAAACATCTGTAGACTATGATATTACTCCAAGCAGCTCAAGCTACTCTAAGCAGCGTTCTTTCTTAGACATATTTTTTTTAAACCATGAAAATAACTGTCTTCGAAGATGGTGTTTAGCATGTCTTGTTTTCTCTTATCTACATTATCACTGTTTAAAATCTTTATAGGTTATGCTGCCATCTCAAATGAAGGCTTTGTTCCTTGATCCTCTGGGAGAAAGTCCAGCAAAACTGAAAAAATGCCAGGATGTAACAAGGTATTTGAAGTTGTTCATCACAAAAATGTGCTTCTGATGTGCAAAATATTTCTATAAAAAAAAGAAAAAAGATTTGGTCTAGTATCACAATATAAATGATTTGCATTTGTTAAGGGCTTTTATGCGACAAAAGGGATGCAATTTTTCAAGGTGGTCCTGTGGTAAGCTGCCACACCCAAAACAACAAGACGGCACATCCTGCGGTGTCTTTGCATTAAAAGTAAGTGGTTTTAAATAGCAAATTTTGTCATTGTCCTAAACTGTCAATGCCCTAAAGTATGATCTCGGGAAACACAATTAAGTTCCCATTCAGTCGGTCACGTTCGACGTACGTCGGACAGACCGACGAATAGGAATCTCGCTAGAGAGGCCAATCTACTTCGAGTGTAACTACAACGAGCCAATGCACATTGGCATGCAATCATATGCAGCAGCTGCTCGCCTCGCAGCGCGGGTATATAATGAGCAGCAGGTGCGTTGCATCTTCAGGTTTTCGCTGAGGAGCCGAACCTTATGGTTTTGTACGGAGTGGTGAAACAGACGAGTCTTTGGTGCAGGCGGACACCACGGCAGCGGGGTCGATCTCTCCTTTTTCTTTGTTTTTGTTGTTTTCCTTTTATTGAGAAAACCCCGTCCAGAGAGAGTGCACACGACAGGCTGCACTTTCCCTGTCTGTGTTGCGGTGGCCGTTCCCCTGCGTGCTTCTGCACATAAAAAGAGTTCAATCCTAAAAGAGCTCGCACAAGTAGACTCACGTCTTTTTAAAGATGTCGTTCTACTTGTGTGTTTCTGGATGCGGTCGTTATCTGTCGCCGCGGGATGGTCACCAACGCTGTATCGCGTGTCTGGGCTTAAAGCACGCTGAGGCAGCGTTTGTTGACGAGCCATGTGCTCATTGCGGGAACATGACCGTCTCGGAGTTGTGATCTAGACTCCAGTTCCTGCAAAGGGGCAGAGTCCCGGTGCCGCTGCCTCGTTCCAATCCTCCTCAGAGGGTTGCTTCGGGCAGCGGTGCTGGTGATCTGAGGATCACGGTGAGCGCGCTTCCTTCGGGGAACCAACCCCCTAGGAACCCTCATCCCTCCTGCACTCCGCAGCCAGTTGAGCTGCCGGAGGAACGCGGTGGACCATCCCAGACGTGTGTACCATCCGTATCCTTCAGAGCTCCCCAGGATGATAGAATGTCGATCGCTGCATCAGAGGGTGAGCCTGACGTTTTGGGGGATGATGATTCGGCGCAGCTGCCTCCTTCGGGGGTGACAACTGTGCCCGATTCGGACCCGGAAATGATGGCTATGCTTTCCCGGGCCGCCAACAGGGTTGGGCTCGTGTGGAATCCTCCACCGTGTCCCGAGCCCTCGCGGTTGGACGATTGGTTTCTTGGGGTGGCCAGGGCTGGTTCTCAGCCCCCCACCCCAGTTCCTTTCTTCCCGGAGGTGCATGAAGAACTCACTGGCACATGGACGGCACCTTTTACTGCCCGAAACCGTGTCGGTGGGTCCTCCTCCCTCACCACCCTTGATGGTGGAGCGGCTAAGGGTTACACGCGCATACCCCCTGTGGAACGGGCCGTTGCTATGCAACTGTGCCCTAACTCCACCTGGCGGGGGGAGCCGTCTCTCCCTTCCCGGGCCTGTAAGTACTCGTCGGATCTTACCGGCAAGGCTTATCAGGCCTGTGGGGAAGCCGCTTCTGCCCTGCACGCTATGGCGTTGCTGCAGGTCCATCAGGCTAAGGCACTGAAGGGCCTGCACGAGGGTGGTCACAATCCACAAGTTCTCCAGGAACTTCGTGCCGCGACGGACCTCGCGCTTTGTGCGACGAAGGTCATGGCGCGGTCAGTGGGTCATGCGATGTCCACTTTAGTGGTCCAGGAACGGCATCTCTTGCTGTGTCTCGCGGACATGAGGGATACCGACAAAGCCAGGTTTCTTAATTCCCCCGTGTCCCAGACCGGCCTTTTCGGCGACGCGGTCGAGAACTTTGCCCAGCAGTTCTCGGCTGTACAAAAGCAGTCTGAGGCTATCAGTCACATCCTGCCGAGGCGGTCAGCTGCTGCACCCCCACCGCCCGCAGCACCTCAGACTGCTCGTCGCCGTGGGCGCCCCCCCGCTCCCGCGCCTCAGCAGCAGCCGTCTTCGAAGCGGTGCCGTGGAGCCGGCCGCGGTCAGGGTGCCCAGCCCGTCCAGCCCGCCCCCAAGAGGGGCGGCAAGGCCAAGTCGAAGAGGCCCTAGGACAGGCGACCCGGAGATGGATGGGACTGCTCTTCAGGAGACGGTGGCCGCACCGCTCCTTCCCCCGGAGGAGGGCTGGGTGGAGAATCCTTTGTTCCCTTTTCTTTCTGTTCCCAAATTTTCAATAAAAGAGCAGTTTCCTTCATCTCCGGGTCCGAAGAGGGCTCGGAGAGCAGTGGGAGGAGAAAAACCTCACCACTCTCATCCCCCTCTTCTGTCGCCAGCGGACAGCAGCGAGCAGTGGGCAGCCAAAGCCTTGACTGCTCCCTCTGTCCATCCGTGGAACCAGGTAAGTGTTGCACGCCACACTGTGACGTCACCTCGGGCCGCCTCGAAGAGAGAGCCCCCCGGGCCGCGTCCCTGTGTTCCACCTCGCTGCCCCACTGCGGGTACACCTGCGGTCCCTTTGGTCCCGCTTGTACGGTCTCTGAGAGCCTGGTTAGCGCTCCCCAGTCCGTCTCGCTCATTCGGACCATCAGGCTCGGCTATGCGATTCAGTTCGCCCGGCGTCCCCCCAAGTTCAGGGGCATCCACTTCACTGTAGTGAAAGATGTCGATGCCCTTGTCTTGCGTGCGGAGATCGCGGTCCTACTGGCGAAGGACGCGATAGAGCCGGTCCCTCCAGTCAATATGAGGTCAGGGTTTTACAGCCCCTACTTCATTGTACCCAAGAAAAGCGGTGGGTTACGGCCTATCCTGGACCTGCGAGTCTTGAATCGGAGCCTTCACAAGCTACCGTTCAAGATGCTCATGCAGAAGCGCATTTTCGAGTGCATCCGTCCCCAGGATTGGTTTGCAGCGATCGACCTGAAGGACGCGTACTTTCATGTCTCGATTCCTCTGCGACACAAGCCATTCCTGCGTTTCGCGTTCGAAGGTCGAGCATATCAGTACAGAGTCCTACCCTTCAGGCTGGCCCTGTCTCCCCGCGTCTTCACGAAAGTCGTGGAGGGAGCCCTTGTTCCCATGAGAGAACAGGGTGTTCGCATCCTCAACTATCTCGACGACTGGCTCATTCTAGCACAGTCCCAGGATCAGTTATGCGAACACAGGGACCTGGTGCTCAGACACCTCAGCCAGTTGGGTCTTCAGGTCAACTGGGAAAAGAGCAAACTCTCCCCAGTGCAGAGGATCTCTTTTCTCGGTATGGAGTTGGATTCGGTCGAACAGATAGCACGCCTCACAGAGGAACGTGCTCAGTCGGTGTTGAACTGCCTGAATACGTTCAACGGCAGGACAGTGGCTCCACTGAAATTTTTTCAGAGGCTCCTGGGGCATATGGCGGCCGCAGCAGCAGTAACCCCGCTCGGTCTGCTTCATATGAGGCCGCTTCAACACTGGCTTCACGGCCGAGTCCCGAGATGGGCGTGGCAACGCGGCACGTTCCGGGTGGCAATCACTCAGGAGTGCCGCCAAGCCTTCAGCCCGTGGTCGGACCCCTTGTTTCTTCGGGCAGGAGTGCCCCTAGAGCAAGTGTCCCGGCATGCTGTGGTATTCACAGATGCCTCTGCCACCGGCTGGGGTGCCACGTACAACGGGCATGCAGTCTCAGGGGTGTGGACGGGCCCCCATCTGCATTGGCACATCAAATGCCTCGAGTTGCTGGCAGTACGCCTTGCTCTGAGCCGCCTCAAAGGACTGCTACGGAGCAAGCATGTACTGGTCCGTACGGACAACACTGCGACCGTTGCGTACATCAACCGTCAAGGTGGTCTACGCTCCCGTCGCATGTCACAACTCGCCCGCCATCTCCTCCTCTGGAGTCAGAAGCATCTGAGGTCGCTTCTTGCCATTCATGTCCCCGGTGTGCTCAACCGTGTGGCCGACGAGCTATCACGAGCTGCGCTGCCAGGAGAGTGGCGACTCCACCCCCAGGTGGTCCAGCTGATCTGGAGAGAGTTCGGAGAGGCTCAGGTAGACCTGTTTGCCTCACCAGAAACCTCCCACTGCCAGTTGTTTTACTCCCTGTCCGAGGGAACACTCGGAACAGATGCGCTGGCACACAGCTGGCCCCGGGGCCTTCGCAAATATGCGTTTCCCCCAGTGAGCCTACTTGCACAGACCCTGTGCAAAGTCAGGGAGGACAAGGAGCAGGTCCTGCTAGTTGCGCCCTATTGGCCCAACCGGACCTGGTTCCCAGAACTCTCACTCCTCGCGACAGCCCCTCCCTGGCCCATTCCTCTGAGGAAGGACCTTCTTTCTCAGAGACGGGGCACTCTCTGGCACCCGCGTCCAGACCTCTGAAAACTCCATGTCTGGTCCCTGGACGGAACGCGGAGGTTTTAGGTGACTTACCCCCTGAGGTACTTAACACCATCACTTCGGCACGTGCACCGTCTACGAAGTGGAACCTGTTCGTCGAGTGGTGCTCTTCTCGCTGAGAAGACCCCCGAAGATGCTCGATCGGAGTCGTGCTTTCCTTCTTGCAGCAAGGGTTGGAGCGTAGGCTGTCCCCCTCCACCCTTAAAGTCCATACTGCTGCTATCTCCGCATACCACAACCACATAGATGGCAAGTCTGTTGGTCAGCACGACCTGGTCATCAGGTTCCTTAGGGGGGCGAGACGGTTAAATCCTCCTCGTCCTCCCTCCATACCCTCTTGGGACCTTGCTCTGGTGCTGAGAGCACTCCAGATTGCTCCCTTTGAGCCCTTGCAATCAGCAGACTTAAAGATTCTGTCTATGAAGACTTTGCTGCAGGTTGCATTGGCCTCCATCAAGAGGGTAGGGGACCTGCAGTCTTTTTCGGTCGACGAAACGTGCCTAGAGTTCGGGCCGGGTGACGGCCACGTGGTACTGAGACCCCGGCCTGGCTATGTGCCCAAGGTTCCTACCACTCCCTTCAGGGACCAGGTAGTGAACCTGCAAGCGCTGCCCTCGGAGGAGGCAGACCCAGCCCTGGCTTTGCTCTGTCCAGTTCGCGCCTTGCTACTGTACATAGACAGAACTCAAAGCTTCAGGATCTCAGACCAGCTCTTTGTCTGTTACGGAGGCCAGCAGAAGGGAAAGGCTGTCTCCAAGCAGAGGATGGCCCACTGGATAGTGGACGCCATCGCCTTGGCTTACCAAGCCCAGGGCGTGCCCTGCCTGCTCAGGTTGCATGCTCACTCTACGAGAGGTGTTGCATCCTCCTGCTAACAGACATTTGTAGAGCTGCGGGCTGGGCGACACCTAACACGTTCGCTAGATTCTATAGCCTTCGTGTCGAGCCGGTCTCCTCCCGTGTTCTCACCTCAGGTCAGAGGCACGGAGAGGCCCCGGCTCAGTGTCGGCTTGCTGCGCTCATGCGCTTTTTCTCCAGAGAGTCCCTACAAGGCAGACCCTGTTGAGTCCTCCGTTCTCCCTTCGGCAGCCGACGTGGCGGAGCGTCTGGCGCCAGGCCTATACTCCGCTACATCCTTGAGAACCGGGTTTAGGCTGGGTTTCATATGTGTGACCCTACGGGGATCCCATATGTCTAGTTCCACGGTTGCTCCTAAACGAAGCCCGTGTCTTTCCCTCTGGGAGAACCCACCTCTCACCGGGTTGGAGTCACCCCAGTTCTTCCATATGTAGTACAGCCCTACGCGGTTAGTCCATATGTTCTTCTCCACATAACTCCTTCGGGGAAGGATGTGGCTTCCGCAGCGTTCCTTCCCAGCGGAAGGGTACGCTTTCCCAGCGTTATCCAATAGTCTAACTGAATGGGTTTTGGGGAACAGCAGTGATCGACACTCTCTGTGTTAGTCCTGTCCCACCGTCCTTAGGCACGGGGGTTCAGGTGGCTTACAACAGAGCGCTGGAAGGGGGCAGCTCCTGTGGCGCTTTGGTAGGGATTCCTATTCGTCAGTCTGTCCGACGTACGTCGAACGTGACCGACTGAATGGGAACGTCTCGGTTACAAAGGTAACCCTCGTTCCCTGAAGGAGGGAACGGAGACGTACGTCCCGTCGCCACAGGCCCTGTACCCCGCTGATGCTGCCACCTAACCGGTTCGGCTCCTCAGCGAAAACCTGAAGATGCAACGCACCTGCTGCTCATTATATACCCGCGCTGCGAGGCGAGCAGCTGCTGCATATGATTGCATGCCAATGTGCATTGGCTCATTGTAGTTACACTCGAAGTAGATTGGCCTCTCTAGCGAGATTCCTATTCGTCGGTCTGTCCAACGTACGTCTCCGTTCCCTCCTTCAGGGAACGAGGGTTACCTTTGTAACCGAGACGTTCCTAATTGTGGTGTACATGGTCTGCTAAAGTCAAATTTATGTTTTATTTTCCTTTATAATAAAATTGCTTCTTTTATTATTTTCCTTTTTCAGTTTGCTGAATTTATACTTAGAGAGGAGCCAACTGATTTCCTTAACACACCAGAAAGAGTGGAAGAACTGAGGAAAGCAATAGCTGTCACTCTTAAGTAAACTGATAAGTAAACTGATTGAAGACCAAGAATCAGAGATGCAGTTAACTGAAGAATTTTTATTAGATTTTTTTTTTTTTACTCCGCAGATATCAGCATTAATACTCACAAGGAGCTTGTGTTGTGGCATGCACTGTTTCTCTCTTGTTAAGGAAATCTTTCTAAGCTGGGGTTCCAGGTGTCAAAATTAGATTTTATTGGCAAAAGCCGAGATATGTAGCTGCACACATCTCAAATCTTGGGTCTCACTGCTCTGATTATGTTCTCTTCTGTGAATCTATCCAGCATTGTATGTCATACATCACACTGTTGTCATTTAATTGTGGGGAACAAGCCCTCTTTTATATATATATATATATATATATATATATATATTCTGATGTGGTTTCACATCACAGAAGGAGGCAAAATCATTATCTTATATAGTATTCTATAAAGTGATAAAGGCTTTTGATTAGCATTGCATTGCATCTATAGTTTATTCATATAAAAAAAAAAAACAAATATAGCTTGAAGAACAATAAACCATTTAGTCGCAATCGTACAGATATGTCTCTATCTGAGTTTTATTCAGCTACGTGAAAGTGTATACCTTTGTCCATAATAGGGATTTCCTGTATGAATGAAACATTATATTACATGTATGCACTCACTAATCTCACAACACCTTTCTGTTAAAATATTCTGGGTAAAAATAGGAATAATAATACTTTTCTCTGAGTTTTTCTCTCTTTCTCAGTGAATGCATTCCATTTTCTGACAATTTTTTTTTTTTTTTTTTGTCAAAGATCATAATCATAATTTATTTCATAATAAATCCTTATACCTTTCTAAACATTTACAGTTAGCCCTCCTGCATGTTAACAGGTCATGTTGCAGTTTTCTGTAAATATATATTGATAACCATTAACAATAATTACTGTTTTGTTTAATGTTTTTATTTAGTAATAACAATATCAGAGTTAGTCATATGGATAAAAACAACATTTTGGCCAAATTGTGCAGCCCTACAAACAGGCACAACAAACTCTGTGTTCTTTATCATTTTTGGTAAAAAAAAAATAAAAATAAAAAAAAAACCTTTCTTGTTACAGTTCAGATTTTATTGTTACAGTTTAGATTTTGGAATTCACTTAATATTGCCTCTCTGAATAGTCTCTCAAAATAAAGCCATGTTACACATTAATGCTATTTTTAAAATATTTAAAATTAATGATAGAGCATCAACACAACAGCCAGTGGCACAGCTCCTCAACAAACCGTCCATACCGGTGTGATGAATACGATCCTCAACTGGACTGAACTGGAATAAATACTTTGAATGTTGCGATCCTATCAGACATAAGATAGCAACCTGAATCGTAACAAAGCACTGTTCGCCAGAGGAGAACTGGCCCCCCGACTAAGCCTGGTTTCTCCCAAGGTTTTTTTCTCCATTTTAACACAGAAGTCTATTTGCCACCTGTTTGCCATCTGATGTCACCTGTTGGAGTTTGGGTTCCTTGCCGCTGTCGCCTTTGGCTTGCTTAGTTGGGGACACTTGACGTTTGATATTCAACAGTGCTTTGATCTGCCGACATTGACACTATTCTTTAAGAGCTGCTGTGCAGCTAAAATTATATACCAGTTATCAATGTTAAGCTGCTTTGACACAATCTGCATTGTAAAAAGCGCTATATAAATAAAGGTGACTTGACTTGACTAGAGAGATTAAAGTGAAGTTGTGATAGAAATGGAAATCAAACAATATCTTTCCAGAGCTTGAAAAAAGGTTTTGACTGCTATATATATAAAATATTTTTTGCTGTAGTACTTGTTTTATACATGCAATCATGCCCATGATCACAGACAGACTTGTTATATAAGGGAAAATTGAACCACATTTAGCATGTTATGTTAAATAATTACAGACCCGGATCCAATGTCTAATGCAATAACGTTTTTTTTTTGTTTGTTTGTTTCTTGTGATCATCAATCAATCCTTAAAAACAGTACATTGTTCAAGACATTGATTGCCTTTGGAGTATTTGTGTCATCTTTTCATGTGAATTGGTTGTTTTAGATGACCTGAGCCAGCTGTGCCATACCTGTGGGGAGGAAAGTGGTGATACTTACTGGGTAAGTAGTTACTGTTTACTACTTAATGTATTTCATATATTTTTCACTTACATCTATCACAATACCATCAGTGTCTGGTAGAACAGAAAGATACGTTTTTGCTAAATTTCAGATTGCCTGTGACTGCTGCAATCGGTGGTACCACCAATCATGTGTCCGGAGAACATCAAAAGTGGATTTTCTGTGTCATGCCTGTCAAAGTTAACCAGACATAAAGGACAAAGATGATTGTGTACCATTATTCTTTTATTGTTTTTGTTTTTTTTGTTGTTTGTTTGTTTGTTTTGGTATTTTACATTATTCCATGGATGATACTGTACATAGATGTTGTATTTGTTGATATTTTGAAGTTTTTTTTATTTGTGTTAAATAGAAGTTCATACTGTACTTGCATAAACTCAGGTATTACTGAATAACAGAGCTGTCTGTATAAATCAAACTAAACTTTAATAGAATAAAATGTTGCATTGAACAGTACTGCTTTTATAGGTGTATCAGACCCATTTTTGTGACTCTTTGGGTATTCAGACAGAAGAAATAAGGGGGGTAAAATCCTGGCAGGTGGGTCAAAATGGGCCTGCCAAAATAATACCCCTCTAAATACTCAATCTGTCCATGCAGATAGAATTAAATGTTTCACTTTACATACAGTACTGCTTTTATAGGTGTATCAGACCCATTTTAGTGACTCTTTTATAGGTGTATCAGACCCATTTTTGTGACTCTTTGGGTATTCAGACAGAAGAAATAAGGAGGGTAAAATCCTGGCAGGTGGGTCAAAATGGGCCTGCCAAAATAATACCCCCCTAAATACTCAATCTGTCCATGTTGATAGAATTAAATGTTTCACTTTACATACAGTACTGCTTTTATAGGTGTATCAGACCCATTTTAGTGACGCTTTTATAGGTGTATCAGACCCATTTTTGTGACTCTTTGGGTTTCAGACAGAAGAAATAAGGGGGTAAAATCATACTCAATCTGTCCATGTAGATAGAATGAAATGTATAATTTTACATACAGAACTGCTATTATAGGTATATCAGACCCATTTTAGGAACTCTTCAAATCCAGGCATGTGGGTGAAAATGTCCCTTTCCAAATAAAACCCCTAATGCAACATATGCATTATTTTAGTGCAGAATTTTATTGGAATATCATACATGTTTCAGTGGAAATGAACCCATTATTTGAATTTACTTTGGAACATATTACATTAAGGCTCATACTGAATACAGTAGGCTATGTGTAATTTTTTCATCATTACACAAAAAAAGGTTCGTATTGATAAATTAAATTTCTTTTGTAAAGCATAACACGTTAATGTAAAATTCAACCAGTACGTAGTGGGTTTGTCTAAGGAGACAAAGAAAGAAAAATGGGAGAAACTCTATCGAAGCGTCAACAAAATATATGCAACGTACATTCTCCAGTCTCGTTTACGATTACGTTTGAAAAGCAATGAATCACATTTCTGAGTTTACACTGCCATCTACAGGAAACTGCATAAGTGTTCATCAAATTGAACGTTTGGAGTTTGGATCAGTGAAACATTTACCTAAATTTCCGTGTTTTAACTGCAATCTACAGGAAACACAACGGTACTGTCCACGTGCACGCGAAGAGGGGGTAATCTGCAGCCGGGGGGTCGGAATTGGGCACAACACCTGTTATTCTTGGTGAGCTGTTCACAAGACGAAATCAAGGCCTGTTAATATCCACACTGGAGCCGAACGAAGTCCCACTAAACCTTCCAGTCACGCCAAATTGGTCAATGTGCCCCGACGCCGCACGCAGTCTCACGCCAACACTCATTCAAGTTTCACACGCTATCACACACAGGCATTCCATTCATTCGCACATTGGGTTATTGTTAAATCCGTGCTTATTGATTGTTTTAAGTTTAATGGTTATCGCTAATTTTGAGATTGAATTTTGTTTTGTTTTTCTCAACTTCAAAGTGTTTATTCAAAGTGTTTTTTTTTCTCTCTCTCTCTCTCTTTCTTTTAATTATGTGCAAAGTTTGGCGAGAAGTTGGACACACGAATCTGCCAATGTAGAACCCAAGTTTCAGTGTAACCAGTATGGGATTTATTTCGTTTTTTTATGTTCGTGATTGTGTGGATAACACATACTGAACTGTTATTTTTTCCGCTCTTGGTTGATTTCTTTTGTTTTCTTGTTGGATTTTTGGTGTTTCTTTTCTCTCTTTAAACAATGTTTTTTGTTTGTTTGTTTGTTTGTTTTTTTAATTGATTATGGACATTAAGGAATAGTTAAATTGAAGCCTTTTTTGGAATTTGTGTTTCTTTGTGTAATTGGTGGTTTTTTATATTTCAGTGTCAGATTATGTAACTGACTAATTATGAAATGCACTTCTTTTTTGTATGCTGAATTATTTGTTGTTTGAATGACTTTTACAGTAATTTCCTGAAAAGTCTTAAAAATCTCTTTTACACTGCTTTATAAACGCTAGAACTGGGACATTAGTTATTGTCTGGCTTTACACCACTGTGATAACTACCACAATGACTTACTCATGTACGTAAACTCTAGGAGACCCGAGACTAAATGAAATAGCCTTTCACGAAACGGAGGAAAACAAAGGAAGGACTTAACATCAATCGAAAGTATTCAAAACATTCAGTTGTTTTTGACTTTTTAGTTTGAGAAATGTAAAAGAGTTTTCTTATGATAGCATTTGATGAACGTATTATGACTCAAGTTAATAACTTTATTAGCAATCTGACTTTTAGGGAGCATATAGACAGGCCTAAATGTTTTCAGGTCAAACGTTAAGTAGAATTAATTATATGTTGTTTATTCTTTGTCTGGTTAATACAGTCTACTATAGTTGACTGCTTATATTAACATTTCAAGTCTTCGAAGGAACGTTTAAAAAATCTCAAGCGGTCCATGAATGAAACACAAGTATTTGATATGGTTTGGATCATTGTGCAATACAGCGGACACATTGATAAAAGCTATGACATAAATCTCAGTCCAAGTCAAAAAAATTAACATTTTCATCCGTAATGGTCCACAGCTTAATATTGGCCACATTTCTAGTTTAAATAAATGTATGGCATAATAATGGCGTCACCGAGACAAACTCTGTGGTTCCCTCCTCTGACCATCGGAGGGAGCCCTCACCTGAATACTGACACACGCACTCACACTACATTTCCCATCAGCCCGTACCTTGGACCAATCAGCATTCACCACACCCAGCTGCAGCTCGTTACCTGGACTATTTAAGACTATCACTCTCTCTACCTCTTTGCGAAGTCTTGTATTGCCCCGGTGTATATTACTGAGCGTTATTATTCTGTCTGACTGTCTACCTGCTGCTGATCTTGTTTTGCCATCTACCTACGATACTCTGCCACCTACCCTTGACCTGTGCTTGTTCCTTGTCTTGTGAGTGATATCTGCCTGCCCTGATCTACTGCCTGTTATCTGACCTCGATTCTGCCTGTTCCCTGTCATAGCTGTTTGCCCCTGTTTTGACCTTGCCTGTACGACCACGCTCTCTTTAATAAAGCATGCAAATGGATCCCAGCCTGAATGACGATTCATTACAGAAGACTTCGCCAGCCCAAGATCCAGCTGCTTTCTCTCACCTGTGTGCGGCCATGTCAGCTCAAGCCAGTCAGCTCGCAGCACACCAACACCAGCTCAATCGTCTCACAACACTCACGGAGGAACTGGTAAAGGCGTTGCAAGGTCTTCAAACACCCGTCTCAGCATCACCTCCACCACCCGCCGCGGCCGCCATTACCCACGTGGCAGGAACGACGGCGATCCCACAAAGTGTAAGGGTTTCATTCTTCAATGCTCCCTCTTTATTAACCAACAACCCGCCTTATACACCACCGAAGTGGGCAAGATCGCATTTGTCTGTTCATTGCTCACCGGGAAAGCGCTTGAGTGGATTACTGCCGTGTGGAGAGATGATGGGGCTGCCTTCCCCTCGTTTGAGTACTTCATGCAGAGATTTAGAGAAGTTTTCGATCATCCCAGTGACGGGAAGGGAGCCGGCGACCGCTTATTAGAGCTGACTGAGTATGCTCTCGCCTTCCGCACGCTTGCTGCACAAACAGACTGGGTGAGTGACACGTTGAAAGTATGTTTTCGGAGAGGATTGTCACATGAATTACAGACGGAGTTAGCGTGTCGTGATGAAGGCAGGAGCTTGGATCAATTCATTAAACTCGCTATTCAGATTGACAATCTGATCCGTTCTCGCAAGTCTGGCCAGAGATGCTGCACTAGTCCCTCTCTACCCGTTGATCCAGAATATTCTGAGCCCATGCAGATCAATGCCTACCATCTATCCGAAGAGGAGAGATGCCGCCGTCTGACCCATCGTCTCTGCTTGTACTGTGGTAGCCCCGGTCATGTGAGAAATACCTGCCCAGTGCGATCTCGTCCTGAAAATCCACGGTCGGTGAGTGTCTCTAACCCCTACTACAGCTCTGAAATGTGTGTGTCTGTACCCATTACCCTGTTATTTAACAATCAAAGGTTAACCACGACTGCATTACTGGATTCCGGGGCAGCGGGAATCTTCATGTCCCAAAGTTACGCTCAACAAAACCACATTCCGTTAATCGAATGCTCTTCTCTCACAGTGGAAGCAATAGACGGTCGACCGCTGGGCTCCGGAAGTGTAAACGCCATAACCCAACAACTCACCATGCAAACCGGTGTTCTCCATACTGAAGTCATTCAATTTCATATTCTACCCACTTCCACCTCATCCATCATCCTAGGTCTGCCGTGGCTACGCACGCACAACCCCCAAATCTGCTGGAGAGAGGGACAAATGACTCACTGGAACACACATTGTCAGTCCAAATGCCTGTCTCAATCATCTCCCCTACCTGTCAGAGCGATTCAAGCCGCAGAACCCACCGAATCCTCGCCTGACTTCAACTTGCCCACCGAATACAAAGACCTGATCGTCGCCTTCAGCAAGGTGCGTGCTTCCCAGTTGCCTCCTCATCGTCCTTATGATTGCGGCATAGATCTCATTCCAGGAACCACTCCTCCCAAAGGCCGTATCTTCCCACTGTCACAACCCGAGTCGGAGGCTATGAAGAAGTACATCGACGAGGAGCTGGCTAAAGGCTTCATTCGTCCTTCCACGTCACCAGCCTCAGCAGGATTCTTCTTCGTGGGCAAGAAGGATGGCGGTCTTTGTCCATGCATCGACTATCGAGATTTGAATGAGATTACCATTAAGTATCGCTATCCATTACCCCTGGTTCCAGCTGCATTGGAACAACTTCGTACAGCCAAATATTTCACCAAGCTAGATCTACGTAGTGCCTACAATCTAATTTGAATAAGAGAAGGGGATGAATGGAAAACTGCCTTTTCAACTGCTATTGGACACTATGAATACCTTGTTATGCCCTTCGGGCTGGTCAATAGTCCTTCTGTCTTCCAGGCATTTATCAACGACGTCTTCAGAGACATGTTAAACAGATTTGTGATCGTATACATCGACGACATCCTGATCTACTCCAACACCCTAGAGGAACATGTACATCAAGTCAGACAGGTGCTCAAACGTTTAATCCAGTATCAACTGTATGCCAAGGCTGAGAAATGCGAATTCCATCAAACCTCTACCTCGTTCCTGGGTTACATCATTAGTCCCGACGGAGTTGCAATGGACGACAAGAAAGTTACAACCATTCTCATTTGGCCACAACCCACTACCCTCAAGGAGCTACAGCGTTTCCTGGGTTTCTCGAATTTCTATCGACGATTCATCCGCAACTTCAGCTCCATAGCCTGCCCTCTCACAAGTATGGTAAAGAAGGGAAACAGTCATCTCAAATGGACCCCTGCCGCCATTCAGGCCTTCCAACTACTCAAGGAACGCTTCACCACAGCCCCCATCTTGCATCATCCCGATCCGTCACTCCCTTTCATCATTGAAGTAGACGCCTCTAGCACAGGTCTTGGGGCAGTACTCTCTCAAAGACAAGGTAACCCACCTAAACTCTATCCATGTGCTTACCATTCCAGGAAACTCACCGCTGCAGAGAGGAAGTATGACGTCGGAGATCAGGAGTTGCTGGCCATGAAGGCGGTTTTTGAGGAGTGGCGTCATTGGCTGGAGGGGGCCACACATCCCTTCGTGGTGCTAACTGATCACAAGAACCTAGAGTATTTACGGACGGCTAAGAGACTTAACTCCCAACAAGCTCGCTGGTCTCTGTTCTTCTCACGCTTTCATTTCACCGTCACCTACCGACCTGGCTCCAAGAATGTTAAAGCGGACGCTCTATCTCGTCAGTTTGAGGGTGAGCTCACCACACAAAACCCTGAGACTGTAATACCTGCCTCTCTTGTTGTTGCTCCCATACAGTGGGACATTATGACAGAACTGGAACAGGCCAACGCCCAGAACGAGGTCCCGTCTGACTGCCCACCTGACAAGGTCTTCGTCCCTGAGAACTTTCGCAGCCGTATACTGGAGATGGTTCACAATTCAACCTCGTCCGGCCATCCAGGTATCACCACAACCATTCATCTCCTGCAAAACCGCTTTTGGTGGCCTTCATTAACCAAAGACTCAACCCAATATGTTGAACAATGCCCTATCTGTAACATGAATAAATCCTCTCATCAACTGCCTGCCGGTCTCCTGCAACCATTACCTCTGCCTCAACGCCCCTGGTCCCATGTAGCTATCGACTTCATTACCGATCTTCCAGCATCCAACGGCCACACCACCATTCTCACCGTCATCGACCGCTTCTCCAAAGCCTGCCGCCTCATCCCTCTAACCAAATTGCCCACGGCCATGCAGACAGCTGAACATTTGTGCAACTGGGTCTTCCGTCTCTACGGCCTGCCAGAGGATATTGTGTCCGACCGTGGTCCCCAGTTTACGTCACGTCTCTGGTCAGCATTCTGCCAAGCCCTGAATATAAACGTCAGTCTCACCTCCGGTTACCACCCACAGTCTAACGGGCAAATTGAATGCCTGAACCAGGAACTCACCCGTTTCCTCCGCTCTTACTGCAACCGCCACCAAAATGACTGGTCCCGATTCCTACTGTGGGCAGAGTATGCTCAGAACTCTATTCGGAAACCAGCAACCGGATTGACTCCATTCCAGTGTGTTCTGGGATTTCAACCTCCATTGTTCCCCTGGTCTGGGGAACCCACCAACGTACCCGCTGTCAACGACTGGATGAATCGAAGTGAAGCCACATGGAATAGAGCACATACTCATCTGCAGCATGCAATACGACGGCAGAGAGAACAAGCTGATCGTCACCGCCGCCCAGGTCCAGAGTATCATCCCGGCCAGTGGGTATGGCTCTCCACCCGAGACTTACCGCTCAAACTTACCGGCTCTGTCACCGAGACAAACTCTGTGGTTCCCTCCTCTGACCATCAGAGGGAGCCCTCACCCGAATACTGACACACGCACTCACACTACATTTCCCATCAGCCCGTACCTTGGACCAATCAGCATTCACCACACCCAGCTGCAGCTCGTTACCTGGACTATTTAAGACTATCACTCTCTCTACCTCTTGCGAAGTCTTGTATTGCCCCGGTGTACATTACTGAGCATTATTATTCTGTCTGACTGTCTACCTGTTGCTGATCTTGTTTTGCCATCTACCTACGATACTCTGCCGCCTACCCTTGACCTGTGCTTGTTCCTTGTCTTGTGAGTGATATCTGCCTGCCCTGATCTACTGCCTGTTATCTGACCTCGATTCTGCCTGTTCCCTGTCATACCTGTTTGCCCCTGTTTTGACTTTGCCTGTACGACCACGATCTCTTTAATAAAGCATGCAAATGGATCCCAGCTTGAATGACGATTCATTACAATGGCATTGCACATCTCAAATATGCCATTAATGCATGGAGTGGCAGTGGCCACAGTGAAACATTTCACTTCATAAACTAATTTCAGTTAACAATGACCTCTTAAAGAAGTCCTCAACACACATTTATAGTGTAGAATTTTCTTTATGGTGTAGATTCTTATTATTATTCATTTAGTTTTATTTTTGAAGTTATACCCACATTTTATAAACTTATAAACTAGCTCTTTTGGGCATATTACTAAATAGTGCCATACTGACATATGAATATTTAATGATTGCTAATCTTAAAGTCACATAAATGTTTGTTTTCTGCATATGGGAGCGTGAAGAAGTAAATAATTTTTGGAAAGGTGTGAAAGAAATGATAGAAAAGATCCTTGATTTTAACATTCCACTTTCACCTACTTTTTTTAAATTTCATTTATATCAAGTTAAAAAAGAAAGCATATACTTTTATATATAAATATGTGTATTCTTCAACCAAAATGGCTTTCTTTAAATTGGAAAAGTATTTGTGCACCAAGAATAGGACGTTGGCTAAAAGAAATAGTAACAAATATGTCAATGTAAAAGATAACTTATATTTTAAGGGATAAACTTTGATGGAGTTTGGGGACCTTTCAGATTGTTCTTAAAACGTGGTGAAGTTGGAAAGGTGTTAATAGAAGACTAAGAAAAGAGGGGGTATTGAATATCAATTTAAAATACTGAGAAGCTTTTTATCCCCTTGTTTTCTATGTTACAGGGAAATGTACATGTGTAGTTAACAGAGTTAGGAGTAACGCATTACAAAAGTAATTATATTACAGTAATATATAACTTTTTGCTGTAACGCAGTAATATAACGCATTACTAATAAAATTTGGTTATATTATACTCGTTACAATCTCAGTAATGCACATTACAATGACACATTTTTACCGGAAATTAAGTGGTGTTAGTTTTATTTTTTACCAACACGGCAAGACATGCCTAATGTACGACTCCTGTATGTCACTGTAATCGTCTTTACCTTAATTACAATCGTCATCCATCAAAACTTTAATAGCTACACTGGTTTTCTTTGTCCAACTGAGAGATGTAGTTTGCGTACACTGTTACTGATGCGGTTGGGTGTTTTGAGCCGCCGTTCAGTCTGTATTTCACACAGTGCCATGAGAAACGGCGTGGGCTGCTCCGAAACAATCGCAGAATATGCAGAGAGGTGGTGTTTGTTAATATTTAATTTAACATATTAATGAATTATATTAATATTTAAATTAATTTTAACTTAAAATTTTTGGAGATAACTTATCTCAAAGCCCCCCAGGAGGATCACTGGTCTACACAGTCACTATGCTATACTATGGATGTATAATAAGAAGCAATAAACTACGTTTGCATTTATGCCGTCATACTTTTGTGGTTATTTTGGTTAACTCAAAAGTGACGCAAAAGTAGTGTAACACATTACAATCCAGAGACAGTAATACTGTAATGTAACTAATTACTTTCAAATGATAGTAACTGGTAATATATAATGTATTACTATGTGGAAGTAACATGCCCAACTCTGATGAATATATAATATATAAATAAAATAAAATATATAAATATATAAAATAAATAAAATGTTTGTTTTCTGAGCCTACCAGGATCTGAATAAACAGCACTCTTGTGAGAGATTTGTTTTTGTTATGGACTGTCTCTCTGTGTGTACAGTGGCTGGGGCACAGTATTTCAGTCCACTACAAAAAGGTCAGAAGCATCTGAAAATTAATAATCACTAGTGAATTCAACTGTTAAAATAACCTTATGCTTTTCTGCTCTATAAATGCTCACTGACATTTGGTGTTCAACAATAGCCTTGTTATATATTTTGCATCAAACATATAATATTTACTTTGTTTAAACCACACTCTGCAAGCAAATGTAGGCTTGAACTTTAAAACCAGGATCTGACATAAGAATACCCTTACAAATGTTTATAGACAGAAAACTAATCATTATAGCACAACACGTTTAGTCTTATTGTCTGAATCTTGTTGTCTTGATTATATATGATATTCCAATATTGATCTATTTACTGCAGTGTGCAACAAGTGTCTCACAGCAGCCACCGAGCGAACGTACAAAGTAACGTTATAACATCATTTTCAACACACTCAAATGTATCTAATAAGATAAACAGTGCTGCGTTACCCCACGGAAGAAGCAGAAGCTGCAATAATAAAAGTTCCACTGCTCTGGAGGTGTGCGTCGCGTTCATCTCTCATTAGCAATCGCTCCAGCAGCCTCGTTCAGCTCTCACAGCAAACCGATCGAACTCAGCCATTTTGAAGGACATCTCAATTCTCTAATTGCACTGTGAGGAGGTGAGGAAAGAGGATTGAGGAAGCTTCCTGAGTTGTCATGAGCGAGGACACACAGGTGTATCCTTTGCATAAGTCTTTCTCATCAAGAAACCTGATGCACGTTCTCCTCCCCCTTCACATCTGTGACAATAATTTAAATGTATTCTTTACTTTTGCAGTTTAAATAAACTTTACATTTGGTACAGGGTCCTTCTCTCGCTTGTTTCTGCTTCTTCCTTATCCTTACCTGTACTCTTTCAGAAGATGCGTAATAGTGCCCCCTTCCATATAACAGTGAAAACATGGATAGCTGGATTAGTTGGCTAGCTAGGTAAGTTTCAGATTAGTTTGCGCCAATCCTGGGTTTTAGGTACCATGAAAGTGACTTGGCTTTTAGCGGTGTTCATCACCATAGTAACTTGTGCTCCATGGCTAACCTGTTCCGGGGCAGGTTATGTTCTGGTTTAGAGATATCAAACCGAAATTGGGCCAATCAGATGTGAGCAAATTGACACTGACACATCCAATACAATGCAATAAAGTCACTCCCCTTTTCTTCCTCCAAATTAAAGGTCACTATATAGCAAAAAAAAAAAAAAAAAATATTTAACAATAAAATTGTCTGGCTTTAATGATAATTACTTAGAATTATTTTATGATTTATATATGATTTATATAATTATTATATGATATATTATTATTAATTCATTACACACAAGCATTTTTAGTTTAGCAGTTATTAAGCATTTAGTTTTAATGAATATTAATATATACAGTTCATATGTAATATAAATAAGCTGTAAATAAACTTTAAATATGATGTGAATTTACATGTTTGAGTCTCTATCGCTATTATCAACTATATAAACTAACTTCACAAGTTTCACTTGCACTGATAGAGCAAGACACTTTCTTTTATCTGTCCTCTTTCATGGACAAGTATTTTCGTCAGTGTAAATGAGTTTAAATACTTAATTTTTTTTCTCTTAACCAAAACAGTTTTGAATCATGCTGGCTGTCTCACGAGAAGTGAATAATAGTTTCTCTCTGTTGCAAAGCATGTTATTGGCTGTTCACCACCGATGTCACGCATTCATGTGCACGCGCTCCACAAACTCAGGATCAAAGCCTGAGTTGACAAAGAAAGTTAATGATAAGCATCATGGTACCAACAAAGCTGGATTGGAGTGGTTTGGGTTTGTCAACTCGAAACTAATCCTATAACCCTGAGTTTGTTCGACTACCATCATGGTACAGGCCCCAGGATGTGACATATGAACAGCTCTTTTGTGAGAGGTTTGTTTTTGTTGTGGACTGTCTCTCTGTGTATACGGGAACTGGGGCACAGTATTTCAGTCCACTACAAAAAGGTCTGAAGCATCTGTAAATGAATTATCACTATTAGTCAATCCATTATGTGCAACTTAAACAGATTTTCTCTATTCCACCATCATTTTCACCTTAAGACTTCATACAGTAAATACAAGAAAATTAAAAAGAGTGCTTTTTTTTCGAAAAAAAATGTTTGCGTGACCATGTACAGAATAACACCAACTGTCATCACAGTTCAGTTAATTATAGATCCTAAATGATATATAAATTAGAACAGAAATAAAGAGATCTGTAATCATTTTGCTGTTCTTACAAAAAAAAAAAGAGCTGGGTCCAAAACTCCATCTTATTCAACAATTTTAGGGGCAAACCTCAATATGTTATGATCTATGTTTGGAGATGCACCTTTTTGTACAGCACTCTGCAACACATCTCTGTGTAATGTACTGCATGTCATGACTCATAAATATTATAATAATTGCACTAAGTGCATCCCATCTCCATTCACAATTACACTGTTACACTGTAAAAAAAAATTTTAGCTAGAAAGGTTGTACGTACATTTTATTTATTTATTTATCTATTATTTATTTATTTGCATTGAACTTTTGATAATTTTATTGCTCAATAAAAGCTCCACATTTGCTTTTTTGCATGTTGGATTATTTGTTGTTTGAAAGACTTTTACAATCATTTCCTGAAAAAATCTCAAGCGGTCCATGAATGAAACACAAGTATTTGATATGGTTTGGATCGTTGTGCAATACAGCGGACACAGTGATAAAAGCTATGACATAAACCTCAGTCCAAGTCAAAAAATTGATTAACCTTTTCATCTGTAATGGTCCACAGCTTAATATTGGCTACATTTCTAGTTTAAATAAATGTATGGCATAATAATGGCATTGCACATCTCAAATATGCCATTAAACATTTGAATTGCTTTACAAGAACCTGCAGCAGAAAGAAAAATGTGCTGCGTCCATCAAGAGGTTGTTGTAAAGCCTGAGGAGTATTTGAGGTGGCCTGTGTCACTGTGCATGGAGTGGCAGTGGCCACAGTGAAACATTTCACTTCATAAACTCATTTCAATTCACAATGACCTCTTAAAGAAGTCCTCAACAAACATTTATAGTGTAGAATTTTCTTTAGGGTATAGATTATTATATATATATATATATATATATATATATATATATATATATATATATATATATATATATATATATATAACTTTAGTTTTATTTTTGAATTTATACTCACATTTTATAAACTCTTAAACTAGCTCTTTTTGGCATATTACTAAATAGTGCTATACTGACATATGAAAATTTACTGATCGCTAATCTTAAAGTCACATAAATGTTTGTTTTCTGCAGTGTGAAGAAGTCAAGAATTTTTGGAAAGGCGTGAAAGAAAAGATCCTTGATTTTAACATTCCACTTTCACCTAAATGAAATAGCAGAGAGGAAACCAAAGGAAGGACGTAACATAAACTGAAAGCTATTGAAACATTCATTGAGCAAGACAAAATACACTGGTTTTACTTTTTAGTTTTAGAAAGTTTAAAGATAGTTTTCTTATTATAGTAGGAAGGTATGACTCATGCTAATAGCTTTATTAGCAATCTGACTTTCAGGGAGCAATATTTAGCCTCTTATAGAATACAGGCGTAAATGTATTGTAGTCGTTGGTGAAAAGTTAAATATAGAATTTAGTAATTACTTTATGTTGCTTATTCTTTGTCTGGTTAATACAGTCTACTATATAGTCGACTGTGCTTATGTAAACATTTCAAGTCTTATGAAGAAACGTTTAAAAAAGTCTCAAGATAGCAAAGGAAATGAAACATGAGGCTATTTGATGTGGTTTGGATCATTGTGCAATACAGCGGACACAGTGTGGCACAATGTATAAAGGCAATAAACCTTTAATAAGTCTTATTCCTGGATTTTCTTTGTACGTTTGTTTACTATGGGGTCACATCATAAAGAACCTTTTCATGAATGGTTCTACAAAGAACCTAATAAAGTGACATGGAGAACTGTTAGAGGTTCTTTTAAAAACCTTTCAGTGAAAAGTGAATCTTCAGTTCCAGTCAAAAAACTTTTCAATGGTTCACAGCTTAATCTTGGCTACATTTCCAGTTAAAATAAATGTATGGCATAATAATGGCATTGCACATATTAAATATGCCTTTAAACATTTTAATTGCTATACAAAAAACTGCAGCAGAAAGGAAAATGCACTGCATCCAAGAGATTGTTGTAAAACCTGTTGCATGAGAAGTATTTGAGTTGGCATGTGTCACTGTGCATGGAGTGGCCACAGTGAAATAAACCCCTTACAATTAACAATGGAGGTCATTAAAGAAGTCCTCAACAAACATAATGCAGAATTTTCTTTATGGTGTAGATTATTATTATTGCTATTATTATTATTATTATTATTATTATAATTATTATTGTTAGGGATGCACCGATACCATTTTTTTAAGGACCGAGTACGAGTACCGATACTTTTTTCTAGTACTCGCCGATACCGATGCCTATACATTTATTAATCTCTCTCTCTCTCTCTTTTTTTTTTTTTTTTTTTTTGTTGGGTGAGTGAGACTATTGAATGCAGGACAGCTTCTTCATTATTACTCTAATGAAAAATGTAATAATTTTTATGTGCTTGTCACAAACTTAAAGAACAAAAATTTCAGCGTCCAGTAACCTTCAAAGGGCATAATTACCAATATATAGCCTATAATTGTTATATAAAAAGAAATTTACAAATAAATTACAAACAATACAACAAATACTATAGAGATACAAATTAAATAAACTTGTTTATCAGATACAGTAGGTTTATTTACCATGTATAAATTTATTTAACATATTTTGTTGTTTTATTAACATTAATGACAAATATAGGCTACGGTTCCTTTAAGACCGAATTCCTGGATACTGACACATATCCTGTTTTCACCCGAATGTTTACGTCCACTTAAGCCATAACCGACTGTATTTACATGAGATACTCCACACGATGGACATTTTGACAACTATTCAGGCGCAAGGAGCACTGATCGCGCGCTGTCTGAGAGAACTGGTATGGCGCGCAAGAAAGAGAGAGAGAGAGAGCGCGCACTTCTGGTCTGTCATTCAGCGCGATTCCGCCTATCCCGCCTTCACTAATCGATAACGAATTGTAATTGAAAGCATGCAGTTCGCAATGTGTGTGTTGTCATCATTAATTTTGAAGTATTTCCACACCTCTGAGGCTGACATTGTTTGTGCTGCTGCCGCCGGTGTATCTCTGCATGGGAAATTCTTGCCTGGGAAGTTATGTCACGTGAGGTATCGGTCTTTAGTATCGGGGGTATTTTTACGAGTACGAGTACAAGTACATAAGCTTGGTATTATTTATTTAAGAAAAAAACTAAAGTTTTATTTTTGAATTTATACCCACATTTCATAAACACTTAAACTCACTGACCTTTAGTGTTTAACAATAGTCTTGATATTTTACATATTTTGCATCTAACATATAATATTTACTTTGTGTAAAACCACGCTGTGCAAGTAAATGTGGACTTTAACGCCAGGATGTGACATGAACAGCTCTCTTGTGAGAGGTTTGTTTTTGTTATGGACTGTGTCTCTGTGTATCTGGGTGGGGGGTACACAGTGTTTCAGTCCACTACAAAAAGGTCAGAAGCATCTGTAAATTAATTATCACTATAGTACACCCAATTCTGTCAGGACAACTATCGTCAAATATAATAGATAATTGCTTAGAGTTTGTATTGGCAGTACGGTTCTGTTCTGGGCAAGAACTCCCTGCGCATTCATGCAGCATAGTATGGATAAGAGCAGGGAGAGCAGCAATAACCCGCTTAGGGTAAACAGAACAGAAACAACAAATGCAGATATCATTAATGTCAATAATTTACCATGTACCCATACTTCAAGAATTGAAGGGGAATCCGGGGGAATCATAAGGCCAAATTCTGACTGACGAGAGGAGGAGCTGGGGATGGAGGAGGGTAATTAGCTCCTGAGAAATGCGACAGCTACTGATAATACTAAGGAGCTTATATATGGATGCTGTGATAGGTGTCGTATTCCTATAGGTAGACATTAGTCACCTGGGAGTCAGCTGATGTGAGCTTGACTGACGTGACCTGCCAGAACTGACGCTAACGCTTGATAATGTGTTTCTCTATTCCATCATCATTTTTCACCTTAAGACTTTATACAGAGAATCTACAAGAACATGAAAAAAAAAAAAAACTGTATTTATTATGTGACCATGTACAGCACCAACTGTTCACAGTTCAATTAATTATAGATCCTAAATGATATATAAATTCTGAAATAGAACAGAAATAAAAATATCTGTAATCATTTTACTCTTCTTACAAAGAAAAATTTAATTGATATAAGAGGGCTTTATAATAGAGTTTGGGTCCAAATCTTTTCAATCTTGTACAACAATGTTAAGGGGCAAACCTCAATATAATATGATCTATGTATGGAGATGCATAGAGAGCCAGTGTTGTGCTGAATTTTCCTTTTTCTACAGTTCCTTTTTGTTATGAATATTATTGCATTGAGCGTATTTTGATGCCTCTTTCCCTAATATGCCATCATTATTATTTTCCTGCTATATACCTTTTTCAATTTCTCTAAAACCTTCACATCTTCATTCACAATTACATTATTACACTTTTTTTAATTTATTTAGTAAACTAAATTTACTGTATTTATCCAGTTGATTTGTCCAATGTATTTACAGTGACAACATAAAAAAAAGTGATCTCAACTTTTGTAAAATTAGTAAAATTCAAAAAAGCCCATGCAAAAAAAGAAACAAAATGTATTTTTTGCACACAGAACCATCATGCAGGAACATAATTTAGCTGAGTAAATAAGGAGATCGTTCTGTTGATAATCTGAGAGCTGCTAGTTTTTAAAATCCAATCTTTATGTTGTATATATGCTTTATCTATCTTGTGACATCAGAACTAAAATGGCTAACTGGCTGTTTACATAATATATTTTTAACAGATCGGATAGATTCCTCCCACTAATATGCAGGTGTTTCCTGGTGATACTGTCAGAATCAAACCTCAGAGCTCCCGAATGAACTGTTAAAATAACCTTATGCTTTTCTTCTCTATAAGCTCACTGACATTTGGTGTTTAACAATAGCCTTTTTTATGTGATATATTTTTGCATCAAGCATATAATAATAACTTTTTTTAAACCGTTCTGCAAGTAATTGTGGACTAGTACTTAAATGAGCACTGTCACGAGTGGCTGTATAAGCATGCGCACGAAAACGAATAGGTCAATTAAAGCAGTCTTTGATCCAATACTCCACAGAATACATAGAAGAATCACAGGGGAAACCATCCACAGAACCAAGACGAGTCCAGACAAGGAACTGAACAAAACAGGGAGTAAATATACACAGGATAAATGAGTTAATTGAACAACAGGTGAGTGGAATAATAATCAAGGGAACAAACACTAGGAAACTAGGGCTGTATCCAAAAACTTAAAAATGCTGCCTTCGGAGGACGCATTCCAAGGTAGGAACCCACGTACAAGGCAACGTTCTTGTGACCTTGCACAACATTCCCTGAAAGTTCTCTAAAGGAGACGAAAATATCAAAACTTTACAGAACATTAGGGACGTTCCTAAAACATCCTCTTTTGGTAATGAAAGTGCTGCAGTTCAAGGTTCCTTATATGACTTTAGGGGGACGTTCCATTTTGGTTATTTTATGGTCACATAAGAACGTTACAAAGAGGACATTTGGGACATTAACAGAACGTTCCCACACGGTCCTCTGTTGGTCATTTAATAACGTTTCCGATATGACTTCTGTTTTGGTTATTTTATGGTCACACGAGAATGTTACAAAGACGACATTTGGGAAGTTAACAGAACGTCCTATAGTAATAGTCCCCTAAACATTCCCAGAACGTTCCAAATGTTCCCTGAAGGTGCACCAAATAACGTCCCCCAAACCTTAAAAGAACTCCACATCGTGACTCTCTGAACATTCTGGTAGTGTTACCAGGTGACAGGTTAGATGTTGATGTTTTACAGAAAATAATAAAATTTGAAGTCACCGTTATGGATGTGAGCATTTGCTTTAGATGGGCTCTTGATTCTTGACATTTTAACAGTAAATTTTTTTCTGGCTGCTTTAACTGTTTATAAAACATGCTTGTTACAGCAAAAATTGCAAGAGAAATTCTGATCAAATAAATCAGGGCCAGTGCATCCATGCTGAGGGTCCCCTCGGTCAGGGAAAAGAACAGCTGGCAGTGAGCAGTGAGCGGCAGTGATGTCGGCCACACGATTGAGCTCACCTGGAATGTATATGGCACACAGTGACCTGAGCCACTGCTGACTCCAGAGGAGGAGATGGCAGGCGAGTTGTGACATGCGACGAGAGCATAGACCACCTTGATGTTTGATGTACGCCACAGTCAATGTGTTGTCCGTCCAGACCAGTACATGTTTGTCATGCAGCAGTGGTCGAAACCGGTGCAGGGCAAGGAGTACTGCTAGCAACTTGAGGTAACTGATTTACCACTGCGGTCAGAGGTCCTGTCCAGGAGCATGAGGCAGGATGCCCATTGCATATGGCACCCCAGCCGGTGGTGGAGGCATCTGTCATGACAACAACATGCCTGGACACTTGTTCTAATGGCACTCTGGCCCATAGAAAGGCAAGGTCCGACCACGGGCTGAATGTTTGGTGAAATCTCGGTGTGATGGCCACACAGAACATGCCGGTACTGGGCCAGAATGAGCCAGTCATCAAGATAGTTAAGGATGCGAATGCCCACCTCCCTGAGCGGGGCAAGGGCTGCTTCTGTGACTTTGGTAAAGACACATGGAGACAGGGAAAGGGTGAAGGAGAGGACCTTGTACTGGTATGCTTGACCCTCGAACACAAAGTGAAGAAATGGTCTGTGTCGAGGTAAAATCGAGACGCGTCCTTCAGGTCAGTCGTTGCAAACCAATCCTGGGGGACATGAGGATGCATTTCTGCATGAGCATCTTGAACGGGAGCTTGCAAAGGGCCCGATTCAAGACACGCAGATCCAAGATTGACCGTAACCCACCGCTATCTCGGGTATGATGAAGCATGGGCTGTAAAATCCTGACTTCATCTCAGCTGGAGGGACATGCTCTATTGCATCCTTCACCAAAAGGACCGCAAACTCTGCTCGCAGGGCAGGGGAGTGCTTGTTTGCCTGTGGCGCGCTGGCGTGCTGGGGCCTAACTTGGAAAGCACAGCATGCCAAAGTAGAGGCAGTGAGTGTGGTGCACTTATCTGGCTTCGTGGGTCCCGTGAGGGATTGGCTAGGGAGGCGTGAGGAAGCAGCGCATCCTTGAACGCACACTTCCTACCTGTGGTGAAAGAATAGAGGCTGGGAAGCAGTGCATCGTAAAGAAAAAAGTAAAGAGTCACTGGACCACAGTCCCACAATCATAAAAACCTCAAGCCACCATGCAGTGAAGAAAGACCCAGATGACCCCGGAGGGCAGGCGTTCCCACACAGGCTGGCTCCTGAAACACAGAAAAAGGAATCAAAACTTTAAACAATCACAAAATAAACCTCAGTGGTTGGCATAACTTTAATTCAGGTTTTAAAACATACATTTAGCCTAATTAAAAAAAAAAAAAAAAAAAAAAAAAAAAACAGTATTTCAACACAAAACCAACAAAATATAAATTAAATTATAAATAACAAAAATACACAATAAGCAAAACTGCAGGGCCTATCCTAGTGAAAAAACCTATACCATAATGTATTTAAAATACATTTATTTCATACTAAGTATACTACAAATCCATTAACATATTTACACACTTGAAACTTACTGATATAAATATTATTTATCAAATACTTATTTTCTTTGTTAATTTTACTAATTTTAACTTAGTAAGGCAGAGTGTACTTAATTCCATATATGAAATTTACTTAAAAAAAAATATGTGTGCAAAAACTTGACAAAGAAAAATTACGTAAATTTTACTTATTGTTTTTTTTCAGTGTATTCGATATGGTGCTTCAGGGTCACAACACTGGACAAAAAGGGTGAGGAGTCAGGAAGTTATGCATACCTGACCTTGGGCTATTTATAAGGAAAAACAAATACATATGCCCTGCCCTGTACCCCATTCTTATTTACTCACAGTCACACCTGGATCAAACCTTGATAGAAAATGTTTATACCGAGCGTTGTGAGGCTGCTGAACCTGGATTTATATGCACTTGTCAGTTCTAAACCTACTATGAAACTCAGAGTTTGTTCAACTAGCTTCATGCAACAGGACTCAGATATGTCAGATTCAACAACGAATCTTTTTCAGATTAACTATTATAGCAATAGCACACTGGCATGTTACATGTAGTTCCAGCAAACATGGATTATAGGTAAACTTTCCTTTTACATATTTAAGTGAAATGAACGCAATTAAAGTTGTGATAAAATGTTTAAGAACTCATCTTCATTAAATAAATTAAACAAGCAGCAGAAATAACTTTTTTGAGTGATACAATTTACAGTATGTACATGTAGCCTATAAAATGGTTTCGTTTCTAATTGCAGGGTCCTCATGTTTTGGATGAAATGCAACATTAGCGCTGCAAATCATGTTTCTGACAGTTGAGAACAATAGAAAGGCGAGAGAAGATTTTACTGCATCCATTACTCCTGACCGAAAAGCAGAATAACAAATGTTAGGTTGAAGTTCTTTTGATAACATGAACATCACTGCTTCGAATGGGCTTTTTGGTCAGTAACTCAAAGGCACCAGTCACTGTGTCGACTACTTCGACTACTGGGGGAAAGGCACCAAAGTCACCGTTTCCTCAGGTAAGATATTGCTGACATTTTCTGTTATTTTATTCTTATTTATTTTTGAAGATCAGGTAAGTAATCTTGTCACAAAATGTCAGACGTATTTACAATTTTTACCTTGGTTAACAGTGGAAAGATGCGTCTGTAACCTTAACGCGTAAAACTTTCAGATTACAGAAAGTGCGAACTAACGTATCAAACCGTGTCGCTTTGAGAACGTCGATCTAGACAAAGTATAGCCCATAGCCTGTGTAAATGTATTTGTGGTTATGGTATGGCTCTTATCATAAACTTTCCGGCTGTGACGGTGCCTTTGACTACTGGGGAAAGGGAACCGCGGTGACTGTAACATCAGGTAAGAAGTTCTTCTATTATTCGTTATGTATTGTTTTATTAACATATTAACTAATAAAGCATATTAATTTTTATTAACTTAGGCTATTAACAACACTTTTTAGTCATAGAAAAATATCATGGATAATTTTGCAGCTATAGGTTCGCTTATATTAGTGGGGAAAAAATCGTTTGTATTTTTGTGCACTGAAGAAATTAAAAGTATCACTGTGCGATCGCTTTGACTACTGGGGAAAGGGAACCGCGGTGACTGTAACATCAGGTAAGAAGTTAGATTGGTAACACTTTATTTTGATAGTCCATCTGTTGACACTCTACTAGTTATCAGTACTCATACAGTAGCATGTCAACAGTGCATCAGTTGACATTCAACAACATTGTTTCAACAGACAAGTAACATACATTCAACTAACTGCCTGTAGATTATAAGGTGCATTTTAATTTCTAATCTATAGATTTTACAAAAAGTGCATGCTGACTGTCAGTATTTATTTCGCAACAGGTTGTTAACTAGTAGTCAGCTGACTTTCTGTAGATTGTGTTACCATCTTCTAAATTGTCTACCAACTACTCAAAATCAATCTGTCAGTTGAAAGTCTACAGTCATGTCAACGTATGATCAAGAGCATATTATATCATCCTTACTTAAGGGTCTCAAATGCATCAAATTAATAATTATTTAACCATTTCATTTTTATCAAGATCACTAGTTTATTATCTGTTGATAGTCAACTAAACATTGGTTGTGCATCTGTTGCTTGTCAACTAGTCTAAAGTTTACGTTCAGAAGATCATTAGTAGACATTCTTAACTAAGCATTTGTAGATATATTTTAGGACTATCCAATTAAAGTGAAAAACAGTTGATAACAGTTGAAAGTCTATAAGCTATCAACAGAAAACATACAGCCATCCATTAATTATATGCAAGATATTTGCCGTTTAAAATGAGAAGTTAATACCAGACTATGAACTACAATAGAACCAACACTACAGACAGGATATTAGAGAAAGTTGTTTTATTAACAATATATTTATACAAACCCATTGTTCACTAGGGCATCAGATCTGAACAGTCTAATTATGTTGTATCAAACTTTACTTGAATTAACATTACATAAAACAAAAATAAACATGCTGCACTGGCAGCACTACAAATAATCAAACAAGTCTCTACCATGTCATCGTAGGGGCAAAGCAACTTGAACTTTAAATTATGAAAAACAGAACGTATCTACTTACAATCTACTCAAACTTAGCTAACATCCTGTTTCCTACATTCAGTCTTTCTTTGCAGAAAAGGGGATGAGCTGTTTGGTATTTTTCAGTCATCAGTGCTAGTATCAGTGCTGGAGTCCAGCATCATGGCCTGTGGCTCCTCATCTCCAGTGGCCATTATCTCCATGTTCCCATCTGTCAAATGATAAAACAAACACAAATAATGTTTAGAGCGTAATTTCACCCTCAGCTCTGCACTTTTATCCACTTTATAGAATATTTATTTTTGTTAATTATTAATGTGGTGAAGATTACATTGTGTCTAAAGAGACATTGCAGAACTACAAATAATGTGTACAAAATCTCATAGGTTTGATTTCACATACAAAAAGAAGGAAAGGCTTATCATAAGGCTATCAGATCTGAACTGTGATTATGTGTGGCAAAAATGAAATGAAAAAAACAAACAAACAAACTAACATGCTGCACTGCACTGCCACCACTACAATTAATGAAAGTCTTTACTATGCAGTGTTATTGGATGAACTGTAGGAAAAAAAGAAAAAAAAAAAATTCAAATTTATTGTCCTAGGCCAACAACACCAAAGCAAAATAAAATAAATAATAAAAATAATAATAATAAAATAAAATAACAAAAAATACGAAAAATATGAAAATAAAAATTAATTAATTAATTCTGCCTTTCATGATAGTAAGGGGGTCTTAAACTGATCTGTGGTTACTTACATTCCTTATGTCCTTGAGAAGTCTTCCAAGTACACCATGTTTATGTCTTCTGGCTAACCAGTAAGTCCACTCAATGAAGCGGGAGCTGTTTTTTTAAGGCCTTCTCAGACCGATTACCCCGCATACGCCAAATTTCCCTCTTATATGTCTGCCACGCTCTCTCAATGTTTTGAGTATGCAGTCCTGTTTGAGGATCTACATAATTCTGGCTGTGGTTGACTCTCACATGCTTGTAGCCCTCCTGAGAAAGGCTGGTGTATGCTCTCCACTCATCACTCACTACAAGACTTTCTCTTTTTATGTGTTTTTTGATGATTGGAACAAGGGTTTCCTTGTTTCTTTTTTTCACAAGGCAAAGAATTGGATGTCTGCTTGCAGCTTTGATTTCAAGTATACCAAAAACCCATGTTCGCTTTCTCTTCCAGGTGTTACCAAAGCGTCCTCTTGCATACTACAGAAAAAAGTATGAACAGTGTTAGAAAATAATCAAAATAATCTCTTGACCATGTAAAAGTATATTACTAGTTAGGAGTAATTACATGATAATACTTTTTCCATCCAAAACTTTTTAAAATTCCATATAATACAATAAATATGCTTACAATATAAGAAAATAAGAAAAAGTAAACCAAATTTGTATTAACTGATTGACAGCTTTGGGGAAAGTGATGTCCACCCTCACTACTTATATCCTAAACTATGATGCACATATTGATGTCAGCTCTTTCTGGTTCTACAATATGTAACACATTTCATCAAGTGCATTGCATTTAGATTACATTACCTTGCGTTTATGGCAGAACTTGCTCTCATCAATGTGAACTATGACATTAACTCCACCAACTTTTTGCCTCTTTTTCTTTCTGTGCTTTTCCAGGCTTTTTACACAAATTCTTTGTTTCTTTGACATCATAGAAAGTGTTGCTGTGCTCTTTGCAATGCCATCTTGAAGCATGTCTACTTGCCGTAGATGTAAACCCTGTGCGAATCTACAAAGGATCAACATTAACAAAAATGATGACCATTAAATAAGAACAGTATATTTTTACATAAAGTAATCATAATAGCAAAGCATATTAATAATAAATAAAGCATAATTTGTATATTTTATTTTGGACACTAGTTTTTTGACTCTTGACATTACTGCTGAAATTCAACTATAGCTAACTAAAAAGTACAGTATAGTACAGTAACTAGAATTGATGCTCATTGCAACACAGTGCCACATCAAAGTCACCATCATGATCTTCTGTGAGAAGCCAAAATCTTTGAAAAAGAAATTGACATACTTAAAATTATGGTCAAAATATATTTATATGTTTATTATAACAAGCAAAATATCAAAACATGGTGACATATTACAGGACATGCTTTTGCAATAGAATATGCTATGCTATTGACCACAATGTATTTTTTAATCCATGCCAACATAAACTATGATAACGTGTGCTGTAGTGCAATTGTGTTCTATGCACTCAAGCACTACACACATAGTGTAAAATGCAAAATATTGTACTTATGTAATAAACTTGCATTGCTTACCTATGTATGTACTTCATCCATGTGAATAGACTGCAGTGTGATTGTGAGAAGAGTGACTTTGACCTAACACTTCTTTTCAACCGTCCACATCTTTTACGTCGACACTCCCTGGGATTTTTTAAAACATGAAATTGTACGATAAACACAGAAATGTTTTAACATGTTTTTTCAACACACACACACAAACACACACACACACACAAACACACACACACACACACACACACACACACACACATTGTTGTGACAGGCAACCCAGAGAGAAACTATAAGAACCGAATTAAATACCACATATTTGATACTCTTTAATGCAAAATAGCAATGGTGATCATAGAAAAATACCTACATAGCAATGGCTATTAGGGAAAAATTGAAAAAAAAAAAAAAAAAAAAAAAAAATTATATATATATATACTTAATGTTGGGCTTCTAATTATAAACAAACACGAAATACACAGACACTCTTATTTTGAAATATCTGTTTTTACTACTTCCAGCCGCTCCTTCAAACAATTGGATCAAAATGCATTCTTGTAATAATAAGGAGAAAATCATATCTACAAGGTTGTGTCTATTGCAAAACAAAATATGGAACCATAGTTTACAAGAATTTATTCTTACCAGATGACATAATCGTTGGTCTGGGAGGCAACCATGTTCATTTTATGCCCGCAGTTCTTGCATTTAATTTTGCGTTTCAGCAAGCCAATCATCTGTAACCATTTTATCAATTTTAAACATGATTTTTTAGTTTCTCTAGCATAAACCTTTGTCAAAAGTTTTCTTTCCAGTGAATTCATAAAGCCGCCAGATCGAGCTAGGAGGCTAACTGTTTGTCAATTTAAGGACCAAGACAACCCAAAAATTAAAAACTGGCGCACTTTCATTTCATTGGCTAAATATGTTATCAGATACACCTACCACGGTTGAGTGTTGGCAGAGTTGTCACGTGATCGAGCACTTCAACAATCGGATTGGCTAAGTCGCACTCCCTGAAAATTTGGTTGACCAGATGGTAAGACTTAACTCTATTGAGAAACATTGTTCTTATTTCTTTTTGAAATTGGTTGTTATTACTTGCATGTAAACCAAAATCGTTATCAATTTTCTTTTCAGCATCAACATGTTTGATCCAGAGTATTCAGTACACCGCCCCCCATCTGGCAATGGGAGCAGTGCGCTCGGTACCTTGCATTTTACCCGGGCAAAGGCACGGAGGGGAAATACCGAGGGCGAAGGAGAAGATTCCACAAACAAAAGTGGTAAGTTGTGTTTATAAATGTAAAAGTAGTTTACATGAGGCTGATATTTCGCTTGACGCAATAATATATACAAAGTCAATTAAAAGACGCGAATGAACACAAATTCGCGCCAGACGATGCGTCACGGGAGTACGCGTCCGCCAAAATTGAAAGTGATTCAATTCACTGATTAATGTATTCCTTATTTTTTCTCTAATTTGTTGGTCTAAACACGCTAGACAAAAGGTATAACGTTAACTGTTGACTTTTGACTCTGTGCTTGAGGGTCTTCTAATGTATTACAAATTTTTCATGTCATGTTTTGCAGCTGCTAAGATGGACAGTCTCAAGCCTGTTAAACAACATATTCTCTGGAAGAAGAAGGCTGAGATGCTCCAGTCTCGGGTGGATGAGCTGGAGGAGGAAAATGGCTTACTCAAGAAGCAACTTGAAGAGTAGTCTGCACAAGAACAAGGTATGTATAAAAAATAAACACGTTTATGTGAAAATAATTAATTTTAAAACTCCATGGCACTGATTATTGTCCATAATGTTTAATTGAAACAAAAAAGGGTTGCCTTCAATATTATAATAGTTATAGTAAAGTTCTACACAATGCAGCTTGAAAATAGAACACTACTGTATTTTTTTTTTTTTTTGTATATATCAAACCTAGGAGACTTTGTACACATTATTTGTAATTCTGCAATGTCTCTTTAGACATAATGTAATCTCCACCACATTAATAATCAACAATAATAAACATTCTATAATGTTATGCAGTGGGTATAAGTGCAGAGCTGAGGGTGTTTAGTGTTGGGTATCGTTGAATATCAGCCAGCTACATAAAAACTGGACTCATTTAAGAGCTGTTTGTGTGCAAAATAGAGCTGCATAATTCTGGATAAATTGAGACTTTTTTTTTTTTTTTTTTTTAATGAAGGTTGTAGTTCTCTCACAATTCTGAAGAAAAATATTAGACAACTAAACAAAATCTCATGGAATTTATAAATGGAATGATTCAATGACTCACTCAAGATTTACTTGTTTTATTATTGGATGAATCAGTGTTTTTGAATAAATCTCTTGAATGAATGATTCAAAGACAAATACATTTTTAACAGCCACTTTCACCACCTAAAAAAAAAAAAGAAAAATGTTGCACACCCAGGAATAGATGGTGGAATTGAACTTGAATTTTACAACAACTACCTGATTCCTGACCTTAAGTATCCGATTCTGGAATTGGACTTGATTTTCGATTCCCAGTTCTAGTGAAGTTACGCTCTAAACATTATTTGTGTTTGTTTTATCATTTGACAGATGGGAACATGGAGATAATGGCCACTGGAGATGAGGAGCCACAGGCCATGATGCTGGACTCCAGCACTGATACTAGCACTGATTCAAGCTCTGATGAGTCCAGCTCCAGCTCTACCTCTGACTCTTTGGTTGAGGAAAAGGAGAAAAAGAAGTATAAAAAGAAAAATGGCAAGAAGAGAAGTAAAAAAAGAAAGAAGGAAAACAAAAAGATGAAGAGGTCAGGCGGAAAAGGAGAGCGAGGTATGGTAGGCTCTTAAGACATGCTGTACTTATTTAGGTATTAGCCTAGGTGTTTAGGTTATCATTTGTATCTTACCTGATAGCACACATACATGTAGACAGCAGATGCTTTCCAGATCAAGAGATCATTAACAGACATCTTACAGACTTACGTGTGCTATCTGGGTTAGTGGCTTTTTAACTGGATTTGAGGCATTGTGCACACTGTCCCGCAACATCACTCTTATCATCTCTCTTTTGAATGACATGAAATCAACATGTCAAAAGCTTAACTGTTCTGTTTGTTTTTCTTGAGTCAGCGATGATCTGTATCTAACTTTTTTTTTCTTACATATGTTTTGAATGAAGTAAATAAAGATTATGTATGCACTTACTTATTATGGCTGGATGAGGTGAAGCTGTAATTAATCATTAAATATAAAGAATATGCTGGCTAGTTTTTACCTAATTTTTTAAACCAATAATAAGCAAATAGTCTTGCCTTAATTAGCAGACTGCCCTCACACTATAAAATACAACAGATGTTCTAAATCAAAGACACACACCTTAATCTAAGTTGTAACTTTCCTTTTGAAGAGAACATTTTTGGGAAACACTGTGGCTCACCCTGCAACTAAGACACCACACAAGACACAACATAGAACTCATTGGTGATTTATTCAAATTGTTTTCTTTTCAGTTGCCTCAATTTCAGATGTGGTGAAAAGATATCTGCGTGTCCTCAAACTTGTGCAAAAAGGCTTTAGGATGACCGCAGCCTTCAAGAAAGCTCACGTTTCAAGAAATGCTGTGAAAGACACGGCAGCAATCGCAAAGATTTACATAGCAGACAAAAGTGTCCTAGACCAGTTCAAGGGTAAATACACACTTTTGAAACTAGCACAACTTTGTCAAAAAAAAATAGCTGGTGAACTGGCAGAAAAGATCATTGAAATGAAAAATAACAAATAGCTCATCCCCTTTTCTGCAAAGAAAGACTGAATGTAGGAAACAGGATGTTTGAGTAGATTGTAAGTAGATACGTTTTGTTTTTCATAATTTAAAGTTCAAGTTGCTTTCCCCCTACGATGACATGGTAGAGACTTGTTTGATTATTTGTAGTGCTGCCAGTGCAGCATGTTTATTTTTGTTTTATGTAATGTTAATTCAAGTAAAGTTTGATACAACATAATTAGACTGTTCAGATCTGATGCCCTAGTGAACAATGGGTTTGTATAAATATATTGTTAATAAAA
This sequence comes from Hypophthalmichthys molitrix, assembly GCA_037950675.1. Lineage (NCBI taxonomy): Eukaryota > Metazoa > Chordata > Actinopteri > Cypriniformes > Xenocyprididae > Hypophthalmichthys > Hypophthalmichthys molitrix. Next base: position 27,988,500 of record CM075494.1, on the reverse strand, counting down.
CAACTTTCTCTAATATCCTGTCTGTAGTGTTGGTTCTATTGTAGTTCATAGTCTGGTATTAACTTCTCATTTTAAACGGCAAATATCTTGCATATAATTAATGGATGGCTGTATGTTTTCTGTTGATAGCTTATAGACTTTCAACTGTTATCAACTGTTTTTCACTTTAATTGGATAGTCCTAAAATATATCTACAAATGCTTAGTTAAGAATGTCTACTAATGATCTTCTGAACGTAAACTTTAGACTAGTTGACAAGCAACAGATGCACAACCAATGTTTAGTTGACTATCAACAGATAATAAACTAGTGATCTTGATAAAAATGAAATGGTTAAATAATTATTAATTTGATGCATTTGAGACCCTTAAGTAAGGATGATATAATATGCTCTTGATCATACGTTGACATGACTGTAGACTTTCAACTGACAGATTGATTTTGAGTAGTTGGTAGACAATTTAGAAGATGGTAACACAATCTACAGAAAGTCAGCTGACTACTAGTTAACAACCTGTTGCGAAATAAATACTGACAGTCAGCATGCACTTTTTGTAAAATCTATAGATTAGAAATTAAAATGCACCTTATAATCTACAGGCAGTTAGTTGAATGTATGTTACTTGTCTGTTGAAACAATGTTGTTGAATGTCAACTGATGCACTGTTGACATGCTACTGTATGAGTACTGATAACTAGTAGAGTGTCAACAGATGGACTATCAAAATAAAGTGTTACCGTTAGATTCGTTAATAAATTATTCGTTATGTAGCCTATTGTTTTATTAACATATTAACTAATAAAACATTTTAGTTTTTAATAGCTTATTGACAGCACCTTTTAGTCATAGAAAAATTATAATGGATAATGTGGCAATAAATTAATAAATGAGGTTGTATTAGTGTAAAAATCGTTTGTGTTTTTGTGCACTGAAGAAATTAAAAGTATCACTGTGACGCTGCCTTTGGCTACTGGGGGAAAGGCACGTCGGTCACAGTGACATCTGGTAAGATGTTAAATTTAATCTAATCTACTCTATAACGTTGGCACGTTTTAAATATAATAGTAGGCTAAATGTAAACTTACAGACCGCTGGTCCGTTTTGCAAGAATAAACATTAGATTGAATTAAAAGGATGAATGGTCGAATCTGTGGGTTAGAATAATAAATGAAAGCGACTTGTTAAGCGGTTACATAGTTGCTATTTTTGTACAATATCCCCGGGTAAAGTGTCAGTGTGACGATGCTTTTAGCTACTGGGGGAAAGGAACCATGGTCACTGTCTCGTCAGGTAAGAAAAATACTCACCTACCAAATCAAAATCTGATTTAAGTACGATAAATGTGTGCGAAGTTAATTTGTCGAAAAACTGTTTTTACATTAAAGCAACATTTCAATGGCGATTTTCTTGTTCTGCGATTAGAGCAAATAAAGTCAGAAGATTGGTCTGAAGTGTTTTGTTAGAAACGCAATTATGATTCACATTAATTATGAATAACTAAAATTCTAAATAATTAGATTTGTGCATTCAAATAAAACAAGAAATTGGCTACAGGTCGTTCAACAGACTCTGAGCTTTGTGTTTTTATACTGCTCTGTAACATTAAAAGAATATTGTGTAACTGGGCTTTCGACTACTGGGGAAGCGGCACCAAAGTCACCGTTACAAACAGTAAGAGTTTATCATTAATTGCAAGGACATTTGTATCGTAAAATAAGACAAAATTTCACGCGTGTTTTATTATTTCTTAATTTTTTTTATTATATATCTTTAATTGAGTTTTCTATCTTAATGTAGCTGTTGTCAAATGTAATTTCACTAGACAATTTAAAAGACCACATAATTTTATAATTTTGTTGTAGGCATAAAGCTGCAAATCAAAAACAGTAGTTATTCTTAAACATTTAATTGTTCATTCTTCTCGCATGTGTTGCTTTAATCTGCTCAAATATTAGACACTGAAAACAGCCAGAGTATAAATAAAAGACTAAATAGTCTGCAACGTCTCTGGTGCGTTTAAACTTTTGGCATACAGCCACTAATATAACGCGTTATATTTTAAATTATTGATTACATCCCGATATTACTAAAATAATAATAATAATAATAATAATAATAATAAATGGCGTTGCTTACTGATTTAGAAAGTTGTCAATGCCTGAAGAGGGCAGATTTAAAAGAAGGTCTACTTTTAAATCTGAAAACTATTTAAGAATAATTGCAATTACAATGAAAATGAAAGAAAAACTTTTATCAGTGCAAGAGGTGTTTGTTTGCATTGTTTATTTACGCTATATGTTTTTGAATTATACTTTTTTCGTTTTTTATATGATTTCATAGTTAAATGTTATAAAATGCTATAGCCTACAAATTCAAATTCTCAAAAGGTTAGAATTTTCTTTCAAATTATTTTTTAATTTACACTAACACGAGAACTGTTTCAATTAAATCAAAATGAAGTCATTATGCAGTCATTATCCAGTGACAAATTAAAATGAGTTTAATAAACCTTTACCTATTACAGTATCTGAAAAAAAAAAATAAATAAATCCTCTAATTCGCGAGATTTTGTTTCATTACGCGGCCTACTAGTTCTTAAGACTGTCTTAAGAGTCTGATCAACTAGCAGTTAACCAACGGGTAATCAGTCTTACTTTTTGGATTCAAATTAGACCAACACCTGTTAAAATAATTTACTTAAAAAAATTATGACCAGTCTTAAAAAAAGAGAGAGAGAGAGTAGCCTATATAGGACTCTGATGCAAAGTAAAGATACGCCTCGGTGTATGCTATTTCTTCTCACGTAAAATAATTTAATCTCAATCAATAGTATATGTATTTTATTTTATTAGTTCATTTGACATATAGCTGTTTAATAAATAAGCAGTGCTGCATTTATTACGTTATAGGTCGTAGCCTATATATTGTCTGAGAAATATGTAATGTCTCTACAGCTCCAATATCTGCGCCGAAGTCAATCTTCGGCCTGTCTCAGTGTTCTTCTGATTCTGAGTTCCTCACCATCGGCTGCGTGACAAGAGGTTTCTCCCCTGCGGAAGCGCTTACTTTCAAATGGAAGGATCCCGCTAAGAAAGACCTGTCTGATTTCGTGCAGTATCCAGCGTTCGGGAGTGACGGAGACTATACCACAATCAGCCATCTGCGTGTGAAAAAAAGCGACTCGAATCCTCAAAACCCGTACACATGTGAAGCTTCAAATTCAAACGGCAAAAGAGAAGTTTCTATATCTCTACCAGGTAAGTCACATCTCTAAAATGTTAACGTTTTACATTGGACATTGTAGCTACTTCATGTGTCTCTCTTGCTGTTGGGTCAAGATTATGATGATGTTTCTTCGTGGAAGCTATGTTTGAATGGACATTTTAGCACACTCTTTGGTTGAATTGTTTAATGCCAATGAACCTGCTGTTATATTTTTGTGTTTGTCAAGCAGTTGTCCTTTATCAAAATCTGATGACAGTGAATGTTTACACTACAGAAAAACACATAATAGGCTTATGTTTTCAGAAATACTTTTTTTCCTACCTCATGCCAGGGAATACAACAGCATATGAGATTTCTTCCTGTTTTATAATATAAAAAATAAATATGTAATAAAAAAATATAAATAGGCTTTAACATTTAACATTGGCGTTCAAACTCAACTACCGGTGCATCCTATGTGCTTTCTTTAATAAAGCATTTTGCACTATTTTCTTGTGCTTTTCATGTCCTCTCCTCTCTGCTTTCTCCTGTATGTTGCCAGTCCCACCGCCAGATCAGCCTGCAACTGTCTACTTAACAGTACCTATAAGAGCGGAGTTAAACAATGGAACAGCAACCTTCTTGTGTTTAGCCCAGCAGTTTTCGCCTAAAACATACTCATTTAAGTGGTTTAAGGATGAAAAGCAGTTGACAAATGAGATAAAAACCTATGACGCAAGTGAGAAGAATGGCTCAGTAACCATATATAGCGCCACAAGCATTTTGCAAATCAGTGCTGAAGAATGGAAGACAGCCGCCAAAGTCAAGTGCGAGTTCGAGCTCAACAAAAGAAAAGAAGTCAGAGAGGCCGAATATACAGGTATGTTTGCAGTCAGTTGCACTGTCTGCCCTTTGTAGATCCTATGCAATGAATGAATGAACTTCTAATTATAATTCACACAGAGATACATTCTTTTAAACTGATCCCAATTCACAGATCCAAATGTACACATTAAGTCATATTTTCTTTCTTCCTTCCTTGTAGCTAAATTGACACTGACACTGAAGCCACCAATTGAAGAAGAACTATTTGTCAATAATACAGTTGTCTTGCAAGCTGTTGTTTCTGGAGATGGAAAAAAAGTAAAAGAAGCTTCAGTGTTGTGCAAAGTGATGAATGAGAATGTCAATCTGGAGACTGGAAGTGTCATCTTCTCTCAGGACATTTCACAGCATATTAAAATCCACAGATTCATAGTTGATACAAATAAATGGTTTAAGGGTGAAACTGTCTCCTGCGGCATCAGCGGCACAGACATAATGCAGGAAATCCATTGTAATAAAGGAGGTAAGTCAGTTTAAATCTTTCAAATAACTGACTTTGTGGCTCAAATGTGCATTTATAGATGTTGAAAGGTTGGAAATAATTTTATTGCCTGCAAACCCTTTGAAATGCTTTCGCTGACAAAATGCTTAGACTGTCTTGATGCACTATTGTTATTCATTATAGTTTGATTCTTCTGTTTGTTTAATGAATCTTTATCACTTCCTCTAATTCAGATGAAAATACACCCGACATTACCATTTACAGACCTGATAGTAACAACGACACACGTCATGTCTCTCTGGTGTGTGAGGTCACAAGCCCTAAACTTGGCGATGTCTATATCATGTGGAAAGTGGGCGAAAAGGCTAGAGAGGCCACAACCAGTCTTCCTATTCATCGAAAGAACTCCTCGTCGGTTCTCAGCATCCTAACAGTGACAAAACAAGAGTATGAAGACGTCAAAACCACCATCACCTGCGCAGTCAAACACGCCAAGAAGGAGAATATAAGCGGTCCATTACAAGTTACAACAAGCCCAAGTAAACAGTTAGAATGTCCAGATAATAGCTAAGATTATTGATAACTTTTATATGTTATTTTTTTTTAATGCTTATGCTCCCTGTTGCTCACTTGTCAGATTATGTTTCTTTGCATGAATGAATGAACTTCTATTTATAATTCACACAGAGATACATTCTTTTAAACTGATCCCAATTCACAGATCCAAATGTACACATTAAGTCATATTTTCTTTCTTGCTTCCTTGTAGCTAAATTGACACTGACACTGAAGCCACCAATTGAAGAAGAACTATTTGTCAATAATACAGTTGTCTTGCAAGCTGTTGTTTCTGGAGATGAAAAAAAAGTAAAAGAAGCTTCAGTGTTGTGCAAAGTGATGAATGAGAATGTCAATCTGGAGACTGGAAGTGTCATCTTCTCTCTGGACATTTCACAGCATATTAAAATCCACAGATTCATAGTTGATACAAATAAATGGTTTAAGGGTGAAACTGTCTCCTGCGGCATCAGCGGCACAGACATAATGCAGGAAATCCATTGTAATAAAGGAGGTAAGTCAGTTTAAATCTTTCAAATAACTGACTTTGTGGCTCAAATGTGCATTTATAGATGTTGAAAGGTTGGAAATAATTTTATTGCCTGCAAACCCTTTGAAATGCTTTCGCTGACAAAATGCTTAGACTGTCTTGATACACTATTGTTATTCATTATAGTTTGATTCTTCTGTTTGTTTAATGAATCTTTATCACTTCCTCTAATTCAGATGAAAATACACCCGACATTACCATTTACAGACCTGATAGTAACAACGACACACGTCATGTCTCTCTGGTGTGTGAGGTCACAAGCCCTAAACTTGGCGATGTCTATATCATGTGGAAAGTGGGCGAAAAGGCTAGAGAGGCCACAACCAGTCTTCCTATTCATCGAAAGAACTCCTCGTCGGTTCTCAGCATCCTAACAGTGACAAAACAAGAGTATGAAGACGTCAAAACCACCATCACCTGCGCAGTCAAACACGCCAAGAAGGAGAATATAAGCGGTCCATTACAAGTTACAACAAGCCCAAGTAAACAGTTAGAATGTCCAGATAATAGCTAAGATTATTGATAACTTTTATATGTTATTTTTTTTTAATGCTTATGCTCCCTGTTGCTCACTTGTCAGATTATGTTTCTTTGCATGAATGAATGAACTTCTATTTATAATTCACACAGAGATACATTCTTTTAAACTGATCCCAATTCACAGATCCAAATGTACACATTAAGTCATATTTTCTTTCTTGCTTCCTTGTAGCTAAATTGACACTGACACTGAAGCCACCAATTGAAGAAGAACTATTTGTCAATAATACAGTTGTCTTGCAAGCTGTTGTTTCTGGAGATGAAAAAAAAGTAAAAGAAGCTTCAGTGTTGTGCAAAGTGATGAATGAGAATGTCAATCTGGAGACTGGAAGTGTCATCTTCTCTCTGGACATTTCACAGCATATTAAAATCCACAGATTCATAGTTGATACAAATAAATGGTTTAAGGGTGAAACTGTCTCCTGCGGCATCAGCGGCACAGACATAATGCAGGAAATCCATTGTAATAAAGGAGGTAAGTCAGTTTAAATCTTTCAAATAACTGACTTTGTGGCTCAAATGTGCATTTATAGATGTTGAAAGGTTGGAAATAATTTTATTGCCTGCAAACCCTTTGAAATGCTTTCGCTGACAAAATGCTTAGACTGTCTTGATACACTATTGTTATTCATTATAGTTTGATTCTTCTGTTTGTTTAATGAATCTTTATCACTTCCTCTAATTCAGATGAAAATACACCCGACATTACCATTTACAGACCTGATAGTAACAACGACACACGTCATGTCTCTCTGGTGTGTGAGGTCACAAGCCCTAAACTTGGCGATGTCTATATCATGTGGAAAGTGGGCGAAAATGCTAGAGAGGCCACAACCAGTCTTCCTATTCATCGAAAGAACTCCTCGTCGGTTCTCAGCATCCTAACAGTGACAAAACAAGAGTATGAAGACCTCAAAACCACCATCACCTGCGCAGTCAAGCACGCCAAGAAGGAGAATATAAGCGGTCCATTACAAGTTGCAGCAAGCCCAAGTAAACAGTTAGAATGTCCAGATAATATCTAAGATTATTGATAACTTTTATATGTTATTTTTTTTTTAATGCTTATGCTCCCTGTTGCTCACTTGTCAGATTATGTTTCTTTGCATGAATGAACGAACTTCTATTTATAATTCACACAGAGATACATTCTTTTAAACTGATCCCAATTCACAGATCCAAATGTACACATTAAGTCATATTTTCTTTCTTGCTTCCTTGTAGCTAAATTGACACTGACACTGAAGCCACCAATTGAAGAAGAACTATTTGTCAATAATACAGTTGTCTTGCAAGCTGTTGTTTCTGGAGATGGAAAAAAAGTAAAAGAAGCTTCAGTGTTGTGCAAAGTGATGAATGAGAATGTCAATCTGGAGACTGGAAATGTTAGCTTTTCTCGGGACATTTCACAGTATATTAAAATCCACAAATTCATAGTTGATACAAATAAATGGTTTAAGGGTGAAACTGTCTCCTGCGGCATCAGCGGCACAGACATAATGCAGGAAATCCATTGTAATAAAGGAGGTAAGTCAGTTTAAATCTTTCAAATAACTGACTTTGTGGCTCAAATGTGCATTTATAGATGTTGAAAGGTTGGAAATAATTTTATTGCCTGCAAACCCTTTGAAATGCTTTCGCTGACAAAATGCTTAGACTGTCTTGATACACTATTGTTATTCATTATAGTTTGATTCTTCTGTTTGTTTAATGAATCTTTATCACTTCCTCTAATTCAGATGAAAGTACACCCAATGTTACCATTTACAGACCTGATAGTAACAACGACACACGTCATGTCTCTCTGGTGTGTGAGGTCACAAGCCCTAAACTTGGCGATGTCTATATCATGTGGAAAGTGGGCGAAAATGCTAAAGAGGCCACAACCAGTCTTCCTATTCATCGAAAGAACTCCTCGTCGGTTCTCAGCATCCTAACAGTGACAAAACAAGAGTATGAAGACCTCAAAACCACCATCACCTGCGCAGTCAAACACGCCAAGAAGGAGAATATAAGCGGTCCATTACAAGTTACAACAAGCAAAAGTAAACAGTTCGAATGTCCAGTTTGTATCAAAGATTATTGATAACTTTTATATGTAAAAAAAAATTTCAATGCTTATGCTCCCTGTTGCTCACTTGTCAGATTATGTTTCTGTGATGTTTTTTGTGCATTGTTCTGCCTACATCACTTTACTGCATGGGTCAAACTTCAAAGCCAAATTTCACTCAAAACTATGCTTAATTTGTTATTGCATGAAAATAAATATGAACAAAAACGTAGTCACCGTAATACCATAATGTGAAAAATCAATAGTATTCAAGAGCAAAAAAAAAAAATTCTGACCTGTGTGATTGTGATGCTTTTGTTAAAATTGCACATTTATGTTTTGTCCTGTGCTTACTGTACTGCTGTTAGTCTTTTCATGTCTTCTGATATAACAGTTTCATGTTTTATGTTTCAAATCCAAAATAACTCATTTTGGATTGACATTTATGTTGTTTTACAATATTAAGCAATAAATCTCTGTGTTTGCAATTTTGCATGATTTAGTCCAGCTCTCATTATTATAATCAGAAACTTGCAATGCTTCACTGTCTGGTCCTGTTTTAACAGTATTTAGATAAATGAGAATATTTTGACTCTGCACATATATAGTAAAGCCACTTATGTAATATTAACTGTAAATTTACAATCAATAAGGCATACAGATGTTTTGTTGTAAGGATGTATGATATTTTATGTGTATTTTATGTGTACTATTTTAAACATATCAGTATTAGTTAATGTCTGAGGTGAAGTTAATGGGGGGGGGGGGGGTATGCTTGAGCACATTGTATTGAGCAAGTGTATGGTATAATGCAGAAACAATGAGTATCAGATAACAATGTTACATGTTTGTCTCTTCTGTGTACATACTTAGCTGTGTGTGCAAATGAATGTATGTGAGTGCACATATGCAGTACATGTGGCCACCGTGTGCTTAATTATGCACTAACTAAAAGCCTAGTGAGACTCATTGGACTTTAAATTCAGCATGGGTGATTTATGCTTGCAGCTCTATAGACTGCATAATGTGCTTACTGTTCATATGCCCCATGTGCCTGTGTTTTCTTTTCCAGGGGAGCCACTTGAGCCAGAGAAGGGCTTTGCTCTGAACTGTAATAATGATGTTCTGGAGGAGGATGAGTTCAGAAGTCTCTGGTCTACTGCCACCTCATTCATCTTCCTCTTCCTCTTTTCTCTGACCTACAGCGCTGTACTCAGCCTCTTCAAGGTAACCCAAGTATCAATAAATAGAGCACATGATATTTAAATAAGATGATATTACAGTTACATATATAACAACTTTACTTTGGATTGTATTATGTAATTAAAGTCTATTTATATTATTGTTTTGTTTTGTTTTTTTTCTAGATGAAGCAGTGATGATTTTTTCAAAAGAATTTCTGAAAACTCCAAGGTTTCTTATTATGTTGAATGTACATAATTTGTCTCTGTATGCACATATTTTTGAAGAAATTGACAAATATATACTAAATGTTCACACTCATCAATAAAGTCTTGTTATGTCTACTCTTTCAGGTTATCTAGATTATATTTCTTCAAATATTTTATCTCACAATTGACATTGACTTGTAGTTTCTGTAGATGTTTCAATGATAGGTCCTTCAGAACATACAATGTGAGAGTGTTACTAATATAAATATACACTGGGAAAAAAAATGGTGAAACAATTTCCATTCTGAAATTGCTAGTAAATTCCACAATTAATTACAAAGAAATGGCAAGTCACAAACTGGATTTATTGTGAAATTTGAAGAAAGACTGAAATAGTATTTTCTTGAAAAACATATCTTAGTAGGCCTATTATTTAAAACTACATTTTTATGACTTAAGTGTTGATGTGTTTATTACTTATCAAAAAGTGTGTGTCATATCTCCAAAATATTTGTAATACATTTTTTAATTTTTTTAATTAAAACATTTGTTCTTTCAGTTGTTCTTAAATTAAGACTGATTCAAATTGCACACAAATGACATATTCCTAGAAAAGCTTTATTTTAGGGTACTACTGCAATGGAGATGTGTTTCAGTTGTTGTCTTTGAATATTTTGTCTCTGGGGATTGAGAATCACCAAAGCAGACGAGCAGCTGCAAACTGTTGAGCACTCAAGGAAACGTTTTAATATCGCCAAACAATAATAAACTTAACAACCTATATGCAGTTTATAACAATTAAGCTTGATGAGCTACACAATTCAAAACAATTTGCACAATGTATAAAATGTATTCATTTAATTTAACAACAGCTTTATGTGTAGCCTAAACATTACTACTAATACTTAAAATTTACAAGAATTACATTTTGTGGTCCATCCAAAATTATGCCGCTTGAAACATTTGCCGAGAATTTGAAATGTTGCAAGAAAACTTTACAGTTATTTTAAGTAATTTTGCTTTGCTTATATGCAAATGTGGTGGGCTTGTTTACTTTGAATAAGTTCTCTCAAAGGAATTTCAGAATGTCAGAATTAGATCTTTTCGAGAGCATCTGTGTATTCAAGGTCTCTCTTTCTTCCTCTTTTTCACCTCACACCTGCTGAAGTGAAACTGTGTACATGTTTATGACTAACAATTCTTGGAAATGTTAAAATGTTTCAATTTAAATCCGAACAATTAAACATTTATTAAATATTTATTAATTCTATACCATGGTTTATTTTACACTTTTGTTTGCTTACCGTTGTTGTTGTTTTTAACAATAATTCTGTCATAGCACTAGCACAGTCTGTCCAACTGGGATATATAGTTAATAGCACAATGACTGTCAAAATACTAACAATATAGTATTTACATTTAAATGAAGTATAACTCTAACTCTAACAATTGATGGCATTAAAAAAAACTGCATTACTTGTCATGTTTCAGTTCTATCTGCTTACAATAGGCAATATATAATCCATGTTTTTTATAATTCACTTTCCTTTTATTTTTTAACCATTCTACATTTTTGGTTGAGTGTTGAATGTGTGAGTTCTCTATCTAAAAGTGAAGGAGTCATTACTTTATAGAATGTACAGTAGAAAAAAGTAATAGAATTCCTCAGGGCTCACACTGGTCAAATGGGTCCCCTACGCAGAACTTCAACTGCTACATTGGTTGAGATTGCTTTGCGGGGAGTGGGGGTGTTGATGGTGCCCCCTTTGGTAGTTGGTGCCCTTTCGCAGACTGTAAAAAAAAAAACATACATGGCTTCTCCCCTACCTCTTCACGTAAATTATTCCTGTTCCTATTCAGGATTATTTGATGAATATAAAGTTCAAAAGAACAGCGTTTATCTGAAATGGAAAGCTTTTGTAACATTATCACTACCGTTCAAAAGTTTTTTTTTGTTTTTTTTTTAGAAATTAAATAAATTAATACTTTTTATTCAGCAAGGATGCATTAAACTGATCAAAAGTGAAAGTAGAAATTTATAACGTTGCAAAAGCTTTCTGTTTCAGATGCTGTTATTTTGAACTTTCTATTCATCAAATAGGCTAATCCTGAAATAATGTACACAACTGTTTTTAACATCGATAATAATAATAAACGTTTCTTGAGCAGCAAATCGGCATATTAAAATGATTTCTGAAGGATCATGTGACACTGAAGACTGGAGAAGTGATGCTGAAATTTCAGCTTTGACATCACAGGAATAAATTGCATAAATACTAATCAGTGATAATAAAACCGGGCATGATGGGAAATTAAGTACAATACTGAGTGGCAATAGTCTGGGGTGGAGTGCCCTCCAGTGGACAACCAGGGTACTCCAGCTGGTGATCGCGTTCTGTTGGTGTTTGTGTCTAGGTGAGAAAAGAACTGATGTAATTTCAATGTCATCATTGAATGCAACACAAAAAAAAAACATTTACTAGATAAGTTCATAATTATAGGCCCAAAGTTATTTTAAGCTTATAAAAAACATAATAACATGACAAATCAAAAAAGAACATGGCAACCCTAGTGAAAAATAAAAAGGCTATACTAAAATGTATTTGAAATACATTTATTTTATGTGAAGTATATAAATACAATGACATATTTATGTACTTAATATAAACACCCTTCAATTGTATTTTTGGTATACTTAATTAGTTTACTTAAAATCTGCTAAATTGGAACTACCAATTTTGTACTTGATGCACTTTAGTTTTAGGTCCAACTAAACATGTACTTAAGTATATTTGATTGTGCTAAAGTGGAACTATTGCATACTTAGGTACTATTGTATACTTTAGGTACACTTTAAATATCTTGCATTTAAAGACTGATATTATACAGACATCATACAATCCTTATTAATACTGACATTAAAACACATTTAGGCTTAATATCAATAAATGTGCATTGTGCAATAAAGAAATACTCCAAATAAAGTTTAATTATAAAATTCATATCAGTCTCAAGCGATATGTCAGTAAATTTGTTAATGGATTTGTAGTATACTACTTAGTAATGAATATATCTATTTTAAATACATTTTGGTATATTTTTTCACTAGGGAATACAGGAGCACGAATGCTACTGCATACTGCATCCAGATTAATATCAAAGAGGCCAGTTTCAAAAGAAGTATGATTTTGGATTTATTTAAACATTACAGTGATAAAAAGTAAAAATGGTTCTCTGAAATAAATAACTGTCCATAGAGGGTTTTTGTGATATCAATGTTACTTTAACAATGACATTTAAAATAAAAAATAAACACGACACAAGGCACTACTTGTTATAGGGGTGACCCCGAATAGTCGACGGTTCGAAGCTTCGATAGGAGCAGCCTGATTCGACTACCAATCTCACAGTCGAATCTTCGCAGAGGTGTTATGAGACGAGATATGGGGGTGCTCAATATCTGATTTTACATAGACGTACCGGTTCTCTCCCAATAGGTTAATATACAGCCTATTATGATAATGCTGTAAATAAAAATGTTAAAAGAAAGAAGTTTTTAATAAATATTTTTAATGTGCGTGAATAAATCCAACCACCCCTGTGACAGATTATAGTTTCACTTTCCATGATCCGTGACCGACAGAGGAGCATCTTGTTGGCAGAGATTAAATCTTTAACAATGTCTTGGATAAGAAAGTGTAGAATTGGATGCACTTTGAAATAGTAAAAGATGATCCAAAAAACGTATATGCAAGTTGTGCCAGCAGCTCATGTCCTGCCACTCAACAACGACAAACATTGCGGCGCGCTTCTGCCGGCCAAGGTTAAGGGTTGAATAGTTGAATAGCGCGCTATTTGAAAAGACTCAAACGGACACGGGCAGATCGCGTGAAAGACTGGATTTTTATTTCGATCAGGTAGGGTACAAGTGATTTCAAAACATTTCAGCCGGTTCTAATTTGATTTTTGGATGCTGTGAATGTTTAGCGAAAAAGACCGCCACTCCAGTTTAGCGTTTATTGTCTCTGCAGTTAAAAAGACAAAGTTGACAATTCTGGCTATACTTTCGTTATTTTAATAATTTCTTTAATTTGTATTTATTTATTGATCACTCTGGGTTATCTAATTTAACTATTTGTGGCTTGTGTTTTGAATATATGTTCCCCTGCACTTCAGGCATTTTGCACTTGTGACTTGATTATGACCATTTCATTTTGAATTTTTATTATTATTTTTATTTATTAGAACGGTATATTCTGTTGTAATTCAATTCTGTAAATTAATTTTTTGATTGTTTTTCGGTACGTCGATGTTGCGCTGTAGATTAGTTAAAGCTTGCTGGCACAGGCAATTTAGCCGATTTAATTTGATTTGCCGACATATGAAATGCATATCTATCTGCAGTGTGGTCTTTATGCAGTTATTTATATATATATTTAAGGTTTATTGATCCAAAATGTTTTTATTCATTTTCTTCTCTATCTTTGTGTGATGTTTTGTACATTGTGGCTGTGAATGTTTATCCACATTGCCTTTCATTTCAGTTTAAAAAAGATAAAAAACATTGTCACTTCCGTCTATCACTTGAAAGGCAGTTTGGTCGCTTTATTAGAAAGTTGTTTCTCTGTGCTGTGTGTAAAAGAAAATAAAAGTTGTCTTAAGGCGCGGGTAGGCCGCTTACTTCATTTTCCGCGTCCCGCACCATCTCGTGCACAGCGAGCCTTTCAAAGCCTTTGAGCGCACAAGCCTTTCAAAGTATACTCCTTTGACCTTGAGGGGGTTTGTTATACAAATTCTTCTGCCTCAACATCTCCACAGGCCTCTTGTGGTTAAGGTAGCCTATTGTTAAGCAATGACATGCACTTAGTCCAATAAAAACAAACCTGGTCATCCACCTCAGTGTTCTTGAACTTCAGTTCTGAAAAATGTTTGGACATTTACAGAACTTGCCACACTAAGGCTGTCTCAAAACTACAAATGTACACTTTACAGCAATCACAGTAGAGTACAGTTCTCATTAAAATAAACGTGGATTGCCAAAGTAACACTTTGGATCTGTTTAGCTTTTCTCAAAAAGAGGCATGAGGGTAACTCCCTTTTCTTTTGAAAGTCTAACATCTCTTCACTCCTCTTCCATCCCGCTGTCCCTTTCCTTTTTGTTCATGTCTTCTTACAGTTTCTCCTCTTATTCTTTCCACTACACCAATGCCCTCCTCCACTTTACCCAGCTCTTCCCCCTCTCTTTTCCCCATACTCTTCATTTGCCCTCTCCTTTTCCTAAACTCTCTCCTCCTCTCCCCTCATCTCTTTCTGTTCCACTCTTCCTCACTACAAATAGTAGGGAATGTCCCGGGACCCATACAGACGTGGACAAAATTATTGGCACCCTTGATAATTATAATCAAAGATGACTGTAAAAATAAATCTGCATTGTTTATCCTTTTGATCTTTAATTCATAAAATTAGCAAAAATCTAACCTTTCATTGAAGGAAAAGAATTGAAAGTGGGGGAAAAGCACATTATGAAATAAACGTTTTTCTCCAAAACACGTTGGCCACAATTATTGGCACCCTTAGAATTTTTTATATTCACATTCATATTTACATTTTTTTTTAGCACATCAGGATGATTATGAACATGAAATTGTCCAGCCATGACTTCCTGTTCCACAGGAGTGTAAACATGAGAAAACACAAAGGCCCAATTTCCCTTAATCATTAATCACAATGAGTAAAACCAAAGAATATAGTTCTGATGTGCAGCAAAAGATTGTTGAGCTTCACAAAATAGAAAGTGGCTGTAAGAAAATAGCTAAAGCACTGAAAATCCCCATTTCCACTATCAGGGCAATAATTAAGAAGTTCCAATCAACTAAAGATGTTACAAATCTGCCTGGAAGAGGAAGTATGTCTATATCGTCCTAATGTGAAGTGAGGAGGAAAGTTTGAGTGGCCAAAGACTCTCCAAAGACCACAGCTGGAGAATTGCAGAGATTAGTTGAGTCTTGAGTCTCAGAAAGCCTAAAAAAATTATCAAACAGCACCTACATCCCCACAAGTTGTTCAGGAGGGTTTCAAGAAAAATCCTCTGCTCTAATCCATAAACAATCTCCAGCATATTCAGTTGTCAGACACGACTGGAACTTCAAAAGGGACTGGCTTCTATGGTCAGATGAAACTAAAAAAAAGAGCTTTTTGGCAGAAAACCCAACAGATGGGTTTAGTGCACACATGGATAAAAAGTACCCCATGCCTGCGATTAAATATACTGCTGGATCTTTAATGTTGTGGGCCTATTTTTCTGCTGGAGGTCCTGGACATCTTGTTCAGATACATGGCATCATGGATCCTATCGAATACCAGCAGATAAAAAATCAAAACCTGACTGCTTCTGCTAGAAATCCAATAATGAGCTGTGGTTGGATCTTCCATCAGGACAATGATCCAAAACAAACATCAAAACCAACACAAAAATGTGTCACTGAGCACAAAATGAAGCTTCTGCCATGACCATCCCAGTCCCATGACCTGAACCCTAAAGAAAATGAGTGGAGTGAATTGAAGAGAAGAAGCACCAACATGGAGCTGGGAATCTGAAGGATCTGGAGAGATCCTGCATGAAGGAATGGTCTCTGATCTCTTGTCAGGTGTTCTCCAACCTCATCAGACATTATAGAAGAAGACTCAGAGCTGTTATCTTAGCAAAAGGAGGTTGCAAAAAATATTGAATAAAAGGGTGCCAATAACTGTGGCCAATGTGTTTTGGAGAAAAACATTTATTTCATAATGTGATTTTTCCCCCACGTTCAATTCTTTTCCTTCAATGAATGTTGGATTTTTGTTAATTTTATGAATTAAAGATCAAAAGGATAAACAATGCAGATTTATTTTTACAGTCATCTTTTATCATATTTATCAAGGGTGCCAACAATTTTGTCCACGTCCGTATGTGACATCAGCTACAGTGAGTGCACTAGAATGCCCACCATTTTGGAGCGAGACAAAGTGATGTAAACATTTCACATGTGGGGATTATTATTACACCAGGGCTACCTACACCCCTGCATGGAGTTCTATTATCGACTTTGCTGTTCTATATCACTTTAAAGGGTTCTGTCAGGTGCATCATGTACAGAACCTTTTAGGGGTTCCCATTCTGGGATCATTTTATGATTTTTTATTTATTTATTTATTTATTTATTTATTATTATTTATTCATTTTTATTTTAATACAATTTTATGAATTTAACAGCTTATAAACATACTTTATCACTAGAAAAAAAATTGAAATAACCCATTAAACATGAAAGAATTATGTAATCATTTAAGACATTTCTCCTTATATAGCCTATCTTTTTGGATAAAGGGTTCTTTAAAATTGAGTCAAGAACCTGCTCAGTACCCCAATGAATCTTTTTTTCTAAGAGTGTGGTGTGCATAATCAGCCCAGCATAATGTGACATCCATTGTGTTTAGCAGTTTGTGCCCTTTACTCCCCAGTGATATGTAAGACTTGATTTTCCTGCTAAGACAAAACTGAGATCAAGTGCCCTGCAATAAAGCACTAAAACTCATCTGGAGAGAAGATCTCAAAGAAATAGCATAGGACAACACCTTGCCCTCACAACATCTACAGGATGCAACCCCCCCCCCCCCCCCACACACACACACACACACACCCTCCTTCCCTTCCCCCTAACTCAAGTCACTGAAAGTTCTTCAAGATGTATAATGTAACTTGTGTATCTATTGTTTTTCCTCTTTCATGTTTGGTATCTGTAACACAGTTCGTATATACGGGAAGAAGGAGGCGGGAACCGGCGAACGTTCAACACAAATTTAATATATAAAATAAACAAATACAAAACGAAAGTAATGCCGGCAGACCCTCACGGACGTCTGCCGGCCACACAAACATAATAAAACATAAAATAAAGTCCAGGCCTGGTCCTCTCTCGTCTTTCACTGTCGTCGCTCCCCTTTTATGCTTCCGGAGCTCCTCCGTGAGAGATTCGAGGCCGGTGCAACGCGCAGCTGACGCTCGTTATCACTCGCGTCACCGGCCTCGTGCCGTTCCCTCACGGCTCTCGCCCGCCCTGCTCGTCACATACCCCCATCGCCCCTCGCAGGCCGGGGGGTACCCACGAGACTGCGCTCTACTCCCCCCGGGGGCCAGTCTCGGCGGCCGCAGCACCTGGGGGTAAGGACAGACGAGACGAGAGAAAAGGAGACGGAAGCACAGGGAGCGACAGACGAGAGAGGGAAGAGAGGAAAAAAAAAAAAAAAAAAAAATTCTTGGTCCGGTTCCCGGACACACTGCCGCTCGGTCCTCAGCCAGCCGAGAGGCTCTTCCTCGCGGTGCCATGCGATGGTACTGGACGCTCGGTGGACGGCTCGATCCTCCTCCGCCCCCTGGCGGCCGGCGATGGCTCCTCCGGCTGAGGGCAGCCGGCAGCGAGTCCCCCGTTCCCTGCTCCTCCCCTTCATGGAGGACGGCAGCAGGCTCCGGCCCACGGCGAACGGCGGCGACTCCTCCTCTCCCTCTCGGACGGCAGCCACCCCACCTCGTCCCAGGAGCACGGCAGCGAGCTCTCCGTCCCACCTGTTGATAATCGCTCCAGCACCACCGCCTCGGGCAGCCACTCGCGGTCTTCACGCTCCCGCGCTGCCCGACCTCCGCAGCACCGCGATCCCCCTCAGCAGCGAGGGCTCTCCGACAGCATGTCCCTCCTTCCTCCCGGGTTTCGGCACCAATGTAACACAGTTCGTATATACGGGAAGAAGGAGGCGGGAACCGGCGAACGTTCAACACAAATTTAATATATAAAATAAACAAATACAAAACGAAAGTAATGCCGGCAGACCCTCACGGACGTCTGCCGGCCACACAAACATAATAAAACATAAAATAAAGTCCAGGCCTGGTCCTCTCTCGTCTTTCACTGTCGTCGCTCCCCTTTTATGCTTCCGGAGCTCCTCCGTTAGAGATTCGAGGCCGGTGCAACGCGCAGCTGACGCTCGTTATCACTCGCGTCACCGGCCTCGTGCCGTTCCCTCACGGCTCTCGCCCGCCCTGCTCGTCACAGTATCATTTTAAATGTCTCAGTGCGATTGGTAAAATGGTCTCAGTTTCACAGCAGTCACGTATGTTATGAGTAAGATTGAAAACTAAGGAGAATTCTGTCCTCCTTTTGTCTCTTCAAGAGATCTGATAACCCACTCCTCTCCCCCAAAACAGGTGTTGGTGTAGTAAATATTTACAATCCTTTTGTTCTGGTCTGGGTATATAAGGTAAAGTGCAAAGCAGTCATGTGGGATCTTCTGTCGCCAGAAACCCCCATGCAGAGATGGTTGAATGTCTGAAGACATTCACACATCACTGTGTGTATGTGCATTTCTTTGGGTAATTGATGTTATGCATTTATTTCTGAATTGGCTTCTAATTGTCCAACTATGTAATTGACATGATACATTTTACTTGACAAAATAAAATGTTATATTTGATTTACTCTGGATTCTTCTGAAATCATTATGACTAGTAGATTACTAAAGTCCGTCATTTCCGTAAATCTGCGTCAGGACAGGTCAAACTAGAGAGCCCCATGAAAGGAGCATAGGGGCACATCATGGGACTTTTTGAGTTTGTCTGTTATTGGCTTAGCAAGTTGCAGTATCGTGACTAAGAAAACTGTATTTTTGTATGAACAAGCATGTGGCGGTTCGACTCAAATGCATTAGTAAACTCTGCACCCTCTGACTAAGAATCATAAACTGGCGAATTTATGTCCGTGAGGCCGCAGTCGGCCGATGTGAAAGTCTCTAAGCGATGGTGGGTCCGTAATGAACGAATAATTGAAAATATGGGATACCCAGAATAATCAAATATCGAAATTAATACATAACGAATGATTAATTTCTAACTGGAAACACAATCTAAGAGTAATAATCATTTGAAATTGGAGTCAGATTAAACGAGTGAAATTACGTGAACTTCACAGAGGCGCTGAAAAGACATACACGCGTTAACCTTCGCCCAGGCCGTCGGATTCCGTTTTTGGGCCGATGGGGGGTTCCTTACAGATATGTTGACAGAAGTCCCAGAGCACTTGTCAAGTATAAAGTCACTTCATTTCATTGAAACATCTCTTAATTCTCTTGAATTAGTATATCTTAAATTAGTTCTCATGATTACGTTTAACCGTGAAACCAAGTTCATTTTTTAGTAGTATATAGTAGCATATATGGTATGACCAAACATGTCAAGCATTGAATAGAGCTCAATATCAGATGTGTCAGATATCAGACATTGGCCCAGGATGTTGGAATAGGCTCCTAAAAAAAATATGGACAGATAGTCATCAAAAGCTAAACAGCATTAAATAGCATGGCTGGATTCAATTATAAGCAAACTATGAAATCACGAAATTAATTACAAACTGTTGTACAGAAGAAAGGAGAACTGCCATTGTCAGGAGGCAACAAATATTTCAATGTCCAGTTCTGTGACGCGCCAGTAGGCGGAGCTAAAAGGCAGTGGAATCACAGGAGCGTCTTCCGTCTTCCCCAACAGCATGCACTTTTGATGCGATTTTAATATTTCAGTGTCAGATTATGTAACTAATTATGAAATGCATTTCTTCTTTTTTTGTATGCTGAATTTGTTGTTTTGTTGTTTGAAAGACTTTTACAATAATTTCCTGAAAAGTCTTAATATTCTCTCTTACGCTGCTTTATAAACACTAGAACTGGGACATTAGTTCTTGTCTGGCTTTACACCACTGTGATAGCGACTACCACGATGATTTACTCGTGTACATAAACTCTAGGAGACCCGAGACTAAATGAAATAGCCTTTCTAGTCCATGAAACGGAGGAAAACAAAGGAAGGACTTAACATCAATCGAAAGTATTCGAAACATTCATTGAGAAAGACGAATTCAGTTGTTTTTGACTTTTTAGTTTGAAAAGAGTTTTCGTATGATAGTATTATAACGTATTATAACTCAAATTAATAACTTTATTAGCAATCAGACTTTTAGGGAGCATATAGACAGGCCTAAATGTTTTCAGGTCATGGTTTGGATCGTTGTGCAATACAGCGGACACAGTGATAAAAGCTATGACATAAATCTCAGTCCAAGTCAAAAAAATTTATTAACCTTTTCATCCGTAATGGTCCACAGCTTAATATTGGCTACATTCCTAGTTTAAATAAATGTATGGCATAATAATGGCATTGCACATCTCAGATATGCCATTAAACATTTGAATTGCTTTACAAGAACCTGCAGCAGAAAGAAAAATGTGCTGCGTCCATCAAGAGGTTGTTGTAAAGCCTGAGGAGTATTTGAGGTGGCCTGTGTCACTGTGCATGGAGTGGCAGTGGCCACAGTGAAACATTTCACTTCATAAACTCGTTTCAATTAACAATGACCTCTTAAAGAAGTCCTCAACAAACATTTATAGTGTAGAATTTTCTTTATGGTGTAGATTATTATTATTATTATTATATTATTATTATTCATCCCACCCCCCCACCCCCCCACACACACACCCTCCTTGTTTTCTATGTTACAGGGAAATGTACATGTGTAGTTAACAGAGTCAGGAGTAACGCATTACAAAAGTAATTATATTACAGTAATATATTACTGTTTGCTGTAACGCAGTAATATAACGCATTACTAAAAAAATTTGGGTATATTATACTCGTTACAATCTCAGTAATGCATGTTACGACACATTTTTACTGGAAATTAAGTGGTGTTAGTTTTATTTTTTACCAACACCGCAAGACATGCCTAATGTACACTCCTGTATGTCACTGTAATCGTCTTTACCTTAATTACAATCGTCATCCATCAAAACTTTAATAGCTACACTGGTTTTCTTTGTCCAACTGAGAGATGTAGTTTGCGTACACTGTTACTGATGCGGTTGGGTGTTTTGAGCCGCCGTTCAGTCTGTATTTCACACAGTGCCATGAGAAACGGCGTGGGCTGCTCCGAAACAATCGCAGAATATGCAGAGAGGTGGTGTTTGTTAATATTTAATTTAACATATTAATGAATTATATTAATATTTAAATTAATTTTAACTTAAAATTTTTGGAGATAACTTATCTCAAAGCCCCCCAGGAGGATCACTGGTCTACACAGTCACTATGCTATACTATGGATGTATAATAAGAAGCAATAAACTACGTTTGCATTTTATGCCGTCATACTTTTGTGGTTATTTTGGTTAACTCAAAAGTGACGCAAAAGTAGTGTAACACATTACAATCCAGAGACAGTAATACTGTAATGTAACTAATTACTTTCAAATGATAGTAACTGGTAATATATAATGTATTACTACGTGGAAGTAACATGCCCAACTCTGATGAATATATAATATATAAATAAAATAAAATATATAAATATATAAAATAAATAAAATGTTTGTTTTCTGAGCCTACCAGGATCTGAATAAATAGCACTCTTGTGAGAGATTTGTTTTTGTTATGGACTGTCTCTCTGTGTGTACAGTGGCTGGGGCACAGTATTTCAGTCCACTACAAAAAGGTCAGAAGCATCTGTAAATTAATAATCACTAGTGAATTCAACTGTTAAAATAACCTTATGCTTTTCTGCTCTATAAATGCTCACTGACATTTGGTGTTCAACAATAGCCTTGTTATATATTTTGCATCAAACATATAATATTTACTTTGTTTAAACCACACTCTGCAAGCAAATGTAGGCTTGAACTTTAAAACCAGGATCTGACATAAGAATACCCTTACAAATGTTTATAGACAGAAAACTAATCATTATAGCACAACACGTTTAGTCTTATTGTCTGAATCTTGTTGTCTTGATTATATATGATATTCCAATATTGATCTATTTACTGCAGTGTGCAACAAGTGTCTCACAGCAGCCACCGAGCGAACGTACAAAGTAACGTTATAACATCATTTTCAACACACTCAAATGTATTTAATAAGATAAACAGTGCTGCGTTACCCCATGGAAGAAGCAGAAGCTGCAATAATAAAAGTTCCACTGCTCTGGAGGTGTGCGTCGCGTTCATCTCTCATTAGCAATCGCTCCAGCAGCCTCGTTCAGCTCTCACAGCAAACCGATCGAACTCAGCCATTTTGAAGGAGATCTCAATTCTCTAATTGCACTGTGAGGAGGTGAGGAAAGAGGATTGAGGAAGCTTCCTGAGTTGTCATGAGCGAGGACACACAGGTGTATCCTTTGCATAAGTCTTTCTCGTCAAGTTGGAAAGGTGTTAATAGAAGACTAAGAAAAGAGGGGGTATTGAATATCAATTTAAAATACTAAGAAGCTTTTTATCCCCTTGTTTTCTATGTTACAGGGAAATGTACATGTGTAGTTAACAGAGTCAGGAGTAACGCATTACAAAAGTAATTATATTACAGTAATATATTACTGTTTGCTGTAACGCAGTAATATAACGCATTACTAATAAAATGTGGGTATATTATACTCGTTACAATCTCAGTAATGCATGTTACGACACATTTTTACTGGAAATTAAGTGGTGTTAGTTTTATTTTTTACCAACACCGCAAGACATGCCTAATGTACGACTCCTGAATGTCACTGTAATCGTCTTTACCTTAATTACAATCGTCATCCATCAAAACTTTAATAGCTACACTGGTTTTCTTTGTCCAACTGAGAGATGTAGTTTGCGTACACTGTTACTGATGCGGTTGGGTGTTTTGAGCCGCCGTTCAGTCTGTATTTCACACAGTGCCATGAGAAACGGCGTGGGCTGCTCCGAAACAATCGCAGAATATGCAGAGAGGTGGTGTTTGTTAATATTTAATTTAACATATTAATGAATTATATTAATATTTAAATTAATTTTAAGTTATCTCCAAAATGTTAAGTTATCTCAAAGCCCCCTCAGGTGGATCACTGGCCTACACAGTCACTATGCTATACTATGGATGTATAATGAGAAGCAATAAATTAAGTTTTAGCATTTTATGCCGTCATACTTTTGTGGTTATTTTGGTTAACTCAAAAGTAACGCAAAAGTAGTGTAACACATTACAATCCAGAGACAGTAATACTGTAATGTAACTAATTACTTTCAAATGATAGTAACTGGTAATATATAATGTATTACTATGTGGAAGTAACATGCCCAACTCTGATAGTTAAAATGTAATAAATAAATAAAATGTTTGTTTTCTGAGCCTACCAGGATCTGAATAAATAGCACTCTTGTGAGAGGTTTGTTTTTGTTATGGACTGTCTCTCTGTGTGTACAGTGGCTGGGGCACAGTATTTCAGTCCACTACAAAAAGGTCAGAAGCATCTGTAAATTAATAATCACTAGCAGGGCTTGACATTAACTTTTTTGTTCACCAGCCACTGTGGCTAGTGGTTTTCCAAAGTTACTAGCCACTCAGCGCTTTCACTGGCCACAATTTTGCTGATTGGGGAATTACATTTTATATGATTAAAGTTGATATATAGCAAATTACCAATACAATAGTAAACAAAATAAACAGTTTTTTTTTTTCCAGATACAGTAGGTTTATTTAACATGTATACATTTATTTAACTGTTTGATTAACATTAATGACAGACATTTGACTATTGTATGTCAAATGTCGTGTATTTGACTATTCAGGCGCAAGGAGAACTGATCGCGCGAGACAGAGAGAGCGCGTGCACGCGAGAGAGCGCTTATGTTGTGTGTCATTCAGCGCGATTCCGCCTTCACTAACTGCACGTTCATCGATAACGAATTGTGATTGAATTGTAATTTTGTGCTGCAACAAGCTTGGCTACCTTTGATTAGGCTGTAGGCTGAAATGATATTCAAAGTGGCTAGTGGGAGTGGCTGTCTTACCCGCCACAGCTGAAATCTACCCGCATTTGGCGGGTTGGCAAGTGTTAATGTCAAGCCCTGATCACTAGTGAATTCAACTGTTAAAATAACCTTATGCTTTTCTCCTCTATAGATGCTCACTGACATTTGATGTTCAACAATAGCCTTGTTATATATTTTGCATCAAACATATAATATTTACTTTGTTTAAACCACACTCTGCAAGCAAATGTAGGCTTGAACTTTAAAACCAGGATCTGACATAAGAATACCCTTATAAATGTTTATAGACAGAAAACTAATCATTATAGCACAACACGTTTAGTCTTATTGTCTGAATCTTGTTGTCTTGATTATATATGATATTCCAATATTGATCTATTTACTGCAGTGTGCAACAAGTGTCTCACAGCAGCCACGAGCGAACGTACAAAGTAACGTTATAACATCATTTTCAACACACTCAAATGTATCTAATAAGATAAACAGTGCTGTGCTAAAATACAGTGCTAAAATAGTGCCCCCTACCTTATAACAGTGAAAACATGGATAGCCGGAAAATTCAGTTAATGGCGGCGAGTAAAGTATAGATTTGAAGTAAATTCCTATGTTCACTACCAGTGGTCTAACCTACACAAAAATTCAGATATACTCCGAATTAGGAACATATCTGTTTTCTTTATAAATCAATATTTTCAAAGAATGTAAGTTTATAAGACAGTAGCTTATTTAAAACTATGTGGGGAAAAAATGTAATTTTTAAGTACATCTCGATCAAAAGATTGAGTACAAGCCTAGTCCAAATATATTTAGACTTTTCTGTCAGTATAAGTCAAGTAAGTGCAATTTTAAGTATATTTCTGATAAGTACATAAAGTATATTTCTGAGATGTACATAAAAAGTAGACTGAAAGTATACTTTCTTATTTTTAGTTTAAAAGAAGTATACTAATAGCACACTTGAATAAATTTCTTTTTTGTAAGGATAGTTCTCTAGTGAGAGGTTTGTTTTTGTTATGGACTGTCTCTCTGTGTATGACAGTGGATGGGGCACAGTATTTCAGTCCACTACAAAAAGGTCTGTAAATGAATTATCATATAGTGAATCCGGCTGTTAAAATAACCTTATGCTTTTCTTCTCTAAAGATGCTCACTGACTTTTGGTGTTTAACAACAGCCTTGATATTTTATATATTTTGCATCAAACGTAATATTTACTTTGTGTAAAAACCACACTTTTCAAGTAACACCAGGATGTGACATATGAACAGCTCTTTTGTGAGAGGTTTGTTTTTGTTATGGACTGTCTCTCTGTGTATACGGGAACTGGGGCACAGTATTTCAGTCCACTACAAAAAGGTCTGAAGAATCTGTAAATTAATTATCACTATTAGTTAATCCATAATGTGCAACTCTGTTCCACCATCATTTTCACCTTAAGACTTCATACAGTAAATACAGGAAAATTAAAAAGAGCTTTTTTTTTCACTTTCGAAAAAATGTTTGCGTGACCATGTACAGAATAACACCAACTGTCATCACAGTTCAGTTAATTATAGATCCTAAATGATATATAAATTAGAACAGAAATAAGAGATCTGTAATCATTTTGCTGTTCTTACAAAAAAAACAAAAAAAAAATGAAGAAGAGCTTTATAATAGAGTTTGGGTCCAAAACTTCTCCATCTTATTCAACTTATTCAATACATTTTAAGGGGCAAACCTCAATATGTTATGATCTATGTTTGGAGATGCACCTTTTTGTACAGCACTCTGCAACACATCTCTGTGTAATGTACTGCATGTCATAATTATAAATATTATAATAAGTGCATCCCATCTCCATTCACAATTACACTGTTACACTGTAAAAAAAATCTTTTGGCCAGAAAGGTTGTACGTACATTTTATTTATTTATTTATCTATTATTTATTTATTTGCATTTAACTTTTGATAATTTTATTGCTCAATAAAAGCTCCACATTTGCTTTTTTACATGTTGGATTATTTGTTGTTTGAAAGACTTTTACAATAATTTCCTGAAAAGTCTTAATATTCTCTCTTACGCTGCTTTATAGACACTAGAACTGAAACTAGTTATTGTCTGGCTTTACACCACTGTGATAACAACTACCACGATGATTTACACATGTACATAAACTCTAGGAGACCCGAGACTAAATGAAATAGCCTTTCTAGTCCACAAAACATAGAGGAAAACAAAGGAAGGACAGTCAAAAGTATTCAAAACATTCATTGAGAAAGACTTTTTGGTTTTTGACTTTTTAGTTTTAGAAATTTAAAAGATAGTTTTCTAATGATAGCATTTGATGAACGTATTATGACTCAAGTTAATAACTTTATCAGCAATCTGACTTTTAGGGAGCATATAGACAGGCCTAAATGTTTTCAGGGCAAACGTAAAGTAGAATTAATTATATGTTCTTTATTCTTTGTCTGGTTAATACAGTCTGCTATAGTTGACTGCTTATATTAACATTTCAAGTCTTCGAAGGAACGTTTAAAAAAATCTCAAGCGGTCCATAAATGAAATATAAGTATTTGATATGGTTTGGATCGTTGTGCAATACAGCGGACACAGTGATAAAAGCTATGACATAAATCTCAGTCCAAGTCAAAAAAATGTATTAACCTTTTCATCCGTAATGGTCCACAGCTTAATATTGGCCACATTCCTAGTTTAAATAAATGTATGGCATAATAATGGCATTGCACATCTCAAATATGCCATTAAACATTTGAATTGCTTTACAAGGTCCTGCAGCAGAAAGAAAAATGTGCTGCGTCCATCAAGAGGTTGTTGTAAAGCCTGAGGAGTATTTGAGGTGGCCTGTGTCACTGTGCATGGAGTAGCAGTGGCCACAGTGAAACATTTCACTTCATAAACTCATTTCAATTCACAATGACCTCTTAAAGAAGTCCTCAACAAACATTTATAGTGTAGAATTTTCTTTAGGGTATAGATTATTATTATTATTTTTATTATATATTAAAAAAAAAAAAAAAAAAAAAGACCTTTAGTTTTATTTTTGAATTTATATCCACATTTCATAAACTCTTAAACTAGCTCTTTTGGGCATATTACTATAGTGCCATACTGACATATGAAAATTTAATGATCGCTAATCTTAAAGTCTCATAAATGTTTGTTTTCTGCATATGGGAGCGTGAAGAAGTCAAGAATTTTTGGAAAGGTGAGAAAGAAACGATAGAAAAGATCCTTGATTTTAAGATTCCACTTTCACATACCTTTTTTTAAATTTCATTTATATCAATCAAGTTAAAAAAGAAAGAGTATACTTTTATATATAAATATATGTATTCTTCAAGCAAAATGGCTTATTTCTTTAAATAATAATATTTGTGCACCAAGAATAGGACATTGTCTAAAAGAAATAGTAACAAATACATCAAATGGATAAGATAACTTATATTTTAAGGGATAAATATACTTGAGTTTGGGGACCTTTCAGATTGTTTTTAAAACATGGTGAAGTTGGAAAGGTGTTAATAGAAGACTAAGAACAGAGGTGGTATTGAATATCAATGTAAAATACTGAGAAGCATTTTTTGCCCCTTGTTTTCTATGTTACAGGGAAATGTAGGCCTACACGTGTATAGTTAAAATGTAATAAAAAATGTTTGTTTTCTGAGCCTACCAGCTTTCTTGTGAGAGGTTTGTTTTTGTTACGGACTGTCTCACTGTGTTTATGGGGGTACACAGTAGTTCAGTCCTCTACAAAAAAGTCAGAAGCTTCTGTAAATAATGAATCCAGCTGTTCAAATAACCTTATGCTTTTCTCCTAGATGCTCACTGACATTTGGTGTTCAACAATAGCCTGGTTATATATTTTGTATACTTTAATACCAGGATCTGACATATGAATACCCTTACAAAATATAAGTATACTTCAAATTCATTTTATTAAGTATACTTAAGTAAAGCTCAAGTATATTTTTAAGTATACTTTATGTAAGTATATGAATATCAATATACTAGAAGAAGTACACTTGTAAGTGTACTGTTTTAATACTACTTGGGACTAAATTGGCCCACTTTTTAGGGTATAAAAGTATACTTTAAGCGTAACAGTAAACTTTGAGTACACAAATTTATAATACATTTGTTTGTAGTGCAACTATACTACAAGTGAATTATATATACTGATAGTTTACTTGTAGCACATACTTGTAGCACATTTTTTAGTTTATGAAAGAACACTTTGAAGTATACTCTCACTAGTAGTTTTATACTGCAAGTATTGCAAGTTTTCTTTAATTGAACATAACATCATACTTAGTTTACTATTTATATAGCCTATTACATTATCCCAAATGTTTATAGACAGAAAACAGTGCTGCATTACCCCACGGAAGAAGCAGAAGCGGCAATAATAAAAGTTCCACTGCTCTGGAAGTGTGCGTCGCATTCATCTCTCATTAGCAATCGCTCCAGCAGCCTCGTTCAGCTCTCACAGCAAACCGATCGAACTCAGCCATTTTGAAGGACATCTCAATTCTCTAATTGCACTGTGAGGAGGTGAGGAAAGAGGATTGAGGAAGCTTCCTGAGTTGTCATGAGCGAGGACACACAGGTGTATCCTTTGCATAAGTCTTTCTCGTCAAGAAACCTGATGCACGTTCTCCTCCCCCTTCACATCTGTGACAATAATTTAAATGTATTCTTTATTTTTGCAGTTTAAATAAACTTTACATCTCACATATTTCAACAGGGCATCTTGCATTATTAATATTATGAATTTTTCAAATAACCAAACTTTAACAACAAGAGGGCAGATCCCTTGAGCGCAGCTGATGAAGCTTTTAAGTGACACTTGAATGATCAAGAACATTCCAATATACAAATAACATTTCCTTTGATTCCTCCATCCTCATTTTCTTTCCATGCATCCTCCACATCCTATGTGGGTGGAGCTGAGACATGAGGAAAGAAAGTGAGGAAAGGAAATGAGGGTGCACAAATAAGAAATGAGAAGCACCCAGTGAGTGTTTAGGGTGCCATTTGGTGCAGGGCCCTTCTCTTGCTTGTTTCTGCTTCTTCTTTACCTGTGTTTTGACCCCGGGATTCTGTACTCTTTCAGAAGATGCGTAATAGTGCCCCCTACCTTATAACAGTGAAAACATGGATAGCCGGAAAATGCAGTCAATGGCGGCGTGTAAAGTATAGATTTGAAGTAAATTCCTATGTTCACTACCAGTGGTCTAACCTACACAAAAATTCAGATACTCAGAATTAGAAACATATCTGTTTTCTTTATAAATCAATATTTTCAAACAATGTAAATTTATAAGACAGTAGCTTGTTTAAAACTATGTGGGGGAAAAATGTAATAGGCTACTCAATCAAAAGATTAAACACAACTAGAAGCCAAGTGTACTTACTTAGAATACTTTTAAGTTTCGATCAAAAGATTGAGTACAAGTAGCTTAGTCCAAATATACTTAGACTTTTCTGTCAGTATAAGTCAAGTAAGTGTAATTTTAAGTATATTTCTGATAAGTACATAAAGTATATTTCTGAGATGTACATAAAAATTTGACTGAAAGTATACTTTCTTATTTTTAGTTTAAAAGAAGTATACTAATAGGACACTTGAATAAACTTCTTTTTTGTAAGGATAGTTCTCTAGTGAGAGGTTTGTTTTTGTTATGGACTGTCTCTCTGTGTATACGGGAGCTATGGCACAGTATTTCAGTCCACTACAAAAAGGTCTGTAGAATCTGTAAATGAATTATCACTATTAGTCAATCCATAATGTGCAACTTAATCAGATTTTCTCTATTCCACCATCATTTTCCCCTTTAAAAAGAGTGCTTTAAAAATTAAAATTAAAAAGAGTGCTTTTTTTTTCATTTTCGAACAAATTATTGCGTGACCATGTACAGAATAACACCAACTGTCATCACAGTTCAGTTAATTATAGATCCTAAATGATATATAAATTAGAACAGAAATAAAGAGATCTGTAATCATTTTGCTGTTCATACAAAAACATACAACACATCTCTGTGTAATGTACTGCATGTCATGACTCATA
Source organism: Hypophthalmichthys molitrix (assembly GCA_037950675.1). Taxonomy (NCBI): domain Eukaryota; kingdom Metazoa; phylum Chordata; class Actinopteri; order Cypriniformes; family Xenocyprididae; genus Hypophthalmichthys; species Hypophthalmichthys molitrix. The sequence goes on along the minus strand of CM075494.1, from coordinate 27,957,936 downwards.
AATATTATAATAATTGCACTAAGTGCATCCCATCTCCATTTACAATTACACTGTTAAATCTTTTGGCCAGAAAGGTAGTACGTACATTTTATTTATTTATTTATTTATCTATTATTTATTTATTTGCATTTAACTTTTGATAATTTTATTGCTCAATAAAAGCTCCACATTTGCTTTTTTGCATGTTGGATTATTTGTTGTTTGAAAGACTTTTACAATAATTTCCTGAAAAGTCTTAATATTCTTTCTTACGCCGCTTTATAGACACTAGAACTGAAACTAGTTATTGTCTGGCTTTACACCACTGTGATAACTACAACCACAATGATTTACACATGTACATAAACTCTAGGAGACCCGAGACTAAATGAAATAGCAGAGAGGAAACCAAAGGAAGGACGTAACATAAACTGAAAGCTTTTGAAACATTTATTGAGCAAGACAAAATACACTGGTTTTACTTTTTAGTTTTAGAAAGTTTAAAGATAGTTTTCTTATTATAGTAGGAAGGTATGACTCATGCTAACAGCTTTATTAGCAATCTGACTTTCAGGGAGCAATATTTAGCCTCTTATAGAATACAGGCGTAAATGTATTGTAGTCGTTGGTGAAAAGTTAAATATAGAATTTAGTAATTACTATATGTTGTTTATTCTTTGTCTGGTTAATACAGTCTACTATATGGTCGACTGTGCTTATGTAAACATTTCAAGTCTTATGAAGAAACGTTTAAAAAAGTCTCAAGATAGCAAAGGAAATGAAACATGAGGCTATTTGATGTGGTTTGGATCATTGTGCAATACAGCGGATACAGTGTGGCACAATGTATAAAGGCAATAAACCTTTAATAAGTCTTATTCCTGGATTTTCTTTGTACGTTTGTTTACTATGGGGTCATATCATAAAGAACCTTTTCATGAATGGTTCTACAAAGAACCTAATAAAGTGACATGAAGAACTGTTAGAGGTTCTTTTAAAAACCTTTCAGTGAAAAGTGAATCTTCAATTCCAGTCAAAAAACTTTTCAATGGTTCACAGCTTAATCTTGGCGACATTTCCAGTTAAAATAAATTTATGGCATAATAATGGCAATGCAAATATTAAATATGCCTTTAAACATTTTAATTGCTATACAAAAAACTGCAGCAGAAAGGAAAATGCACTGCATCCAAGAGATTGTTGTAAAGCCTGTTGCATGAGGAGTATTTGAGTTGGCATGTGTCACTGTGCATGGAGTGGCCACAGTGAAATAAACCCCTTACAATTAACAATGGAGGTCATTAAAGAAGTCCTCAACAAACATAATGCAGAATTTTCTTCATGGTGTAGATTATTATTATTGCTATTTTTATTATTATTATTAGGGATGCACAGATTTTTTAAGGACCAAGTACAAGTACTGATACTTTTTTCTAGTACTTGCCGATACGGATACCGATGCCTATACATTTATTAATTTCTCTCTCTCTCTCTCTCTTTTTTTTTTTTTTTTTTTTTTTGGTGATGTTGCAGTTTTCCAAGCACAACACAGTGAGACTAATGAATGCAGGACAGCTTCTTCATTATTACTCTAATGAAAAATGTAATAATTTTTATGTGCTTGTCACAAACTTAAAGAACAAAATTTTCAGCGTCCAATAACCTTCAAAGGGCATAATTACCAATATAATTGTTATATAAAAAGAAATTTACAAATAAATTACAAACAATACAACAAATACTATAGAGATACAAATTAAATAAACTTGTTTATCAGATACAGTAGGTTTATTTACCATGTATAAATTTATTTAACATATTTTGTTGTTTTATTAACATTAATGACAAATATAGGCTACGGTGCCTTTAAGACCGAATCTATGGATACTGACACATATCCTGTTTTCACCCGAATGTTTACGTCCACTTAAGCCATAACCGACTGTATTTACATGAGATACTCCACACGATGGACATTTTGACAACTATGTGTGCATTTGACCATTCAGGCGCAAGGAGAACTGATCGCGCGCTGTCTGGGATCGCGCGCGAGAAAGAGAGAGTGCGCGTGCGAGAGAGAGAGAGAGAGCGCTTCTGGTCTGTCATTCAGCGCGATTCCGCCGATCCCGCCTTCACTAATCGATAACGAATTGTGATTGAAAGCATGCAGTTGTCAATGTGTGTGTTGTCATCATTAATTTTGAAGTATTTCCACACCTCTGAGGCTGACATTGTTTGTGCTGCTGCCGCCGGTGTATCTCTGCACGGGAAATTCTTTCAGTTACGTCACGTGAGCTATCGGTCTTTGGTATCGGGGGTATTTTTACGAGTACGAGTACAAGTACATAAGCTGGGGATGGAGGAGGGTAATTAGCTCCTGAGAAATGCGACAGCTACTGATAATACTAAGGAGCTTATATATGGATGCTGTGATAGGTGTCGTATTCCTATAATGTGTTTCTCTATTCCATCATCATTTTTCACCTTAAGACTTCATACAGAGAATCTACAAGAACATGAAAAAAAAAAAACTGTATTTATTATGTGACCATGTACAGCACCAACTGTTCACAGTTCAATTAATTATAGATCCTAAATGATATATAAATTCTGAAATAGAACAGAAATAAAAATATCTGTAATCATTTTACTCTTCTTACAAAAAAATTAAATTGATATAAGAGGGCTTTATAATAGAGTTTGGGTCCAAATCTTTTCAATCTTGTACAACAATGTTAAGGGGCAAACCTCAATATAATATGATCTATGTATGGAGATGCATAGAGAGCCAGTGTTGTGCTGAATTTTCCTTTTTCTACAGTTCTTTTTTGTTATGAAGTGTATTATGAGTGTATTTTGATGCCTCTTTCCCTAATATGCCATCATTATTATTTTCTTGCTATATACCTTTTTCAGTTTCTCTAAAACCTTCACATCTTCATTCACAATTACATTATTACACTTTTTTTAATTTATTTAGTAAACTAAATTTACTGTATTTATCCAGTTGATTTGTCCAATGTATTTACAGTGACAACATAAAAAAAAGTGATCTCAACTTTTGTAAAGTTAGTAAAATTCAAAAAAGCCCATGCAAAAAAAGAAACAAAATGTATTTTTTGCACACAGAACCATCATGCAGGAACATAATTTAGCTGAGTAAATAAGGAGATCGTTCTGTTGATAATCTGAGAGCTGCTAGTTTTTAAAATCCAATCTTTATGTTGTATATATGCTTTATCTATCTTGTGACATCAGAACTAAAATTGCTAACTGGCTGTTTACATAATATATTTTTAACAGATCGGATAGATTCTTCCCACTAATATGCAGGTGTTTCCTGGTGATACTGTCAGAATCAAACCTCAGAGCTCCCGAATGAACTGTTAAAATAACCTTATGCTTTTCTTCTCTATAAGCTCACTGACATTTGGTGTTTAACAATAGCCTTTTTTATTTGATATATTTTTGCATCAAGCATATAATAATAACTTTTTTTAAACCGCTCTGCAAGTAATTGTGGACTAGTACTTAAATGAGCACTGTCACGAGTGGCTGTATAAGCATGCGCACGAAAACGAATAGGTCAATTAAAACAGTCTTTGATCCAATACTCCACAGAATACATAGAAGAATCACAGGGGAAACCATCCACAGAACCAAGACGAGTCCAGACAAAGAACTGAACAAAACAGGGAGTAAATATACACAGGATAAATGAGTTAATTGAACAACAGGTGAGTGGAATAATAATCTAGGGAACAAACACTAGGAAACTAGGGCTGTATCCAAAAACTTAAAAATGCTGCCTTCGGAGGACGCATTCCAAGGTAGGAACCCACGTACAAGGCAACGTTCTTGTGACCTTGCGCAACGTTCCCTAAAAGTTCTCTAAAGGTGACGAAAATTTCGAAACTTTACAGAACATTAGGGATGTTCCTAAAACATCCTCTTTTGGTAATGAAAGTGCTGCAGTTCAAGGTTCCTTATATGACTTTAGGGGGATGTTCCACTTTGGTTATTTTATGGTCACATAAGAATGTTACAAAGAGGACCTTTGGGACAATAACAGAACGTTCCCACACGGTCCTCTGTTGGTCATTTAATAACGTTTCCAATATGACTTCTGTTTTGGTTATTTTATGGTCACACGAGAATGTTACAAAGAGGACATTTGGGAAGTTAACAGAACGTCCTATAGTAATAGTACCCTAAACATTCCCAGAACGTCCCGAATGTTCCCTGATGGTCCACCAAATAATGTCCCCCAAACCTTAAAAGAACTCCACATCGTGACTCTCTGAACATTCTGGTAGTGTTACCAGGTGACAGGTTAGATGTTAATGTTTTATAGAAAATAATAAAATTTGAAGTCACCGTTATGGAGGTGAGCATTTGCTTTAGATGGGCTCTTGATTCTTGACATTTTAACGGTAAATTTTTGTTCTGGCTGCTTTAACTGTTTATAAAACATGCTTGTTACAGCAAAAATTGCAAGAGAAATTCTGATCAAATAAATCAGGGCCAGTGCATCCATGCTGAGGGTCCCCTCGGTCAGGGAAAAGAACAGCTGGCAGTGAGCAGTGAGCGGCAGTGATGTCGGCCGCACGATTGAGCTCACCCGGAATGTATATGGCACACAGTGACCTGAGCCACTGCTGACTCCAGAGGAGGAGATGGCAGGCGAGTTGTGACATGCGACGAGAGCATAGACCACCTTGATGTTTGATGTACGCCGCAGTCAATGTGTTGTCCGTCCAGACCAGTACATGTCTGCCATGTAGCAGTGGTCGAAACCGGTGCAGGTCTGTGTCAAGGTAAAATCGAGACGCGTCCTTCAGGTCAGTCGTTGCAAACCAATCCTGGGGGACATAAGGGTGCGTTTCTGCACGAGCATCTTGAACGGGAGCTTGTAAAGGGCCCGATTCAAGACACGCAGATCCAAGATTGGCCGTAACCCACCGCTATCTCGGGTATGATGAAGCATGGGCTGTAAAATCCTGACTTCATCTCAGCTGGAGGGACATGCTCTATTGCATCCTTCGCCAAAAGGACCGCAATCTCTGCTCGCAGGACAGGGGAGTGCTTGTTTGCCCTGTGGCGCGCTGGCGTGCTGGGGCCTAACTTGGAAAGCACAGCATGCCAAAGTAGAGGCAGTGAGTGTGGTGCACTTATCTGGCTCCGTGGGTCCCGTGAGGGATTGGCTAGGGAGGCGTGAGGAAGCGGCGCATCCTTGAACGCACACTTCCTGCCTGTGGTGAAAGAATAGAGGCTGGGAAAGAGGAAGCAGTGCATCGCTCACTGCCCATGCACACCCTATGGCCGGAGAATGAGGTAACCGTTCTTTCTGAGAATTTGGGTACCGCTGGCAATGGGGCAGTGGCGAAACAGCCAAAGTAAGATTCTCCACCTGGCCCTCCTCCAGGGGAAGGTGCATTCACCAGCTCTGAGAAAGAGCAGTCCCCTACAACTCCGGGTCACCCGTCTCAAGGCTGCCCCACCAACTGTTTAGATTTTAACGGTGGCCTGAGGGTCAAGGGTAGTGAGAGAGAAAGAACTCTGAACAGCTTTTGTGTTGCCATTCTACTGCCATTCTACTTCCTTCTTCTTCTTTTGTTTAATACCGATTTACATAACCTACCTTTTACTACCTACCTGTTTAATACTGATTTACATAACCTATGGTGGTTGTACAATCATTTTTTCAGTCTTTTAATTTAATAAGTAATCTTTATTCACTGAGAATAAGAATTATATTGTTTATTTTATTTAATAAGATATCACATATGTATTTTATTATAGAAATTATAGAAAATGTCTTGTTATAAAAAAATTATATATATGTATAACGTATATAACTGTAACTATATAACAAATTTAGTTGCATTAATATAACAATATTAATTATTTAACACACTTCTGAATACCTCTTAAGCAAACTAACCCTGTAACATAACCTGCTCCTGTAATTAAACAATGCAATTTTAATTTAATTTTTAAAATCTCCATTTAGAAAATCTAGGCCATATGCCAAACACTCAAAAGTGTCAATCCACCCCTTAAAAATAATACAGGATAAACCAAGCCTGTGGGAAGGAAAAACGTAAAGAGTCACTGGACCACAGTCCCACAATCATAAAAACCTCAAGCCACCATGCAGTGAAGAAAGAGAAAGACCCAGATGACCCCGGAGGGCAGGCGTTCCCACACAGGCTGGCTCCTGAAACACAGAAAAAGGAATCAAAACTTTAAACAATCACAAAATAAACCTCAGTGGTTGGCATAACTTTAATTCAGGTTTTAAAACATACATTTAGCCTAATTAAAAAAAAAAAAAAAAAAAAAAAAAAAAAACAGTATTTCAACACAAAACCAATTTATTTATTATAAATAACAAAAATACACAATAAGCAAAACCGCAGGGCCCATCCTAGTGAAAAAACCTATACCATAATGTATTTAAAATACATTTATTTCATACTAAGTATACTATAAATCCATTAACATATTTACTCACATATCGCTTGAAACTTACTGATATAAATATTATTTATCAAATACTTATTTTCTTTGTTAATTTGACTAATTTTAACTTAGTAAGGCAGAGTGTACTTAATTCCATATATGAAATTTACTTTAAAAAAAAACATGTGTGCAAAAACTTGACAAAGAAAAATTACGTAAATTTTACTTATTGTTTTTTTTTTTCAGTGTATTCGATATGGTGCTTCAGGGTCACAACACTGGACAAAAAGGGTGAGGAGTCAGGAAGTTATGCATACCTGACCTTGGGCTATTTATAAGGAAAAACAAATACATATGCCCTGCCCTGTACCCCATTCTTATTTACTCACAGTCACACCTGGATCAAACCTTGATAGAAAATGTTTATACCGAGCTTTGTGAGGCTGCTGAACCTGGATTTATATGGACTTGTCAGTTCTAAACCTACTATGAAACTCAGAGTTTGTTCAACTAGCTTCATGCAACAGGACTCAGATATGTCAGATTCAACAACGAATCTTTTTCAGATTAACTATTATAGCAATAGCACACTGGCATGTTACATGTAGTTCCAGCAAACATGGTAAACTTTCCTTTTACACATTTAAGTGAAATGAACGCAATTAAAGTTGTGATAAAATGTTTAAGAACTCATCTTTATTAAATAAATTAAACAAGCAGCAGAAATAACTTTTTTGAGTGATACAATTTACAGTATGTACATGTAGCCTATAAAATGGTTTCGTTTCTAATTGCAGGGTCCTCATGTTTTGGATGAAATGCAACATTAGCGCTGCAAATCATGTTTCTGACAGTTGAGAACAATAGAAAGGCGAGAGAAGATTTTACTGCATCCATTACTCCTGACCGAAAAGTAGAATAACAAATGTTAGGTTGAAGTTCTTTTGATCACATGAACATCACTGCTTCGAATGGGCTTTTTGGTCAGTAACTCAAAGGCACCAGTCACTGTGTCGACTACTTCGACTACTGGGGGAAAGGCACCAAAGTCACCGTTTCTTCAGGTAAGATATTGCTGACATTTTCTGTTATTTTATTTTTATTTATTTTTTAAGATCAGGTAAGTAGTCTTGTCACAAAATTTCAGACGTATTTGCAATTTTTACCTTGGTTAACAGTGGAAAGATGCGTCGGTAACCTTAACGCGTAAAACTTTCAGATTACAGAAAGTGCGAACTAACGTATCAAACCGTGTCGCTTTGAGAACGTCGATCTAGACAAAGTATAGCCCATAGCCTGTGTAAATGTATTTGTGGTTATGGTATGGCTCTTATCATAAACTTTCCGGCTGTGACGGTGCCTTTGACTACTGGGGAAAGGGAACCGCGGTGACTGTAACATCAGGTAAGAAGTTAGATTCGTTCATAAATTATTCGTTATGTATTGTTTTATTAACATATGAACTAATAAAGCATATTAATTTTTATTAACTTAGGCTATTAACAACACTTTTTAGGCATAGAAATATCATGGATAATGTTGCAATAAATTAATAAATCAGGCTGCAGCTATAGGTTCGCTTATATTAGTGGGGGAAAAATCGTTTGTGTTTTTGTGCACTGAAGAAATTAAAAGTATCACTGTGCGATCGCTTTGACTACTGGGGAAAGGGAACCGCGGTGACTGTAACATCAGGTAAGAAGTTAGATTCGTTAATAAATTATTCGTTATGTAGCCTATTGTTTTATTAACATATTAACTAATAAAACATATTCATTTTTATTAGCTTATTAACAACACCGTTTAATCATAGAAAAAAATATCATGGATAATGTGGCAATAAATTAATAAATGAGGTTGTATTAGTGTAAAAATCGTTTGTGTTTTTGTGCACTGAAGAAATTAAAAGTATCACTGTGACGCTGCCTTTGGCTACTGGGGGAAAGGCACGTCGGTCACAGTGACATCTGGTAAGATGTTAAATTTAATCTAATCTACTCTATAACGTTGGCACGTTTTAAATATAATAGTAGGCTAAATGTAAACTTACAGACCGCTGGTCCGTTTTGCAAGAATAAACATTAGATTGAATTAAAAGGATGAATGGTTGAATCTGTGGGTTAGAATAATAAATGAAAGCGACTTGTTAAGCGGTTACATAGTTGCTATTTTTGTACAATATCCCCGGGTAAAGTGTCAGTGTGACTATGCTTTTGACTACTGGGGGAAAGGAACCATGGTCACTGTCTCGTCAGGTAAGAAAAATACTCACCTACCAAATCAAAATCTGATTTAAGTACGATAAATGTGTGCGATGTTAATTTGTCGAAAAACTGTTTTTACATTAAAGCAACATTTCAATGGCGATTTTCTTGTTCTGCGATTAGAGCAAATAAAGTCGCAATTATGATTCACATTAATTATGAATAACTAAAATTCTAAATAATTAGATTCGTGCATTCAAATAAAACAAGAAATTGGCTACAGGTCGTTCAACAGGCTCTGAGCGTTGTATTTTTATACTGCTCTGTAACATTAAAAGAATATTGTGTAACTGGGGTTTCGACTACTGGGGAAGCGGCACCAAAGTCACCGTAACAAACAGTAAGATTTTATTATTAATTGCTTGGACATTTGTATCGTAAAATAAGACAAACTGTTATTATTTATTTATTTCTATTATATTTTTAATAGAGTTGTTAGAGTTTTCTATTGCAAATTGTCTCCATTTAGCTGTTGTCAAATGTATGCAATTTCACTAAAAGGCTACATAATTTTATAATATTGTTCAGCTGCTACAAACGAACAAAAATCAACAACAGTAGTTATTCTTAAACGACTCCTTTCATTGTTCATTTTCTCGCATGTGTTGCTTTAATCTGCTCAAATATTAGACACTGAAAACAGCCAGAGTATAAATAAAAGACTAAATAGACTAACTAAACTGCAACGTCTCTGGTGCGTTAAAACTTTCTGCACTGATACTGCTACTAATATAACGCGTTATGTTTTAAATTGTTGATTGCATCTCGATATTATTTGTATTAAATAATAATAATAATAATAACAATAATAATATCTTAAACTGGCGTAGCTTACTTATTTCTTACTTGTTTCTGTCAATGTCTAAAGAGGACAATTAAAGATTTAAAAGAAAGTCTTTGGCGGAGCAAAAAAAAAAGGAACTTTTAGAAGTGCGGGTGCGATTTTTAAATTGGGCTATTTATTTTTAATAATCTTTTTTTAATATGATTTCATAGTTCCAAGTTACAAACTGATTTCTCTAAAGATTCTCGAAAGGTTGGGATTTTCATTCAATTTATTTTTAATTTACACTTTATAAGTTACGAGAACTGAAGTCATTATGCAGTCATAATAAATGAAAATTAGTTTAAATAATCCTTTATTAATTGTAACATTTACACTGTTAAAAATAAAGGTTCTTTAAATGACATTGTCGTTGAAGGTTCAATGAAGAACCTTTAAACATCCATGGAACCTTTCCATTTCCATTTCCATTTCCAATTTTTTTTTTTTTTTTTTTCCTGAAAACTCTTCACTGAAAGGTTCTTTGAAAAACTCAAAATGTTTCTTCTATGGCATCGCATTCCCTCTTGGAACCTTTTTTTTAAGAGTGTAAGAAAAATTAAATGTTTCCCCTAATTCGCGAGATTTTAGCCTATGTTTTACGCGGCCGAATAGATCTTAAGACGGAGACTAACTAGCAGTTAACCAATGGGTAGCTAATCAGTCTTACTTTTTTAATTCAAATTAGACCAATCTACTTGTTAAAGTAATTTAGTTAAAAAGTTATGACCAGTTTTAAAGAAGAAAAAAAGATGATTAACTTGCAAGACTCGTCTAAGCAGTTTATGCAACTGGCCACATGACTCTGATGCAAAGCGAAGATAGTGGTGTATTTCTTCGCACGTAAAATAATTTAATCTATTTATTAGATTTATTTGATTTTATTTATCCATTAATTTATTCGTTCGTTCATTTGACATGTAGCTGTTTAATAGTGTTGCATATGTTATGTTATAGGTCGTAGCATACTGTCTGAGAAATATGTAATGTCTTTACAGCTCAACCATCTGCGCCGAAGTCAATCTTCGGCCTGTCTCAGTGTTCTTCTGATTCTGAGTTCCTCACCATCGGCTGCGTGACAAGAGGTTTCTCCCCTGCGGACTCGCTTACTTTCAAATGGAAGGATCACGCTAAGAAAGACCTGTCTGATTTCGTGCAGTATCCAGCGTTCGGGAGTGACGGAGACTATACCAAAATCAGCCATCTGCGTGTGAAAAAAAGCGACTGGAATCCTGAAAACCCGTACACATGTGAAGCTTCAAATTCAAACGGCAAAAGAGAAATTTCTCTACCTCCAGGTAAGTCACATCTCTAAAATGTTAACGTTTTACATTGGACATTGTAGCTACTTCATGTGTCTCTCTTGCTGTTGGGTCAAGATTATGATGATGTTTCTTCGTGGAAGCTATGTTTGAATGGACATTTTAGCACACTCTTTGGTTGAATTGTTTAATGCCAATGAACCTGCTGTTATATTCTTGTGTTTGTCAAGCAGTTGTCCTTTATCAAAATCTGATGAAAGCGAATGTTTACACTACAGAAAAACACATAATAGGCTTATGTTTTCAGAAATACTTTTTTTCTGACCTCATGCCAGGGAATACAACAGCATATGAGATTCTTCCTGTTTTATAAAATAAAAAATAAATATGTAATAAAAATAAAAAATAAACGTAAAAAAAATGATTTAAATATAAATAGGCTTCAACATTTAACATTGGCGTTCAAACTCAACTACAGGTGCATCCTATGTGCTTTGCTTAATAAACATTTTGCACTATTTTCTTGTGCTTTTCATGTCCTCTCCTCTCTGCTTTCTCCTGTATGTTGCCAGCCCCACCGCCAGATCAGCCTGCAACTGTCTACTTAACAGCACCTACAAAAAAGGATTTAGAAAATGGAACAGCAACCTTCTCGTGTTTAGCCCAGGAGTTTTCACCTAAAGCATACTCATTTAAGTGGTTTAAGGATGAAAAGCAGGTGACAAATGCAATAAACACCTATGACACAAGTGAGAAGAATGGCTCAGTAACCTTATATAGCGCCACAAGCATTTTGAAAATCAGTGCTGAAGAATGGAAGACGTCATCAGTCAAAATCAAGTGCGAGTTCGAGCACAAGACGGGAAAAGAAGTCAGAGAGGCCGAATATGGTATGTTTTCTCTTGAGGACTGTGAGTGCTTTGAAAAGCTTTCTTTTTTCTATTTCTCTATTCATATTATGTTTACCTCTCCCTAAATCTGTTGCATGTCTGCTTTTTGTACACAGATAATAGTGACGACTGCACCGATGTTGCTGTTAATATAGTCCCCCCGTCCCTTGAAGACATGCTGAAAAATAGACGAGGTACGCTGATGTGCAATGCTTCAGGAGCAAGTCTAGGATTCAAAAAAATAGAGATAAAAGCAAATAGTTATGTCATCGCTGTGGCATCGGAGGAACATATCAAGAGCAAAATAAATGTGGTGCTTAAAGCCCCTATAGGCTACGAAGAATGGAGCAACGGCACAATATTTACGTGCACAGTTGAACACGCAGAACTACCACAGCCCAAGGAGATTACGTTCACCAGGGAAAATGGTATGTTTTTTCTTTTTGCAAAACATCATGCAGTTCTTGCTTTCATGATGTCTCTTGATTTATACAGTCTTTCATTACAATTAATATTAATATATCAGTTCATCAAAAAATAATAAGAAGAAGAAGAAGAAGAAGAGAATGACTCCGCATTCTGGTCTTAATTGTGATCTTGTCTTACTAGGTGCGAGTCCCAAGAGACCCTCTGTTTACCTGTTAGCACCCCCAGAGCACAAAGAGGGTGAAACGATGACCCTGACATGTTATGTGAAGGATTTCTACCCCAAAGAGGTGTTTGTGTCTTGGCTTGCTGATGATGAACCTGTGAATCTTAAGTCCAAAACTAGCCTGCCAGTGCAGAATGATGAATACTTCTCCGTCTACAGTCAGATCACAGTCAGTAATTCTGAGTGGAAGAGCGGTATAGTGTACAGTTGTGTTGTGTACCATGAAAGCATTGATGAAAAAATGCGCGTACTGACAAGATCTATTTATGATCATATCGATAAGCCAGGTGTAATTAATCTAAGTATGAATATCCCTGCATCCTGCAAGGAATAGATCGTTATGCATGTGATGTCTTCCTGTTATGCCTGTTAAGTGTTTATCTTGTTCATCTTGTGTTTCTTTTTGTTCTTAAGTTACATGTCCATAATTGTAAGCGTGTTTGTCTTTAATGTTTGTGGCTTCTTGCTTTTTGAGATATTTTCATGCACATCATTTAGGAAAAGACTAATAAAAAAAGAAACTAAGCATATTTCCTGTGCATTTAATTTATGTTATCATGTTTTACATGTCTCTGTCACAGTGTATGTGTGCATAAAAGATCACAAAGACATCATAACATAACATCACTCCACATAAATAAAAAAAAAAACATGAAACGGTTATAATAATAATAATAATAATAATAATAATACATCGAAGAGAAGGATTTTAAGAGTACTTTAAAAAATATATATATATATAAAAATAAAAATTTAAAATAATTTTATTTAGAAGACAAAAAAAAAACATTAGCAGGCACATAAAATGTTCAATAATAGGAGAAAATGCTTATCAGTGTGTGTGTGTGTGTGTGTGCATAATGTATGTCTTGTACTGATCACTCAGACATATAATGCTCTCCATTTATACAGTTCAGCCCACAGAGATTGATAATTCTTACAGTCACATTGGTTCATCTACAGCATGCCAGGACACATTCAGAACTTTTTTGCTGATTTATTTGAGACTGTCAGGGTCTCCTTTCTTTACGCAGATTTCCATTGTGTTTTAATTATGTAGCAAACATGAAAAGATAAATAAATACAAAACATCAAATTTCAGAGACGTTAAAGTTTCTTTGTCCTTCACAATATTCTAATTGGTTTCCTTCTGCGTATTCCCTTTAGTCCACCTGTCTAAATTTAAATAAGGATGAACAATCGAATTGATTAAAATAATCATATTCATGCCTTTAGTCCACCTGTCTAATTTTAAATAAGGCGAACAGATTAAAATCATTATAGACATAAGGAATATGCTAGACTCAGCTTGTGTTGGAGAGTGTCTTAATGCGAATGTGTTCTTGTCCGTTTCCTCAGCATGGCTCGTGTGGATAGAGCATCCCCTGTTTGAACCCATTGATACAGATGAGAGTGGCATTACAAACACTGCTGTAACCTTTGTTTTCCTGTTCCTCATCACCTTGTTCTACAGCATAGGTGCTACTTTTGTTAAGGTATACACTTTTTAGATGTTTTTGTCTAGCAAATTTTTAATTTAGGATAAACATGAGACTAGATTTCATAGGAGCATTTGAGTTAGTTATCATCTGGAGAGAGAGAGATGATGCAAAAAAAAAATCTCTCTCTCTCTCTCTATATATATATAATAAAATAAAAAAATATATATATATATAATGTATGTATGTTAAACAGAAGTTGTTTTCCCTGCTGTAATTGGTGTTAAATTATGCTTTCAGGTGAAATGAAAGATCCCTTTAAGGACATGATGCAAGGCCTCTCAGAGAAACAGCTTTAAGACTATGACATTTATTCTTTTTTGTAAATATGTGATTGTGCTGTTTGTTTGTTTGTTTTTAGATTTTACTTTAATAAAGGAAAGAAATTATTCAATTTTTCTTGTATTTTTTAATCTCAAGTTCACAAATCTGTATTGATATCTCAAGGAAAAACACTGATTTGCATGATAAACTATAGTTTTGCTCTAAATATGTTTATAGCATAAGGAGTAACATTTATAAATACACAGGAGTATTTAAAGGGCACTAGGTTTTGAAATATTTCCCTCATATCTGAATATAATAAATTACACACAAATTTCTTAAATCCAATCCTTGATTTCCTCCAAATCTGCAGGACTTTGTTCAATGGGTGACTAAAGCACGACATCTTCTAACTGTGAACATTTGTAAGCGTAAATTTTTCATGCAGCAAAGTATATTAAAACATAAATTGCATAAGAAGGAGAAGTAAATGTTTATGTAAATGGAAAGGTGTCTTTCCTGTGCAGATGTGCTCAACCCTTTCTCAAAGATGCAGATGGTTTTCAGTTCTGCTTTCGGTTGCTATTTCAGCTTGACTGTTACTTAACGCTTCCATCTGCTATTTGCTATGTTCTCTGAAGCATGTTTGTGATTTCCTTTTCTGTCCATCTTTTTTTTTCTATTCCAGTATCTGCAAATTTAAAAACTCTCATGATGTAAATAACCACCCCACTGAAGCATTAACAGCATTTTTTTTTTTTTTTTTTTTTTTTTTTTTTTTTGTGGAGCACCATATCATGTCATTATTTTGTATGTCTATTTGAATTTATTGAAAAAAATATATACGTATAATTGATTGATTTAGATTTTTATAAACTTTGTGCCTCTTATATGTTCTGTTTAAAACACATTGCCCAAGTTAATTGATTCTTTCTTTTTTTTAATAGTAAAACGTGTCACTGTGCCCACTATGGCTCTGCTGAGTAAAGAGGAAGGTGATGGCATTGTATTGGAGTGCCAGTTGAAGGATTATTACCCAAATAAAGTTACTGTACAATGGTTTAGTGATAATCAGATTCTCACTACTACTAATAATACAGTGTTGCAGAACACTGGTGATGGGCAGAAAAGTTTTACTTACTTAAGTCAAATATATATCGGACCTCTGTATGAAGACAAGCAGTACACTTGTGAAGCCACCCACAACTCTAAACATATCAACCAAAAATATAACTCATGCAAGTGTAAGTTGAAAATAATGAAAATAAATCATACATATGCTAGATATGACAGTATAATTAGTATATAAGTAGTATATATATCATTCTATGAAACTAACATTATTCATTTCACCTGTACAGCAAAGTCTGTGTTCAAACCTTCAATCGAAGTAAAGAGAGCCCGTCTCGAAGAAATTTTGAAGAAGAGCGAAGTCAAATTTTCTTGTACTGTTAAAGCGCCACACACCACTAAAGTGTCATGGTTGGTAGATAATGTCCACAAAACTGGCACCATTTCCAAAGAACAGCCCAATATCATTGTAAACAACTTGACTTTGACCAAAAATGAATGGTCGAACCCGAAGACCGTTGCTTGTATTGCTAAACATCCATGTTTCCCAGAAGAGAAAGCTGTAATTCCAGCTGGTAAGTGTTTATTTTGCACTGATCAAGTTCTTAAAGACAATTTAGATTCTGAAAAACACATATTAGGTATTAAAATGTATGTTTGCTCTTCAGATGATATGCAAAAGACTCCTGTAGTAGTGATCAGGAGGCCTTTCAAGAAATCAGCTCAGTCTGGCAGTGCTTTGCTGGAGTGTGTTGTAAAAGATCTCTCCTCTGGTGAGGTCTGCATCAAATTCCAGGCCAACAATGCTGATATCTCAGAATTCATTTGTACGGATTGTGCCCCTTCTGAAAACATTTGGTCCCTGACCACAACTTTTACAATAAATACTGAGTACCAGAAGAAAGGAAACACCTTTACCTGTACAGTTTACAGAGCCTTCAAAGAGTGGCGATCAAATTCTACTGGAAACATTTTTGGTAGGGACTGAACATTTCACCAATAAGGTTCACTTACAATAAGGTCTCTTTTTTTTTAACATTAGTTAATGCAATAACTAACATGAACTAACAATTAACAATATATATTTTTTAAAGAACTTATTCACCTTTGTTAATTTTAGTTAACAATATGTTCATATTAGTTCACAGTGAATAGTGTTAACAGATCAAACTTTTGATCTTAAAAATGTATTAGTAAATGCTGAGATTACATTAACTAATGTTGGCAAATGTTGTATAAGTATTCTTCTTTGTTAGTTCTTGTTAACTAATGTAGTTAACTAATGTAAACAAATGAAACCTTATTGTAAAATGTTATCATTTCATCAATACCACATTAATTCATGGATTGTAATGAATTTTACTAATGTATGGATGTATTATGTTTTCTTCACTGGACATTTGACACATTTCCCCCTCAGATGATCCTACCATAGACCTTGTTGTTGTTCCCAGTGTGGGTCAGTCTAGTTCAGAGTCACAGAAGCTGCTGTGTTCTGGGGAAGGATTTGACCCGAAGATCAAATGGATTTCAAATTCTGTGGAGAAACATGGCACAGCTTTACATGTCACAATGATGGAGAACGGTCGTGTGAAAGTGTACAGTGAGATATCCGTGCCAAAGACAGAGTGGAATCAAGAGCTCACTTACATCTGTCAAATTGCCGATGGAAGCCATACGGAATCTAAACAAAAAGACATCAAAATTTGTGGAGGTAAACATGCCATAAGTGACAGGAATGAGTTCAAACCTTCAATCGAAGTAAAGAGAGCCCGTCTCGAAGAAATTTTGAAGAAGAGCGAAGTCAAATTTTCTTGTACTGTTAAAGCGCCACACACCACTAAAGTGTCATGGTTGGTAGATAATGTCCACAAAACTGGCACCATTTCCAAAGAACAGCCCAATATCATTGTAAACAACTTGACTTTGACCAAAAATGAATGGTCGAACCCGAAGACCGTTGCTTGTATTGCTAAACATCCATGTTTCCCAGAAGAGAAAGCTGTAATTCCAGCTGGTAAGTGTTTATTTTGCACTGATCAAGTTCTTAAAGACAATTTAGATTCTGAAAAACACATATTAGGTATTAAAATGTATGTTTGCTCTTCAGATGATATGCAAAAGACTCCTGTAGTAGTGATCAGGAGGCCTTTCAAGAAATCAGCTCAGTCTGGCAGTGCTTTGCTGGAGTGTGTTGTAAAAGATCTCTCCTCTGGTGAGGTCTGCATCAAATTCCAGGCCAACAATGCTGATATCTCAGAATTCATTTGTACGGATTGTGCCCCTTCTGAAAACATTTGGTCCCTGACCACAACTTTTACAATGAATACTAAGTACCAGAAGAAAGGAAACACCTTTACCTGTACAGTTTACAGAGCCTTCAAAGAGTGGCGATCAAATTCTACTGGAAACATTTTTGGTAGGGACTGAACATTTCATCAATAAGGTTCACTTACAATAAGGTCTCTTTTTTTTTTTAACATTAGTTAATGCAATAACTAACATGAACTAACAATTAACGATATATATTTTTTAAAGAACTTATTCACCTTTGTTAATTTTAGTTAACAATATGTTCATATTAGTTCACAGTGAATAGTGTTAACAGATCAAACTTTTGATCTTAAAAATGTATTAGTAAATGCTGAGATTACATTAACTAATGTTGGCAAATGTTGTATAAGTATTCTTCTTTGTTAGTTCTTGTTAACTAATGTAGTTAACTAATGTAAACAAATGAAACCTTATTGTAAAATGTTATCATTTCATCAATACCACATTAATTCATGGATTGTAATGAATTTTACTAATGTATGGATGTATTATGTTTTCTTCACTGGACATTTGACACATTTCCCCCTCAGATGATCCTACCATAGACCTTGTTGTTGTTCCCAGTGTGGGTCAGTCTAGTTCAGAGTCACAGAAGCTGCTGTGTTCTGGGGAAGGATTTGACCCGAAGATCAAATGGATTTCAAATTCTGTGGAGAAACATAGCACAGCTTTACATGTCACAATGATGGAGAACGGTCGTGTGAAAGTGTACAGTGAGATATCCGTGCCACAGACAGAGTGGAATCAAGAGGTCACTTACTCCTGTCAAATTGCCGATGGAAACCATACGAAACCTACACAAAAAGACATTAACATTTGTGGAGGTAAACATGAGAAACAAGAAAGAAAATTTGTTTCCTGACCTATGATTCGGTGAATGTAATATCTTAACAAATAATCTTACCGTCCAACAGTGATTGCACCTTCCAGTCAGAAGGCAGCGGTCTACCTGCTGGGTCCTTCCCAAAACCATGTGAGATCTGACGCAGCTCTGAATTTGACCTGTTTGGTTGTTGGTCAGAGTGTCAAGCATTTCTCCATCCGGTGGAAAGAGAATGGAATTGTTCATAATCCAAATGGCTCTGAACAAAATCCCATAGATCATGCCAATGGCACTCAAAGCAAGAAAAGTATTCTGGTGGTTTCATTAATAAAATGGAATAATTATACTCTCTTTACCTGTGAGGTAAAGCATTTGTGCTCTAATGTTACACAGCAGCAGAACATCTCAAAAACCAGAGGTGAGCACTTACAGTCCTCAACCTTCCGTTAAACATTTTTTTCATTACTAATTGTTGCCTAATGTACACAGACCCCAAACAACCCACTGTGAGCATCCTCCGACCCTCAGACAGCGATCTCTCTGGACTCCAAAATACCAGCCTTCTTTGCTTCATCACTGGTTTCTTCCCATCTGATATCTCCGTACACTGGCAACTAAATGGGGAGAAACTCGATGAGTCTCACTTCACTAACAGTCCTGTGGTTGCTCACACTTCAAGAGGTTTTTCAATGCATAGTGCCCTAATATTGCCTGCATTACAGTGGAAAGAAGGCGCGTACTCTTGCGTTGTTTCTCATGAGTCATCCCAAAGTACATTTAATGCAACTTTGGAGAACTTGTATGGTGGGTGCTATCACAGATATTAAATAGCACATGACATCATTGACCAGAATTGCTCAGATTGTATTCATGCTGGTTTCATATGATATATATATATATATATATACACTACCAGTCAAAAGTTTGGAATCGGTAAGATTTTTAATGTTTTTAAAAGAAGTTTCGTCTGCTCACCAAGGCTGCATTTATTTAATTAAAAATACAGTAAAAACAGTAATATTGTGAAATATTATTACAATTTAAAATAACTGTTTTCTGTTTGAATATATTTTATAAAGTAATTTTCAGCATCATTACTCCAGTCTTCAGTGTCACATGATCCTTCAGAAATCATTCTAATATCCTGATCTGCTGCTCAAGAAACATTTATTGTGTACAATATTTTTTTTCAGGATTCTTTGATGAATAGAAAGTTCAAAAGAACAGCATTTATTTGAAATATAATCTTTTGTAACATTATAAATGTCTTTACTGTCACTTTAGATCAATTTAATGCATCCTTGCTGAATAAAAAAAATATTAATTTCTTTAAAAAAAAATAAAAATAAAAATTCTTACTGACCCCAAACTTTTGAACGGTAGTGTATAATGTTACAAAAGCTTTGTGTTTCAGATAAATGCTGTTCTTTTGAACTTTCTATTCATCAAGGAATCCTAAAAAAAAAAGTACACAACTGTTTTCAACATTGATAATAATCATAAATAATCATAAATCATAAATTGAGCATCAAATCATCATATTAGAATGATTTCTAAAGGATCATGTGACACTGAAGTCTGGAGTAATGATGCTGAAAATTCAGCTTTGATCACAGGAATAAATTACTTTATAAAATATATTCAAACAGAAAACAGTTATTTTAAATTGTAATAATATTTCACAATATTACTGTTTTTACTGTATTTTTAATTAAATAAATGCAGCCTTGGTGAGCAGACGAAACTTCTTTTAAAAACATTAAAAATCTTACCGTGTCCAAACTTTTGACTGGTAGTGTATATATATATATATATATAAATGACAGTAAACACTAAGATAGTAAATACAACAGAATTGAAATGCAGTATATGTACCTCTCTGCATTTACTCTATTACCTGATCTGTTTTTTATTTATTTATTTTTAGCCTCTGTGATCAACTCTGCTCCATCTGTAGAGCTGCTGCAGGGTGCTAGTAGGCTGGTGTGTCTGGTGTATGGTTTCAGCCCATCTGCCATCAACATCACCTGGCTGCTTGGAACGGCTGAAGTGTCTGCCCATAATGATACCAACCCTGCAAAAGGCCCTGATGGAAAATTTAGCATCCGAAGTTACCTGCACTTCCTGCCTGAAAAATGGGCACCTGGTGAGGTGTACAGCTGCAGAATCACTCATGCTACTGGTACCCAGTTGCATAACATTTCCAAATCAGGTATCAAATATTTCATGCACTAAAACATAAGTTTATCAAGGATATAACTAAGCCAATAAACTTTAGAAATTTCATAATTTTCAAATGTGATCTTATTGTTTCCTCTGTTTGCATTTTACAGCAATGTTTGAAGAGGCTATATTTATGAATGAGAACAAACCTGAATCTATCACACAGGATACAGTTGAAGAGGCATGGAATATGGCCTGTGCCTTCCTCGCTCTCTTCCTCCTCTCTCTTCTCTATGGGTGCACAGTGACATTGGTCAAAGTGAAGCCTGAATGAGCAACATTTGTGTGTGTGTGTGTGTGTGTTTCCCTGGCTTCCTTTGCTTTTAGTTTTTTAGTTTATGCATTTTCTTTAAGTTTTCTTAGCTTTGCAAAAGTGATATGGTAAATATCAACTTTTGGACCTGTGGACATTTAAATATAATTAAATAAACATAAAAGTGAATAAATCTTCTAACACACTTTTTATTATTAATTTTATCTGTCTATACTAACAATATATAGTAGTCTATAAACATATCACATGAGATTTCTGTCATTTTTAAAAAAAAATAATCCAGAAAGTTTCACTGTATCTCAAATGGTGCATTGTGTGTTTAAAAACATTCTGTAATTAAATAAAATTTTGGAATAAAATTGTCGAACTCAATTGTCTAAATTTCACAGCCAGAATTTTAGGTATCATCCTATATATTTAAATAATATTTACACACTATTTAAAAGGATAGTTCACCCAAAAATGAAAATTATCCCTTGATTTACTCACCCTCAAGCATACAGTATATGACTATCTTCCTTCAGATACACACAATCAGAGATACATTATAGATATAAAATATCCTGGCTCTACCAAACTTTATAATGGTAGTGAAAAAAAAATGCACCCATCCATCATAAATATAATCCATATGGCTCCAGGGGGTAAATAAAGGCCTTTTGAAGCAAAGCGATTGGGTTTTTGTAAGAAAAATATCCAAATATCCAAAAAACCTTCTTAACTATAATAACTAGCTACCAGCAGATGCCTAGTAAGAAGCTAGAAATCCCTGACTTCACTTCAGAAGGCCTTTATTAACCCGTATGGATTATATTTATGATGGATGGATGGATGGATTTCAAAACACTTCATAACATTCCCCCTGTTCACTACCATTATGAAGCTTTTACGAGCCAGGATATTTTTAAATATATCTCTGATTGTGTTCGTCTGAAAGAAGAAAGTCATATATGGCTTTATATATGTGTGTGTGTGTGTGTGTGTGTGTGTGTGTGTGTGTGTGTGTGTGTGTGTGTGTGTGTGTGTATTTTTATACATTGTTTCAAACATGTTAATAATTTAGATTTTTATGATGGATTTTCATAGTTTAAAATTTAAAGACTGGGATAACGGACAAAGTTTCCAAGTCAGTGTTAATGCTCCATAAAAAAAATAAGAAAAAAATAAATAAATGAAATCTGCTTTGTGTTCAATGCACACAGACTCACTGCAGTAATGATTCGGTACACCAGGTGGCAGTAAGTCTCCGTGAAACTAATGACAAGCGCAGAGAAGAAGAATATTAGCTGTGGAGGGTGAGAGGTTGTGAGCTAAACATATATTCTGCCCTTATAAGATCTGCAATAGACTATGGTTGCATAGCATATGGGTCAGCATGTGAAACACTTTTAAAGAAAATTGATGCAGTACAAACTCAGGCACTTAGAATATGTTGTGGGGCGTTTAAAACATCCCCAGCTGCAGCGCTGCAAGTGGAAGTGGGTGAAATGCCTTTAGCAGTGAGACGTCAACAGTTGTCTATTTTATACTGGGTAACATTGAAAGGGCATAAAGAATCACACCCTACTAGATATATATTTCATGAGTGCTGGGAACATACTCAAGGAAATAATCGCAGTATAGGATGGATAGGTACGCAATTAGCCCAATCAATGGGAATGGATCAGAGGAATTATAGTCAGACTGTGTCATTGCCTGCTATTCCTCCATGGATGTTTCCAGTGCCCTATATAGACATTCAGTTACACAAAGAAATTAAGGAGAATGAGAAAATATCAGAAAAATATGTTGTTCGGCAATACATGGCAAAGAAGTATAGAGATATAATACATATTTTTACTGACGGATCAATCTCAGGCAAAACTGGAGCAGCTGTAGCCTATTTATTCCAAAATATCAGAGTACCATCAAAAAGAGAACAACAGATAATTTATCAGTATTCACTGTTGAAATAGTTGCAATTCTCCTTGCTTTACAGTGGGTGGAGGAAATGAATATTAAGATAGCAGTTATATGTACTGATTCTATGGCAGCCCTGGAAAGTTTACAATCTGGACATTCTGATAGTAGACAAGATATTGTATTTGAAATTTTACAGTCATTATACAGGCTAAATAATAAAGGAAATGACATTAGATTTCTTTGGGTTCCGGCACATGTAGGGGTGGAGGGCAATGAGGTGGTAGATATTCTGGCAAAGAACTCACTTAAAAGCAGAAATGTAGAGATTCACATTGATATGAGTAAATCAGAAGCAAAAACATGTATTCGTGAGGCAGCACATGACATCTGGCATAAGCGTTGGGAAAGAGAGATGAAGGGGAGACACCTGTTTCAGATTCAGAAAAAAGTGGGAAAAGGAGATTGGAATTTAATATTAAGAAGGAAAGAATCATCATTAATTTTTAGACTTTGCATAGGACACACAGGGTTAAATTATAGTTTACATAAAATCAATAAACATCCTACAGGGAAGTGCAATAAGTGTAATGAACCAGAAACAGTTGAACATGTTCTCATAAATTGCATAGCATATAAAAATAAAAGACAAGAGTTAAAGGATAAGATGAAGGAAATGGAACATAATAGAATATCATTAGAAAATATTCTGGCTAAAAAAAAGTGGACGAATTCCTATGCAATATGCAATATTGAGGTTTTTAAAGGAAACAGGAATTGATTTAAGAATATAGTTGTTGTTGTTGTTTTTTCTCATTTCCCATCGACGCTCCACACTCCAGTTCAGTTGGTGGCGGTAATGCACCGAAAGCTGGTCTGCCAACCGCCAATAAATTAAGAAGAAGAAGAAGAAGAAGAAGAAGATAGTGAGCTGCTTTCATAATTTCCCTAATTTCGTTAATATACCTTTTTTTTTTTTTTTTTTAAGAGAATTTATTATACCTGTTTGTCGAATACCCTAATAAGAAACGATATCAGTAACCGGACGAGGTATTACAAGCATAGCAAAGTGAAGAAGATCATCGGATCTTCTCTAGTTGGCCGGTTGAAGGTACGTTCATTTCAAACATGCATCAACATCTCCATAGCACAACTAACGATTTTACAACTAAATAAGTTTAGCGTGTTTTCTGCCTTGAATTTATACTCTGGATGTTAAAGCAGTCGGTGAATTCATCCAGTATAATAATGATATTGAGAAGATGCGCAGTCAATTTTCATTGGCTTTTAAATCGAGACATTGAAAGTGTTTAACAATAACCAGGTAAGGGAGGGAGCGAGCCATTAATGGGTTCATTTTCCCATGATGACCTGATACTATACGAAGAATCCAGTCATAGCAGCAGCCAATATAAAAGCTGTTTCTTTTAATTAAGGTTTTATTTTACATTGAGCGGGTCGCCTCATGTGGGCCAACATGTTGATCATATGACCAGTCGAATGCTACTCACTTTATCTTGATAACCTCTCTGTAATTCAACACTTTAGTTGACAGAATAAATTACTATTTTCAGTTGGCTCAAAACCATTTCACCTGCGCTCAAAATCAAAAAATGCTTTCAGATCATACACACACATCAGTCAATATGTAAACGCTACAGATCATTTACTGGACACTACATTAAAAAAATGGAGAACAGCATCCAGAGCAAATAGTTACAGAAAAAAAAGTTTATTGAATACACTAAACAAAATATGCAATTACATACAAAAGTATAATAATCGCAACCAAGTAAGGTGAATATAGTGTATAACGTATGTACTGCAAGTAAAATATTGTATTGAATATTGTACACTATTGAATGTCTGTATATTCAGGACTTGGATACAGTAAAAATACAGTAGTCCAAATTCAAATGGTCAAAGACAACCCTAAATGAAATGCATGTAATCAAGGTTCACTGTGAATAGTGAATTTCTACAGTGTTGTGTGTGTGATTCTGCATCCACACCTCTAGATGTCAGCACAACAGGTGACAATGAGAGATGTTGTGCATTTGTTCTGTTTTATTTGTTTTAATAACTTCTATGTTCTGGCAGGTTATTAAGGGTACTTCTTGCTGTGCAGTGATGACGTCACTGGTAAGTGGCCCAGCATCTTGTTATAATTATTCAGATTATCCAACACCAGTCAGATTTGGCAGAATACAAATTTTCATTTTAGACATTTTTATCTATAATATCGTCAAACTGTACAGTTCAGCAGTAAAAGCTCTTAGAAGTATAACCTGTCTCTCAGCCCTAAGAGATTGTTCATGTTTCAGGGAAGCAGCAGTTCCTCCACGACGGAGTATGTAGTACGAGTTCCTAAGTAAGATTTAATTTGAACTTATTTATATTATTTTGTATTGTATGATTTCAACTATAGTGTCTATAGATCTCTGTCAAGGAAAGTGATTGGTATCTGATCTTGGGTCTTCTTACTTGCCCAACAGAAACACCAGTAAGAAATACAACATAATGGCTTTCAATTCTGGTGATAAAGTCAGTTGTTCCACCTGGACTCAGGTAAACGTTTTCCACGTTTTCTTTTTCTATTTGTTTTCTATTTTTTTTATTTAATTATCTGTATATGTATGTCATGTCTAGGCTCGTATGGAGCGGGACATGAGTAATAGGCGTATATATGGTGAGGAGGAGAGTCAGGAGGGGGCGGCAGGCAGTGAGTTTGGAAAGAAACAGAGAGAGGAATCACGGAGGAAGAAGTATGGCATCATTACGAAGGAGTTCAAGATGGAGGACCAGCCCTGGATCCTTAAAGTTAACGGCAAGGCAGGAAGAAGGTACAGGTTTCTGCTTTTATACTTTGTCTAATTGCCACTTTTTTTGAGTTATTTTTTAGTGTTTAACTGCACATTCCTAGAATGATTATGCTTAATAAGCAAATAATAGGTGTTCTGTCACCACATTACACAATGTGAAAAACATGGACGGAATCGCGTAATAAAAATTGAATTTCAAATGGAATGTCATGGAAGTTGGTAAAAATTTGGATGAATAAATCAAAAGTAGGGCTGTACACTTAAAATTACGATTATGGACTAGTGTCTTTGAATATTAAACTTCAAAAAGACATTTTCTGTGAGTCTCATGTCCTTCATTTCCACTGTTGCTCAGAGTCACTTCACCAGCATTTCACCATTTCATTTGATAAAACTGTCATCAGATACAGTACACACAGAAACTCAAAGGAGTTCACTACAGCCTAGTCTCAGCCTCAGACGTCACGCCCACCGACCATTGGCTGAACATCTGATGCATATGGTACACTTAACTGGAAACGCTTCAGGATTTTTGAATACTACAGAATGTCCTGGAGACGTGTGTGTCACGTTCTTTAACTGTCCACCTGGAAACAAATGCCGTGATAAACCCTCTCGTGGAAGAAAAAGAACGTCGTCGTGCTTACAGCTGTGAGAATGAGCACTTTCCAGGATCAACTAAATGCTGGATTTTCAAAAGTATGTTAAATTCGCGGCTCCATTGTTGAAGTAAACTTGCAGAACGTTCTTGAATGAATAATTTATTAGATGCACGGCAGTTTGTTATCGTAGGGACATTGACTTTACATTTTCATGCTCCTAAACGTGACATGAAACAAAACGAACTGTGATTGATTGCTTTACATGTCAGTCAAATGGCCTCTGGTCCTTGGCCATTGAAATCTGAGATAGTCCAGACCTTCTGCTGTCAGTCTGAAGGTCTGGCTATGCGAGACTAACTACAACCTAACAAAATAAAATTTTGGTTTAAAATTGACAGAAACTCTGTACCATTTTTCAGTACAATGTGCTTCTCAAAGTAATAGTATTTTTTTTTTTAATGGTACATTATGTAACTTTCGTCCCTCTAGCAGTTAAAAAAAACTGCATGTATTTTGCGGAAAAACATTGTTTGTGTTTCAGTGCTGCGTGACTCTGCGGATGAATATGCTTCTTTCTCATAACTCAAAAAAGAGCAAGATTATCCTTCTGCTCATGAAACATTCAGTGCTAGGCTTAATAGATATAACCAGTTTAGATGGAAAGGATCTCAAGCTGACTAGCTGTAGACTTTACTGGTGCTATAACCATTAATCAACATAGTACTTCCTTGAAAAAAAAAAGGGTTGTAGTGCAGCGCTACAGCAACCACAATGAAATGACCCTTCACAAAAGATAATGCTTTTGATAAATTTGTTTGAAAAAGTAAAACAGCATCCAGAGAAAAATAAACACATTTCATATGGAATTTGAACAAATACATTTATGAACTTTTATGAATTTAATTGATTAGACATCCCTTTTGATTATTACAATTTCATTAAACCATTAAAATGGAATCCAGAAGATTAAAACAGAAAACATGGAATTTGGTAAAAAAAAAAATTAAACTGAATTTGTGAAGAAATAGAACGGTATTTATTGGGCCAAGTGTTTATTCATAGGGTCAAGTGTGTTTGTGTTACATGCCTTTGGACAACACCTCATGTTTCTCTCTACCACTCAGATTCAAGGGTCTAAAAAAAGGCGGAGTCACAGAGAACGCCTCCTACTACATCTTTACACAGTGTGCTGATGGTGCCTTTGAGGCGTTTCCCGTGCACGCCTGGTATAACTTCACACCGCAGGCCAAACACCGCACGCTCACAGCCGAGGAGGCAGAGGAAGAGTGGGGCAGGTGAGAGCAGGTTGAGTGGTTGCATTCATGAGAACAACCCTGACGATACTCTTAGACAGCATCTTTGTAAACATGTCTAATGTTCAAACATCACATCTGCTTATTTTTCCATATAGGAGGAACAAGGTGGTGAACCATTTCAGTATCATGCTCCAGCGACGTCTCCGAGAACAGGAGCGAGGAGACGAGGATGAGGAGGAAGGAGAAAAAGGAGGGAAGAAAAAGAAGAAAAAGGGAGGCAGGGGTGGAGACCTGCGCATACATGACCTCGAGGATGACTTGGAAATGAGCAGCGATGAGAGCGACGGCAGCAATGGAGAGGGTGAGCAAAGGGTCTGAGAGGAAGAGGAGTGTCAAATGTAGGACTTTCTTAATAATATCTTCTTTCAATGAAGATGATGAAACCAAGTCGAAAGGTAAAAAGGACAAAGGCCCCAAAGGCAAGGGAAAGAAGAAGAAAAAGGGCAGCGACTTGGAAGGATTCGAGGATAGTGATGATGGTGACTTTGAGGGGTTGGAGGTGGACTACATGTCTGATGAGAGCAGGTGACTCCAATGACACACAAATCTTTATGTACACTTACTGTCATCACATGCAAAAAGCCCTCTTTTCATGGTTACTGTAGTATTATCATTATCATCTTCCTTTCTTTGCCCCAGTTCTGAAGAAGAGGAGCCAGAGAAGACCAAGCCTAATAAGGGAGAGGACGTCCCTAAAGGTTGGTGACTGAAGGTTTTTTTTTTTTTTTTTTCTGTTTTTCTTGCAGGAATGCACATCATTTAATGCAGATATTTGATTTGAAGCAACTCTGTGAAGCTCTAATGGCTTTTTTTTTTTCAGGAATTGATGAAATGTCTGAGAGTGAAGAAGAAAGTGAGGAAGAAAACAAGAATGAGGAAGATGCCAAGGAGGAAGAAGAGGAGGAAGATGGAAAGAAGACACCAGTGCAGGTGGAAAAGAAGAAAAAGAAAGGTAAAATCACACTCTGACAATTCATTCATTGTATTTAAAAGTGACGATTATGTTTATTGAAGGCTAGGTGTACCACTTAAAAAATGATAATAAATGAAGAAGTCAATTATCAAGTAATACAATATATATGGCCTGGAGGGCCACTGCAGTGTTTAGCTCCAGTCTGAATCAAACACACCTGAACCAGCTAATCAATGCCTTCAGGATTATTAGAATGCTACAGGCAGGTGAGTTTTATTAGGGTTGGAGCCAAACTCTGCAGGGCAGTGCTGCCAATTTAGCTATTTTGTTGCTAGATTTAACAACTTCCCCATCCCTTTTGAGACTTTTAATCAAAAGCCTAGCGACAAATCTGGCAACTTCTTGGACAAACCTTATCTAGATTCCGTGACTCGCCCATTGATCTATATTTATAATTATATAGATCAGTGGACTCGCCAGTATGACGTCATCTAGTGACATTTAGCGACGTTTTAGCCACTTTCAGCTGAAAGCAATTGGCAACACTGGCCCTCCAGGACCGAGTTTGCCCATCCCTGACTTAGAATAAACAGGTAGTTATCGTTCACTTGTGTGGATGCTGAAATAGTTATCGTTCTGTTCTATCTTTATAGTTAATGTTGATATTTTCCTCTTTTTTTTTTTTCTTTTCATTTTGTTTTTTCAGACAGCAGTGGCGAGTCAGACAGCTCTGAGGACAGTGATATTGAAGGCGAGGCAGCTTCAGCACTGTTCATGGTGGTAATGGCCTATATTTGTGTGTATGTGCGTTTGTTTGGGAGAGCGAATCGAATGAGAGGGAGAGAGTGAGAGAAGTTGTTGTTTTTCTGATGTTGTCATGTTTATATGGTACAGTTCTCTCTTGTTGTCTCCCCTTTCACAGAAGAAGCGCACACCTCCTAAGCGAGGGGGTGGGCGTGGCTCAGCAGGTAGTTCAAGAACAGGAAGTCGGCCTGGCACACCTTCTATCGACAACGCTGCCACTTCAAACACTCTGCGTGCCGCTGCCAACAAACTGGAACAAGGTACACTCAAAGAAACTCGGTGGATTAAAACGTTCAGTTAAATTAATTAAATAATATGATTATTAGTTAATTGATTTAATAATTTTTGCGGAGAAAAATAAAAAATTCAGCTATATTGTGGCAGAGGAGTAAATCATTGCAAAGAGATTACAAAAGATTACAAAAAGTTTTAAAAGCCATGTTATTTTTCAAATTATAATTTAATTGTATTTATTTGGTTTAAAATTATTATTATTATTATTATTATTATTATTGGTATTAGTATTTTTTTTTTTTTTATTATTTTTTTTTTTTTTATCACACTTCACAGTTAAAGGGACACAAATTCTTCCTTGTCTACACTAATGCATTTTTGTTTGATAATGCATATTTTTCTCTCCATTTTGGCTGCTGTGCTAGATGTATATGACTTTCTTTCTTCAGATAAACACAAAGATTTTTGTCCATATAACGCAAGTGCACAGAACCTCCAACGTGAACACGACGGTAATCAATAGGGGTGTAACAATACATCGCTATAGATCGATACATCGTTTAAATGTGTAACAATAAGATGTATCGATGCAACTTGTAACAAATCGATATAATTTATTCAATTTTAAGATGCACCTTTTTCACACTCCACATTTTCACGCAATGTCAGTTTATGCATTGTCGCCAATGCATGCATTCTTGTTTAAACTACCTTTCAGAGCTTGTGAAAGACGCTTAGGAGTCGGGACAGTTGCTGTCACTGTCCGATCGGGTGCTGAATCGTCACTAAAGTTTATCAGTTGCTTGTGTTTAAAGCCTTGCAGAAATAACACGAATCTTGCTAGAGTTTATTGCTATTTCTAAATCATGTTACTTTCTACCAGGTGTCTGTTAGATCACACCACTGCAGTAGAGAGCACTATGATTTGTTCTTCACGTGCTCAGTATCTGAAATTTAAAACTGTTAAAGGGAAAGCCTCAATATACTGTTGCATAGATTTAATATACCACGCATCAATATCTTTTCTTTTGTGTTTTGAACTTTCCAACGAGAAGCCATGTTGCTTCAAGCCCATCATTCTGCACACGGGATGCGCATAAGCGGTTTGCACCACTCCGTATTGGAGCAATTTATACTATAATACTTTTGCGCAATGAAAGAATATTAAGTCCATCTTGTTCTATCCTATCTCATTTGTTGTTGCCTCATTAAAAAGCTGCGCTATACATTTAAAAGAAATTTTAATTTTATAGTATCTATTCATAAATACATTTACTTGTTTTTTGGTACATTTTTGACATTGCCTAAAATACTTTGAAGATACCCCTGAATCGAATCGAATCGTAATTGCATCACAGAATTTTGAAGTATTTGCAAATAATGCTTTGCTGGTTATGAGAATCGATTTAAAAAAATTTTTTTTTTTTTTTTTTTTTTTTTATAACTATAAACCATTGCTTCAAGTCGTTTGTCATGTTTGCGCTTGACGTAATCGTCAGCAGGTTGTGAAACATGACATAAGCATGTTGTGAATCTCACACTGGAAATACCCACGGACGCACATTCTTCAGCAGGTTTTACAACACTCTTGTGCGTTTATTTTTCTAAAAATCTTCGATTATGTTTATCTGAAGAGAGAAAGTCATATACATCTGGGACAGCATCAGGGTGCATTAATAAGCCATAACGTTATATTACCTACCTAGTATCTTCTTATTTCATTTTGTCTCTTTTTCTCTTCACTGCTAAAGCTTTTAGCAAAGTTTAAACTTCATGTTTATGCTCTTCTGTCACAGGTAAGCGGCAGACAACAATACCAAGCGCAGAGACTCCGGCGGCAAAAAGATTAAAGATGGAGCCTAGCCCTCAGAGCTCTTCAGGGAAGAGCACACCCCAACCAGCATCAGGGAAATCCACCCCCAGCTCCAGGTACTTTTTCACCCCCTCAAAGTTGCGATATAGTCTTTTCTTCCCTTTTGTTACATATATCCAAGTAGTGTTGACAAGTACCGACCGCAATACCAAGTCAGTACTGAAATTTTAAAAATGTGACTCTCTGAGCGCTGTTGAGTGGATTTGTAAACCCCTCTGATTGGCCGTTGTGTTCACACGCTCATCAAATATGTCTGTGATTGGCTACAATGATCAACGCACAGGAGCATTTGAAAGCACACGGAAGTGTTTGAGTTTGAAAGCGGGAGTGTTTTAAAAAAACAGGTCTGCTTTCAACCTCCTGTATGTATTTGTATAAGTGCTTGGTGAAGAGGGTCATTAATTTCTATTTACTACATGTTTTTGAAGTGTTGATCATTGTAGCCAATCACAGACATTTCTGATGAGCGCGTTAACACAATCGCCAATCAGAGGTGTTTACGAATCCGCTCAAAGTGTCATTTTTAAAATTTCAGTACTGACTTGGTATCGTGGTCGGTACTTTTCACAGCACTATATTCAAGTGAAACATCTTCTCGAACAAGAAAAAAAATGTAGGGCGGAACTTGATTTTGTCTTTTGGAAATTGATTGGATCATTGGATGGTTGTGGTTTGCCATTGCTGTGATGTCATGTGAGTGACAGTTTGCCCCGCCCTCACGCCAGTAAACGCATCATCAGAGAAGAGATGTTGCTGCAAGGAGGGAAGTTATTTTGATGAAAGATTACATTGGCACATGAATTTGATTTTATAGTGACTTTAAACATTCCCTAGTGTCTTCACCAGATTCAGACAAACTTGAGATAATTTTTTCCCCAAATCTGGGTACCATCTTTTTTTCCATTCTCCAGTTGTGCAGTCCATTTCCTCTATTTCATGAAACTTGGACCCAGATACACTTACATTAAACCATGCAGTGCTGTAGTAACAGTATGCCACTGTGAGCGTATGCTAAAGTTTATGCTAAATCTAAACCCATCACAAATCTTCAACACATTACAGTTAATGGTATCTATTTGTTCCCCTCCAAATTGCTGACAAGTTCTGCCACAGTCACAAACCATATTATGTCTTGCTTATTTCAAGAAGCATAATTAAAATCCACTCTTCCATCTCCTCTTTAGTGATGTGCAGCTGACGGAGGATGCCGTGCGCAGGTATCTCATCAGGAAGCCCATGACCACTAAAGACCTGTTGAAGAAGTTCCAGACTAAGCGCACAGGCCTCAGCAGCGAGCAGACGGTCAACGTGCTCGCCCAGATCTTGAAGAGGCTTAACCCAGAGAGGAAGAACATCAATGAAAAGATGCACTTCTACCTCACTGAGTGAACCCAACTGAGGAGAGAGTGAAACACTGAGCACCCATCACCAGCAGCCTCTCCTTTTAGATTACGGCTCATTTAGTCAAAGACCTAGATGGTCTGAATCTTCCTGATTTTCTTGCTGTCATTTTGCTTTAAATCATCCAGCATTTATTAACAGTAGTTCTTAAATACTGTTAATTAGAGATGAGAGCGCTGGAGGTCCAAACAGTAAAACGACAAAGAAAATGGTGAGAAGAAAGATAGAGGAGTATGTTTTTGTTTATTATAATGGATATTGGAATGATGTGTTTGTAAATTTCACATGCCTCTTAATGACAAGTTTAATATCAGAGAGACACTGGATAATATCATTCTTTCAAGATTCTTTTCAAGAAAGCTGATGAATTTTGAGAGCGACTTTACCCAGAGAATGCAGCCGCATCTGTGGCTTTTTATTACACATTCATTTCTTTGTCTGCTTTATTTTTTAATCTCGTTTAAGTACATTGCACTGTTTAAAAGCTGTTACAGTTACAACTTTTGCAGTTTTTCTCCTTGGTAATACAATAAATTTGTTTAGAATGAATACCAGTGTTTGTGCGCATTTGTTTTAAATGCAATATTCTATGCAATAGTAATTTTTTTTTTTTTTTGAGAAGAGCCACAATAGTGGATAGCAGGAAATATTTATTCATAGACATTGTAAGTAGAAGCCAAAGCAGTTCCAATGACTGTCCTCTTTTCTTTTACCAACTCATTTTACATTATAAATTGCATAAATCAAATCCCTCCCCTTCATAAATCATCCAGAGGTATTTAAACCACATTTCAGTGAGTTGAATGTTATAATGCTACCCATTGTTTCCACACAGTTTCTTAGTGGTTATTCCAGGAAAAATGCATCTGACTGATGATCTTTTTACATCTATATGAGAGTATCTGAAAGGTGAACAATGTGTCAACTTCTAGTGAGCCACAGTGTTTCCAAGACAGGTGCTATGGTCAGTCCAGTCTCAATTCCTTTACACAGGCAGGTTTCGACAGATCACAGAGATGCGGCGATGACGTGGAACCTTCTGTCCTGAGAAAAAGGAATCTTCATCTTTCAGGATTTCATGGGTGAATTTAAAACGAGCATCATCCCTGTTGATATAAACAAAAAGTGTTTTACAACTTTTGAAATAGATGTTCCCATTTTGTGGTAAGCAAAATATAATTTAGTTGTGAATAACAGGAAATACATTGGGTACCTCAATATATAAAGTGAGCGCCGACTCAGAAGCAAGTCCACCCAATCTGTGGAATTATTTTCTGGGACCAGACGCATAATACTATCGGACAACAGGCTCAGCCCTGCAATAGTGCTTCCACAGAACTGACAAGAGAAAGCAACGGTCATAGAGAACAAATAATGTGCAAATAACTGCGGAGAATGATACTGAAGTTAATAACTTCACACAGACCTTCACACTGTCAATATGGGGTTTGATATAGCCCTCTTTGTCCAGGTCCAGAACATGAATAGGCCCAAGCAGTGGACTGCCTTCAGGAAATGCAACTGCTCTCACCCGCCTTAAGATGCTTTCACACACAACTCCCCACTGCAGCCGCTCTGTTTCTCTGTAGCCGTGGATAGCCTGAGTGGAAAAGAGATTAAGGTGATGTGTATCCAAATCCTGAAGGACTACATTCCTGACTTACTTACAAACATGCTTGATTCATAATGTCCTTGATGAGTGAAAGCATAGTAAAAGCATTTGAAACGTACCAAGGAACTGGAAATGGGGTTAAAGTAATTAATAGCCAAGAAATGTTACAAATAAAACACTAAAAATATGTTTACAACGTTATTTGGTTTTAACAACAGAGTTGCATTTAATAAATAGGTATATTTTTTATTAAAGTGTAAAAACATTTTCAGTCAAGACATGTAAACGAATTTGTGTTTATTTATTTTTTTTTGTATAAGATTTTAATTGAAATAATTTTCATTTTCATTTCAACAAATTGAACTAGACTTCATGAAACACCCTTAATACCAAAAAAAACGTAATAAATATTTTCGGGTGGAAATGAGTTGGACTACCAATGACCAAAACTATTGTTTCCAAGCAGGTTTCCCAAACATTTCCCTCTCCCGTTCTTCAGACAAGGTAGCGCCGCCACATACTCACACCATTGGAAGAATTTTTTTTTTTTTTTTTTTTTTTTTTTTTTGATTGGCCAACGCGCGCAATTCGCGCTCAAATTCTTTATTTGCAGATTTCAGGACTTTTACTTTACTACGTATTTTCAAGAAATTTTGGGTTTACTTGAAAAGTACTATACTACTATATCAACGTTGAGTAGCAATCATAAAAACGGTTACAATATGTTTTGTATATGGAATGACGCTGGATCATGGCACTATTTACAGTATGGCTAGAAACACGTATAACGTTACGCGTTACTTACATCGTCCCAGTGGTCAAATTCATATCGCCTTTTTCTAAGTCCTGGCTCTACTTCTTTAAAAAGGGCATTCTCCTCTTCCTCGCTGATGAAGTTCTGCCTAACTTCAACTTGTCCACGCACTGCGGACAGAATTTCCTGGGACGATCCACACAACCATTTACACTCCTCTTTGCACTTGGGCCCTTTTCGTAGTGCTGAGCTATCCGAAGAAAACCTACACAATAGGGGGCATTGGAGAGATTTTCTCTGTACTTGTTTAACCACTCTAATTAGCGTCATACTGTTAAAGACATATGATGATGCCTTAAAACACAAAATATCCACAATATTCAGCGTACCGGTGTCTCTACTGTCATTGACAAGGCGCCATTTTGAATTCGCTAAGAATTCTGGGACTTGAAGTATTTGAGTCAATCCTTTTCATTCTAGCAGTAGTCTAGCATTATATGCAGTGCTCAACGACAAAATAAGATTTTATGGGAAATTGTGAGTGCAAGCAGCTATTGCAATCCAGTAAAAATGCAAAATTTAATCACAAGT
Source organism: Hypophthalmichthys molitrix (assembly GCA_037950675.1). Taxonomy (NCBI): domain Eukaryota; kingdom Metazoa; phylum Chordata; class Actinopteri; order Cypriniformes; family Xenocyprididae; genus Hypophthalmichthys; species Hypophthalmichthys molitrix. Next base: position 27,922,292 of record CM075494.1, on the reverse strand, counting down.
TTGACTACTAATTGAAGTGTATTTTAGTTTTATAAAACAATATCTCGTTAGTTTTTTATTTTGCAAATGGAGCTGCATGCAGCTACATACCTAAACGAGTTTCATTTGCGCAATGCAGTTTTCATTGAGTCATGATACTACTCTAATAATAATTTCTAATTTGTAATTGCAATAACCGCTTTTCAACACTAGGGGGCACCATATGACTGTTGCTAGCTATGATCCATACTGAGGAAAACCCTGTTTTATTATTATTATAGCCTATTTAAAAAATATATATGGAGGCCAAGGTATCAAAAATATAAGTACAGAGCGAAATATAAAAAGAAGGCCTACATATTTAAATAAAATAACAATGAAAGCAAAGCATCAGTTATAAATAAATACACAAACATTAGCAAAATAAATTAAAGATTGAACAAGTTTACTGTCTTAAAAAGAGCAGTATTCCTATCATAGTTTGGATGTACTGTTGGACCTCTTTTCTAAAAACAATGAATAAGGGACTTTGATGAGTGAATTTGCTGCAGTGAATATGAAATTTTGCAAGGAGCTATGAGATAGCTATGAGAGAGAAACCCAAGAGCACACTGAAGTTAATAAACTTAGAAAATTCCATCCAAAATAGCATGTGTGTGTGTGTGTGTGTGTGTGAGGACAGTCCCAGAAGACGTGAAGAGCAGTTTCTTTAGGAGCACCACAAAAAGAGGAGCTTGTGTCTACTTCTGACTTTTAAGCATGCTTTAGCCGTGTGAAATCTACGTAAATCAGATTTCTCTAACCTTGTAAGTTATTATGTATGTATCCATACTTTTTTCCAATCAGTATGGTCATCAACATTCTTCCAATGACATAACGTATGTCACAAGCTCCTTTTGGAAAAGAGACCTAATTCTAAAGTTATGCGATAAAGGGAAAAACCTGTATTTCTGTATGTCTTTCAGACACAAGCACAATATTTTTTCCTGTCTCTTCCTATTTTTCCCCTCTGCTAAAATCTCACCTTTTAATCTTTAACGTTATCAGACCCAGTTTCTTGTACTGGCCTCCCCCTGCTGGGTATTCAGTATTTCTGTGGAATATATATAGTTATCCAAAAGTGTGGCAATACAATCCAGATCAATTTCTAACATGCTTTTTCAGACGATTGTGTCATTGTTCTTTTAAACGTTTAGCTTTTTTTGAGTCTCTCTCTCTTTCTCTTTCATACACACACACATAAACTACATTGACTGGTTTCTCTCATCAATTAGCCTGCAAGACTGTAATGATGGTAATTATTTGTAATTGTAATGGTCAGGCAGTGCTGTTTGTGGCAGTAAGAGGGCATTAAACAGTCTGTAAGTAAGTAAGATTTACAGGCAGTAAGACGTTGAGTGCTGATACATGGCTCTGTGGAAAGCGCAGTAAATCCAAGCTGTTTCCACTACAGCAAAGATTAGAAGATTGCAAAGCCAAGAATAACTCAGAACATAGCCTCATAGAATAGTTTGTGTTTCTGGAACAAGTACAGTTTTACATTACACATTAGCTAAGCTCTATTTTTTTCCAAAATTCAAATTACTTTTAGAGGTAACTTCATATGAGACCCATTTAAGAGCCCCTTTAGGAGCAGTTTTACATTTCAACACACTGAAAACATTAGGGATGTGCAATATATTGGCCACCATATCGGTATTGGCCGATACATGTTCATTTTTAATGTTATCGGCTTTGGCCAATATATTAAAGCTGATTATTTCCTTCAGCTGAGACACTTAAGATGTGCACTGTCCACCATTATGATTTTGAATTGCTTGAAACTTTTGTTTTTGTAATCAGGCTTTCAAAAAATTATATATAAAAACATTAATTTAAATTTGTCGGCCAATATATCGTTATCGGCTTTCAATTATAAAGAATTATCAGTATCGGACAAAATTTTCAAATCGGTGCATCCCTAGAAAACATAATTGACCCATTGCTAAGCTACGCCCGCTTTGGTGACCACTGCTTTACAGAACATCCTATAGAAACTGGAAATTTCTATGAACAGTGTTATTTTCAGAAAAAAAAAAAAATGCTCATAAACGGGTGAAAAGTAATGGAAATTATTCTTATGTTGGCTTGAGTAAATTGAAAAGCTTTATTATTTTTGATAATATTTTTATTAAAAGAAATTGTGAAATTTGCAATGTTAAAGTATTAGGGAACACAACTTCATAATGTTTTACCATATTTTTTGGTAATTTGATAGGTCCTCCAAAACAGATCCTCCATAGACTTGCAGTAGAAAAAAAGCAAAAGCTTGTCTGAGAAAATGTTGTCTCAGAAACAGATCTAAGGTAGAATTGGTCAGTAACATTTTCAAGGTGGGGCTTCGAGAAGGGTCAATTCTCAAGGAGAAATCAACTCAGAACATTCACATTCATACACATGCAGACAAACACCGCAACATATTTTTCTTACCTCCTGAGAGGTCTGGCTGGCTGCCCTCCAAGCCTGTCCCCCTGCAAGAGCCTTTTCTCAATGGGCTTCATGCTTGACAGCAGCTGATCTAAAGAACACAGGAAACCATTTAAGCCTTCAAGATTCAGAGAGCTTGTCAAGTGACTATATATTGTTCAAATGATTGTAATGTAAATTTAGAGTCATAAATGAGTTTGATTTCCTGCTGGAGAGGTACAATTTATGGAGAGGGTGCAGAGAGAGGCCTTGCTCACACGAACACATACTAACACAAAATAAGATTTTTATGAAGAATGTTGATAACAAATTAGTCTATTGTGTAAACAAAACAAAAAACAAACAAACAAAAAAACACAGACATGAGGGTGAGCAAATGATATTATTGATATTCTTTTTCTAGGTGAACTATCCCTTTAAGTGGATGGGAATCGCTGGTGTATCAGACATATCTGGCTTTGAGTGGAAAAGAGACACTAAGCTTGGGAATCAAGTGAGGGAAGTCGAGCAAAAAGAAAGGTATGACAGCTGAGTGAAGACATATATTGTGAAGATTAACAGATGTATGGAGCAGTTTATGATTCGATGTTCAATTGCTGTAAGCAGATCAACAAAGACATTCCAAATTTCTGGCTATTACTGGCCTTTTTTTGATGGTTTTACTATTTATTTCTTGCTACATAAACTGCACAATTTGGATGTTAACATTATGTTTACATCCAAAAAAATGTGTCTATTTGCTGTATTATATGAGTCCTGTTGCTGTAATGAGACTGTCTATATGTTAGCAGAAGGGGTAAAAAGCACAGAAAAGAGAGATGGATGGAATTTTTTTGTCAGGGGCTTTGGGGCTTTTAATAATTCTACACTGTTTAAAAATGTATTATACCTACATCAGGCTCTTCCCCGAATAAAACAAACCGCTCAAAGGACGATGGCCCACTTTACGCTCCCACAGTCTCAGTATCACATGGCAACATATTCATCTTTGTCTCTTACCTGTGGCAAAAAAGCATCTGTTATTTGTGTTTTCATTTTGGTAGTATAGAATATAGAATATAGAAAGAAGCTCATAAACACCTAACGCAATCATGTCTGCAACTTTCTTAGTTTCTCTTGTAGGCCTAAATGTTTATTGCATCTGACACAGTTACATACAGAGGGCTGATATATTATGGTGCGTCCCGTTCCACTGACCAGCAGGATTTATATCTGGAAGATAAAGGTTAAATAAGGAGCAGAGAACCTGGTATACATGCAGTTTATGAATTATTCAACTTTATGAGTCACTGAGTTTAGCTTCTACTGCTGCAAACACACAGCAGCATTACTTCAGAATTCTTGATTGGCCCTGTGCACATTTTTAACATCTCTTTGTCACCATTATATGCAGTCACTGAAAGCACACATTTAGACTGAAGCATATAAATGCTTCTGACTTGTTCTGCTGTTGCCTTTGTTGGGAGATTTACATGTGACAGTTTTATGAGTGCTCTGAACACTTGGTTGAATTTTGATTGATTTAATGACAATTTTCACTCACATTTTCTCTAAATCTGAGAATAGTTGACCAAACTCATCTGTCAAAGAACGACTCATAGTCTAAGAGACACTCATAACTCAATTTTGGCAAAATATATTTAGTTTGTCTTTGTAGAGCAGTGTAGTGAGACATCTTATTGACTTCTCTCTCTCTCTCTTTCTCTCTCTCTCTCTCTCTCTCTCTCTTTGGTTGACTGTGTGCTGCTGTGTTAGATTAGTGTGGCATGCTTTAATAATGCACTAAGGGAGGGGTGTTTCTGCTTGGCAGCAGGAGAGAGGCTCTGGCATTCAAAAACAGTCACTTTTTGAACACCAACTGTGTGACAAGACTGACACAACAGGACTACAGCACACATCACAGCATACAGCCCCGCCATACAATCAACCACATTCATAATCAATACATAAACATTCACAATATCAAAAGACAATATTTTAAGAAGATTAGTGTAAATGCAGGAATAAATTAATTAGATATACATATACACTCCCTTTACTTTTATTATCTTTATCTTCTAAATGGCAAAGAAGTGCTTTCTGGGCCCAATAAAACGTACTGTTGTTTTAAATGTGTTTTAGTGATGTGCAACATTCCTGTAGAGGCAGCTGTCAGTTCTAAGACAGATGATGAGCAGGATTTGTCTTGATCAGAGTTTTTTTTTTTTTTTTTTTATGGAGTAGGAGCTGCTAGACTGTGTACAAACACTAAATTGGCAGCTTTGATTTTGAAAGATAATGAGTCCTGGTTTAAGTGTTTGTGGGTGTTTGATTCCTTTACTGTAGAGATGTAGTCTTTATATAGCACTTAATTTGCATTTTAATTTTTGTCCACAGTTTGATTAATGAATTTGGGTCACCGTTTGGAGCTCTGGCTCACCAATTCTCAAGGTTGTTCATTTGGAATAATTATTTTTCAAATCATTAAATTATTTATAAATTATAAAGTATAATTTATAATACAACCTGAATTCCGGAAATTTTGGGATGTTTTTTCAATTTGAATAAAATGAAAATTAAAAGACTTTCAAATCACATGAGCCAATATTTTATTCACAATAGAACATAGATAACATAACAAATGTTTAAACTGAGAAATTTTACCATTTTATGCACAAAATGAACTCATTTCAAATTTGATGCCTGCTACTGGTCTCAAAATAGTTGGGACGGGGGCATGTTTACCATGGTGTGGCCATGTAGCTTCTTTTCAAAATAGTCTTAAGACGTCTGTGTATCGAGGTTATGAGTTTCTGGAGTTTTGGTGTTGGAATTTGGTCCCATTCTTGCCTGATATGGTTTCCAGCTGCTGAAGAGTTTGTGGTCATCTTGATGTATTTTTCATTTAACTCTTTCAAGCGTAAGTTTAAAATATTCTAACTGGCCCCCCAGAGTGAGTTTTTTTAAGGCGACCGTTATTTTAGAACGTTTGCCCTTATTGTTTCCATGGCGACGCGTCTTGCGTGTCACAGATGGATCGCTATTATTTTGTTTTTCCTTTTTTATTTAAAATATTCGCAAACTTGCTTACCATGTCATCCACCATATGATATTCCGATTCTCAAATATGTGTAAGTGAGTGTGTTCTGTCGTTTAAAAACCTTTATAAACGATCTTTATCTTGATCTATAATGCGAGATGGGCGCCGCCATCTTAGTTTGCGCTGCAGTTCACAGAGTCCTGTCAGTCGGATTTACAGCATGTGAATTCATCAGTTTCTCCTGAAATATATGCAAGTAAGTGGCTGGTGAACTGGAAGAATAATAGAGTAAACTTTATAGTTACTTAGGCCCATTATGTGTGTCTGATATGAATAAATGTCGGCAAATTATATTTGAATGGATTGTTATTACTGCTTTCACTGATGTCTGACATCAGTGTGTATTTTATAAACTCTAAATGTATTGTTTTAATGGTGCTTATGCGTATTTAAATGTCTAAAACCTTAAAAGAAGCATTATGTGGCTGAAAACACTGCATAGCTTTGGTATATGACAAGAGCTGCGCGCGTCCGTCTCACAGCCAAAGCGCGAAAGCACAGTTTGAATCTGGCAGTTATGTGACTTCGCTGAACGTTTGAAATCCCATATGTGGGACCGTACGCCCAGGGGCACAGAAATAAAAATCCCACATGTGGGACCATACCGCTCAAAGGGTTAATGATGCACCAAATGTTGGCATGGGCATCTGCAGATGGCACGGCGGATTGTGTTTACCGACAGTGGTTTCTGGAAGTATTCCTGGGCCCATTTAGTAATGTCATTGACACAATCATGCCGACGAGTGATGCAGTGTCTTCTGAGGGCCCGAAGACCACAGGCATCCAATAAAGGTCTTCAGCCTTGTCCCTTACGCACAGAGATTTCTCCAGTTTCTTTGAATCCTTTGATGATGTTATGCACTGTACATGATGAGATTTGCAAAGCCTATGCAATTTGATGTTGAAGAACATTGTTTTTAAAGTATTCCACAATCTTTTTACACACTCTTTCACAGATCGGAGAGCCTCTGCCCATCTTTACTTCTGAGAGACTCTGTCTCTCTAAGACATCCCTTTTAGAGCTAATCATGTTACAGACCTGATATCAATGAACTTAATTAGTTGCTAGATGTTCTCCCAGCTGAATCTTTTCAAAATTTCTTGCTTTTTCAGCCATTTGTTGCCACCTTGCCAACTATTTTGAGACCTGTAACAGGCATCAAATTTGAAATGAGTTAATTTAGTGGATAAAAGTGTAAAATTTCTCAGTTTAAACATTTGTTATGTTATGTATGTCCGATTGTGAATAAAATATTGGCTCATGTGATTTGAAAGTCTTTTAGTTTTCATTTTATTCAAATTTAAAAAACGTCCCAACATTTCCGGAATTCGGGTTGTATGACCACATATTGATCTGCATCAGTTGTTGCCAAGCTAACACTTCGCTGGTATTAGTGTTAATTACTTATTGAAATTTGAGTAGGAATTTGTTGAAAATTCACCATTTCTAATTCATTTGGGATATAAGTTTATGTTATTGCAGAACCTATATGAATGTTTATATTTTGTATTTATTTTTTTGGTTATTCATAATTTATTTTATTTATATACAATTAAGGTATTCATATTTTGAAATAATCAATTCAGAAGGAAGATCCATGGCTGCGTGCAATGTTTCAGCACCATGGACAGCAAACTTTGTTTGGCGTTTCATTAAGGTACTCCACAAAAATATTACAAAGGCCGGGTTTAGTTTTATAATGAAACTCTCCATAGATTTAGGCTATTATTTACGTTTCAGTTATGTTTTCCAAAAGTTTTTCAATAACAACAAAAGTTAGATTAGTATAATTCACACACTGTGTAAGCCCTCTACACTCACTTTACTTCCGCTTAGTCTGACGGTTCAGAGATACATGAGAAAATTGTCAGCCGCTGTTGATCTGTTGACTGGAGGCTGGTGCCTGCTCGAGCTCTTGACCCCGGGCTCTTCTGGACTGACGCTAAACGCATCACATACGGTTGATCACACGCGTGCTGGTTCAGACAGCTTGCTGCACAAGATCAAGGGATGAGCAGAGATCCAGACGAGAGGATAGTCTCTCCCGTCATTTTTCTTTTTCGCGGTAGTAGCAGGCCATGTGATACTGTGGTAATTCTTGATTTATTTCTGGAGCGTTTTTAACGCTAAGGTTGACGGGGATTAGGCCCACAATTTATTCAAACTACACAGAGAGAGAGGCACTGTCCGTCGAACCACAATAGTGTCCAACTGTTTTAGACATGGGGTGGGGCATTTAGGAGGACCAGTACTGTAAATACAGTCCTCCTCTGCTTACCGCTTCCTGTGATATCGAATAGGTGGGCACCATTAAGGTCGCGCGGGTTTATTGATTTTTGGCATTGGCAAAAAACAACCGCTCCCTAAACCGTATTGCTCTTGAGGCTATAGCTCGCTCACTCTCATCTTAAATTGACGATTAATTATTTGTTTACAACGTCTACACTGTTAACAGTTTAACGTAAAACCAATGTTAAAATGTTGCAATACATTTTTGGACACAAAGGCGCGTTTCACAATTTCATGTTAGGTTTTAAAAGTCATTAGGCCTACTTTGGTTTATGTTGTTTAATGTTTAGTTCATGTTTATATGATTATCTTAGTGTTAGGTGTTTTGTGTGTGTAGGCTACTTTGTCTGGTATTATTAAACAGATTTTAATTGTTGTGTATCCTTCCATTATACTGCATGTTTTAGTATATTTTACAGTAACAAATTTTAATACATCAAATAAGATATTATTATATAATTTGGTGACCTATAGCCTACAGTTTGCCGCTATCAGACTCTAAAATGCCGTATGCTTGTAACATCGTACATTTAATTCTGTAAAGTACTGATGTAAAATTCACAGCTGCCATTTTTAAAGCAAAATGTAACATTTTTTTTTCTTTTTTTCAGTGTTGTTAAAAAATGGTGAGTGGGTGCGTTGGTGGAGAGGGAGAGTTGTCAGCTGTACTGATGGGAAATCTCCTTCTATTAATTCCGAAATGTCTGCGTCCAAGAATAGCCTGTCGGTCCTCGCCCTGCGTGCCCTCGCAAAGCGGAGCCGTTCCCGAGAGACGCACGTTTGAATGCGCAGCTGTCTCCCAGCGCGCACATCCCGACCACTTGCACAAACAGCCCATAACCTGACAACGCGCTGTCAGTTTGTTGCGTGCCGTTATCAAAGCTGCACAACCACTCTGTCGTATAAACAAGCCGACGGTATTTTAATGCGGTAAGGTGAGGCAGGTGAGCTGAGGCTGAGAACACATTCAGTAGTGGCTGAATGTACAGGTACAGACTGGAGTTAGAAGGGGGTAAAAAAAATAGTCAGTGGGGTGCGTGTGCGTGTGCGTGCGTCATGTGCTGCAAGAAGAACTGGCCAGAGCGCTGAATTGATCAGTGGCTCATTATAGCTTAGCTTGCCAGCTGATCGGAGCTAACTGTTTCGTTCGGCTTGTGTTTCACAAGCTGATATCCTGCGAGCCCCCACCCCACATTCGTTCTCAACTGCCTCCTCCCCCTCTTTTTTTTCCTCAGGGGCGCTTGACGGGGAGTAACGAGGCTAACAGACAGCTCAACATTGGCAGAAATAAGGAATAGAGGGATCCGAGTGTTCTCACTAACGGATTGCCTTCGGGGAAGATGAGCAGATCCTACGCGGCCCAGAGCCCAGTGCAGGGAAACGAGAGCGGCTATGGGAACCCGAAGATGTCGCCGTTGTCCCCTCGCGATTGATGCTTCTACTTTCTGCCACTGTGTCCCTTCATTGGATTTTATGACGGTTGGATTGGTTCTTTTGCACTTAAAATGTCAGTAATGGCTCTGGCGAAAAGGATGACACCTTACCAGTGAGCACAGGGGGGCAAAAAAAATCAATCGATACTTGTGATGATCTATTTTTGCATCCGAATAATGTGTCGTAAAGAAGAGGAAAACAGAATTTATATCGGATATCGTACATCTATCTGTAGCAGAGATGCAAATCCATGCGAGTAAACGTGAGCGCGAGGTGACCGAAGGCAGATTATAGCTACACTGTGCCAAATATTGCGGATGTTGCGAAATAAATAAATAATCGTTTTTTTTAAAAAAAAAAAAATCATATTTCCCTCTGTTTTAAATAGATATTGATACGGTGATAATCAGAATGTACAGTTAAAACTGAACTCAAACGATTTAAAAAAAAAATGTTTTCATTTCTGTTCACTTGGTTATCACACATAGATCGTATAGCCTAAATGATTGTAGCTATGATAATTACAACCTGAAGGAAAAGCACGGGAGAGTGAGTGACCGTTCTGGAAATTGAGGATGGAGCCACAGAAAACGAGAGATTTACTCAAGAATGACATGGCCGTGGAAATATGTTGATTTAGGACATAAAATGAGGTGATGATGGACCATTTTGTGTGTTGAAGTGGGAAACGAACCTGTGAACTGCAAAATATAAGGCACGCTATTTTGTTCCATTTTTGTTTTTTTATTTGTTTTATTTTTCGTTTTCGCCTAAAATTTCGCCTATCCATCAGCTCCTGGAGTCTAACGTCACATAGGCTATACACGCCATGAAGACAAATGTGTACTCCAGTTATACACGTATTAAGTTTTGAAGCAGATGGGATGTAATGTGGTGTGGTCGCGTTGAATATTCGCCCCCTTTTTTCCTGCTTCGTGAAGACTGGCATTTGGAGTCTATAGAATGGCTCGGTTCGGAGATGAGGTGCCGTCCAGGTATGGCGGAGGACCGGGACACGCTCAAGGGGGACCCGGCCGCGGCGGCAGCAGGCAGGGTGGCCCGCCGGGTGGTCAACAGAGAATGTACAAGCAGTCAATGGCCCAGCGAGCCAGAACTATGGCCCTGTACAACCCTATACCGGTGCGGCAAAACTGCTTCACTGTCAACCGATCTCTGTTCATCTTCAGTGAGGACAACTTTGTGAGAAAATACGCCAAAAAGATCACCGAATGGCCATATCCTTTTTTAAAACCCACTAAGTGAGTACCCTGGGGCCTCCAGTTGCAGGTATAGTGCGCTTGAGTATGACATATGTAAGGTCACCTGAACATGTCAAAACACGATAACGATGAATCACATTACTGATGGTTTAATGATGGCTGTGTAGAAAACATGCGCGGGAGGTCGTGATTTGATGGAGACTTTTCATTAGAGTGTTTTATTTGTCAAGTTATTTCGGTGGCAAGATGAATTGATTCTATTTCTGGTGTGTGTTCGCTGTTCGGTGAGTTACGTACGGGCGTGAGGTGAGCGGTGCTGTGTGACGATAGCGGGCGGCGCTGTGGCTCGCGGAGGCTTGCTGATGTCAGCATGTGCAGTCTCTCAGCTTGGTCTCATTCGAGAGAAAGCGATGGTGAGAAGGGGGAGGCGAGGGGAGGGGGAAAGCCACCATTTCCCATATTCTAAGAGCTCCAGGAGGATACGGGGTATATATGTACTTGCATTTTTCATAACCTCATTTTTTAAAGACAAAAAGGTTTAGTCTGCAGAAAGACGGAAATGGTTTAAGCGATATCACACAAGCAGTTATACAAGGCCGCAGGTAGCCTAATCAAAGCAGTGCTGAGGTTCAATACAGCATGACTGTGAGCGCGTGACATTGTTTTTATACAGCAGCTAGTAAACATGAAGCATACTTAATAATGAGAAATTTGTGTTTCACACTGAAATTGGCTAGTTATCGCATGATTAGTTTATGCCAACACAAATAGTTCCAAAATAGCTTTATGTATCATCCAAGCAGCATACAGACTGAAAGCCAGTCTGGAATGGCGTATGTGAGTGGAGCACAGTGACTTTCACAATTCCATACTGTTGGAGTATGTACTGCATTTAATGAAGAACCTAATTCTCCAGTGTTGATAAAGTACGATTTATACGTACGCATGGTGTGTGTGTGCGTGTGTGTGGTATTGCCACGTGACATCAACAGCATCGTTCAGTGCCATTTACAATTATGGCAACTCTTCTCCCGTGGCCTTATGGGATAGTAAAGTGTCTAGTCAAGTCAAGTCAAGTCACCTTTATTTATTTTGCGCTTTTTACAATGCAGATTGCGTCAAAGCAGCTTTACAGTGATAACTGGTGAATAATTTTGTCCAGCTTAAGTAAATTCAGTATTGATTCATTCAGTTGTAAAAATCAATAATTAGTCTATAGAATAGTTATATATTTTTCACCTAGTGTTTTATGAAACCTGCAAATTAGAACATACTGTACTCAACATACTTGTTTTTACATACTAAGACACTGTTACATAAAACTTGCACCTTAGGATGCTTTGATTGTGTATGTAGGTGTAAATTATGTGTGTTTTCCTGAAACATGTTTCTTTTGTGAGAGCCCCATTTATGTTGTAAACAGATATTAGTTTTTTTTTTTTTTTAGTAGACCAGTTTTATATATTTTATTACTATGTATATTTATTGTTGAAAATGAAGATCTATGCTATGTACTTATTGTCATCATGGCCTCAACCCTTTTGGAAGTGATTTGGCGAGCTTGTTCAAAAGCCGGGCATCTAAGATGCAATGAGCAGATACACTGAATCATGTATGAGGTTCCACTTTACTGTTATATTAGATTGGATGCCTCAGTATAATGGCAGAGCAACCCATTAAACATAAGTGTTTTATTTAGATAAATCTTTAGTTACAGAAAAAAAAGAACAGACTGCAGAAGAAGTTCACTCCCTGCCTTTTCTAATAGACCTCTTAGGATTTAAAATCATTATATGTGCACAGAACTGCACCCACACACACTTCTCTTGACACTGTACTATAAACTGCCAGAGCTTTCAGTGACCTTTAACACTGCACTCGGCCTGAAAGCCATTTTTTCTATAAAGCCTCATTCTTCTGATTTATCTCACGGAAACATCTAATGAGGCCTTCTGATCCGAAGTCCTTAACTTCTCTGCTTTTTCAGGAGTGTTTTTTAGATGCCCATGTAACTGTCTTGAGCTGGTAAGAGCTGTGCGTGTAAACCTCACTCCCCTGATCTCAAGAGGCGCTCTAGATATTGCGGTCTTTAGCCTCCTTGTTAGAGCACCCGACTCCCATGCTGGCGTACCTGGGTTCGAGTCCCGCTTAAAGCAGGCGGTTCAAACAGGAGGGGTTACACCCACAGTATAGCAGCCTTTTTAATAGTTACAATTGACCGTTATTTGTATCTTACAGATGTCTCTGATTAAAATTTAGTGTATTTTAGAATTACAAAAAGCTAAAGAGTGTGCCTCATGTGAATGTAGATTAGATGAGAAGATCAATTTATGGCTGCCAAGCATTGCATCCTTTCTTTCACCCCTCTCTGCAGAGATAATGGAACTCTAAAAAAGACATTGTCTCAGCCTCTCTGCGTTTATGGGCCGCCTCTCTGCACTGTAAATGGAATGTAACCTTATAGCTGTATTTTCTAATTTTAGTTTCATTGACAAATATGAAACTGCAGCCTATCTGGAGTGCAGATAAGTGTGCATATCTATCCGAAGAGACCTTAGACGTGCTCAATTCTCTTAAACATGGTGTGCAGACTGTGCACTTGTCACCTTTTTTAATATTTAGCCATGATGAAATAAAGGCTTTTTAAAAACATTTTCTATAAGATTCGAGTGCCTTGGACCATCCTTAATTTTACATGTTAAAACATGCATCTGGTCATAAAACATTTTTATACCTGTGGTCTTATTTTAGTAAGAGAAGTGCATGAATGTTTTCAATCACAAATAAGTTGTCTGAATGTTCGGAACTCATAATTAAACCGTCAAATCTAGTTTTCCACCAAAGAATGACAGATAGAAAAGAATGAGAAATTAATGATATTAAAGACACTGCTATAAATAGATGATTTGGAGAAGGCAGAAAGAGTGGTTGAGTGGACACCAGAGGGAGACAGACTGATAGGAAGAAGTTGTCATGAGTCGTGAGCCCTTGCAGTTTTCTTCCATGTGTAGAAGCATGCAGTGATCTACATTCAGTCTGCAGAATTTAAATTATTTATTCCCCTTTTCTTTCCCTTTCTCTCACAATTCCTCAATTCCTCAAGTGAACTACTGTTTGGTTGATTGGCAAACAATTGTTTCAGTGTTGAAAAATTGCAGCATTAAAATCGAGCTACTTGTGTTAGAAGGTGCTGACATATCCAGATCCACCATGTGTTTTTAAAGAATCAAGCCATTTTCCTCTCTTTTTTCACTTTTTCGATAAAGATTCAAGCATCTGCTGAAGTTACGTCTGCACACAACTTTGAATTGACAGTCTAGTACGCACACACATACACATACAGAGACATGTTAGATTTTCATGTTTTATGGGGACTTTCTATAGACATAATGATTTTCATACTGTACAAACTATATATTCTATCCCCTAACCCTAAACCTACCCATCACAGAGAACTTCCTGCAATTTTACATTTTCAAAAAACATCACTTTAGTATGATTAATAAGCTGTTTTCATCATGGGTACCAAAAAAAATGACCCCACAAGGACAAGTTTTTTTGTGGGGACATTTTGTCCCCATAACGTAGGGTTTACCAGGACCACACAGACACATTTTTTAACATATCGAACCTCTTTTGTTCTTTATCACAAGCATGTCTCTGGCTCTCTCCTGTTCTGAGGTTCCCGTCAGGCTAAAAATAACAGCAGCGGACTGAAAGAGCAGTTCTCAATGGCATGTTCTCCTTCCCTCTTGCCTTTCTGCCTCCTTGGAGTCAGTCCTCTGTTGTATGCATACAGATGGGCCACAGACAGGCATCGCTGTCTAACCGCATTCTCCAATGCCAGTTTGGAGGAGAAATGGAGACTGTAGTTTTGTAAGAGGGCTGCATAGTGTCTTTGAAATAAAAAGAGGACGGGCTGCTTAGACCACTGAATCTATGCACAGTTTTTAGCGTAAGCATGTCATTATTACATACTCAAATATTTTTTTCTTCTTATTATGTCTGTTCAGCAGAATCTGAAGAATAAACAGCTAATTTAAAATGTATTATATGCAATTGCTGGATTATAGTATTGATAGTTCATGTTTACTCTTTCTAATAACTTACATCTGATGTGTTTTTATATTTGTGTATTTGCACAAATGTATTTCACACAGCCACTGATTGGCCTTTCAAAAAAAAGTAGATTATGTGTAATGTGTTAGTCACATGTGCAAACAGATCTATCCCTGTTAATACATTAATACACCCCAAAATAAAAATTCTTTAATTACTGTCCCTCATGTCATTCCAAACCTGTACGACTTAACATAAAACAAGATATTTTATAGAATTTTGGTAACAAAATAGTTTCGGATCTCATTGACTTCCAGAGTATTTTTTCCAAAAAACATTCTAGAGTTGTGAAACACAAACAGTGCAGGTTACATTGTTATTTGGGGTTTTATGTTGTACATAGACTGTATGTAAACTGCACATGTGTATGTTTTATCTGGACATAGATGTTTGATCTAATATGAAACAGATATTCAGAGAACTGAAGACAAAAAGGAGAAAGAATATAGAGAAACAGACTTAAAAAAGGATGAAAGGAAGTCTGTTGGAATAGATTTTGGAATAACAGAGTGACAGGGAGAGTGGCAGTCTGCCTGAGTGTAAATTATTTAGGATGGAGGCATAGTTGCACACACCTAAATGCAAACACACCACAAGGCTACAGTAAAGCTTATGGTTTCACTTACAATTGTGATTTAATTTTATAAACAATACACATCACATAATTAGATCATTACCACAGGCTTCCATTAGACACTTGAGCTCTTCTTCTCCCCTGGTTCAACATGTTCCTATGTGTCTGATGGGAACACCGTGTATGATGGGATATGACTGGATGATAAGACTGTCCCTTCATTTTAGATCCTCTCTTCCATTTGGGCAGCAGGGAGTTAAATGTGTCATCCTAGATTCATTCACACAACTGTCACTGTCCCTGTCTTTGCCAGTCACTCCCTCTCTCTCTCTCTCTGTGTTTATAGGCATGATTGTAAAAGATAGAAATATTGGATTGGTAAAGGATTTAGATATTTACAATGTACTTGAAAGGAACTAATCTCGTATATCCATGGGAACATTTGGTTAAAAGTAATGGTAATAATACATAGCTTCTGGTACATTTTGGTGCATAGTGAACTGCTATAGGGAGTTCAGTATGGACCTTTCCCAAAATTATTTTTTTTAAAGGGATAGTTCGCTAAAAAATGAAAAATCTTTCATCATTTACTCACCTTCATTTCGTTTCAAACCCATAAGACTTTTGTTCATCTTCGATTCATATGGATTACATTTACAGTGTTTCTATGAACTTTTTGAATCATTTTAGTTGCAGGGACTTTCAGTGAATGGATAGAAATCTCTCAGGTTTCATTAAAATTACCTGCATTTCTGTTTCGTTGATGAACAAAAGTCTTATGGGTTTGGAACGACATAAGGGTGAGTAATTGATGACAGAATTTTTATTTTCTGGTGAACTAACCCTTTAATGTTTCAGAATTGATGAAATCTATTCTACAGATTGGTAGACTAGGGTGTTTTAAACTTGGTGATGCCAAAATAAAAGTGTTAAAGTGTAATAAAAGTTTGGGATCAGTATTCTTTCTGAAAGAAATGAATACAGTTATTCAGCAAAGATGCATTAAATTAATTAAAAGTTACAGTAAAGACATAGTATAAATGATTTCAGTTTCAAATAAATGCTGTTATTTTGAACTTTCTGTTCTATTCTATTCAGAAATGTCTCTTGAGCATCAAATCATATCAGAATGATTTCTGAAGGATCATGTGACAATGAAGACTGGAGTAATGATACTGAAAAATTAGCTTTGACATCAAAGGAATAAATTACATTTTAAAATATGAAAATAGGAAACGGTTACTTTAAATTGCAGCGATATTTAAAAGTATGACTGTATTTACTGTATTTTTGAACAAACATGAAGGTGGAAACGTCTAGTGAGTACGTGTGCAACAACATTTCTGAAAATTAATATGTCTACACATGAAATTTGAAATGGCATTCAAGTCACATTTTGGCATGAGACCTTTTGTTTTCAAATTATAAGAGCACCAGTCTTGTTGTTTCAGCTAAGCAATGTGTGTATATGTGCATGTTTGTGTTTGCCTTCCAGGCCTAATCTGGTGGTTTCATACCTCCTAATGTCTGGGTCTAAATGAGTGTAGTCATCCGTAATGTTGCAGCCCCACACTGCTCAGCTGCTGCCGCACACGAGGCTACAAAACCTAGTAGTTTACACGCTTTCACTTGTCCACGTGCGCAAGGCTGTAATCTAGAGAAATCCAGAACTCTTTACCTGTCTGCCTTTACTTACTCAGACTCATGCTATGTAAGGACTGAGGCGATTGAGTGAAAATGATGGAAAAGCATCATAAAAGTGGTTTTCTGAAGCCTTCTGAAATCATATGACACCTTTGTGTAAGGATCAGACATTTTGAACCATTTTTATAATACTTTTATTGTGCTTTTGTGTCCTTTTGAGGCTCCAGTCAATTCACTGTAATTGCATGGAAAAGAGCAACCAGTAAAAATCTTCAAAATCCTCTTTTTCTGTTCCACAGAAGAAAGTCAGTCGCACGGGTCTGGAACGACATTGAAATTACATTTGCCTTTGTGTTGATACAGTATGTAATTGTTCATTGTAGCAGAGGTGTATAGTCAGTTGTTTTATTGGCATTGCTTGCATCTTTGGCTAGCATTGCACTTCACTACCCGCTCATGTTTTTTCTCTATGGTTCTGTATCTTGTGTTCTAGTAGTGAATTATTCAGTTCTGTGGCTGGGTGGTATGTGTGTGTGATGCTGACTTGGGAGAAATCTATTTTGGGTGCAGAGGGAAAAAAATGTGGTGGCTTGAATTTTCATGCTGGTGCTCATGTCACATGTTGCTACTGCTCATGCTGCTGCTACTGCCACACACCTTTACCTGCTACCTTCTCTCTAACAGATACACACACAAAAACATAATACTGATACCACCACTGTCCACTATGCTGCTTTATATAAAATAGCAGAGACAGGGCCTCAGTAGTATCTGCACGCTGCTATAGCTTCTCAAATTGTTATAAAATATGTTATTTATACAAGCCTTGTTTTATATTATATTATATTATATTATACACTGCTGTTCAAAATTTGGGGTTGGTAAAAAATGTTTTTAATGTTATGAAAGGAGTCTCTTAATACTCACCTTGGCTGTATTTATTTGATTGATACAGTAAAACGGTAATATTGCAAAATATTATTACAATGTAAAATAATTGTTTTCTATTTTCAAATTTTTTTAAAATATAATTTATTCCTGTGATGATCATTACTACAGTCTTGTAGTAATGATTACTTCAGTGTCACATAATTCTTTAGAAATCATAATAATATGCTTGCTGCTCAAGAAACATTTATTATTATTATTATTATTATCAAAACAAGACAGTAAAAGACAGTTGTGCTGCTTATTTTAGGGGAAACTGATAAATTTGTTCAGGATATTTTGAATAGAAAGTTAAAAAACAACATTGATTTGAAATAGAAATCTTCTATACATTTTATATTTTTATATATTGTATAATGCATAAATATATATATACAGTATATATACACTACCAGTCAAAAGTTTGGACACGGTAAGATTTTTAATGTTTTTAAAAGAAGTTTCGTCTGCTCACCAAGGCTGCATTTATTTAATTAAAAATACAGTAAAAACAGTAATATTGTGAAATATTATTACAGTTTAAAATAACTGTTTTCTGTTTGAATATATTTTATAAAGTAATTTATTCCTGTGATCAAAGCTGAATTTTCAGCATCAGTACTTCAGTCTTCAGTGTCACATGATCCTTCATAAATCATTCTAATATGATGATCTGCTGCTCAAGAAACATTTATGATTATTATCAATGTTGAAAACAGTTTTTTCAGGATTCCTTGATGAATAGGAAGTTCAAAAGAACAGCATTTATCTGAAATACAAAGCTTTTGTAACATTATACACTACCGTTCAAAAGTTTGGGGTCAGTAAGAATTTTTATTTTTATTTTTTTTAAAAGAAATTAAAGAAATTAATACTTTTATTCAGCAAGGATGCATTAAATCGATCTAAAGTGAAAGTAAAGACATTTATAATGTTACAAAAGATTATATTTCAAATAAATGCTGTTCTTTTGAACTTTCTATTCATCAAAGAATCCTGAAAAAAAATAATATTGTACACAAATATTTTGTACAATTGTACACAATAAATGTTTCTTGAGCAGCAAATCATCATATTAGAATGATTTCTGAAGGATCATGTGACACTAAAGATGGAGTAATGATGCTGAAAATTCACAGGTATAAATTACTTTATAAAATATATTAAAACAGAAAACAGTTATTTTAAATTGTAATAATATTTCACAATATTACTGTTTTTACTGTATTTTTAATTAAATAAATGCAGCCTTGGTGAGCAGACGAAACTTCTTTTAAAAACATTAAAAATCTTACCGATTCCAAACTTTTGACTGGTAGTGCATATATATATATATATATATATATATATATATATATATATATATATATATATGAAAAGAACAAGCTGTTTTTCCATTCTTTACCACTGATGCCAAAGGGTAAGTATTTACTTTGAATAACCTCCCAATACATAAATTAACATGTTTGAGTGATTATAAGAAGGCTGATACTGGCATTAAAGGAAAAGTATTACATAGAACTTCCTTTAAAGTTAATTAGCCTACTGGACTTTTCAGTATATGTTTATACTGCTTAAACACATGTACATGGATGGTATCGTTGTTAATCCTGTCCTAACAGACTGATTTCTGAGCACTAGGGGTGTATAAAGGGGTAAATGGGTGATTAAAGTGAGGGGACGAGATAGAGAGAGTGTTAGCGCTTGTAACTACATGACTATCTTTCATAGCTGCATAAAGAGAAGGAAAAACGCTGCTGTTTCTAGTTAATAAATTATTCAGGCTGCAGCTCCAGATTGCAAGAGATAGAATTAGAAAAGCAAACAGCCTGGGACCTTACAGCCAGATGAGGAAATCAATACATATTTACATTTCACTGGCTGGGCTTCTCTGGTCGCTCTGTAGAGCGCTATGCCGTCTATTACTGCTAATTACCACACTAGTGATTCTCACACACATGCACTCACTGACTGACTGACATGCCCACTGAATCGCTCATGTACTCTATTAGTGGATTAGCGTGCAGTATAACTGTCTGTCTGATTGCTTCAACTCATTCGTCTTGTGAGAGTGCTAAGTTCTGATGTGTCTAGTCAGCCATTTTGATACTGCTGCTCTTATAGCATTTTGTAGTTTGCAACTCTTCAATAAAAGCAAGTAGTGGTGGGGAATGCTTGATGAGCCAAATCTACTTACTGTAAATTTTGATTGCAAGGGAACATCTGAAATTCTGCAATTTTTAGTTGCCGAAAGTATTAAGTCGGCACAAAATTAAATTTCACCCTATCTATTATTTGAAATGCATGTTATTGATCTGATTGTAAACAATTTATCCGTGTATATTTCATTGTTTATTTGATTTTTGAGATCATATGTTGAGGGAACAACATTTATTTCTCATGGCCACGAGTTAAATGCGTAAACAACCTTGCGTGACTTTACATCACGTGGCCACGACATAAGGATGTTTTTACTTCGACAAAATTATCTTAAGGCACGACTTATCATCATGTTCCCACATTCCCATATCTCGTGACCATGACAAAACTAGGTTAACCAAACATGTCCCCTCCCGGTCACCATAATTCACAAAAAGATCAATAACTTGCATTTAGAAAGTAGGTGAATTTTCATTCTTTAACTTTTGCAACTTCACTCCAGTTTAAATCTGTGTCCCTCTTTTTAATGCCTCCCTGTGTCTGTCCTCCACCTTCATCTGCATCTTTCTGTCTTTTGGTCCCATTGCAGATTATATTCTTTTCCTTCACTCAGTCTTCTTGTCTCAACTTGTCTCTCCATCTCTCTCCATCCATCTCTCTGTGGAGCGCAGTGTCAGGCGGCTGTGCTGACGGTGCAGATGCACTTGGCTGAATGAAGATGGGTTGATGGAGGGAGATGATGAATACACAGGTTCAGTGGGAGAGGTAGAGCGAGAGAGCAGCCGACTGAGGGGACAAGGCACGAGATGGGGAATGAAAAGATTGACGTGATGCATAGGGTGCTGGGAGAGTGTGAGAACAACAGATTCAGAGGGAAAAGATGAGTGCAAGACTTTTGAAGGGCACTTGACACACACACACACATTTTTAGCATCATTACTCCAGTCTTCAGTCACATGATCCTTCAGAATATGCTGGTTTGCTGCTCAAGAAACATATCTTATTATTATCAATGTTGAAAACAGTAGTGCTGCTTAATATGTTTGCAGAAAGCATGATATATAGAGTTTGGTGAAACAAGGTATCTTAGGAGGCAGCAGAATGACCTACCGTGTTAAGACCCTTGTATTATGTGATTTTTAGTCATGACCTCCTGTACCAGCTGTGTAACCTCACTTCTAACAGGAATGACCTCTTAGAGCGTCCAGATAGCATTCACAAGGCCAGCGCCGCTGAAGCCACTTTAAACACACTCACACAGGCAGAGAAAGGACAGTTTCTCCCTTCCTTTGTCTCCCACTTTCTTTTATCTCAATGGCATTGCTATATATAGTGTTGTGCAGAGGGAGGAAGGTTGGTTCATAATTAAAGTTTTCTGGCGGAGCACATCATAGCATTGTCTCATATTCATCCTGTCTTTAAAAGGGCGCCTTTTTCACAATGCAAGAGAGTGAGTGCAAAGGGTCTTCAAAGCACCAAAACGCACGCTGCGGCCACATCACACTCTGCGGCCATATCACAAACACTGGCCTCTGGAGCAGGAACAGGATGTCCATTCATCCACCCTACTAGAGAGGAAGAGTTGTGCCACTTTCCCTTTCATCATGCCATCCCGACGGTTGCGTGAACACACACAAACAGTAGTATTTAAATTAGACACTAGAATGATCACACACAACAACACTGATATCATTATGCATGCATGTGGAAGAACATGCACACACATTCGGAGCAGAGGCCAGGCAGGCTAATTAAAAAGGCACCATGTTTGTTAATGTGTTGTAATGCTGGACGGACTGCCTGGTTTTACAGGAGCCTTTGAAAGTCTGCCAGATCTTTCCTCCTCTCTCTGCTTCGACAGATATTTCAGCTTATGCCACACTGAAATGAATCATTCCCTCTTTTTTTTCTCAGTAACGCCTCATGCTGTTTTACACACTACAACCTGTTCACTCTGATGGTGATTTTTGTCTTTGGAGGTCACCAGGGTGCTGTGATGTGGGCTGTAATTAGAGTTGTGTGTCATTTAAAGCTGAACTGAGAATGTCTTTTAAATTCCTGAAATCGAATTGAGGTAGCAAACAGGATATAGTATGCTGTGTTCAACTGAATGTACAATTAAAATAAAATTAAAATTCAAAGAAATTCTTGTAAGCTAACTAGTTTTTAACCAGAAGCCAAGTTTGTCAAGACAAACTTTGAATGTTGGCTTGAGAAAGATTTAGGGATGCACCGATACCATTTTTTAAGGACCGAGTACGAGTACCGATACTTTTTTCCAGTACTCGCCGATACCGATGCCAGTTTTCCGAGCACAACATAGTGAGACTAATAATTGTAGGACAGGTTCTTTATTAATTATTATTAATAATTTTTATGTGCTTGTCACAAACTTAAAGAACAAAAATTTCACAGTGTCCAATAACCTTCGAAGGGCATAATTACCAATATGTATAATTGTTGTTATATAAAAAGAAATTTACAAACAAATTACAAACAATACAACAAATACTATAGAGATACACATTTTATAAACTTGTTTTTCAGAAAACAGTAGGTTTATTTACCATGTATACATTTATTTAACATCTTTTGTTGTTTTATTAACATTAATGACAAATATATGCTACGGTCCCTTTAAGACCGAATCCATGGATACTGACACATATCCTGTTTTCACCCAAAAGTTTACGTCCACCTAAGCCATAACCGACTGTATTTACATTAGATACTCCACACGATGGACATTTTGACAACTATGTGTGCATTTGACCATTCAGGCGCGAGGAGAACTGATCGCGCGCTGTCTGAGAGAACTGGGATCGCGCGCAAGAAAGAGAGAGAACGCGCGCGCGCGAGAGAGAGCGCTTCTTGTCTGTCATTCAGCGCGATTCCGCCTATCCCGCCTTCACTAATCGATAACGAATTGTGATTGAAAGCAGGCAGTTCACAATGTGTTGGTTGTCATCATTAATTTTGAAGTATTTCCACACCTCTGAGGCTGTTTGTGCTGCTGCTGCCGCCGGTGTATCTCTGCACTGGAAACTCTGTACGAGTACGAGTACAAGTACATGAGCTTGGTATCGGCCGATACCGATATGCTGCACCGATACATCCCTAGAAAGATTTATTTAATAGTCTTGAAGTTTGAAGATTCATAGGTAGCCTATATTTCATTGAATTCATTTTCTGCTTTTAACTTCTTTGAATTGTGATTCAGGAAATTTCTTTTCCTGTTATTCCAATTCCACTTAAAATGTAACTTAGGCGATTTTCAGCCAGCTCTGTATTTCGGTACAATGTCGGAAGTATATGTAAATGAACAATGTTTACTCGTTCTCCATGTTACCTAAACAGAGAAATTCATGTTTGTTTGTCAGCAAAAGACTGCCGGGTGACGCATTTTGACTTTTGGCGTTAAATTTGAAAAATACAGATTATACTTCCACATTTTTGTATCCCCGCTCATGGACAGTCGGATTGACAGAGGATTAACAGTTACTGTAAGTGTAGGTTTTTCAGGTTTTCTATCATGGCGTTCTTTCCATATTTACGATTCTTTGCAGCCTTTAGCCACTGCCTACAATGCGCTGGATCCTTCACTCGAAATATAAAGTAACTCTCTAAACGCACTTTGAATTCTTGCACCCATGAACAACACAAGTTGACACCATTATAACTAAAAGTCTGCTAAGAAGTATTTCCTACTAAAGCAAGGTGGTTTTTGACTCAGGTAAGTGTATCCATAGCAGACTAGTGGGAGTGGCTTTGGACGGCAACATGCTCAGTGCATTATAGGTGCTGAGTTTTCCTACCTATTTGAAGAAAGCCTTTTTTCTTTGTTTTCTCATGTCAGGTAGCAACGATTTCAACTGCAGCAGCCAAGTTTTATTGAAAGCCCATTTGACCAGTGGTAAAGTATCCCTTTAAGTTGCTTTAAGTTTAAGTTAGCTTGTTGCTTTGTTAACAGTCAGCCTACTGTATAAGATACAAAGCAGGGCACCTTTATGGGATTTCTGGAATTACTTTTGCTCTAAGCTCATAGCAAAGCATTCTAGGATTACTTAATGTAGTCATGAAGGATACATGATATTCCGCCTTAGAATTAGTCCAAAATGAGTATTATAGGAAGCAGTGCAATTAAGTCCTTTACAAAAGATTACTGCAGTTTTTTGGACACGAAAAAACTGCAATATTGCAGTATAGCTGCAATACAACTGCAGTTTTACTGCTGTTGAACTTCAATGTACTGCAGTTGTACTGTGATTATACTTTATTATACTGCAGTATAGTAAGTATAGAAACTGCAGTTTTTTGGACACAAGTTTTACTGCAGTACTTCAATATACTGCAGTTCTTTTTTTGTAAGGGGTTGCCTACCTTTTAGAGCAGCCTGTGCATCGAGAGCGAGTCTATGTTGAATTAAAATTCACCCTGTTTATTCTCTAAATGCATGTTATTGAACTTATTGCAAACTATACATCCGTGCATATGTTTAGCATAAACGACTGTAAACTCGCAATTAGATCAGCCTCCATCCAATCTACAACCAATGGATAGAAAGCCTATATTTTTTCTGTTTCGTACGGAGCCCCGGACATGCAGGAAAAAAATAGTAGGCTAAATTGTGCGCACGATTTACTAATTCGTTCCCTCGATTTACTAAAACGTACGCACGATTTAGTAAGTCGAGGGAACGAATTAGTAAATTGTGCGGGGCTCTGTAGTTTCACACAGATGTACATCACAATACAGAAGAAATGATTTTTCGCTACTTTCATACCATTGCAACTTTAAATTGCCGCCTACATTAGCAGCTCACTAGGTTTTGGAACAGAGCTGGTCTGTGACAGTCCTGATAGTTGTATCCTACCCACCCTTAAGTTCTTGTGTTTAGTGAGCCAAAGAAGCATGTCACTTTGAATCACACAGCAGGCTCTAACCTTCTAAACTCATGCTGACTCTCAACACACATGCACACGTACACAAATTGGCCTGCAGTAAATACGAGCGGCGAGTGATGATGTCATTTAAAGCATACAGAATCTGCCTGACTCATACTCATCCTCAGCGTGCATTACTTCAGCATGAATACCAGCTTATTCGCCACAGGCTCAACCAGCCGTACAAGGAGATGGTGTGAGATGTTGTTTGGCCCATGCAGGATGAGCATGATGCTACGCTTGCTCTGTGAAACATTTTGTCAGTGAGGTGGGACTTGATTCTCAGTTGACCTCTGCAAAACCACTGCTGCATTTGACTTGACCTGTATTTAGCAGAGGGCTTAATATAATTTTGCTAAGTAATCCAGTTAGGGTGACTGTCTGAATGTGTGCCTTCAGTATCAGATGTATTGATTCTTCACTGATGTTCAGAGAGTCTTTTTCTCATAAGTTTACATGCCCCTTTATGAGTCTGTAAGATGTTTATCGTTTTCAAAAAATAAAGGGATTAAATCTTTAAAATAAGATCATAAAACTTTTTATTTTATTTTGTGCTGCTCTCGAGAAGCTGCAAAAATATTTACATATAGCCTGTTCCACAATACAAAATAATAACTGCATTTACAAAAAATGATCCTTTTACAATTTGTATATATAATGTATATATAATAGTTATATTGTATGTTATTATTATTTTCTTATATTAATTTTAAATAAAATGTTATATCATGTAATGTTACAATTTTAAATGTGAAATTATATATATATATATTTTGTCTTATATGTTTATATATTATGTACATATGTAATTATTGAATAGCTTCATCAGCTTGATTCATAAACTACAAGCAATTTGTATAATCCCACAGATTCTGCAAGGGTTATTTTAACTGTTGTAGCATTCATGTTGTTTTAAGAGTTTTCCTTGACCTGTGATTCTCACTCCATTTGAGTACATGATCCTGGCTACCATCATTGCTAACTGCATCGTCCTGGCCCTGGAACAGCATCTTCCAGACGGGGACAAGACACCAATGTCAGAGCGCTTGGTGAGTACCAGTTGTGTTGATCAGTGTTTCTTTGTTTCTGTGTACTGTAATGCCAGAAACTACGTAACTCAACAGAAAACAGGAACTAATTGGTATCTGACTTATTCTTTTTTGAAGAAATCCAGTGGATAACTCCTTTTTACACATTCTTGTGTCTTTCTGTCCGTCCCTTTGTCTTCTCTCTCACAGGAGGACACAGAACCTTATTTCATCGGCATTTTCTGTTTCGAGTCTGGCATTAAGATCTTGGCTCTGGGCTTTGCCTTCCACAAGGGCTCTTACCTACGTAATGGCTGGAATGTTATGGACTTTGTAGTGGTGCTTACTGGGTAAGTCAAAACATCTGCATGCTTGAAGCATTCACTAAGAATAAATGGCACCCACTGATACAGTAGTTTATGTCACACGCCGCCTGCTTAGCACCCGATTCACTAGAAATTATGCAAATCCAATACTAGGGGAAATTTCAAAATTCTCCACACCAATTTCAATGCCATAACAAAAACCTATATGCTATTAAACACACTAATTTTTTTAAGAAATAAGTTCTGTATCGATATTCAGAGAGCATCTGTGCAAATACCCATGACAGTATTTGAAAGCATTGAGTTGGTACCGATACTACAGAAAAATTGGTATGGACCCTTTCCACATTTCTGGGGTTTGTGTTTTGTAATTTAGTACTGAGGTAATATAACATAATTAAAAAAAAGAAAACATGAAAAACTTTCTATGTTCTTCTAATGTTCTTCAATATTCAATGCATGTTTGAATAAATCAGTTATGACAGCCACGATTTAAATGTTTATATTAAAAGTAGAAATATGATTATGTAATTCTAAAAAAACATAATTGAATGTAATTTAAAGGTGCAATATGTAACATTTTTGCAGTAAAATATCCAAAAACCACTAGGCCAGTGTTATATATTTTGTTCACTTGAGTACTTACAATATCCCAAATGTTTCCATCTATTTTTAAATCGTGAGAAAATTGCAATTTTAACCAAGGCTCCGGGACGTGTGAGGAGTTGCCTGTCAATTGCGTCATACCCGCGTTAACCCTCGGTCTGCCTCGGTTTCCGGTTTTATTTTGTAGAAACCATGGAAACACCAAAGACGCTTTAATATATTACATGTTTTAATAGACAAGGGAACAACTGTTTTGATATATTTATAGACAGAAAACTAATTGTTGTTATATAGCTCAACACGTTTAGTCTTATTGTTTAAATCTAATTTTCTTGATTTTCCGAGAGTACCATGCTTTACCATGGCTTAGAGAAAAACAGTATTTTGTCAAGTAGCTAACATAGCATAATCAGATGCAGCTTTATTTTTATTAATAGTAATACATACTTTTCTCCATCATACAATACGTTTTAAAATTAATTGCATGCCATTTATCAACACAAGCCATCCAGCATTTAATATGATATTCTAAAATCGATCTATCTTACTGTGGTGTGTCTCAAACAAGTGTCTCACAGCAGCCGCCGAGCGAACGTACAGAGTAACGTTATAACATCATTTTCAACACACTCAAATGTATCTAATATAAGCAGAGCTGCGATACCTCATACTCATAACCGGAAAAGCGGAAGCGGTGCCGGCGACTGTGTCATAATAAAAGTTCTGCTGCTCGTGAGGCGTGTGTTGCACAATCGCTCCAGCGGCCTCGTTCAGCTCCCACAACACTCGGTCCTGCTCTGCTTCATACTACAGTAACGTTAATAATCGCATCCATGAACATGACTTCTTCCCGACTCCAATCCCTATTCTTTTGCACCGTCCGTTGAGGTGGAGACCACATGTCCCAAGATTCCCCTCTAAAACTTGGCGTCATCAAGCTACGCCTTTGTTTTGAATAGGCTTCTAGCGACCTCTAGCGGACAAAATTATTACATATTGTACCTTTAAGTGTTTGTATATAAATAAGTTAATTTTAACCTTCAATATCATAGTAAAGTAGTACCAACTGACTCCCATGTGTAGTTTACAGCATTAGTTGAGAGATTTTTTTCCTCTAGAAAATTTGCCGTGTACTGTAACTGATATACTACATCCAAAATAATCGATATCAAATCAGATTGAATCGAATCGCAAGCATGTGAATAGAAATCGAATCGAATCGTGAAAATTGTGTAAATACCCAGCCCTACTTTCCATGAGCAGTAATAGCATTAATTGTAACATTGACTTAGGCGCATCTATAATGAGCCTAATTAGCATAGAAAAAAGTGTGTTTGTGCTGAAAAGATTGACAATGACTTAATTTAAATACACCTGATCTATATACATATAATGCCTGGTTAAATTGGATCAAGGGTGGCTAGTGAATAAGACACAGGTACAAAAGTGGTGCAACCGTTTAGTGAATTTACCCAACAAACTCTTTAATTGCCTGTGTTGGAATTTTAAACATACAAATAAGCTCTCTTAAATGCCTGCTGTCATATTCCGTTTTTTAAAAGGTTTATGGGTGAATGCTTTGCCAATTTGGTTTATTTTACATGAATTCTGCATGTGTTCGTGTAGACGTGAGTGTATATGAGGTGTAACCGCACAGCAAGTGATGTTGTGTTCTCCTGACCTAATGAGCTCATGGTGAGCCAAGATCAGAGCAGCACTGCAGATACAAGCGGTGAGGACACACTACAAATGTCACCAGAGAGAGAGAGTGCTTGACAAAAAAGAGAGAAACATACAGAAGGAAGAATGATGGGACAGCACAGGACTGTAGACAATCACAATTTTTGCAAAGGAGGAAGGAAGAGCATAACAAGAAAATCTGATGGTTAGACACTTAGATTTGCATTTGCCTTCAAATGGCACGTCGAGCTTGCAATATACTTATTTAAAAACATGAATAATATAATGAACAGAACAATATAATGTACAAAACAGACTTAATTAATGTTGCACCTACATGTCAACTAACTTTCATTTGAGTATTAGTTGAGCAATAGGTGGGGTAGGGTTGGGGTAAGTAGAACAAGGGGTTAGGTTACAAAGTTACTGAATGCCAGCAGAATGTCTGTTGGGGGACCATCAAAATAAAGTGTTAGCAGATATTAAGCAGACAGTCTACTAATACTCCAGTGAGAGTTGGTTGACATGTAGGTGCAACGTTACTTATAGTCAATAGCATGTCTGAAGGGAACCATCAAAATAAATTATTACTGTATTAAAAAATCAAATCAAATCTCCAATGCAGAGAGAAACAATGAGTATGCAAAGTAAATATTCAAGGCTACAACACATTAAAAGCATAAATGCATTTTCACTAGATATGAGGTCAAAGCAAACAGATTTCCAGAAACAGCAACAACTTTTGCACATACATTACCGGTCAAAAGTTTGGGATCGGTAAGATTTTTAATGTTTTTAAAAGAAGTTTCGTCTGCTCACCAAGGCTGCATTTATTTAATTAAAAATACAGTGAAAACAGTAATATTGTGAAATATTGTTACAATTTAAAATAACTGTTTTCTGTTTGAATATATTTTATAAAGTAATTTATTCCTGTGAATTTTCAGCATCATTACTCCAGTCTTCAGTGTCACATGATCCTTCAGAAATCATTCTAATATGCTGATCTGCTGCTCAAGAAACATTTATTGTGTACAATTGTACAAAATATTTGTGTACAATATTTTTTTTTTCAGGATTCTTTGATGAATAGAAAGTTCAAAAGAACAGCATTTATTTGAAATATAATCTTTTGTAACATTATAAATGTCTTTACTGAACTTTCTATTCATCAAGGAATCCTTAAAAAAAAGTACACAACTGTTTTCAACATTGATAATAATAATAAATGTTTCTTGAGCAGCAGATCATCATATTAGAATGATTTCTGAAGAATCATGTGACACTGAAGACTGGAGTAATGATGCTGAAAATTCAGCTTTGATCACAGGAATAAATTACTTTATAAAATATATAAGTTAAAGCCATGTTGATTGATCATGTGACCTAATGGAAGCATGTAGATGATGAAGAGTAAAGACCCAAGAACAGAACCCTGGGGAACATCTTGTGAGACTGGGGCAGTAATGGACTTAGCCTGATGTTTTGCTGGTGTTAAGGTCTTTCAATTGGAATTAATAGACTAATGAATTATTGAATGATAGAAACAATTAATAATAGATAATTTTGAATATACTGCAAATGTGTTTAACAATTTGAATATTGCATTATTTTGCAGGCTCTTAACTATTAAATTAATATTTTAATTTTACAATTACAGTTTATTAGAACTGAACATATCTACACAGAAGAAAAGTCATAGCTTTATCATTAATTCATGGGATCCAGGCTATACAGCTCTTAAATTCTTGTAGTTGCCCTAATGAAAAGTTACCATAATTCTTGCAGAGTTTAACTGTAATCACAGACAAAAAAAACATGTTCCTCATAATTTCTCAGTGGTTTTATGGTTTCTATAATAACAACAACAACAACAACAATCTTTATTACTAATAATACACTATGGTATTTATAATGAAAAACATCTTAAACACATGAAACTATAAAAACAACCTATAAAAGTGACTTATATTGCCCTTATACTACCTAATAATTAATATAAGGCTAATTCCATATTTCTACAGCTTTAGTAACTGCCTTGTTCGCCTCAACTCCAAGTTCTACAAGATTTTTACAAACAATGCATCTCTCCTTCGTTTTTAACTGGCCAGATGTTTTTGTGATTAATTTATAGGGCATTCATTCAGGTATCCAAACTTTTTAAGAGAATAACAAAAATTCAGTAATAGACTGGTTTGTGTGAAAACTATGTGAAGAGTTTTGTTGGAAAATATATTTTCTTTCCTTTAGTAGCACCGAATGTGGCGTGAATAGGCTTTTACGTTTAAGTTTATGTTGCACTTTTAAGATAATCAGAACAGTGGATGCCAATACTGAGGTTCAGAGTCTAAAATAGTTCATGTGCACCAGTTCAGTCGTATGCTAAAAACGGTATGCTAACATTTCCATTAAGTTATGAAAACATTTTTTTTTAAACATTTTTTTCATGTTCTATAAATATAATAATATAAACATACAGTGCATCCGGAAAGTATTCACAGCTCTTCACTTTTTCCACATTTTGGTATGGTACAGCCTCATTCCAAAACTGATTAAATGTATTTTTTTCCTCAGACTTCTACAAACAATACCCCATAATGACAACGTGAAAGAAGTTTGTTTGAAATCTTTGCAAATTTATTAAAAATAAAAACCGAAAAAATCACATGTACATAAGTATTCACAGCCATTGCTCAATACTTTTGTTGAAGCACCTTTGGCACCAATTACAGCCTCAAGTCTTTTTGAGTATGATGCTTGAGTATGATGCTGAAAAAGCTGAATTTTCATTACTCCAGTCTTCAGTGTCACATGTTCAATTATAATATGCTGATTTTGTACCCAAAAAAAAAACAAAAAAACATTTATAAATAAAATATAGAACTGCATAGAAAGCATAATACATTTTTTGATAAATAGAAAGTACAAAAAGAACACTATTTATTTGAAATATACGTCTTTTTTTAATTAAAAAATTCTTTACTGTCACTGTCAATTTAATGTCTGAAAAAAAAAAAGCATTAATATTTTCAAAAAATAAAAATAAAATCGAACTGACCTGAAACTCTTGAATTTCTGAATGTCCCTCTTCTCCCGCATGCATTTTATAGCCTTTCCATCCCTCTCTATGTACATCAAATTCACTCACATATCCAATTTAGTTTGTAATTTAGAGAACTAGGGCTGAAAGGAGAGGTGCTAAAAGGCTCAGGCAGATATTGCCACTTGACCTACAATCCACAAGCTTGATTGATCATCTATAGTAGCTCAGTTAGCATGATTACTAACACAGAACTGCTGGATCTCATGCGTTGTTATTGGTAGTTTAATGCATGGTGGGTGTTGTGAAAAATGTGCGGGAGGTATATGTGTGGCACATGATAAACATTTATCATGTGACGTGCTTTGTCACATCAGTAGTGAACTGATTCTCAGCTCTTGTCATATTCTGAGTTGTACTGAAGAGGGGTAGATGTGCATGTTGTGTTTAGTGAGTTTTCGTACGTTGTGTCTTTCTAAGAACCTGGTGCCTTTTCCAGTAACTTTTGTAAGATTTTAAATGTTTTGTTAGACAATGTGATGAATAGCTTTGTGCCTACTCAAGGTAAATTTTAATATGTTAATATAATATCTACAAGAACATATAATTATGAGAAATCAGGGTTGATTCTAACAGGATTGACATTATAAGCCCAAGTTGAAAATACAAGGTGTTTCGTAAAGAATTTAAAACTGATATTTTTGCAGATTTCTACTTTTGAATGACCAAATTTTACTGTACAATGTCATGGTAGCAATTTTGGCGTATTTAGCTTGTCCAATTATATAAAACCCAACAAAATAAAATATGGAGTGAAAATATGTACAGTAAGTGTCATAATTACTTTAAAAGGGACAATATGATTGTAACAGGATAGTCTTATTAGTACATTGTCAACTAAAATCTTAAAATATATATAGATAAAATGCTAGTTTACTATTTTTATTATAATTATTATTATATTAATTGTAGATTATTATTAATTATTATTTGCATAGTTGATGATATAGCAAAGAGAAGTTGGCAAACCAAATATTTAAGAAAAAAGTGTTTCAAAAATATCTGTATTAACACTATACTATGGTTACAATTTTTGTAAGGGTACACGCATAGGTGTTTGTTGTCTTCTCTCTGTGTTATGTATTTGTGTTTATATATATATATGTACGTACAGAATGAGATTCTCTTGTTTGATCTAGCAGAGACTGTGTGTATGTGTAAATGGGTCAGAGGGTGTGTTGGCTGCAGTAAGGAGGAGAGCTATAGTCCTGTTTGCCTACTGCAGCCATTTTCTCTCTACTTACTCCATTCTGAGTCTTCATCATGTGCACAATAAACGTTTGAAGTAGGCTGAGCAATTGTCCTGTTTAACAAATGTATGTGTATATTCATGACTCAAATTTTAATAAGATGGAAAAACAAATACATCATAAGCAAGGCTGAAGGAGAAAAGGGAAGCAAGAAAGAGAAATTGTGGCTGGTGGAATGAATTGCAGTGTGATCTTGGGTTTGTCTTTCCATGCTTCCTAGGGTTTAGCGAAGAGAAAGAGAGAGGAGAAAGAGAAGAAAAAGGGAAAGATGCAACTGGGGAAGCAGTAGGTTGGAAACAAGCAGTGGCGTGTGTGTGTGTAAGAGAGAGAAATTGAGAGAGAGGAGAAGCAGAGCAAGCCAATGAGAGCAGTCTATGCAGGAGCTGCTGCAGTAACCTGTTTTTCACTACTGCAGATGATCAATCATCTAGCAAAACCTTGAGACACAATAACTTTCTCTTTCCTCACACACTCACATGCTGATATTCTCTCTCTGCTCACAGCTGTTCTCTCTTTGCTGTGGCAGGTAAATGGCGGATGTGTCTTTCAGTTGAGGAGCACTTTGAAGATGAAATGATATGTCCCCTCTCAACACCTCAGCTCTGGTCCTTTGATATAACACACATTAATAGCCCTTTCTCTTTTTCCCTTTTTCTTTTTCTCTTTATTTTCTGATAGAAATATACTGACCCGAACAACACACCTAAATCTGATGTAAAACAGCCACAACATGAAGCAGAGAGTGCACAAAAACACCATTTATGCACGCACAGTGGTCACAGTTAAATGATTGAAACAGCAAAATCATTGCAATAAGACCTTCCTGTACACCAAAGTATTAGCTGTTCCAAGAATATGAATCATTTTCTTATGAAATATTTGTTAGACCTGATTGGGGTTGCGTCCAAAAGTAATGTGAAATGAATTCTAATTCTAAAACAAAATTACTCTCAAATTAAATCTCAAATTTAGATGTTACATATGCTTTGTTTTAAAGTCCCCCTGTAGTTAATAATTTTATCCCTTAAAACTCATCTTTGATAAACAAAACAACATATTTAAAGGGGTGGTATAATGCCACTTTTACAAGATGTAAAATAAGTCTCTGATGTCCCCAGAGTGTGTATGTGAAGTTTTGGCTCAAAATACCCCACAGATCATTTTTATAGCACGTTAAAATTGTCACTTTTTGAGGGTGAGCAAAAACGCACCGTTTGTGTGTGTCCCTTTAAATGCAAATGACCTGCTGCTCTCAAGAAGAGGGCGGAGTTTCAAGAGCTCCTGTTAGCAGCGCCGATTACCTCATAGAGACAGAGCGCATTCAGGCCACGCCCACACCGGGGAGAAAACAAAACAACTGTCTCCATTGACTTTGTTTTGCGTGAGGCTGCCTCCTTGTCATTTCTGACTTATAACAAAAAATAGAACAATGCCTTAAAGCTGTTGTGTGACAAGGTGTACAGCAAACAAGCTAAAAAACCCAGAACTAAGTTTTTATAAGCTACCGAACCGTAAAAGCCAGCCTTTAAGGAGACAAAAGTGGATACAGGCAATAAGACGTGAAGCATCAGCAGGAAGAAAGGGGAAATTTTGGGATCCTGACACTCAGTATGCCTCAGTAAGCCTACGTGTGCAGTAAACATTTAGTCACTGTTAAGTCAAAAATCCAAATGTCAGTTTTATATATTATATTTCCTGTCGCTGATTACGTTACCCTCCAGTGGGCGTAGTTCTCATAGTAATATGACATGTCACGCTCTGTCTCAATCGCCTGTATCCACTTTTTAGTCCTTAAACGCTTGTTTTTTGGGTCGACAGCTTATAAAAACTTCTTGGTTTTTGGTTCTGTTTTTTTTTTTAGCTTGTTTCTGTACACCTTGTCACATAGCATCTTTTAGACATTGTTCTGTTTTTTGTTATAAGCCAGAAATGACAAGGAGGCAGCCTCACGCAATACACCCGGTGGGTGTGGTTTTCAGATTATGACGCGTGTTGCTCTGTCTCTATGCAGACTCACTTAAAATGTTAGAAACTGTTCAGCCTTTTATGTTCAAACTAGGGATGGGCGATACCGCTTATTTTGTTTTCCATACGATACCGATACTTTCAAGGCCAATATCGCTGATAGCGATACCGATACGAGACCTCTAATCTGAAGTTATTAAATTATTAATAATTTAAGTCCTTAAATTATTGAATTACTATGAGTAAAATGGGTAATGATACCCACTTAACATTATATTTGAAAGGTATTTTAACATTCAATACGCCTTAATTGCAATTTATTAGATTATATTTTTGTTTACACATGGTTAAAATGTTTAATTGTAGTGGTAACCATGGAAATCTATAAATACTGTAGGCCTAGCTGAACTATGGTCACTGTGGTAATGGTTCATTTACATAAGGGACTCCCAGTGACAGGCTGTTGCACCCATAAAATGCAAACTTTGTATTCTGACAGTGTAGTTACAGAACAGCACATCAATACGAACTTTTAACGTTCAATTTAAATAAATGTAATTGCGAAAAGTATAGGCTACTATTTCATTTTGTTTGTTGTGAAATAACTCAAACACAGCCTATTTTGTTGTTCTGTTTTAGGTTAAGCATTGTTCTGGGCTGCATTTCCCAAAAGCATCAATGGTTTTTTATGATACTAAATGCATGCAGTCCTGTTTGAATGTAGTGAACGCTCTCTGTGATTGATTGGTTCTGACTTACAGCCTTTGCGTGTGTTCAGATGAGCAGGAAAATAGTTCTACTACACAATTATTCGCTAACACAGGTTATTTGTCCAATTCAATGCATATTGTATGCATTAAATTTATTGTTAATTAAACAAAATCACTGGTAAAAAAAAAAAAAAAAAACACACCTTAGTATCGATATTTTTATTTGAGTATCGATACTTTCGATAGAGACTCAAGAAGAAGTGACAATGTGTAGAACGCAACAGGACGTTTCTGAATGGTTAGTTGATGAATTTATGTAGCTGATGTGGAGTTAACTATCTTAAAGTCAGTGATTAACATATTCTGTCACGATAATCTATAAATCGCTCATGTGGGAACTGTTGTAAGATCCTACAGAGCCAGAGAATATATGCTGCATGAAGATAGAACAGGTATAGTTTAGTTTAATTAGGGTTATAATTTGTCATTTTGTCATCTTGCTTTTATGACATGCTATTGCATTTGTGTTACGTACTGTATTGCAATAACATTTTGTTGCGTGTTCCCGGGGGCAGGGTTTATGTAAATTTTAGGGTTAGTGATGTCACCAACCCTGGAAGAATTCTTTAAAAGACAATATCTCCCTTTGCATTGAACTTTGAGTGTCCTAAATTTGCAGATGTTGTTTATGCTCAGCAACATCACACACTAACTAAAGTTAGAAAAAGTGAAATCGCAATGAACCACCACTTTAAATGTTTTTTTCCTGGTGAAAATAATTTCTTCATGCCTTAAAATAGCTTGAACTTAACTCTACACCCTTGCTTTATTTACGCGGATCAATGAATATGCAAATTAACTCCGTCTCCACTCACTCACACCAGCTCAGAGATCCACTCAGTCAACTTTACTGTAGTAAACACTGAACGATGGCAAGTGGAATTACTGATTTAATTCAGCCATATATGTTTGAACCAGAAACTGATTCAGAAGAAGAAGGAGAGTGAATTATACAGGGTCGTCTACAAAGTCGATGTATCAGAATGGTAATGCGTTTTATCATGTATTGCTCTCTATGTCGGACACATAGCGGTAATTGATATCATTAGCCTTTTGCTTGACTAAGTTATCAAACAGCTAATAATGTGTGTGCTAATCAGTGTTGTGCAAGTTACTTCCAAACTGTAATACATTATAGATTACTTGTTACTGCTATTTAAAAGTAATTATTTACCTTACAATATTACTGTCTCAGATTTGTAATGCGTTACATTACTCCTGTATTAATTTTGAGTTACTTTCACCAAAATAACTACGGAAGTGTAACTTGACATCCCATGTCATCCAAGATGTCCATGTCCTTATAGTGGACTTCAATTGGCCCCAAACGGTTGAAGGTCAAAATTACAGTTTCAGTGCAGCTTCAGGGGGCTTTATCTAGCAAAACAATAGGTCGTATTCTTCAAAAAGCTTATGCTGAATGTCCTACACCTTCCCTATTCAACTTACGGAATGAACGCGGCGCCAGTTCTGTTTTTTCCGTAAGTTGAATAGGAAGGTGTAGGACATTCAGCGTAAGCTTTTTGAAGAATACGGAATCGCGTTCTGGTGGAAGCACTTGTGATGCGATCATTTGTGTCTAAAAGCATATACATTTTCATTTTTTTAAAGAAAATGACCGATCGTTTCGCTAGATAAGACCCTTATTCCTCATCTGATATCGTTTAAAGCCCTTTGAAGCTGCACTGAAACTGTAATTTTGACCTTCAACCATTTGGGACCAATTGAAGTCCACTATAAGGATAATAATCCTGGAATGTTTTCATCAAATTTTTAATTAATTAATTAATTTATTTTCGACTGAAGAAAGAAGGAAATAGACATCTTGGATGACAAATTATTAAATTATCAGGACATTTTTATTAGAAAGGGCACTAATCCTTTAATGTCTCGTGGTCTTGCTGTTTTTTTGTTTTTTTTTGAACAATTACATTTTGGGCTAAAAGTGTGTTGTAACACAAGCGTTACTGAACATGTACCGAGTAAAATATTACTGAAAATTGATTAGTAATTGACGTGAATGGTTTCAACATGTTTGTGATGTAGAGAACAAGGGCGATTTCAGACCACGTTTTTGAGGCTGTCTTTGGTTCACTGCAGATTTAAGGAGAAAAAAATCCAAATACTGATGAATTTGCACATGGTTTGTCTTAAAGCATATTAAAAACACAACATAGACATATAAACTACATCAAAACTTGATTTTCACTACAGGGGGTCTTTAATCTTTAAT
Organism: Hypophthalmichthys molitrix; assembly: GCA_037950675.1. Lineage (NCBI taxonomy): Eukaryota > Metazoa > Chordata > Actinopteri > Cypriniformes > Xenocyprididae > Hypophthalmichthys > Hypophthalmichthys molitrix. The sequence goes on along the minus strand of CM075494.1, from coordinate 27,884,499 downwards.
CAAAACAAATTATGCTATTTATTAAATAATTTATCACATAAGTATATTAATTATAGGCCTCCAGTTAGGGCCATTGATTGTACTTGTATTACCCAGGGAATTTATTAGTGTTAAGTTCACGCTACTTAGTCAACTGTGTAAGTTGCTTTGGATAAAAGCGTCTGTTAAATGCATAGTGTAAATGTAAATGTGTGTGTGTGTGTTTGTCTTACTTTGTGTGGACCTTGTGTTTATGCACATTGAAATAAGAACACCGAAATGATCCTTTAGGGCTGGAGATTCGAAGATACGAGAATCATTTGTGAATCAATTGAGTAAATCTGTTTTTGTTTATAAATGTATGTGTGGGTTCCTTTATGGTCATACAAAATCCTGTAGAATGTTTTAGTTAATATTTCACAGTGACTAAACATGATTGCTTTCTCACATATGTATGTAGAGATTGTATGTTATGGTTATTTAAGATTGCAGAGTATGTAGATGCTATATGTTTTTAGATCCATCAAACCCCTCCTTTTGCCTTGTTAGCGCAGTGATGCTAAGATTCTATCAATGAGAAATGGCTCTTGTTCCCATGGAAACAGTTATGAATGAGAAGGGCCCAGTAACCGTAGAAACTGTCTGAATGAGGAATTGCCCGTTGCTATGGGGATATGGTGTATTGTGAGGAAGTCTGTGCGGTGAGAGTTGTCATCCTCATTTGCTCTCTAAACAAACAAACAAAACAATGTGAATGTGTTTTTGACTTCACTGCTGCTACAGTATTCATACAGTGTTGGTAATTAAACTGTAGTGTTTTGACTAGTAGCAGCATTGACTATTTACATCCATTGCTACAAAAAACACTGCCACTTTCCCATTCTTTTTCTCTCATGCCTAGCTGTACACACATTCTCCCACACTCACAGTGTGTGTCTGGGATTATGGTGAGATGGATTGGCAGATGCCTCCCGATGGGGTGCCCCATGTCAGTGCAGTGTAAACACCTGTGAGTCCTCCTCTGTATCTCATAAGCCCAATCTGTCAGATTCTTTGGGGGCTCCGCTGGAGCCCTCACACCCACGATTCACCTTCCTAAACCTCCCAAGCTAAAAAAGCAAGGTGTCTCTCTCAGCACACAAGTTTGGTGGAAGAAACACTTTATACTTAAATTACCTGGGGGCCTTGAGCTAGGTGGTGTTCTCCATTGAGGGCCAGTTGAACAGTGGCAACAGATTTTTGTTTTTTGCTACAGATTTTTGTTTTGTTTTGTTTGCAGGTAGGCCACGGCACCAACATGTTCACCGTGTTGCTACAGATTTTTGTTTTGTTTTGTTTCGTTCTGTTTTGTTTTGTTTGCAGGTAGGCCACGGCACCAACATGTTCACTGTGTTGCTACATATTTTTGTTTTGTTTTTTGTTTTGTTTTGTTTCGTTCTGTTTTGTTTTGTTTGCAGGTAGGCCACGGCACCAACATGTTCACTGTGTTGCTACAGATTTTTGTTTTGTTTTTTGTTTTGTTTCATTCTGTTTTGTTTTGTTTGCAGGTAGGCAATGGCACCAACATGTTCACTGTGTGCTGCTACAGATTTTTGTTTTGTTTTTGTTTTGTTTGCAGGTGGGCCACGGCACCAACACGTTCACTGTGTGCTGCTACAGATTTTTGTTTTGTTTTGTTTTGTTTTGTTTTGTTTTGTTTTGTTTTGTTTTGCTTTGCTTTGCTTTGTTTTGTTTTGTTTCGTTCTGTTTTGTTTTGTTTGTAGGTAGGCCACGGCACCAACATGTGCACTGTGTGTTGCTACAGATTTTTGGTTTTGTTTTGTTTTGTTTGCAGGTAGGCCACGGCACCAACATGTTCACTGTGTGTTGCTACAGATTTTTGGTTTTGTTTTGTTTTGTTTTGTTTGCAGGTAGGCCATGGCACCAACATGTTCATTGTGTGTTGCTACAGATTTTTGTTTAGTTTTGTTTGGTTTACAGGTAGGCCATGGCACCAACATGTTTAAATAACAAGACAAATAATCTGTGTTTTATGAGTGGTTTTGTTTCTGTTTTTTAGGGTCATTTAAAGTGTTCACTCAAGCATTAGGTCATTTTATTTATGCATGTATGTTTAATGTGTATACATGATGTTAAAGTGTATGAGCTGTGAGTTAGGATTTGCCCACATTGTGTGGACCAAATGTCCCTTGATAGTAAAACTTGAAGTTAGCTGTCAACAGTATCCATAAGGAATATGACTTAATAAACATTTTCTTAATGATAATGTGAGTGTTTCCATAAGGGTTCGGCTCAGGGTTACGAATCAAAAATATCATCAGCTCATTATAAAACAGTAGAAGTCAATGAAAAGTCCACCCTCATAGAGAAATAAGTGCGTTAGTGTGTTAGAGAATGGGAGAGAAAGTGTTGTATAATAAGTCAGGTACAGCTGACAGTGGTGGCTCGCAGACTGCAGCTCTATAAATAGACGAGGAAAGATGGGAATAAATCAGCCAGTCAGCATCTTCCTCTCACTCTCATCCAGCTCCTCCCCTCTCTCTGTTCCCTCTTCCTCTTCCAGCCCCCTTTGGCTCTCTTTCTTTGCCTCCTCCCCTTTTGCATTCTCGCTCTCTCTCTCTCTCTTCCCCTTTTTTTCACATTTGGCTTTCTGTCCATCCTAAGTAATTTACATCAATATTAACTGAATAACCAGTCTTCTTTCAACCTCCCTGATTGCTGCCTCTCTGCATCAATGTCCTTTGCTTTTAGTTTGTTCTACTGAAGACAAAGATGATGGCAGCAGCTTTCTTTAACAGTTGACTCTCATATCAAAGCAGTTTTAGACAGGTTAAAATATCTCAATGGGCATTTTCCTATATGTCATGCACAATGAAGCAGTTTTAGGTAGTCAGCTGTCTTCAAAAACAGGCTTCACATGGTGTTTATACAGATATTTTGTTGCTACATCTGTGCGTTTGAATGTTGATTAAAATTCCTGTGTCATGTTTCACTATCTGTGCTGTATTGATTCAGTTGGATTCACGTCTTTGTTCTTCTCTGCATGTTATCACTAAAGAGAATCAGTTTCCAGTGACTTTCCTGCACAAATAAAGGTCATATGAATACAAAGCAGCGGTACCCACATTTATCTCTATTCTCTGCGCATGGACCTCTGACATTCACTCTGCGGGGGGACGGGCTGTGTGTGCCATCCTCTCTCAAACCATTAATGCCCACTGCTTATCGTATTTGTGTCCATGATTCACACACTGTAGCACAGATGTCGGACCAGGTGAAGCTTTAATACTGTCATTTATGATTTTCACTTTGTCATTGTTTAGAATGGGCATTAGCTTCGTCTTGATGTAAATAGATTTACATGCTCTGGTTATAAACCTTTGTCTCCCTTTATACACGTTTTTCTCAATAAAAAAAAAATCAAAACTCTCACTAAAATCAAATCCTCTATTAGTACAAGGGCCGCTGTTTACCACAAGATCCCAGGTTAAACCTCGACTTACTTTGTCTTGGTCCTTTATTGGTTCTTTCTGTATTTCTCTCCAGAATTCTGTCAACAGTGGGTTCTGACTTTGACCTGAGAACGCTGCGTGCTGTTCGAGTGTTAAGACCTCTCAAACTTGTGTCTGGGATTCCAAGTAAGTAACATATTTGTTGCAATTCATTCTATATATATGCTTTCCATACAATGAAAGTGAATGTGATTTGTACTGCTAAGCTCCAAAAAGAAAAAGAAAAAGCCTTCATTGGATGCATCGCACTTGGTTTGAAGTCACTGAAGCAGGGTTTTAAAAAAGTCTTAATTCGCCCTTACACAAATTATAGTCTTAAAAAGGTCTTAAAGAGGAGAAATTAGTCATGTCATTAAATGTTGCATGCAATGCCATGCAATGCAAAAAAAAAAAAAAAAAAGTATTTTTGTCTTTGTTTTCCAATTGAAATATTTTTAAAAAATCTTTAAATCAAGATACAGTACATTTAGTTGAAATGCAAATGTAAAATGAAGTCTTGAAAAATTATACAAAATTAAGTGAGCTTTATGCTTAGGACAAGAACATATATCAATGAGTTATCAAAACTTCCATTTGAATTAATTGGATTTTTTTCTGAGCCCATTGGCAGATATTTGTTCTTGTTTTAATCATAAACATCATTTTGATCAGTTTTACAGAAAACAAGACTTCACATTGTCATTTTGTATCTCCAGTAAATGCATCTTGAATCTTTAGACATTTGGACTGGAAAACAAGACAAAAACACTTTCGTGCAGTGTGATCAGAAGGTACAGTAAGATATTTACATATTTTAGTGGTTGGAAGCAGAACAAGTCATAACAAGCTTTTTTGTAAAATGAATTAAAAAGTAATCAATATCTGTTGGAAGTTGTATTTTTAAACTGTGCAGTGTTGTTAATCCAACTAATTGTGTTTCTCCCTAGACATTTACATTTAGAGCAAGGATGTCCAAACTCGGTCCTGGAGGGCCATTGTCCTGCAGAGTTTAGCTCCAACCCCAATTAAACACACCTGAACCAGATAATCAAGGTCTAATTAGGCATACTAGAAACTTTCAGACAGGTGTGTTGAAGCAAGTTGGAGCTAAACTCCGCAGGACGGTGGCCCTCCAGGGCAGAGTTTGGACACCCCTGATTTAGAGAACATATTGACATGTTGTGTTCCCTTCGATTCATTCCTTAATTATTTTTTTTTTACTTGGTCTTCAAAGGTCTTTAAAAAGTCTTAAAATTACCTTCATAAAATCTGCAGAAACCCTGCTGAAGACAAATGCCACTGAGTCTTGCATGTCACATGATCAATTGTGTTTAAGAATGCAACCGCAAATGTGATTTGAGGGCTTGGTGTAGGGGAAGTTAAATTCTGTCATATTCCTCAGACAAAACTTTTGCATGATCTGAGAAGAATTGAATATACAGTTCATAAGAATTGCTTTTATATGCTGATTCAGTATATTTGAAGTATGATGATGCACAGCTTACATTATACACTTTGTGCCATATTACAAGCTGTGAAGTTTTGTAATCCAATTTTATGCTGCAAAAAACAAACACTAAAACCTCTGACAATGTCAATATGCTTGTTCTCTTTCCTCCAGGCTTGCAGGTTGTTCTCAAGTCCATTATGAAAGCCATGATCCCTCTGCTGCAGATCGGTCTGCTGCTATTCTTTGCCATCCTCATGTTCGCCATCATTGGTTTAGAGTTCTACATGGGCAAATTTCACACCACTTGCTTTGATGAAATCACTGGTAGGTCACTTTGTGACATTCCATGATCTCCAAAACTGTCACCATCACAGGAGGAACAATTTAATTAATTATGAAAAAATCACGTTTCTCTTTTTTTACACCCTTTTCTTTCTGTTAGATGAAATCCGAGAGGAGTTTCCATGCGGGCCTGTGTTTCCCGCTCGGGTCTGTCCTAATGGAACAGTATGTAAAAAGTACTGGCTTGGACCTAACTACGGTATTACCCAGTTTGACAACATCCTGTTTGCCGTGCTCACGGTCTTCCAGTGCATCACCATGGAGGGCTGGACTGACCTGCTATACTATGTAAGTCGCAATGCAGCACCACAGAGGTTCCTCATTTCATTTTTGGATTTTTGACCTATGCTTAAAAATACCTTTAAAAGAAAAGAGTAGAAAGAAGCAATTATTTAGTTTTATTTGCAATGTTAATATCTGTGTTCATATTGAATGTGTATTTTAGGAATAAGTCATTTTTAATGAGGATAAAGGTAGGTTTTTGTTTCTGTGATCATCATTACTCCAGTCATCAATGTCACATGATCCTTCAGAAATCACTCTAATATGATGAATGCTGATCAAGAAACATTTCTTATTATCAATCTTGAAAACAGTTGTGTTGCTCAGTATTTTTGTTTAAACTGTGATATATTTTTTTCAGGATTATTTGATGAACATTTTTTTTGTTGTTGTAACAACGTAAAAGTCTTTACTGTCACTTTTGAACAATTTAATGGATCCTTGGTGTGTGTGTGTGTGTATATATATATATAATATATATATCAGAGGTTGCGTTAACCGAGAATTATCCAAAATCTGAAGGCCGTCCGTCTCGTTGACAGATTACACTGAGGGTGATCCATTGTAAATTGTAACTGTAATCCCCCCCGTCCAGTTGGTGGCGAGTGCGCTCCAATGTAGCAGCAGAACACTGGATCCAGAACAAAAATTAAACTGGCACGAATCTTTTGCTCTGCGTTTCATAACGCACAGGCGAGTGCCACATTAAAGAGCGCCAAAACTGTATTTATTGCTTGAATTTCTTAATGAAATGGACAGAATTTGAAATCTGAGACTTTGTTCCATATCAAAAGCAACACAAAGCTTTAAGCCTATTGCGATGTATTGGATGGGAGGCGCACTATGTACTGTGATTCATCAACTGAAAACAGCATATAGCCTACCAAAAGATCGACTGGGATTTACGAATGGCTTGAGCCCCTGCCCCTTTGATCGCGAAAGTGCCCTTTGCGGCCGGTCGCATCGCGGTGGTCAGGAGAACAATCGACCCCCCACGTCCCCAACGTTTTAAAACCATGTTTTACTATCTTTATACATGTGAAGACAAGCGGGGAAGTATACAATACTACATTAAAAAAATGATCTAGCGAGCAAACACATGCATATTAAAATCGTAAACATTAACCATGCTGTGAGACCATAATATGATTAAATGTTAATAAATTAAGTGTGTCAGCAGATAGCCATCATAAATCAAACAAGAAATTTCTTAAAAATATATTTTACCTAGCTGACGACGAGGATCACTCAGTCGTTTTGTGTCAAAGTCAAATGCAGTTACGCCGGGTTTTTGACCAGCGAATGTGTTCAAATATGCAATTTGTCCGTCATTAAAACGACGGCATCACATTACGTCATCATCAATAGGTTATGAGCGCTCCGTTTTTCCTGTTGTAAAATACGTTTGGCCAAAATCTCAATTTATAAAAGATGTACTAATACTGTATGCACAGGCTATTTGTAGGGTATTGGCTATGACTAACTTAGCTGGCAAATGCTAGCCCCCTCCCTCTCTCTCCGCCGCCGGTCCGGTCTCAGGCCTCAAATGCATAAAATATGTGCCTTTATAGACATACTAGTGTTTCTTTCGTAAAGACAACGTTGCACTTATTCAAACAGCAAGATATTTATTTACCGTTGCAAGACGTTCATCTGCTCTGCTGTGTAACTTAAGTTCGCTGCATTCAGGGGGCGGAGTTAAGAGGTTTGACTGACAGTTTGAGCGGATCCAAAAAGATTTTGTTACAAGCTCTTTTTTAATACCTCTAACTGGCTAAATATATTTGTAGAACAGACAGACAGACGTAAAGGGTGACCAATAGCATTGATTTATTGAAGAAAATAAATAAATGAAATAAAACACCTCCAAAAAAAAAAAAGGGCACTTCGGAGTGTAAGGACAAAAAGGGCATATGCTCTGCACAGGTTGAGCCCTACCTGGGCACGTGCCTGTGTCTGACACACTCCATGTCTCCCGATATATTGATCATCTTATGATGCATCTTACTCATGCTGTTTACTTTTCACAACCAAATAGATGAATTTAAAACGTAACATAGGACTATTTAAACATAAATATGAAACTACGTTTTCTTTAATGGCTACCAACACGTAGTCTATAGTACAGGACAGAGAAATTTCACGTGTGAATTACCCGTCATTTTAATTTTTCTATTTTAATTATAATAACACATTTAATTGCTTTTATTTTTGTTCAAATGTGGAAAAAAAAATAAAAGCAGTTAAATGTGTTATTATAATTAAAATAGGAAATTTAAAATGACGGGTAATAATAGATTATGATGGATTTATGACGGCATATTAGAGTGATTTCTGAAGGATCATGTGACACTGACTGGAGTAATGATGCTGAAAAAAAAAAAAAAAATATATATATATATATATATATATATATATATATATATATATATATATATATATATATATATATAGCAGCACAGCATTCTTAGTGCATGAAGGGCAGAAAACACTGTACTTTTGTCTCTGATGGGGTTGAAATTGGAGGGCCTCACCTTTTCACCTGGACATCCTGTATCATTTTGGTTTTGATTAATCCTTAGTGTAGAGGATTACTGATTTATTCTACTTCAGGATTATCAAAAAGTAACCAATCTTAGGGACTGAATAGCCCCACCTAATCCACATTCCCTGTACCTTTCACTCGCAGACATACAGTAAGCAAAATCTTGCCTATAGAGTCAGAGGCGGTGCAGTGCATTTATAGTCTTATCGCTTGTGGCCAGCCTGTCCACTCTGAACAGACAGAGCTGTTTCTGGTGAGGTGAGCTCAGCCGCCCTCTGCGACAGAAAATATGGCAGTGATGTTCAAGATTTCCACATACTAATGTTTACTTCAGGGACCAGTTTAATCTCAATGCCACACCAATACTTCCCACGAATCAACAGCAGATTTACCTGAAGAACTAAAGGTTTATTTTAAAAATGATCTTGGCAATGAGAAATAAGTCTGAAGGTGGTGACTAAGGCTTGCAGTTCTGCACAGCCCAATCAGATGTCATCATCTCTTATTTGGTCTTACTGTATTTTTATCCTTGTTTCCTTCTTTCATTACTCTGCGTCTCGCCATCTCTATACCCCGATTTCTACTTGCCCCAGCTTTTTCCTTCCTCCTGTTTTTCTCCTCTCTCCGGTGAACAGGGCTCTATATATAACACACCCTGCTCAACTGAAGTTATTCTTACAGCTGCTGAGAAAGAAACCTATGAAAATTTAATTGCAAAAAAGCTGCAGTACATACTGGGGCTTTCAGAGCTCTCAGACATGAAGGAGCGGACGAAAAAGAAGTGGGGCAGATTAAGGGAGACAGAAAAAGGGACAGGGAGGAAGACTATGTTTCATAACTATGTCAAATGGCATTGTATATTACAAATATTATTGACTCTTTAAGTAATTGCTTTTGTTCCTCTTTTGTAAGTCGCTTTGGATAAAAGTGTCTGCTAAATGCAAAAATTTAATGTATGTAAATGAAAATAAAATCCGAAGATCTCAGCAGCTTTAGCTGGTTAATAATTGAGCTATTTTAAAATATCTTTGAAGGAATAGCTACTGTAGTTTACTTCATTTACATTCCAAACCCATATGACTTCTTTTTTAGAACGCAAAAGGAGATATTTAGCAGAATGTCCAAGTTGCTTTTTTTTCCATTTATTGAAAGCAAATTAACTGTCAAGTAATATTTTCAGTGGATAATGTTTTAAATTTTAGTCTTTCTCTCATACGCAGCTATTGTAGGATTTAGAAGACTTGAAATATAATGTGCAAGTCATATGGCCTACTTCTGTGATGCTTTGATGGCGCTTTGCTCCCCATCCATTTTCATTATATGGAAGAGAGCAGATCGGACATTCTGCTAAACATCTCCTTTTGTGTTCCAAGGAAGAAAGAAAGACTTGTGAATGATAGTCTCAGCCTCAGACATCACATCCACAGGCTGTTGGCTGAAAGTCTGATACATAAGGCACACAAAATGGGAAACATTTCGGGAGTTTCAAAGTTGTTATCTGATTGGTTCAGTTCTACAGGATTTCTGGGAGCCGTGTGTGTGGCATTCTTTAACAGTCCGCCTGGAAAAAAAGCAGTTGTGACAACCAAAAACCCTCATGCAAGAAGAAAGCCGTTGTGTTTACAAATGTGACAATCAACACTTATATCAAGATCAACGAAATGCCGGATTTTCAAAAATATGTGAAGTTTGCTGTGCCATTTTTGCAGTAAACTTGCACAATGTTCTTGAATTAATAATTTATTAGATGCACACCGGTTTGTTACCATAGTTAGGAACATCATAGGACTTTACATTTTTTGCACCCCTAAACAGGATGTGGAACAAAATAAACCCTGATTGGTTATTTTATGTCGGTAAGATGTTCTCTTGGGCCATCCTTGGCCAATGAAAGCTCCCAGACCTTCTGTCCTATGTGAGACTAGGTGAATGATGACACAATTTTAATTTTTGGGTGAACTATCCCTTTAAAACTAAAAGTGTGCTCTTGAAAACCAAATTGTGCAGATATTGTAACATCATCTGCGTTTTTCCTAAAGCAGCACTTGTGGGCTGTTTCAATCTGGGCTTTTGTAGCCTGGGCTCCTTCCCTAGAGGCAGCCAGTGGAGCAATGCCATACAAGATGGCTGCCCATTTGTTCCTCTCTGCAGTGGCAGGGTGCAGCGGTGCCGAGCACCCAGCTGTGCGTACCACAGATGAAGCAGCCCCAGCCAGATGGTTGCCACTCTCAGGTTGCACATCGCATGGTACGTGGTGTCCTAGGATCTGCCACGGTACTGTCATAGATGTTCTCATCCTCTCTAAGCAGGGTCAGATTTTAACTTCCCCTCTCCCTATAAAAAATACTAAATAAAAAAAAGACAAACAATCTGATGCCTTCCTACTTGACACCATTGGAAGAGAGCTGTGGAGAGTCTTGGGAAGGCAAATGCAAAGAAAACCAGATGAATAAACTCTACTCTCAGCTGGAGAGAGAAAAAATGTTTGGATATGTGCCTCATTGTACTGACTGGGCTGTTTTATGCCGTTACAGAGCAATGATGCTTCAGGGAGTGCATGGAACTGGATGTACTTCATCCCCCTCATCATCATCGGCTCCTTCTTCATGCTCAATCTTGTGCTGGGTGTGCTGTCAGGGTAAGAAACATATCTAAGGAAGTGTGAAAATTAGCTGTATCATTTTTTTTCTTTCTTTTTTCAGATGCATTGTCTAATTTGCTAATGAATTTCAGTGTTTATGATATTTTTGTGGATTGTTTATGAAAATGTGCAGTGTGCGGATATTATGCATTAAATTCATTGTTCATTATTTAATAGCCTATGCAGAGGCAAATATCTAGGGTGCAGGGTGTCCCAACATCACCAAAAGTGAAAACTGATCTTTTGTACAAACGTTTACATGTCAGTGTCACAAATTTGCTTATTTTATTAGTGACCTGATTAGTGACCTAGTGCCAAATCTGAGATATTTCTTAATAAATGTTTATTTTGTTTTAAATTACATTTTGAATCCCAGAATTTATTGTTGCCTCAAGCATTGCTTAATAGTTTAATTAATCAGATGTACATAGATGAATTACAATATTTATTTTGCACATTCTTTACTAAAAGTTAACTCGAAAATATTTAAAAACATCAGAAGGACATCAGAAAGAAGCTTAAAATGATGTCTAAAAAAAGATGTTCATCACAGAGAATTCGTCCCCACAACTTATTAATTTGTACCCTCATTTTAATTTAGTTAAATTGTGGCTACAAATTAGTACAACATGGCCACATTTTAACTGAAATGAGGGAATTAATTAAGTTGTGGGAACAAGTTCTTAAAGGATTAGTTCACTTTAAAATGAAAATTAGCCCAAGCTTTACTCACCCTCAAGCCATTCTAGGTGTATATGACTTTCTTCTTCTGATGAACACAATCTGAGTTATATTAATAAATATCCTTCCTGACGCATCCAAGCTTTATAATGGCAGTGAACGGGACCAACGAGAATGAAGCTGAAGAAAGTGCATCCATCCATCATAAATGTATTCCACACGGCTCCGGGGGGTTAATAAAGGCCCTCTGAAGTAAAGTGATGCCTTTGTGTAAGAAAAATATCCATATTTAAGAAGTTATGAAGTAAAATATTTAGCTTCCGCCAGACCACCTTCCGTATTTAACTTACGTATAAAACGTGACGTCAGTTAAAATTGTCCAGTATATCTGTATTTAACTAGGTTGTATGTGCATTTTGTGTTCATCTGTTGATGAGTATTTGTTTGCATGCATGTGTATGTATGTGATACAGAGAGTTTGCCAAAGAAAGGGAGCGAGTGGAGAACAGGAGCGAGTTTCTTAAGCTGAAGCGTCAGCAGCAGATAGAGAGAGAGCTGAACGGATATCTGGAGTGGATCTGCAAAGCAGGTAAATGCCATAGAAAGAGCCATTAAATACTCCAGAGAGAAGCTAAAGCTAAGAATACAGATAGCAGCTTGTATCTTTTGATATGGACGTCTTTACACGTGTACGTCTCAGTCTTGGAACGTGCTGATAACGTACAAAATGTTTCATCAGGCATCTTTTACGCACTAGAAACTGTCCCCATTTTCATGACTTTTGCAGTGGTTTGATTTGAATCTTTTTTTTTTTTTTTTTTTTTTTTTTTTTATGAATAGAAGAGGTGATTCTAGCTGACGAGGACAATGACCCAGATGACCGGATGCCCTTTGACGGTATTTACGTGAACTCCATCCTTCCTTCCTTTTCATCCCCCTCTCCTCCTCTCTTTGCTCCCTCACTGGGACTAGGTGTTGATTTCCCATTGTAAAGGAAGAGAGATATCAATAGCATGTTGGCTTTGCTGAGGGGGTGATATTGTATACTTCATGTCCATAAGGACAGTTAATGCAGTGTACATGAGAACATTTACATGGACCGTCCATCTGTAGCTCACAGCAGAGATGTGATTTCTTAACTTCCTATTTGTCTGTGATCCATATAACACTACACTTGCTAGTTGTCTCTTCTTTTCTACTTTTTGTTAAACTATTTATATTATATCTATTCATTTTGTGTCACTTGTGAGTATTTTAGGCTGTCTGAATCTGTGTGTATGCTGTGAATGTGTTAAATTAGAAATGAGTGATTATGGTGTTATACACAGGCACAAGGAGGAGGCCCACCATTAAGAAGAGTAAAGCAGAGCTGCTGGATGCAGAGGATGGAGATGGAGATATAGGTGTGCTTGAGAGTTATACATACACTTATAAAGTTTATATAGTTTAGGCTGTAGGCTCAAAGGGTGATCAATGGGGTAATGCTATAAAAATAATACTAAAATACTAAAATAAAAAGACATGCTAGTTTTTGGTATTCTTTGAAAGACAAACCATGGTATATTAATATAAAGTGTCGAAATATATATCTCAGTACCATAGTATTACCATCTTATACAATCTTTTTTTTTCATAAAGGACCATTGTTCCCCTGAGCAACACACTTCTACATCCAAAGGGATTGTGCCTGTAATTATTAGTATACTATAATAAGTACATACTTATCTACAGTGGGGACCAAAAGGCTGATTTGCAGTTATTTTTTATTGAAATATATATAATATATATATATATATATATATATATAGTTTATGTATATGTGTGTGTTTTTTCGTTTATAATTTTCGGATTCCATATCAAACGCCTTTAGATTTTCCTTGAAATTTATCGTTTCCCTGCCGCTTGGCTTCTCTGTTTCTTTATTGTCAGGTTCTCCGTTTGCACGGGGCAGTCTGAAGAGCTCTAAGCTGGAGGGCTCTTCCTTCCATAAAAAGGAGCGTCGACTGAGATTCTTCATTAGGCACATAGTGAAGACGCAAGCATTCTACTGGATTGTGCTGTGTCTGGTGGGACTCAACACACTGTGTGTGGCTGTCGTGCACTATGACCAGCCCGACCTGCTCTCCGACTTCCTCTGTAAGTCTGTTTTCACTTGTCCATTAGCTAATCTGAAGCACAGAATCTGCAGACTTTTCTGTATGTATAGTCTGTGCAGATGTGCTTGTCAGCAGTTTCTAATCGTGAAGTTTCTTTCATTATCTGTATATAAATAGAGAGAAATGATGTTTTAGTGTTTTCCTTTTCTTTATTTTCCTTATGTTCTGTTTTCTGGAGATGTTAGTCTGCTTCTCTCCTTTTATCTGAGTTTATTCAATAGTTGTTAGAAAGTATTATGGACCCCAAATGTATTACATTTTGGACCCTTAAAAATGTCTGAATGACTATTTCATCATCATAATAATAATGGACATGTTCAACTAGTGTCCTAATCATAGTTTTGAACAGTATATCAATAATATTTTTATAATTTGAGACCAAAAACAACAACTTGCAAAACCTTTTTTGCTGAAAAAAAGAAAGTATATTTTTTTTCCCCCTATATAATGAATATACATCTATATATTTTTAAATGTGGCTGCATTTTGGGTCACTAAAAGCCTGTTATTCCAGTGGTATTCTTTCTTTTCTTTATATCTTTGTTCTTTGTCTGTTTTTGTCTTTCTCGTCAATTCAGACTTTGCTGAGTTCATCTTCCTGGGGATCTTTATGTCAGAGATGTGTATTAAGATGTATGGGCTGGGGACCAGACCTTATTTTCACTCCTCATTCAACTGTTTTGACTGCATTGTGAGTTTCTCATCTCTTGTTCTATTGTCTTCTTTTAGTAAATCAGAAAACACTCGGAGGAAACCAAAACATTATACCAGCTGTCTATTCATTCCTCTTTCAGGTCTTGATGTTGATATAGTTACTGAAATTAGTTTGTGTAGCTGAAGATTCTTTATAATTCATAATTCACTGTCATTGCACAGTAAAATACATTTCTTAATCAGTATTTCAGTGTTTTGGATTTTTGGAATAAAATATTTTAACACTATTAAAACAAGATAGAAGATTTACTTAAGTAAAACGGTGTAAAATAATAAGATATTGATTTAAGATTTATTCATTTATTTATTTAAATTTGACCATGCACAAAAAAAGTAATCTCACAAGAGAAGAGATGCTTTGCGCCAGATATAGCTACTAGCTAATTTACATCAATATGCAATTCTGTTTTTTTCAAGAGAGTATATATACTTTATATTTTATATTATTTTATCATGTTATTTCTAATAAAACTAAAAGTACTGAAAATTACTATAATTCTTTTTATTATTATTATTATTTATTTATTTTCTCGCTGTGTTAGAAGCAAATATGTTAGTGTTTGGCATTGTTCTGGGGGTTTGTTTTGTGGCTCACTGTTATTGAATGAGCTTTAAATGTGTATATTTTATATGTGTGTGTGTGTGTGTGTGTGCGCGTGTGCGGGACAGGTCATTTGTGGCAGCATTTTCGAGGTGCTCTGGGCTATGATCCAGCCAGGAACCTCATTTGGGATCAGTGTGTTACGAGCTCTCAGGTTACTGAGGATCTTCAAAGTGACCAAGTGAGTCTCTCACATCTCGAGTCCAATGTCTGTCTCTCCGTCCCACTCTTTGTCGAGTTTCCTCTGTACCCTTCAAGTTGTCTCAAGAAAGACTAAGTCTTAAAAGTCTTCCCCTTTCACTTTCTCAGATATTGGGCATCTCTGAGGAACCTGGTGGTGTCTTTGTTGAACTCCATGAAGTCCATCATCAGTTTACTCTTCCTCCTTTTCCTCTTCATTGTGGTCTTTGCTCTTCTGGGCATGCAGCTGTTTGGAGGACAGTCAGTATATCACTAAATTCACTTATTTATTAAGTATATCACTAAATTCACTTATTTATTTATTATTGTTTTTTATTTTATTTTTTTAAATTTAATTTAATTTAATTTAATTTTTTATCTTTATTTTTTGAGTCACCAGCTACACACCAGGCTCATTTGGTGCCATAAATAACAATAATATAACTACAATTTCGTCTTTTCAGGTTTAATTTTGAATCCGGCACACCACCAACAAACTTTGATACTTTTCCTGCAGCAATAATGACAGTGTTTCAGGTGAGTAAATGTGCCCATCAAACAGTGTGCAATCATTGGGTGTGCTGTCCATGGCTTTGTGATGATGGACCTTTCTTTGTATCTCAGATCCTGACGGGTGAAGACTGGAACATGGTCATGTATGATGGGATTGAATCTCAGGGTGGAGTCAGAACTGGCATGGTCTTCTCAGTCTTCTTCATTGTTCTTACACTCTTCGGCAACTGTATCCAAACACAGAACATAGCATGCTGACTTACTGTTTGCACAGTTTTCTCATACACCAGTGAAGTATTAATGTGAAGTTCCTTAACACGTCTGTGAACAGATACTTTGCTCAATGTGTTCTTGGCCATCGCTGTGGACAATCTGGCCAATGCACAAGAGCTGACCAAGGTAAAAACACACATAAATGGTAAACACTCTTGAACAAGGGTTACAAAACAAACCAAGGGTTAAAAAACAAACACAAATATAATAGTGATGGATCAGTTTCATCACAAAACTGCATTAGGTTTGCTTGAGCGTGTTTAGAAATTTGTAATCTAAAATCAGTGTAAAATCCCTAATGTATAGTTACATACAGGAAAAAGTTATGAAATGTAAATACAATATTTATTTATTTATTTATTTATTTTTAAAGAGTGATCCCTTAACTCTTATTGGGGTTCTGAGACACTGCTTACAATGTTGCCACTCTCAATGACCACATTCTCTCACTCTTGTCTTTCTCTCAGACTGTTTATCCTTCACACTCTGCATCACATTTTAACCGACATGCTTCATGTTTCCCTCTATATATAGGATGAACAGGAGGAAGAGCAGGCAGCCAATCAGAAAATGGCTCTTCAGACGGCCAAGGAAGTAGCTGAGGTCAGCCCACTGTCTGCAGCCAACCTCTCCATTGCTGCGTGAGTATCTCTCTCTCATTTCTCTCTCTCTGTCCTGCTGCCACATTTTCTCTCCCACAATCTCTTTGTCTTCCTTATATGTTGGTTTTCCTGTGTTCGGACTCTTTGTAGCTCTTATATCAGCAACATAAACATAGGGGTCAATCATAGACAAAAAAAAGAAAAAAAAACACTTCAATCTAAGAATTTTGACTTGTTTTGGTTTAAATTATTTTCATCGATGTTGTTCTAATGAAAAACTTAAACCATATAGAATGCAAACATATAGACCCTCCTGTTCAAAATTTGGGATTTTGAAGATTTTTTAAATATTTTTGAAAGTCTCTTATACTCCCCAAGTCTGCATTTATTTGATCAAAAATATAGTTAAAACTAATATTGTGCAATATCACTACAATTTTACTGTTTTCTATTCTAATATATTTTAAAACGTAATTTATTCCTGTGATGGCAAAGCTGAATTTTCAGCATCATTACTCTTCAGTCTTCAGTGTCACATGATCCTTCAGAAATCATTCTAATATGCTGATTTGATGCTCAAGAAACATTTCTGATTATTATCAATTTTGAAAACAGTAGGGTAGGGTAGGCAATTTCCGAGAGGCAATAGGGGTTATGCGCAATCCAAATTCCGTATTCTGTAAAACAGACCAGATCGCTTCCGGTTTAGGTCTTTTGTATGTGCTTCATGAAAAAATTTGCTGTTTATTCAAGATAACTTAAAAGGAGCGAGCAAAGATGAGCATAACTGATGTCCCCTGCATATGCAGATTGATATTTAAAAGCTTTTTTCATTTTTCTTCTTCACACTAATGTTTAGATATTTAATAGAATAAAACACCTATAACAATGTGAACTAGGTAGTTTCGCTGATTACCTTAAAAGTCCACAGATATGCTGTCAGTTCATACTGCTGTAAACACTTTCTCTGACAAGTGGATCTAGTTTTCCGGTTTGGTCATGTGATGTTCGACATATGCCCTATAGCAAGAATGAGATCCCACCCTCCCTTCGAAGCATCTCCAAAGCCACGCCGCCTCCAAAACACATGAATGCGCACAGCAGAGTCTGCAAAGCGTCACGAGATGAGAAACGGCGTTAAATTACTTCACGTCTCAAAGCACATAACATTACAACTATAATGAAAGTAAACAACTTTACAGAGCTCTTACTTGACCCACCTGACTGCTGCAGATTCGTTTCGCCGTTGATAGTGTTGACATAGAGATGCATAAATCCGAGTCTGAGGACGTGAACAGCTCTGGGTAGAATGTCATGGGACTGCCATCTTGTAATTACAGTTAAGAAATTGTGCGAACTAGCATAAGCTCGTTGTTTTGGTTCAGGAGGAACTGTAAAAAGTGGCTGCTGTTTGTTTGCGGTGCTCTGTGACTGTCTACAACTCTGCATAGAAACGCGCTAATGACGCATGATGTCTGTGTGAGCAGGGTGCTCGGAGATATGAGAAATACATATGTTGACAGGCAGGTAGGACATTGTATCATTGCATTTGGACCGAATGCAATGATTGGATGAACATTTTTTGTCCTGAGACTTCCACAGAAGATATATGTACATTTTTAAATATTCAGACCACTTCTGTTATTGATTGCTATCAGGATGTGAAGAGAGTTCAAACCAGTCTAACAAAAAGCATTTATAAAAAAAAAACCCTACCCTACTTTTAATATATTTTGTGGAAACCATGATAAATTTTTACAGGACTCTTGTGATAAATAGAAAGAACATTTATTTGAAATGCAAATCATTTGTAACATTTGATCAATATAACGCACCCTTGCTTAATAAAAGTATTAATTTCTTTTGCCAAAAAAACAAACAAACAAAAACTTACAGTCCCCAAACTTAAAGTCATAAAGATGAAAGTTTTTGTTGTTTTTTTTCCCTCCCACAGGCCAAACTATTTGTAGCACATCCAAAAGGAACCACAACTCTTGTATTTAATGTTCATGTTATCTGAAAATGTGACATTGTGAATCACATTCTACCCTGCTGGAAATCCAGTTTAAGTTGGTAACTGCATTTTGGAACATAGTAGCTGGATTCTAGCTGCTTATTATTAGCTGGTCGATGTTATAGCATATAGCGCTTTAAGGCAACATACATTTTTTTCTGCTATGTTTGGTGTCATACATCTATAATGCAATCCTTTCTCCTACAAGATCATTTGTGATCCTCTCACAGTTATATACACACAACTAACATGCAGAGGCACAGACCGATTGAAAATCATTCAGGTTTGTCCATGTGTGAATTTATCC
This sequence comes from Hypophthalmichthys molitrix, assembly GCA_037950675.1. Taxonomy (NCBI): domain Eukaryota; kingdom Metazoa; phylum Chordata; class Actinopteri; order Cypriniformes; family Xenocyprididae; genus Hypophthalmichthys; species Hypophthalmichthys molitrix. The sequence goes on along the minus strand of CM075494.1, from coordinate 27,865,728 downwards.
AAGTATTTGTAAGGAATATAAGAGAGAATCTGGAGAAAATAATGTGTATTAGTGAGGAAAAGTGTGTGAATGAGGGAGAAGAGCAAAGAGATGTTCTGTGTTTCACACATGCTGTTTTCCTCCTCAGCGTGACAGTAAACTCTGAGCGTCTTGATGCAACAGAACACTTTCTGGACTGGTATTTATTCATTTATACTCTTTCTGTTTTTTTTTTTTTAAACGCTTCTCTATTCGCCCCACACCTCCCACTCTTCTCCCATCAGCCTTTTCGACATGTGCATTTCCTCCTCGGTTCTTTGTGCTGCTTCCCGCTCTGTTCTCCAGACCGCTGGGTGGGATGGGACGGGTTTGTCACTCCTCGTCTCTTCTTCTCTCTTCATCCTGCTACTCATCACCTGCTGTTCTCCTCTTATCTCTTTTACTTTTTCTCTTTCACATGCTTTGCTCCAAGGGTTGGGCGCCTGTGATGTCTTCACTCCCAGAATTATTATAGTTATCATCTTTCTCTGTGTGTGTGTGGTCCTGGTGATCCCTACGTTATGGAGAACAAATGTCCCCACAAGTATACCAGTAAATTTTGACCTTGTGGGGACATTTTTTTTTTGGTCCCCATTAAGAAACAAGCTTATAAATCATACAAATGATAAAAAATAGCAGAAAGTTTCCTATGATGGGTAGGGTTAGGGTTAGGGGATAGAATATACTGTTTGTACAGTATAAAAACTATTACGCCTATGGAGAGTCCCCACAAAGACAGCAAAACCGTGTGTGTGTGTTCTGTGAGTGAGTTTGACCCAAGCGGTGCAATCATCCTCTTTAACAAATGGTAGCTGGTAGCTTGTAGGTGGCCATTTTCAGCCTGCGGTAGCTGCAGCAACTTCACTTTTCCCTCTTGATGATTACTAATCTCAGATCAACTATAAATGTCTCTCTCTGTCTCTCTCTTTTCTGCAGCAAGGAGCAACAGAAGAACCACAAAGGTTGTAAGTCAGTATGGGAGCAGCGCACTAGTGAGTTGAGACGACAGACCCTGGTGAACAGCAGAGAGGCTCTTTACAATGAGTTGGACCCTGAAGAACGCTGGAAGGTGAAAAGAAATGATGAGGAGAGCGATAGATATAAACATCAATAGATATAAATATCATTTAACGGCTGATATTAGAGATTTTTTATTTTTTATTTATCATATCGGTCGATATTGAATATTTAACTGTACTGTTCATTTCATCTCTTTTTAATTTTAGATTAGCTTTGTCATCATCTAATGCTCACTTAAAGTGGATATATGAATAACACAAATAATTTAATAATGTAATGTCAAAATAAATATCAATTTTTCATATTGTATATTATGATGTTGTGATGCCTAAGTTCACTGTTTAAAATGATTGAGTTTACTTTTTAGTGTTTTATTTTTTTTATTAGAAAAAATAGTATCAAATTCTAATATTGGCCATTTATCAGTTATTTGGCATAACATGAAAATTTTATCAAATTATCGTATTGGCAGGATTATTTATATTAGTGCTTTTTAATATAATCCCTAATCATAATATATGCAGTTTATCAGTTCACCCCCAAATTAATTTTCTTATTCAGTATTTCTGTCTTGTTTTCCAGTAAAAATATCTAAAATCCTTTAAGCAATCTATAAGGAAAATATGAAGTGACATTGATGTTTATTGTTATAATAAATATGTTAAATACAATTTAAATAAATACATAAATATTCATATTTGTTTTCAGGGGGAAATGTCTTGAATTAAGTTTATTTTTCTTATTCTGTTGGCAAATGTGGTTTTTGTACTTTTAATCATGCCTCCAGGTCTCGTACTCTCGTCACATTCGTCCCGATATGAAGACCCACCTGGACCGGCCATTGGTCGTGGACCCTCAGGAGAACCGCAATAACAATACCAACAAAACCCGTCCAGGTGACGGCCAGCCCCAGCGCACTCATCAGCTCCTGCACAAACAGCCCAACTTCAATGAGGGGGAGAGTGGTGGAGGTGGAGGATCTGGACCCTGGCCAGCATTGGAAAGAGGGGACTCTACAGGCTCACGTCGGAGTCTTTTGGGCTCCGAGAACCATGGGGAGGGTAGAGAGTCTCACCGCAGACATCAGCACGGCGAGCGCTGCAGCCAGGCCCGTCAACGTCGTAAAGCCCCAGAGGATGATGGAGAGGGCGGAGGAAGGAGACACAGGAGTAAAGGCAGGGAAAGAGGACCTGAGTGTGAACATATAGATGGAGGAGAGCGTAAACACAGACGTCATCACCATGAGGGCGAGGGAAGGAAAGAGAGAGGGGTGCGACACCGCACCAGGAAGTGAGTTCCATAGAAATTAATCTCTGGTAACATTTTTTGTACTATGCACTAGTTGGACGCATTTGACAATTACACTTGTGTCTCAAGGCTTTGGCAGTGCCTTGCTCAACACACTGCTTTAAAAATACAGTTCTTAAGTTACATAAACTTCAACTTAAAAAAAAAATAAATAAAAATGTGTCTCTAGTAACCACCAGCAAGCCAGTTTAACCAGGCAGTAGATGCAAACATGCCTCTACGTCAAATCAACTCATTATGGTTTGAGACTTTTTCGCAAACGTAATTTTTTGCACTGTTTGCCTGCAGCAGTTAACCGATATTCAGATGCACAGAGTGCATTTTCGACATTTTAAAGAACTGATTCAGGTGTTTGGATCGACGTGGCGAGTGATTAATTTATTATTTTAATTTTGCATTTAAATACATTCTTAAAAAAATAATAAAAAAATGTCTCAATGTCTATTTATTTAAGTGATTTATTTATTTACATTACCATTCAAAAGTTTGGCATCAGTAAGTTTTTTTTTGTTTTTTTTTTGTTTTTTTTAAGAAATTAATATTTTTATTCAGCATTAAATGTATCAAAAGTGATGGTAAACACATTGCAAAATATTTCTATTTCAAATAAATGCTGTTCTTTAGAACTTTCTATTCATCAAAGAATCCTGGAAAAAAATGTATCACTTTCCACACAACTATTTTCAACTTTGATAATAATCAGAAATGTTTCTTGAGCAGCAAATCAGCAGATCTGAAGAATCATGTCTTGGACTTTGCCATCACAGGAATAAATTAGATATTAAAATATATTATATTCTATTATAATTATATTCTATTATAATATATCCATCAAGGCAAAATTAATCCACCTCTTCACAAAAATGGTGCCACCATTTAGTATTAAATAGTTCACAGTCTTTGTAATGTGTTTTAGAAATACATTTCTAACATTTATAATGTGTTTAGAAACAATTCTTTGAATTGAATTTACACAGACTTTAAACATGTACTAATCTTTCTGTCTTCTTTTATCAGGGATGTCCATGGAAGTGGCCCTACTCTCTCCACGACCCGTCCCATTCAGAAGACTCTGTCCAGGCAGGACAGTCAGTACAGTGAGGATCTGGACAATGCCATGAACAACAAGCTTGCCACCCAGCCACCTAGTAGCTCCACCCCACATGATAGTCTGCTCAATCTGGCCAACAGTGCCCACACTGCCAGCCTGGCACATACTGGCACAGAAAGCAGCCTCATTCTCACCAACCCTTCCTCTACCACTACTAACATTGCTAGCACTGGACATCTGGGCATGAAACCCGAGTATACAGCCGTGGACATTCCCCCCATGTTCCCCTCCAGTAACGCCATCCTACAGGGTGAGAGAAAGAGCTGAAGACGATAATTGACCTTTTTCATTTGTGGAATCATCTGTCTTACAATGTTGTTTGCTTTTGTCTAATCTTCACAGTCAATAAAAATGCCAACACTGAGCCCCTGCCCAAAAAGGAAGACACAAAGGGTGACGACGATGATGATGAAAAAGGTGACGGGGGGCCTAAACCCATGCCACCCTACACCTCAATGTTCATTCTGACTACCACCAACCCGTGAGTGCATTCAACTCTGTCAAACTTTCCAGTTAACTTCTAGTTGGAATTGTGACTCTGCTGTTAAATTCAGTATGAAATCAAAATTAAATTCTTAATACATTAACAATGGTGCATATTAACCCTCCTCTCCAACTACCTGTCTCTAATCTAATACATAATGACCACTTTTCAAAGTCCAGTCAATTCCACTGGATAAAATCAAATCCTGTCCTACTTTTTTCCTAGTTGAATATCCTGTTTCTTTTGGAAATGTCTCCAAATATGGAAGTAAAATTGGTTGCGGACACTGTTTCATGTTGTCTTTAAATAAAAATGATTAGAGTAACTTGATTTCACCTTGTTCTGTAGTTTTTTTTTATATTAAATTGAATAATTTTTCTATGGAAAAACATTTTCAAAATTGATTTAGTTGTTGTTTTTGCTATTAACTGGTCTATTTTATGAACTTGTGTTGTAGATTTCGGAGGTTGTGCCACTATATTGTCACACTCAGATATTTTGAGATGTGTATTCTGCTGGTCATTGCGATGAGCAGTATTGCCCTGGCCGCTGAAGACCCTGTCTCCCCCGAATCTCCCCGGAACAATGTGAGACAGTCGGCATTTCTTAGCATCCTCATTTATGTCTATGTGGTGCAGTCCACTTTTGTATACTAGACGACTAGTAGCCATGTCATCTATCTATCCATCCATCATTACCCAGTCTATCTATTCATTCCTCCATCCTTTCATCTGTTAATTTATCATTCTTTACATCCATCTTTACATAATTGTCATAAATAGTTCCTCTTTCCTGCTGACATTGTGTCCCTCTTTTGTGCTTGCAGGTCCTGCGGTACTTTGACTATGTGTTCACGGGTGTGTTCACCTTTGAGATGCTCATTAAGGTATACATCTGTCCTACTGTCTGGGCCATGATGGTCTGTGTCACTCTTATATATACTTTATCGTTATCTATATTGTACTTAAAGGTGTAGTAAGCGATTTCTGAGAAACACTGTTGATATTTGAAATCAACCCAAACAAACACACCCCTCCCTTCATTGTTCTGCCCCCAAAATGCACAAACTTACAAAGCAAAATGAAGATGATGAATGAATGACAAGGAAGAACAAAAAATAAACATTCGATACACAAGAGTATATACAAGTAAGAGTCCGTTGTTAGTCGCCGGCAGCACACCAGCTCCAGACAAACAATGACACCCAAAACTGTCCTGTTACTATAGCTAACATTACAACAAAAGCATATCTTGATTATGTGAAACACAGCAGAAACAACGTGACCTCTGCGTCCATTTTCAGGCCTTCCCGCAAAGGAAAGCTTTTATAAAATTAATGCGGGTTCTAAAATTCTTGCCTGATCATAAACCTTCTTTTTCCAGTGATATTCCTTTTGTAATGTCTCTCAGCCATCTCTCTTTCTACAGTCTTTCTACAAATTTCAAATTTCTCAAAATGCTCACTTTCTCTCCTCCCCCATCATGAGTGGACACACCCCCTACTGCTGACTGGCAACAAGTGTGTCGTGCTGCTCGGTCCGATCCACTTTCAACAGCGTTTCTTAAAAATGTCTTACTGTGTTTAGTGGTCTCCACGTTACAATTACTTGTTATAGGCTTCAAATTCATTTAAAGTACGTAGAGTTGCACGGGGTTCCAATGATTAAACCTGGAAATGTCAGGAAATTTTAAAATAATGATTCCTGGAAATATCATGGAAATTTAATACAGTATTTAAGAAATATATCATATCTGGAAAATCATTGAAATTCACTGGTCAAATGGTCTGTGAAACCTGAATGTAATGGAATTTGAAAATTAACTCAAAGTGCTTAAACATACAATACCATTCCAAAGTTTGCGGTCAATAAGATATATATTTTTTTTTTTAAAGAACTTAATACTTTTATTTAGCCAAGATGTTTCTAATCATCAAATAATTCTGAAATAATGTACAGTATCATGGCTTTCTCTAAAATATTAAGCTGTTTTCAACATTAACAATAATAATAAAAAGAAATGTTTCTTGAGCAGCAAATCTTCATATTAGAGTGATTTCTGAAGGATCATGTGACACTGAAGACTGGAGTAATGATGCTAAAAATTACATTTTAAAAATAAATAAAAATAGAAAACAGTGATTTTAAATTGTAATAATATATTACAACATCACTGTTTTTAATGTATTTTTGATCAAATAAACACCCTTGGTGAGCAGAAGAAACTAAAAAATTAAAAAGAAATTAAATGGTGATGTATTTTGTAAACATTTGCTCTCTGTGTTTCAGATGGTGGATTTAGGTCTTGTCCTGCATCAAGGCTCATATTTCCGTGACCTGTGGAACATCCTGGACTTTATTGTGGTTAGTGGTGCCCTGGTGGCGTTCGCCTTCACGTAAGTGTCATCAAGGCTCCAGCGCTCATGCCTCACTCCTCTCTCCTTTCCTGCTTGCTGCCTCTCCTCGTCCTTTCCCGTCTTGCTCCCAACAGGTCAAACACCTGTGCAGTTGAAACAGCTCTCTGCCACCCTGGAGCGCCAGCCTGCTATCCATACAGACCAGCTCTCTCTCTCTCCCCTTCTTCTCTTTCTCACCATTTCTCTGCCTTTCTCTCCTTCCCCAACTCAGTTCTCTGCATTTGGCATATCTTGACCCTCTCTTTCCCTCCCCTTATCCCTCCTCACATTTAGCCCCAGTTTTCCTTTTGGAGATTTCTCACTGCATCTCCCCACCCTGCCCCACCATGCACTACATTTTGCGCAGTGCCTACCCAGTGGGTGCGCTTGGGCCCATTTCCATGAGGGTGATGACCCTACCTGGGCACCTGTAACCCTTTAGTGCCCAGGACTCTCTGGAGCATCCAGCCACACTCACCTCAGGTATTTCTACTCTCCGTCTTCTGTGCTGGAACCAAAAATGAGAAAAACAGACAAGAAGGAAAAGACAAGAGAGAGGGGAAAACATTCAAGGGACCATATGCTACACTTTTATATAATTTATAAGTCCAATCATATTTAATTATAATTAGTTAAAACTATTTTATTATAGTTTTTCATGACCATTTCTTACTCTAAAAGGCCATTCACACCAATGAACGATTACTATAACTATGCATATAACTATATGGTTTTAATAAGCATTTAAAGCAGCAGATGACAAAACTTCAGTGCACGGTTATAATAAACTGAAAATTATCGTCCATTGGTTGATTGTTTTTATAGTAATCGTTCTTACTGTGAACAGACCTTAAAACACAATTAAACATGCTCGTGTACATCTTTATATAAGACTTGTATGTGTAAATGACCCCTCTTATGATTGGCTGAGCTCTTTACATGTGAAATGAGTTATAATGCTTTTTCATGGGTTGAGGGCTGCAGTTAGTAGGGCTGGGTAAAAAATATTGATTTCTCGATTTTAATCGATTCTCATTTTTACAAACCGATATCGATTCTTAAATCCCAAGAATTGATTAGTCTAGTCTGTTTTCAGTTGATGAATGAACAGAACATGTAGCGCTCTTCCCATCCAATAAATATATAAGCTTTGTTACTTTTGATATGAAACAAAGTCTCAGATTTCAAATTCTGTTCATTTTATTACGAAATTCAAAAAATAACCATGTAGCCTCAGATCAAGAGAGGCAGCAACGCAAAGCACGCATGAACTGATCATCTCCTCCACTTTAATACCAGTTACAGCGCAAAATAAACATGAATGGACACCCAAAGGTATGTTGAAAGATACAGCCCAGCTAACAGAGTTTTGTTATAAGAACGTTCTCTAAATATTCGGTGTTGGTTCTGGGAGCATAAAAAAGGTCCAGTTTTCTTGACGTTACAGGAACGTTTTTATAAGGTATAAAGTTCCTCAAACGTTCTCTCAACTTAATTTTGATTAAAAATTCAACATTCTAGGAATGCTGATTTGTAACATTCCAAGAACATAAAAATGTCCAGTTTCCTTAATGTTAGTAGAATGTTACATAAAGGTTAGTATGATGTTCCTGAAACATTCTTTCAATCATTCAAACACCTGCTGTGAACAAGCACTGAAAGAAAGAGAAATAAAACACAAACTACAACTTTCTTCAGCCACAGCCTTAGATGAACTGAAGATAAAAGACATTAAATCTCTGAAGATCTGATTAAACATCTCCACAAACAGCATTACCAGCTTCACTTATTACTAACCAGACTGACTTTATTTCTGTCACATGTCTACAGAAGTTCTTATGAGAATTAACAGAGGTTTAGATGTTGATGTTTGGTTGAAAATGTTTCGTTTGAGGTCACCATCGTGGAGATCAACGTTTGCTTTAGTTGAGCTCTTGAGCTCATGAAGCGTTTCACCATTGTTGTTTCATATGCCGAATGTTGATGTCTGTGAGTATAAATGAGACAAAACATGTTTGAAACAAAAAGTTGACAGTGTTATTTATACACTTACAGACATCAACATTTGGCATATGAAACACAACAATGGTGACACGCTTCATGCCAGCATACAAAATGCATTCATGGTTCCCAGCATGTATTGCGGCATGAATAAATTATGCAGCTGATTTTTTTTTATTTATTTTTTTTATTGTAACCATTGTTGAGGTTTGTATGAGTGCTGATGTCTAAGTGTGTCGTTTTTAACTTTTAAATTGTTTAAAACTATCTTACACAAATCACTTCAGTGTTACAAATGAATTTTATCACATCTTTTGACTTCATTATTTCCTTCTATTAACACTTCAATTCCAAAAGTAAGCAAAACTACAGAGAAAGCAGTTGTTTAAACCACTTTAATGCAGCAGTTTGTCTGTTATTAAAACAGACATGTTGATCTGCTTTATCAACGCAGAAAGGTTTTCTGAAAACACCTGCAAAAGCTGATAAAGAAGCAACTTAACAAAAGTCAAGAGTCAAGAGCTCAACTAAAGCAAACGTTGATCTCCACGATGGTGACCTCAAACAAAACATTTTCAACCAAACATCAACATCTAAACCTCTGTTAATTCTCATAAGAACTTCTGTAGACATGTGACAGAAATAAAGTCAGTCTGGTTAGTAATAAGTGAAGCTGGTAATGCTGTTTGTGGAGATGTTTAATCAGATCTTCAGAGATTTTATGTCTTTTATCTTCAGTTCATCTAAGGCTGTGGCTGAAGAAAGTTGTAGTTTGTGTTTTTATTTCTCTTTCTTTCAGTGCTTGTTCACAGCAGGTGTTTGAATGATTGAAAGAATGTTTCAGGAACATCATACTAACCTTTAAGTAACATTCTACTAACATTAAGGAAACTGGACATTTTTATGTTCTTGGAATGTTACAAATCAGCATTCCTAGAATGTTGAATTTGTAATCAATATTGAGTTGAGAGAACGTTTGAGGAACTTTATACCTTATAAAAACGTTCCTGTAACATCAAGAAAACTGGACATTTTTCTTATAACAAAATTCTGTTAGCTGGGAGTACATCTTACCGAAATCCGTATCCTGTCTCATGTAATAGCTCAATCAGTGTTTCAAACGTGAAAGTCGTCAATAAAACAGCTTGTAAGCAATGCCACGTAACATCACATTTACCTCAGAAAAACCATATTCAGTGACCATAACTCGTTAGTCAGCTATAAAACTGAGCTCTAGAGAATAGCATTTTGCTAAATATATGCACCATATTACACATTCGTTATAATTTATAATGTTCTTCAATATGTAATGCTTTGAATAAATCCATCAAGTTTTTATAACAGCCACCATTTAAATAATGTATTTCAAAAAACGAATTGGAGTAGAAATATACTTACATAATTGTAAAGTTAGTATTTTTTAACTTTATTATTATAAAAACTTCCTTAACTTCCACTAATTTAAGTGTTTGTATACAAATCAGTTAATTTTAACCTTCAATATTATAGTAATGTAGAACTGATTCCCATGTAGCTATAGTTTACAGCATTAGTTGAGAGGTTTTTTTTCCTTGAAGAAATTTGCCATGTAGGCTACTGTTCCTTATCTATATATCTCCAAAATAATCGATATTGAATCGAATCGAATTTAATCGAAATCGAAACGAATTGCAAGCTTGTGAATCGAAATCGAATTGAATTTTGAAATTTGTGTCAATACCCAGCCCAAGCAGTTAGGTCTGAGAGAGTTCTTAAAATGAGGGAGAAGTCAGAAAAGTGCATCTGTTATTATGAAACTGGAAAAAAATGCATGTGAATGGCTCTTTTCCAGGCTTAGTGAAAAGCATGTGAGTGGATTCTGGCAATCGACATAACCTGAAATGCAAGCATGAATGGAAGAAATATGAAACTAGATCAATTGTTTTTCTTCCTAAAGATAGCAGAATCTAAAGGCTTTGAAATTGTAATATTATATGGTCCTATGTATGTGTTTGTGTTTGTCCTCCTCTGTCCCTGAACAACTGCAAATGTGGTTTCACATTTTCTTTTCCACAACGCAAGTCCATATGCAATGCAGTTCTGGACTGACTCTGGTCTTTAGGTGGACCTACACACGACACATGACATGTACCATGCATATAAAATGTGAATGGCTGTCAGGTACAAGAATTAATATTAATAAAGACCTGTTCACACATGAAATTTCAGACTTGGTGTGAAGTAGTTTATAGAGATGCATTTTTAAAATGTTTTTATGCCACATATTAACACTTGGTTTGGCCAATGGCTTTCTAGAACTCAATGAGTTGTAAGGCATAAAAACAGCAGAAAACAATAACATATAAGGATAAAATAAAAAAATAACATTGTTTGAGAGGACAAATTGAGCTTGCAATCTGCATTGTCTTTCCCGGCATGACTTTCTTAAAGAAACCCCCTTAAATTCTTCAGCATTGTCATTCCATTTCCTTTTGACCACCAATCCCACCCAACCCCACTTCCATTTGCACCCACATCTTTAGCTGCAGCACGAAATGTGTATCTTATTAGGTGATTCATTTAGATTCATTTGGATGTGCCTGCGTTTCCCTTAGAAAAATACTGTACTCCGTTGTCCTGTCATCGCTAGATTCTCCCTTTTTTCCTTTCTCTCTCTCTCTCTCTCTCTCTCTCTCTCCACACAGCGATAGAGCGCTCAGAACGGCAGGCGCTCTGGGGTGACTGGCGCTCCCTGGCTGTGAGCGTGGGAACAGTTCCCATATCTCTGCTATCTCTAACAGAGTCTGTTTTTAACCTTTCACTCAATTTCAGGGAGTGACTCATATGTGTGTGTATATATCTGTGCATGTGTATTTAGTATTTTGTGTACAGGGTCCAAGATTAACACTTGCAGAGAACGCCAAATGCAAGTAAAAAGAGGCTTTGGCGAGTAAATGAAATGGCCTGTAACTTTTCTAAAAACTGGAAAACGATGCATGTTTTTTGGGGGAACATCCTGTTTTTTGGGGGATCTGTATTAAGATCTTCTTCTTCTTTACCCACCCAGGCTGGTATAAGTTAATTTTGGACCCTGTATATATATTTTTGTATTTGTATTTCAGTTGTTTTAAGTGTTTACACTAGATTAGGTGTCCACATATAAACCAAACTAGGAGGTCTGCTATTATTTTGTGGTTCTCTGTATTCTGTGTCTCATAGTGATGTTTTTCCTGCTTCAAAACCCCCATTCTTTTCCTGTGCCTTTTTCTGTCTCTGTGTGTTTTGTGTCTTTGTATGTGTCTCTGGCTCTGTCTGTCTCTGTCTTTCTGTCTCTGATCATCTCTCAACACCTACAGTGCAGGAGGCGGTGGGGAAGGAGAGGGGTAATGTCTCTTTCTTTCTCCCTTTCCCCTCTGTTTGCTCTAATTGCCTGTCCTTCTCATCACACGTCTGTCCTCTTCTCCTATAGACTGATCTGTCTGTCTGATTGTCCGTTCAAACGTCCTCTCACCACGTCCCTCACACATAGGACACATGCCAAGGGCAAGGTCATGTCATTCTTTAGCCAGCTGCAGTAACTCAATCTTACAGCTAATCAACTCTTGGTACAATCTTCAGTATGTGGACACCTAAATGTGTTAACATACGTGTTTGTGTCTATGGTGTACGTGTGTGTCTCTTTGTTTCTGTGTCGGACCTTTGAATATGTTGTCTAAAATGTCAGTGTGGAATGACTGATTTACAGCAAGTAAAATAGTCATAAATACTGGACTCATTCTATGAAATAAGTGCCTTTTTGATTTTGGACAGGCGACTTAAGCATTCTATAAAAACATAAAATAGGCAGGAATAAATGTCACTGTGTCTTACACTGCCCGGCCAAAAAAAAAGTGGCTGTTTGGATTTTAATACAATTAACATTTTTAATATTAACATAATTATACAAATACTTAAGAATCTATGAATGGATCATTATTACAGTGATTATTATGTTTCTAGCATGTTATATGTTTGGCAACGGTTCTTTTAACCCTAAAAGATGGAGTGTGTAGCTTTTCATTTCTTAAACAACCATGTATTAAGATGTACCATGGCTATGTTCCAGGATGACAATGTTAAGATTCATCAGGCTCAAATTGTGAAAGAATTGTTGGGAGGGAGCATGAAGAAACATTTTCACACATGAATTTGCACTGACCTTAACCTCAGTGTAAGTTTTTGGGATGTGCTGGAGGAGACTTTACAGAGTGCTCACCTCTTGCATTGTCAATACAAGATCTTGACCAAAAAATGATGCACCTCTAGATTGTAATAACTGTTGTGATGTTATTTCCATCAAGAGGATTTTGGTCAAGATCTTGTATTGACAATGCAAGAGTCGAGCACTCTGTAAAGTCTCCTCAGCACATCCCAAAGACTTTCAATGAAATTAAGGTCTGGACTCAGAGGTGCCAATTCATGTGTGAAAATGATTATTCATGCTTTCTGAACCATTATTTCACAATTTTAACCCTGGTGAATCTTGACATTGTCATCCTGCAATATGGCCATGATGTGTCTTCCTACATGATTGTTTAAGAAATGAAAAGCTACACACTCCATCTTTAAGGGTTAAAAGAACTGTTGCCAAACATATAACATGCTAGAAACATAATAATCACTGTAATAATGATCCATTCATAGATTCTTAAGTATTTGCCTATTAAAATCCAAACAGCAACTTTTTTTTTTTTTTTTTTTTTTTTTTTTTTTTGGCTGGGCAGTGTATATCATATTACTTTTACAGGTAGTGATTTAATTTTTATACATTTATATATATATTTTGTATACTTTTTATATTTAAAGATTTTTGTAGTTAGTAGACTCCATCAGATGACTGGACACAGGTGGTCCATTAATGGAATGACTCACTTAACATTACAGACTAACACAACTAGATCTGGACATGATAAAAATCAGCAGATTAGACCGATGCACTTTAGCGGCATAAGAAGTCATATAGTAAAAATGTCAGGCGATGCTCTATATACAGATAACTTTTGCAGGGCTGCTTGTGTAAAGCAGTGAAACAAGACAACACAGAATGCATTAGGACCTCTTAGGGCTGTACAGGGTCTTTGCCTAGAAAGATAACACCATAATGGGATTACAGACAATCAAACTGCTCACCTCCTAGAAGGGCAATGTCCAATTGAGATGTCTATCACCATTTTGATGAATGCAATATCCAATTAGGCAGTCTATTTATTGCCGCAAAAAGTAAGCTGAGAGATAGAGAGACTGCATAACTACAGGTAGAACTGAAAACATTAGTAAAGCACAGTGAAACAATTGACTATTTGCTATTTTGTACATATACACTACCAGTCAAAAGTTTGGAAACATTACTATTTTTAATGTTTTTGAACGAAGTCTCTTATGCTCACTGAGGCTGCATTTATTTCATAATAAATACAGAAAAAACAATAATATTGTGAAATATTATTACAATTTAAAATTATGGTTTTCTATTTTAATATACTTTAAAATATAATTTATTCCTGTGATCAAAGCTGAATTTTCAGCATCATTACTCCAGTGTTCAGTGTCACATGATCCTTCAGAAATCATTCTAATATGCTGATTTAATATCAATGTTGGAAACAGTTGTGCTGCTTAATATTATTTTATAACCAGTGATACTTTTTCAGGATTTTTTGATGAATAAAAAGTTAAAAAATATCAGCATTTATTTAAAATAGAAATCTTTTGTAACATTATACACTACTGTTCAAAAGTTTGGGGTCAGTAATTTTTTTTTCTTTCTTCTTTTTGAAAGAAATTAATACTTTTATTCAGCACGGATGTGTTAAATTGATAAAAAGTGATAGTAAAGATTTATATTTTGAATAAATGCTGTTCTTTTTAACCTTTTATTCAGCAATGAATCCTGAAAAAAAGTATCACAGGTTCCAAAAAAATATTAAGTAGCACAACTGTTTTCAACATTGATAATAACTGAGTATCAAATCATCATATTAGAATGATTTCTGAAGGATCATGTGACACTGAAGACTGGAGTAATGATGCTGAAAATTCAGCTTTGATCACAGAAATAAATGACATTTTAAAGTATATTAAAATAGAAAACCATAATTTTAAATTGTAATAATATTTCACAATATTATTGTTTTTTCTGTATTTATTATGAAATAAATGCAGCCTTAATGAGCATAAGAAACATTAAAAATAGTAATGTTTCCAAACTTTTGACTGGTAGTGTATATATTTGTGTTTGCATTTTTGTTACTTAATTATTGTGAATGTAAATTGTAAATTATTGTGTGTGTGTGTGTGTGTGTGTGTGTGTGTGTATATATATATATATATATATATATATATATATATATATAATATATATTATTATTATTATTATTATTACTAAATAGAATTATCAGGATAATTCTTATACCAAGTTCATTTATGTTTGCATTAGGCTGTTCGTGTTTGCCAAGCAACATGGCAACTTGATGCGATAATGTATAGAATGTGTGATCAACATTGTGTGTTTGCATATTAAAATGGCTTTGAATGCAGCTCATCCAATCAGAAGTGAGATTTGTAACAATGTTATTATACTGGTTATGACGTTTTTCTTGATGGACCGTTTAGTATATAATGGTCTCTGCATAAATAAATTTCTCATTATTTTGGGGTTGATTGGCAAAAAGACACATTAGAATAGGACAGATGCACTGCATGTTCAAACAGCATGTTTGAGTAAGTTAGTGGCACAGACAGTCCTAACTAAGTCCTCTTTAGTGATGGGATTGATTCAGGTCATCTCTTGAGAGTGAAAAGAGATGACTGAGACAACGTCTCTCGTGCCATAGAGAGATGTTTGTTGAGAAGGTTCGTTTATGCCACAGTTGCACACGTTTCCGGTTTTTGACTAAACTTTATTAGCCTTGTGAACTGCTTAAGCTGACAGACTTGAGCCTGCTGGGAGTCTGTTTCTTTTTTTTTTTTTCTGTTGTTTGCTGTGAGAAATCATTCTAAATATATTTCTCCTTTATTATTTTAAAACGGTTTTGCCACAGTTTGTGCACGTAGAATAAATCTATTTGAATCACAGACTCCAGCAGAGCTTTGGGTCTCCATTGCCCTGCAGGTGAAGCGCTTATGGTCATTTGACTGTGCCATGTGACATACTTTTGTATGTGACAGTTTGAGCATTAAAGCACTGGATCATGAGATCATGATGAACAAGGAGGCATGGCAACTAACTGCGTTGAAGTCACATGCAGAATGGCACTGCATGTTTACAACTCTTACATTCAAAAATAGATTTAGATATGTGTGAAAATGTGTGTATGTTAGCTAGTCTCAGCCTCAGACGGCATGACCATAGACCACCCACAGTTCGTTCACTGGCTCTCTGATGCACAAAAATGGCAACTTCAGGCTTAAATCAACAGTTCAAATCTGGTTGGCTTGATTTATGCAACTTTTAGGAGTCATTTCGCACAGGATTCTTATCAGTTCACATCAGAAACAAAGTGTTTAAAATGTAAGTTATGCACTTATAAGGAAGAACTAATGAGTAGATTTGCAAAGGTTTAGCAGGTTACTGCCATTAAATCTTCTGTTTGAGATTTTTTGGAGCCAGAAGCATATATTCTGCTTTGTTTTCTCGATTTAGTCTACAAGCATTTTCCTCTGATTTTTCACTCACTGCAAAAATATGAATTCATTTTCAGTGGCAGACACTTACAGTATAAAGTTCAGCATTTTTTGACTACCTTTTTAGCTGCCTTGGTTCCAGGAGTATTTTTCCCATTCATTTTTCTCATAGGAACTTAAAAAAAGTCTGTGTTAAACAGTTGACATAAGCCAAACCAACCAGCTACAAGGTGAAAAAAAAGATACAAGACTGTGTACTTAAAGGGTTAGTTCACCCAAAAATGAAAATTGTCATTAATTACTCATCCTCGTGTCATTCCACATCCATAAGACCTTCGTTCATCTTCAGAACACAAAATAAGATCTTTTTGATGAAGTCTGAGAGCTTTCTGTCCCTCTATAGAGATCCACAACTACCACTTCCAAGGTCCAGAAAGGTAGGAAAAACATCATTAAAGTACTCCATGTGACTCCAGTGGCTTAACCTCAATTTTATGAAGCGACACAAAAGCTTTGTTTGCACAAACAAACATAATTTACCACTTTACTTATGAAAATATTGATCTGCAATGCACGTTCACGAGAGCCATTGCGTGAACATGCTTTGGTATTATTATTTTGTGAATAAAGTGGTAAATTATGTTTTTTTTTGTGCAAACAAAGCACTCAGGTCACTTAAAAAAAATTGAGGTTAAGCCACTGGAGTCACATGGAGTACTTTAATGATGTCTTTCCTACCTTTCTGGACCTTGAAAATAATAGTTAGATTGGATTTCTGTGGAGGGACAAAAACCTCTCAGATTTCATTAAAAATATCTTCATTTATGTTCCGAAGATGAACAAAGGTCTTGCAGATATGGAACGACACAAGGGTGAGTAATTAATGACAGAATTTTCATTTTTGGGTGAACTAACCCTTTAAAATCAGTTCCCCTTAGAGAAAATAAATGGAAATTTTACATCTGAATTTAAACATCGCGTAAAACCAAAACAGACTGTGGTTGGTCGGCTTATATGTCAGTCATGCAGTCACTTCCTGCCTAAGTGGGCGATTCTTGGCCATAAGCTGCCAAGAGGACCAGACGTTTTGCTGCAAGTCAAAAGTCTGGCTATAAAAGACTAAATGTCCTGCTGGTGAAGCAAATATATTGTTTAGAGTTTTGTAAGTGATATAAATGGGTAAGTGAACACAGATGTATGGGTGTGTGGATGTGCTCTAGTATAATAGTTCACAAGCTTGCATCCTTATTTCTCTCTTTTTACTGTATGTGTCTCATATTAATGTGTTTCTTCCTTCAAACTCCCTTTCTCCCTTGTGTCTTTGTGCGTATGTGTGTGTATGTGTGTCTGATTCCTCTCTCATCTCTTCAACTGCTCACACCTACAGCGGAGGCAGCGGGTAATGTCTCTCTCTCTCTCTTTCTCTCTCTCTCTCTCTCTCTTCCTCCTTTTGCTCTTAATGCTTGTCCTGGCAATTACACAGCTTTCCTCTCTTTCTTTTTTGGATTTGTCTCTATGTTTGTCTGCAAGTCACCCATCTCCTTCTATCGCTCTGTCACTGTTCCTGTGTTAACCACCCGTGGACGATCATTCAGTCCACGCAGTCCTGATAAGGGGTTTGAGAGGTCCCTCACCTCTACACCCGTCACTCTAACAGCAATTCTCTGATGGACGCTTGTTTATGCTTGACAGTGTGTAACCACATCTGCTGAGAGGGCAGGATTCGGCACGGCACTGGAAATCTAGAGCACTGCCCTCTGTCCTTGACACTGAGACAGAAGAAGAGTAGAGAGGACAGGGAAGACAATAAAGATGCAAAATATATAGCGAGAAAAAATATACAGTGAGGTCCAAAAGTGTTAGAGCACATTTAAAATCTGGAATTTGTTCATTTAAATTTGGAAATAAAGTTTAGACAAGGATTTAGACAAATTATAAACAAAGAAAAATCACTTCAAATAATTTAGTTTGCTTTGCATAAATTTAAGTTATTTCTTCAGTGATGTCCAGTTCATGCACACATCAGTATTACTTTTCCATAAAGTTCAACTTGTTAATATTAGTTGATGCATTAGACCAGTGGTTCTCAAAGCTGTTCAGAAGTACCACCAACCCTGCACGTTTTGTATGTCTCCCTCATCTATAACACCTGATTCAACTCATGAGCTCATTAGTAGAGACTGCAAGACCTGAAATGGGTGTGTCAGATATAGGGAGATATACAAAATGTGCAGGGCTGGTGGTACTCCAGGACAGGTTTGAGAACTACTGCATTAGATGATTTGATTTGGTTGTTGCTTAAGGTTGTTTACACCATGCTTTGTATTTCTGTGATATAAACAGTTATCAGTTAAGTTATCTCCAAGCCCCCCTGGAGGATCACTGGCCTACACAGTCATTATGCTATACCACATCGCCCTCCACTGGATGTATAATGAGCAGCAATAAACTACATTTTAGCATTTTATGCCGTCATAATTCTGTGGTTATTTTGGTGAAAGTAACTCAAAAGTAACGCAAAAGTAGTGTAACGCCTTACAATTCAGAGACAGTAATATTGTAATGTAACTAATTACTTTCAAATGACAGTAACTAGTAATATATAATGTATTACATTTTGGAAGTGTACGACTTTTGCATTTAGCTTGCTGTTCACTAGCTATACATCTGCCATCCAACAGCTGTACACACATCTGGTGGATGGCTGTGCTCGGGTAGCGCAGTAGTGACGTGCAAACTGTGATAATGTAAACCAGAACGTCTTCAGATCGACTATCTTCAAGGTGACTTGGTTCTTCACACTAGAGCCAGGGCTGATATAACGGACCAGCTCATTGTAGAAGCTCCTCCCCTCTGGAGTGACTGAATGTGTGTTTCCAGGTCCTTTTATATGTTTATTTTTTGTGTTTGCCAATGGACAACCCCAAAAACAAGAAAGAAAGAGGTTTGGCTGGGCATTCCGCAGCAGGGATGCCTGAATCTGCTCCGTATGTTTCATGCTGTTGTCATGGCAATGTAATGAAACCAGCCAATGTTCCTTGGGAAAAGAGGTACAGTGGTGGTTCCAACATGGGCTAAGATGGTACAGCAGATATTACATCCACTGAGCTAGTTTCCAGTACAGCATGAGCCACACTAGCGAACGTGTCTGAGAG
Organism: Hypophthalmichthys molitrix; assembly: GCA_037950675.1. Classification (NCBI taxonomy): domain Eukaryota; kingdom Metazoa; phylum Chordata; class Actinopteri; order Cypriniformes; family Xenocyprididae; genus Hypophthalmichthys; species Hypophthalmichthys molitrix. Next base: position 27,846,595 of record CM075494.1, on the reverse strand, counting down.
TGCGTGTTGACAGATTGACTGAGTGCATGCGTTTTAGTACTTGTCTTTCCTAAGTACTGTGAAATGGGCTTGATTGTCTGGCTACAACAGGCTACATTCTCAGTGAGGAGACACGGACGAGATTCCTGATTGGCGGAGAGTAAATGTGTGGATGTAGCAGGCATGTTTCATTGTTTTAACAGCCTGAGCTACTAACTCACCCCTAAATTGTGTGTGCAAGACCAATTATCCATGTAGCCTAAGGCCTTCTGCCATTTCACTTTCTAACTGTGTTTGTATGTATGTGTGTGTGTGTGTGTGTGTGTGTGTGTGTGTGTTCATTTGCAGTGGAAGCAGCAAAGGGAAAGACATCAGTACTATCAAGTCCTTACGTGTGCTCCGAGTACTGCGGCCTCTGAAAACCATCAAGCGTCTGCCCAAGCTGAAGGTACCTCTGTGTTTGGCTGTTTCCCCCTGTCTTGTGTGTGTGTGTGTGTGTGTGTGTATGTGTATATATATATATATATATGTGTGTGTGTGTGTGTGTATATATGTATGTCTGTGTGTGTGTGTGCATGTATACAGTGTATACATATACAGTGCCTATAGAAAGTCATTATACCATGTGAAAATCAACTTTTTGTCACATTACCCAAGAAAATAAAATAAATCAAGTCTAACTTAATTCTAATAAATTAATAAATTAAGTCAAACTTAAGTCTAATTACTAGATCTAATATTTTTTATTTTCACTTTGATGATTTGATAAGGGTTATAATGTGTAAAAGTTAGATGCATATACTGTATATCTGGGTGTGTATATGTGTATATATATATATATATATATATATATATATATATATATATATATATTATGTTCGATTTGACAGGACTAATCTTTAAATCTTTAATTCTTTGAATTTAATTGACTAAATTAATTCTAAATGCTTCTTCCTTCACTGGTTTTCATGCTTTTCTTGATTATTTTATGTTATTTTATTTTATTTTATCTGTTTGATTTATTTTAGTTGACTGTAATTCTGTTTCTGTTTTTATGGATATTTATTAGCTTTGTTTTTTTTACATTTTGATGCTATGTTTGTTTGTGTTTTGTCTCACACAAGGCTGAGTTTGTGCTCTGCTTTCAATTTGCTTTGTCTCTTCTCTGTTTTGTCTATTTTCAGGCTGTCTTTGACTGTGTGGTGAACTCTCTGAAGAATGTGTTGAACATCCTTATTGTCTACATGCTGTTCATGTTCATCTTTGCTGTGGTGGCTGTGCAGCTCTTTAAGGGCCGTTTCTTCTACTGTACTGATGAATCCAAGGAGTTTGAGCGAGATTGCAGGTGAGAGAAAACACACACAAACACACTGACAAACAGGCACATTGGTGTGTTATTCTAAAAGCATTTTGTTGTCAGGGGCGAGTATCTTGTCTATGAAAGAGATAACGAAGTGAGGGCGCAGAAGCGGGAATGGAAGAAATACGATTTCCACTACGACAACGTGCTCTGGGCCCTTCTCACCCTCTTCACCGTATCTACGGGAGAGGGGTGGCCGCAGTATGTACACATCTCAATTCCTAACCTAATTTCCAGTGTATGTACCCTAAGTCTG